>JAVJGI010000002.1:22392946-22499347 GCA_035590275.1 Ibycter americanus
AGAGTATAAGAAATTTCACTTATTTGTAAATTCATGAGAAATATAGTTAGTCAAATCCAGACAATGAATTATTAATGGTTCTGAGCAAAGGGGGAGAATTGTACATACTGTACAACTGACAAAGAACATTTGGCATCCAAATACTGAGAAAAACCCGAATATAAAATAAACAGTAGCTGACAATATGAAAACATTTTTCTATCTCAAAGCTGCCAGTCTAATGGTGAAATACATAGTTTGAAGATGTTGTCCTTTATTTACATAAAGAATGAAATGCTAGAGGCATGAATTATGTCATCTGTCTCCGGTATTTCTGAGTTGCATCCCCATCTTTCAGTCAGTAGTATCTGTTTCTCTAAACAGCTAGCTTTAAAGAGGAAAAATTGTTATCAGCTACATTTTTTGAGTATACAAAACCCAGCAGTGTGGCTACTATATTAGATAACAGAAAACAAGAGCTGGCAACACACTGTGCCAATGGTCAAACTCTCAAAGTGTAGTTGCATACTCCTAGTTATTCCTACTTCTCCATACTTCTGACATGTGCATCACATCCTTCATTTCTGATTCCTGGAAGCTGCCAGTCTACCCACGCTATGTCAAGTTGATTAGATATAGAATCATATACACTAAGGACAGGAGCTTGACACGACAACTATTATGATTTCCCTTTCAACAAGCTGAATTCCTTTCAAGATTTGCAGACTACATTGGTATGAAAAGAAATAGTTGTCTGACCTGAAATTTTAAACACAATTCAACATCAAATACGGCAAATGTATTGAGTTTCACTTGTACTCTCCAACAAGCACACGTTTCCCTGTATTCTAAAACCAAATCTTTCTCCCTTTTCTCTGTTTCAAAATCTGTCAGGACTCTGGCATAAAAAGGTCTTGCAAATCCATAGCAACCTAATTTTTAATCTGCACCACCAAAAATAAGTGTGCGTGCGTGGCTTCCTCCACCTCCCCCCGGTCATACGCTCTGCTGACAAATTCAGTATTTGGAGGGGAAGGGATTAGTCACTGGAGCAGCAAGGGAGAACTAAGGATTCCTTACAAAAGAAGCGCCTTCAAACCGTGTGTCTGCTACTCATCACTCCCTTCACGTGAGAATTCAAAAATACTTGGCATGTTTTATGGCAAGTTGCCTTTTTGAAAATAAAAATATAATAATGGGACCTCTCTGACAGCTACCCTGTGGTTTGGAATATGAATACTGGTCCCAGTGGAGGCAGATTGGAGGCCAAAGTGCAGATGAAATGGGGAGGGGTGAAAGGTTATTAGCTTTAGACATGTGTCTCCAAAATGTATCTTACAGATCTTCACCACATAGCTATGCTGTTTTATTTACATCACTTTCTTAGTTTTGGTTGGGTGCTCTTTAAAATAGACCATATATAAAAACATAGATTTCATAGTTGTTATACACATGATAAAGCTGAAATAGCATTTAGCAATATGTAGAAAATATTATGGATCATAACCCTAAAGAAAACGTTATGAATATTATGTATTATAATTAGTAAGTGCATTAATTATATGAAGAGGAAAATCTTTAGACAAACTTCTTTTTTCATTCATAAATTATTTTCATATTTACCCAAAGCATGCACTGTTACCAGTTCTTACTTTTTTTGCTGTAGTGTTTGCTATTCAGGAACAAATACTGTCAACTACTGGTCATAATTAGCCAACTGATTTTACTACGTGGACAGTCTAGGAATAGATATGCACCATTGTCCCAACATCATCAGATACTGTACACAGAACCTGTGGAAACTGCTGGGAGCAGTTATCAAGACTGGGAAACAGGATATGCTGGGAGATCACCAAGAAACATTTCTATTATTTCATCATCAGATGTAGCGCACATGCAAAGCGGCCATTTCTTACCTAGCTAAGGATTTACACACCATTGACACCGTACAAGGAGAAGTCTGCTGAAATCTCATACAACGTAAATTAGCTATACTTTTTCCTTTTAAAGATACCTGATACTGAGTAAATATATAAAAAATTATTCTTAAAATAACATTTTAATTAAGCACTTGACAACTGGGAAATACATGAGTTATAGATTCTTCCAAAATTTCAATTTGCGTATCTTTCTGTACATGTACGATACCATTTTTCTAGGATCATTTGACATATTTTGAACTCATTTTGCACACACAATGTACACAAAGACAACATTGCTGAGAGCTCTAAAGCTATTTCAAATTTTCTTTTTTCAAATATTTGAAGTCCTAATTTATTTGCTACTTAAACAGCTTTTTAAAAATACATTTTTACATCTATTTTATATTGATATTCAGTAAAAGCTTTTATACCCAGAGAAACATTCTTCTAAAACTCTGAATATGCCAAGAGGTCCCTGAAGCACTCAGAGAAGGATCAATACTGTAGAAAACATCAGACACATCCAGCTTCCTTTTTCTCCTTAAAGCATTAGCATGTAGTTTATGTAACTTGATGCTAAAAAACTTCACATAATGTCACGACCCCTGACAACTCAGTGTCATATCTGGCAACTTTCAAAAGCTATATGAAAGGTTACTTGAGTGGGAGGAGAAGATCAATATTAGTAGATTAATAGTAATATATTTTTGTCTAAATAAAATTCAGTGCAAGTTTGGAAAAAGAAATATACGTTGGTAAGTATTAGAGACACTTGAGTAGAGACAGTTACTGTGTACTGCTGGCACTGTCAATGTAACTAATTTAATCACCGGAACTAACTCAAGAAAAAACACAGTTAATTGTGGTCTTATATAAGGAGTGATATCAGTCGATGTCTCAGTACTGGAAAATAATGCAACCTGTGGGGTTTTTAAATCTGGCAGGTGGCAGACTGCGATGTTGACAAGGAGAAAGACTAGAAGCAAGACCTATTTAGTTTTTAAAGTCAGAATTCTCTGTCCAAAGACAGGAAGGATCTAATGTTTTTTCTTTTTCCTTTTCTTTGCCTTCTGCCATTTTGGAATTTACATGGAGGCAGTTGTTCTAGGTTGAAGTCTGGCAACTCTGGAACTCCAGCAATTTAAATTTTATTATTATTATTTCGTTCAAATTGCAGATATGAAATTGTGATAACCCTGACACAAAGCGCTAATACAAGCGCAAATCACTGTCAATGCAGCATTTATCTTAATGTGTTTCCTCAAAGGAATATTTGAGAAAAACCTAGTTAGTCCTTATTTCTTTATATTACTTTTGGAAAATCTTCCTTGGGAATGTTTTCTGTTATGCAACTTGCTCTGTTATGTGAAATGCCTGGTCATTTGGCACACATTTTGAAGGTAGGATGTGGAATATGCCAGGCTGAGAGACCAACAAAGGTACTAGTCCAGTGATCTCACTTCTGTGACCATGCAGAATGGCTGATTCACTTTTCTGGGTCCATGATGGTGGGAAGAGCAGATAGCAAAGAAGAAAGATGTGGCTACCATACAACTGACCTAATAATTAGTTTTATGACGATGACAGCAAAGCTGCTGATTGTTTATATGTTACCTGAGTGATCTCAAAGATGTCTTCATAGAGAAAAGAAAACATGATGCTCTCTTATAGGTAGGAAAATCCAAATACAGCAAACTGAAAGGATCAGGACACATTTATCTGGTAGGCCACTGGCAGAGCTAGCAAGAGAACCCAGTTTCCAGCTCTAATGTACTATTGAACTATGCCCCTTTTTGGTGAAGAAGAAAAAAATGCACACATATAGATATACTTGGATTAACTGGATTGAACTTTGATTAAAAAAAATTTCAGCACAATTAAATTCTTAATTCTGACAGAGCACTGGCTCATCGGAGTCTGGAAATTGTGACTGAACTGCTGGGAATGGCACAACAATTCTCTACTCTCATTTCTGTAGACGGGACTTCTGTAACACCAGGCTGTGAGCACTGAAGACATTCAGCAGCTCACAGGATGTAAAACTAAGCCATCATGTTTAGCTCTAAATAATTTGATGGGGAAAATATTTCTCTATCTCTTTTTGGAGGCTCCCTTCAAGGGCATAGACTTATTTTTCCACTTAGGAAAATTCTATTGTTCCTCTTTAAGCAGTGAATTGCAAGAAACAATATATTACTGGGCACTTCAATAAACCACTTTGAGCTTCTTGGCTTTGCAGACATGCAATGAATGAGTAACAAATGCTTCTTGAAGGATCAGAGGAATTGGCAGTGAATGAGATTACATGCTACATCCTGCTGCTATCTTAGCAGCACTCACACATAGGAATTCTAGAGAATTCAGATTATTATTATCTATTAGAAGATAGAAATATTAGAACTATATTACTAGAGGCATATACATTTCTAAATACAACTATTATCTCCTAAAAACCAGCATCTGCATTTCAGGTTCTACACATCTCAAAATGTAGCATTTAAATGAAAAATGCATGAGCAAGCACAGTAATTCTATGTGAGGAAATTAAATTTTACTGAATTTTCTGCATTCATATTTCTGAAAAAGCCTTAAACATTGCTTATATGTTTTCCTCAAGGAATATCAGTCTGTGAATTCCTTGCTTTGAGAAATATGTTCATTTCTTCCCAATTGTTACAGAAGAATACAAAATGCCTGAGAGTTTATCTTTCAGATAAATGAGCAAAAGACTTTTTCTTGCTCATTCCCAAGTATATTCTTCCGTGCCATAAATCACAGATATAAAAGAATTCCAACCAACTTTCCAATAAAAGATGCCTCCTTTGGATTTGATGTATAAAATACAAGCATTCTATCCTAAGACAACGACAGTGCTTTTACCATCAGTGAATGACTGAGCTACACAAACCAAGGGCAGCTGCAACTTGTGTTGCCAACAACTTATGCAGCTTTTCTTACCTTTTCATTGTGCTGTAGTAGAAAAAGCATACAGGTAGTTACCATGGTAATTCCTGCATCACATGATAATCGCAAGCTGTTGCAGAGATAAAAAGCATCTTCTTAAAGAAGCATGCATAGGTGCACATAGATCACAGACGAGAAATTTTAGAAAAACTTCCTTGTTCAGTACATCTTAAGTGAAATCAGGTGCAAAAACATTAGCACAGAAAGGATCATGTCAAGACTTCCCAAGCTAGACAACTGTATCAGTGAAACACATTTGCTTGTAACTAGCTCAGTGGGCACAAAGGGTTAATTAGATTTTAAAACCTTAGGACAGAAGTTGCATTACTTTCTTGTACAGCGCAAAGACTATTGCATATACTTTGCAAAAAATCATAATAAAAATAACTGATTATTTCCTTTGTAAAATAGACCTGAAAGCACTCGATAGATATGGTAAGAAGGTATCTGTATGCATTAAACTAAACTCATGCAGCCACACAGAAAGAGGAGAATTAATCTGATTTCGAAATTCTGGGTTTTTTTTCAAATATGGAAGTAACAAGCTCCATTGGTTAAGCGTGTGTTTTATTCTTTGGTCACAACCTAAACACCAATGCCTGAAGAAAATATCCTAGCTACACAAACAGAAAAAAGCATTTCAAGCTTAGGAGTGTGCCCTTGCCTCAGTTCCTGCATCTGAGAACAGAGCTCTCTGCTTTTGAAGCATCTTGCCTTTAACTGTGAAGCAATCTCTCATCAGACAACTCTCTCTCTGCCCTCTCAAGTTCTCATTAAGGTTGATCTAAAGCAATGCCTGGTGTGTGACTAGGGAAGGACACGAAAGGATGGATGAAATGAAAAACGCTTCATTAAAAGATGCTTGCTTACATATGTGGGGGTAGCAAGAAGAGGAGGTGGTGAAGGTAGTGTATCCATATCTCTCATCACCTTTCCTGTTTCACAAACGCAACTAGTGAGTTTTTGTGTGGCTTGCAACATGCAGAGCAGCAAAACCCATTAGGCAGCTTTGTTGCTGTTCTCTGCACAATAGAGGCAAAAAGAGCTGCTTCTTTTTCTATTTCACATCAATTAGAACCTGTGACAGTCACTTTTCACAGAATCTTTCTGCACATTGGGCCAGGCATACAATAAAGAATAGAAAGATGGACTTGGTACAAAAGCCTGGCCTCTTCTCCCTTACCAACCATATAGAAACAATTCAATACAAAGAACCTGAAGTGATATTACCACTACTGTCTACCACCAGGATTTATCACAAATTTAAAAGTACTGAAAATGGAAGTAATGCAGCTGTTCTCTCCTGATGATCCAGTGGTTACCTTTTAATCCCAAAGACATTGCTCCTCAACCAAATTAACTAAGTTTACCTCATGTCTGTGCATCTGATGTTTAAATCCATCTCTGAAATAAGCATCCTAGACTTCTCAAAGTCTAGTAGCACCTCTATAGCAATTTTGAATGTATTTTAAAAATGAAAAATATTAAAATTATTTTAAAAGCTACTAAAATCTTACACAGCGAATTACAACACTATGTACTGCATTTGTGCATTCCACATGAGTCTACTGCTGTTGTCAGTGCTTACCCCACATCACCCGGTTAAAAGCAATGGTGAAGAGATTCCATCATTGTAAAAGCCTAAAAAACCTTTGTTTTTCTCTCTGAGTGGAACCAGCATTACATAAGTAATCTGTTAGACACCCTGCTTTTGAGTCTTCAAGGCCACATAAGTGGAAGTTAGTATCTGGATTTAAGCCAGCACATGTGATGAGCCCAGGTGTAATACATTTGGTGTGAAAGCACTGATGAGTAATTAAGTTTTTCACTTTTCCTCAATTTTTAGTTAACTTCAAGGAAAAACCACAAAAAATGGATTGTAGAGATAGTCGTGGAGTCCAGCTGAGAGAGTGTGGGTAACTTCTAACTTGAAAGCCAAGACTGGTACTCTTTGTCAAGTGAAGATAGAGACAGAAGATTAAAACAGCTCTAATTAGGGAGAGAAATTAACAACATTTGATTCTGTATATAAGCAGCTGTGCAAGGAATGGAGAACTTCAGCTTCTACCAGCATCTGAAGACAAGGAGGGGTCATACACACTTCACAAATGTTTTTTCCAGCTTTAGAAATATTTTTCTTTTCGCATATTTTCTTTGTCTACTTTCCATATCAGAGCAGACCCTATTTCTCCTGTTCATTGCCATAAGCTACTCACAGTTAACAACACTTAGCCTCAGGAAAATGTCAAATATAATGAAAAAGAAAGAGGAAAAGTTATAAAAGAGAGAAAGTTGGCAACAAGTTCTCCTATGGGTCACATTCTCCCACGTTCAGCAAGTTCTTCTGTTTCATCCTCTAAAAAACATGCTACCACCTCAGCTGCTTCTGCTGCTGCCATTGCTGCTCTGGTTTGTGTCACCATGGTATTGTCCATAAAAAGAACACCTCCTAAAGCACTGTATAATTTCAATGCCAGTTGACAAGGTGGAAAAACAGCTTTACTCTTGAAAAACACCAAAAATGAAGCACTGGGAGTTTACCCCTTTCCTTTCTTTACCGTGAAGCAGATTATGAAAGAAACTGAGTGTAAGAACATTGATGAAGAAAGAATAAATTATGTATTATTGTAATGTGATGTTCAAGGATCATTTTCAGAATATTAGAATATATGATGGATCCAAAACCGGAGTAGAGCCTAGAAGAGAAAGTTTTGAAGTCCTCTAATATGAACTCCAACACTGAGAACCCTGAAGAAAGGAAATGCCACTGATTTGGCCGTTAGATATAATCAATACAATGGACTTCATTCTAGCTCTTGGAAAGATAGAGTGCCACAACTTCACAAAATAAAAATTAAGGTTATGATTAAAGTAGGAGCTAGTGGGAAAGTGATAAAAAATAACAGAAAGCATGTCAGAAAATTTAAAGTATTTTCTGTTAAACTGCCTGTTGATTCTGTCTGTTGACAGCAGTTAGTTTACATCTAGAGCAAAGCTAATTCTTCAAAGAATGGAAACACTCACCTGTCAGCCAGACTCCTACACAGATATATCTGAGAATCTCCACGGAGATTCCAAAGACACTTTAGATTATAACTATCATACTGAGACTTTAAAATAAGCCACAGTGAACATTAAGGTACTAATGACTGTGGGGAGAAAGTCATGAAATATTTTTGTTAAAAATGAGGGTAAATGGGACTCTCCGTCCACCACTAACTGATATTTATGAATATATTCTCTAGGTGTAGAAGTCTGCAGATCTGATTTATCTCAATATCCTCCAGTGGTAACAGGAATCTGGGGAGTGGCTGAAGCCTGGGACAGTGTAAGATAAGGACTAAAGTACGAACTCATTTATAATTTATAAAACTTAGATCAGCTGTCTAGCCATCTGACCACTATAATCCGGGGCTACCTTTCTGCATGGATGATGAGGAGAAGAAAGCTTAACACTTTTAAAATGAAGCTTCATCATTTTATGGAAGTGCATATGCGATGTGGTTTTCTGAATAGCGAGAGAGTACATATGAGGGTTCACAAGTTTATCTCTAGTCCTTGCAACTAGGATTATTTTTAAAGGACTAAAAAATACCTGTGGGAAATATTCTTAATGCAGGTCTCTCAACATCACTTCACATCCACAATATGATGCTATTACTACTATTTTTTTTTGGGGGGGGCGTAAGCTGGATCCTGTTCTAGAAATAATAGTCTTTGGTTTTATTTTACATTGAATTCCTGAGGCAGAATTGCTAAGAATGAACCATTTGTCTGAATAAGGGTTGCTCCAAATATTACTGACCAAGTGATTGCTGCTCGGCCTGCTAGCGCATTGGAGATGACATATATGTGTCTATTTGGCTTTTGGGTCCAGACCAAGTATGGCAATACCAGGCAGTTTTCCATAACTGCTGTTTCAGACTGACAGGTACAACATTATCTGTTCGCTTTTTTCCCCATATGTTTCCTGGTCATGAAAAAAGTTTTTATTCTCTAAATAACCAAATGCATCTTCTGACTTTCAAGAATATCAAAAAGTCTGTGAGGATCAAGATGAATCATTTGACACACACGTATTTCAATGAACATGTGGGTGGACTCCAGAATGTTTTATCCTTACTGCTGTTAACTTTCAGGCTACAAAATTACCAGGTATCAAAATTATGTCATTGATTCCACAGAATCTTCACTAATAAAATCTGCCAGGCAATGACTAAAGAATTATTCTGAGTTTGGAGGATTTAAATTGAGCTCCGTGTTAGTATATAGGCTTCCTGTGTGATCTCGTGCATGTTATGAGGGTCGTTCAAATAAGATGCAGAAATTCTATGCTTTCTCCTCTGTATGGGGGTATTTGTTTCCAGTTCTCTCATAACAGTTGTCTAGTCATCAGGGAACAAGGTTTGGTTTGGGCACAATCTTTCAACCCATCTTTACTGCTAGTTCCACATGCAATGAAGGATTACAGAAGAACACAAGAATAACCGTACTTGTTCAGACCGCAGGTTACTGCTTTGACTCCAACAATCAACAAATGTGAGCACCTGTGGAAGAGTACACACAAGGCAGGTTTATGCAGTATTTCCCCTGTTAATACTCTCACAGTCTCCAACAATCTTCAGCTTGGAAAATTCCCAAAGCCTGCTGGTATTTGTCTTCTAAGTAATCCTCAATGAATGTCTCTTCCAAATACTTATTAGTCCCCTTTTGATGCAATATATTTTGTCATCCAAAATGTCCTAAACCATAGAATTTCACAGGTCTAATATAACTTCCTTCCCTGGTTGGTTTTTTTTTTGTTTTTTTTTTTTCCTTTTTTTTTTTTTTTTTTTTTGTCAGCCCCTACTGCGGTAAGTTGATGGTCCCAATATCTTGCACTGGAAAAGACAAATGACAGCTCACCACACTACTCATGATTTTGAAGACTTCTGTCTTGATTAAGTTGTCTTTATCTCCATGTTGACAATTGCTAGCCTACACAGTCATCATCTGTGTGGAAGTCATTCCATTCTTTTGAATTCCTTTTCTCTGAAACTTTTCCTTGTGAGGTCAGAGGACCATAACTGTCCATGATGTTTCTGGTGTCAGCAAACCATGGATATATTCAATGGTTTAATGTACTTTTCATTATCTTTTCCTATTCTAGTAATTCTTAATGTGTGATTTGCTTTTTGACCTTTGCTGAGCACTGGACATAGCATGCATCTCTACAGTATGATTCCAATACCTTATGGTAACGGTCATCTCACAGCCCACCATGTTATATATGAAGGTAGGACAATCTTCCCCATGTGCAACACTTTACACATAAATAAACCCTGATTCTCATACATAGTTTATATATAAATGATTTACTCCAGAAATAAGAACCAGAAATAGTAACACAATCAGTGTCACATGGAAAAGAGATCAGATTCCTAATACCTACTCCACTAAATAATTAAATTTTTATATTACTTATTGATTGGAAATAAGAAACATGTCTCATTCTTTCTAACAATGCTATAACTAGGCTGTAGGCTCTCTCCCTTGTCTCAAACATGCCTTGTCTCTCTTGCAGACCTCCATAAATATTTAATTGTTCAACTCAGTGTAGGTCAGCTTCAGGCGGGAGGGACTGACAGCATATTGTTCTACAGTATTTTGCTGGCTGATGACTAAAACCAGAAGGAAGGGAGGGAGAGAGAAGTGGAGGGGGGGTGGGGGGGAGGGTGGAGAGGGGGAAGTGGGGAGAGAGAGGAAAGGAAGAGAAGGGAGTGGAAGAAGGAAGGAGGGAAGGAGTTAATAGTTTTAGACAAAAGAGGGAGCTGAATTCAAGTCTTCAGCCCACATTGGTCCTTGTACTACTGAGTTATCAGATAAATTGTGGAGCACCTGCTGCTTCTATTTTTTGAAAAAAGACTGGCCTCACCTTGGAAAAAAGCTGAAATGCTTGATTCCCAGGGAGAGTTTAGAACCGAACTGAGAAAAGTAACTGATCAGTATGCCTGACATCCTTTCAGTTCCTGGAAAGGAGATGATTTCAAGCTATGTCCCTCTCATCTTGATTTCCTCTTGGCATTTTACAGTTCCTTGGTCAGTACTCTAGCCTTTGCACAGCATATTGTTGCTAAGCCTGACTTCTCTTGTGTTGTGCTAGGCCCGAGGGACTTCGGCTGTGGTTTCCAAGCAGTGGCAAAGCAAATGAGTTAGAATCTGCCAGGTGTGGCATTATGAGACCCAAGGTCCCCTTGCCACCGTAGTCTAACTCTAACTGAAAATCAAACAGATTTAGGTTCAACAGAGTCTGAAGTCTGATCTTCACAGTTATTAGACTCCTATTAAATAGAAGTGAAATGGCTAATTATTTTTTAAGATTGTGGAGTAAATATTTTTTTTTAACATGAAGTTAAATTCCCTAATGAGGTAGATGTTGAAACAAAGAATGAAGCCATAATAAAGTATTTTTCATATGTAGTACTTTAAAAGCCTCCACATCATTTCATTCAGTTTCCCACATGTAAGGCTGGTATGGTAATGTTTTCATTCATGCTTCATTTCCATGTGGCTTTCGTGTTTTTTTGGGGGACATGGGTTATTTTATACTGTACGTACAATACCTAGCGTAGTGGGGTCCTAATCACAGTTATGGACTATAGTAGCTTTGGCAATATAATGATCACTTGTTTCATTTCTATATGAGCCTTTTCAGTCACCACTATCTACTTTTATGTCTTTCTCATAGAGAGAAAAATACTTTTAAAATGGTGGTATTTGTGAACACCACTGTTGGCACACTCGAAATATTTTCTTCCCTAAATGTGAAGAAGAAACCTGAATAAAACCATCGGTCCTTCAAGGTGCTTTGAAAATCCAGGCCTAAGGGATTTATATGTTCATTTCCCATTGAAATAAAAGGAAATAGTCAAATACCCTGTGCAATTCTGCAAAATTTATCCTAAGATTTATGACAACATCTAAAAAGCTAAAAAGGAAATTATTTCCCCAGCAGTATTATATATTATTGATCTCTGTATTTAGCTGTAATTTCATTCTTCAGCAAAGAAGAAAATATTGGTAAGCCTACTGATTTTATTTTTTAGTATTTCTGGCAAATATAGGACTGTTTACATTAGTGGCAAAACTGCTTTTGCTCAGCTGTGCCCTGTGCATTCTGTGCTAAGCTGAATGCAAGCTAAAAGCTTTTCTTGGGTATGCAAAATAGTTTATTACTAACAGTTGCACACAACCAGGTTTAGTTAAAGAAATATGGCTGGATTTAAAGGGCACAAACCCTCCAAAGACCTAAAAATAATCAATTCTTTAGGGGGTTCTGGAGCTTTCAAGTATGTTTCTGCAGTACAGAAATCTGATGTGGATTATAAAAAGAAAACAGTCCCCTAATAGCTTACAGTATTATTTTACATCACAAAATTGTACAATTCAGTGTTTACACTCCATAACACAGGGCCAAAATCTGCTCTTCTATGCGTCCCCATTGATTTCAACATTATTTAAATTGTTCAAAAAAGAAAGAAAGCTATTGTAAAAATTTTTAGGCTGTAACATACTTTACTGTAATGACATGTATTGTATTAGCATATTCTATGCAACACAGCAGAGTTTTCACATGGGCCAAGTCTACCTCTGGTTCCAAAGGTGCAGAGGCCTCCTGGCAGTGAACCAGGGCAGTTCTGCTAAATGAGGGATTACTACATTTGAGCCCCTCCACCAAATTAAGGATCACTATATTTTAGTGCAACATTTGAGCATATGGAATCTAAGGATCCAGAATTTTATATCTAATCTTTAACATTCACAAAGCATTAGTCAGGCCTTAAAACCTAAGGGTTTAGGGGAAAAAATAATAATTTTCATGAGTTAAAATATAGTTTAATCAGCTGTTTGCCTGTGCTGTGGTTTTTTTGCTTTTAGCTTTCTGGATCATAACAATGTCATTACATTATGCTGTCCAGCTTTCTCCCATATGTTTGAGGACTCGAAACTGGCTTTTTTTTTTCAGAATGAAAGTTTGTGATTCTCACTGAACTGTCTGAATTAAGAGGCTAGTTCCTGAGCGAAACTGCTAAGCGTGGTTACACTTTTGCCGAAATGCTGACAGTTCAATTAAAGACAGTTACCTCAGTGGTGCCTTTTACCGTTTCCCAAGGAGGACATGTCAGTCCATGTTGGCTATGTACATTAGGGTTCCATCTCTTCTCAGTTACCCTGAGCACAGAACTAAACTCCATGCAGTTTAGTTGTTCATAGAGCTGAGTCTACAGCCTGTGGTGTATTATCAAGTCTGTCACCACTGTGGATGTCTGATGTACTGTAATCTGTAAAAATGCTAGGACTGGTAAATTATTTTTACAAATAAAAAGTTCATTATTTGCAAAGAGTTATACACAGATGCTTCAGGACTACAGCTTTGTGTATGCAGGGAAATAGAAACAACAGAGAGAAATTAATGCTGTCCATTGAAGACACCTTCCATGGAGCATTTCTGCAGAGTCAGAGCCAAAGGCTTTTCAGCTTGCTTCCAATAGCAGGGTCCTGACTTTGAGGAGAAGGGAATTTTTGGCAAGGAGAACTAAACTAAATAAAAATGAAACTGTTGTTCAGAAATATTTAATTGAAATATTTTGCATAACAATGCACTTCTCTGCTCAAAGCTGAAACACTCTGATTTCATTGAAATATCATCCAGCTGAGAAATTAAAACAGGTGTCAAGAATAAAGGACCTTGTTTTGGCACTTGTGAACTCAAAGCCTGTAGCTTTTCTTACACGGGGAGTAGAAGCAAAATAGAATGCTTCAAAATGTCTTCATTTTTCCCCCAGAATTTCCATTTTAGAAATTCCAAAATTTAGATGTCTTTCCCCAAAATGGAATAACTACTGAATTCTTGATTTTTCACGGGCTGGATTTTCTGTCTTCTGTGTAGCATTCAAAGCGTTGCACCTTCTTAGAAAAGAATGACCATTTTTGGTCCACATCTTCATTGGACTGGCGTGCTGAGAAGCAATTAAAAACCTGTATCATTGAGCTGCAATTTCCGCTCTCCTGGGAGAATGAAAACAAGTGTCACATGAGTGCAGTAACACATGCATGTTATGACTTTACATTTCCAGAAAAGTCTTGATAACTCTTTCAAAAATGCTGTCACATAAGGTAGCCATAAGATCTATGCTATGTTATATTAGGTGACTGTCTTCATTGTTTGGCAGTCCCAAGTTCAGAGAATAAAAACAAACAAACCAGCCAACCAATAATTTCTGGAACTATATTAAAATAATTAGAAAGACTCAGCTACCTGAAGAAAATAATTGTATAGCCCCCCAGCAGTCTTGTAGTTCTTGTGTGTCTTCAGCTTGTTCACATAATGAAAGGCAGGTAGCATAAGGTGATGAAAGGAAATCTTTTTTCTCAATGTACAAAGAAAATACTGATTACATATACATTTATTAAACCAGCTTGTTTGACCAAACCTATGAGTGCCTGCTGCTTACTACAAATGTAAAACGTACGTAAGGAGAATAAAGACTTGTAGATTTGTACACACTGCACAGTCATACAGCTAATAGAGATTTGTGACCCGACATAACTGCCACACATTTCTTAAAAATAAATATAGATTATTCTACAAACATATTCTACAAATTTATAAATAATTGCAGGTTTCCCACCACATATTCTTTTTATAGGTAAGCGGTTTACTAACTGGAATAGTGGTAGCATAAAAAGGCAAATGACTATTAACCTTTTTTCTTTTATTGAAGATTAAAAAAGTGATAGTTTTTTTTTTCAATTAGGCAGAGAGGTCTTGGCAATATTTACTTATCCTAAGTTTCCTACCTCTTTGGGGGCAGGGTAGGTACAATGTATTAGAGCCCTTAATATTTACGCTTCTAACTAAATTCATAGATCCTGGCAAGCTTTGCTCATTTGTCAGAATGCTCTTTGCGCTGCTTGGTTTCACAGTAGCTGTGAAACTGGTCTCCAAAGCTTATGCACACCGCAGATATTTATGCATACAAAGGGAAGAAAGCAAGAGAAAGCTTTCAAAGAGGGGGCTGGCTGTTCCCATCTGGACCTCTAAATATGGAGCTTGAGTCTCACTCTGCCCCACAGGGAACATGCACACCAGTGCAATAAGGTTTCCTATACATCTTGTTAAGCCAGCATTAGATTGAAAAATGCCAGTTTTCATCTACACACCACCATCTCCTGAGCCCTCAAGCTTGTCCTCAGGACTCATAAAATACTTACTTCCACCTGTTTCCACCAGTATCCCCTAGAGTTTACCATGAATTTAATTGCCTGCCAGTTTTTATGTCTGCTTAAACTACAAGACCTTTAAATAATTTATGTCCTAATTACTGTTCATCATTTTTTAACTAGAAGGCTCAATTCCATTCACACAAAAGAAAATTCATGGGATTCATTCTGAGGAAATACTTTCAAGGAGCCATATAAAAATAGCAAGTGTGATCACAGTTTTGAAAAATGAACTTAAACTTACTCTAATAAAATGTCATAAAAATATTAATCATTCCCTCCTGATATGGATCATAGTCATTTTAGCACAGCTTCTATTAAATAAGTTCATAGTTCATCTGAAATGTAATACCTCAGATTTCTGGGAGAGCTTATTTATTGATCATCTCATTCAGGGCTACCATTCTGCTTGCAATTTATATTCCTTTCTCCCAGGCAGCAGGATTAAACCCAACTGATGTTTCAATCAATCCCGACTAACACAACCTCAGGCTATCAAATTCATCTATGATAGTTCAGAGCAGAAGCCTGCAATGCCTCTGGGCCATAGTTCAGAATTAAACTCTTTTTTGAAAGGGAGAGTGATTTTTTTTCAGGACTACAGTATTTTCAGGTACAAGCGAGTAATGCTTAAAGTTGCTCTATGATTTGTGGCAGGGCATCTTAGGGAGAGGGGAAATCATTCTAATGGAGTGTTATAAGTTTCTCGAGTTCAACAAGTTAATAGGAGACACATGTCTGGAATGATTTTGCTGTTAGCATTTTGTCTGAGAAATATACACAAAGGAAAAACAGAAGATGAAATTATAGGACAAGGGTAGACTAAAGGCTTTTGAAGTTTTACTGTCGCTACCAGGAATAGCTGTAACTCTTTTACAGGTTTATGGTATTTCTGTTAAGCATATCCTGGCCAATACTTTAAAAATCTGATTGTGTATCCATGCATGATTGCTTCTTTACTTTTGCCCAGCTGGGTCTATTTAACAGAGTAGGGGCCAAAAATTCCGATGGTCTATGTATCCAGAAGCTCCAAAAAATGAATTCTTTGTGAATTTGAAATACATATGATTTTGGAGACAGAATTAGGAGCTACAGGAGACATTGGTTATTAAAATGTTTAGTCAAGAAAATAAAACTGTTAGATGTTGACCACTGCAGAAAACAAGAACAGAAATAATATGACTGCTCAGACATATTTTTGCATAACTTTACCTAAATGAGTAGTGCAATATTTTGAGTAAATTTTTCAATATATGGATGTCCAACCTCTGGCTGTGGGCTGGGTCTGACTCACCAATGTAATTCAATGCCTGCTCTCCAATTCCTTCTTCCCAGGAAGCCCTTCAGGCACAACCTATCATACAACCTGTCTGGCCTTCAGGGTCCTGAAGTGCCACAGCCTTGACTAGGACAGGTGCTTATAGCATCATCAGATGAGAAAGTTTTTACACATGTATTCATGAAAACAATGTTGTGTTTGCTCTTGTGCATCTCAGTGTACGTGCATTGCATGCTGGTGCCTGTTTGCATTTGGTCACCTAACAGATACCCTTGTAGTCATGTTACTGGGGGAAGGAGAATATATGGTTTGGCATTATTCCTGAGAACAGACTATTGACATTTCACTTTACACAAAAGATTTGTTCAAACTGGAAGAGCTGGGAAAAAAGACAAAAGTCTTCAGGTGAATCCACTCTGTTGTGATCATAAGTTATATAAGAGGTGAAAGGTTTTCCATTTAATTTTCTATACACCTTTTGGAGTAAAGGCGCTCCCCCCAAAGCCAAGTACATTCAATGACTGTATATTTAGATTACAGAAGTAATTTCTCAGTGGCTCACATTTATCTTGTTTTTCTTGAATACCTCAACACATCTGAGCTTTGGCTAGCCTAGACTCAGGAAGTGTGGTTCAATTTTTCATCTAATACTGAAAAAGGTGGAAAAGATTTCTGAGCCGATTTTCTTCCCTAGCTTTCTCCAACGGCCTAGCAGATATTCTGCTTTTTCCCTTCAGGACAGGCAACATATGGAACTAATATGGGGCAGATCTCACTCCAAGCCACTTTTATGCTCTTTGAAACTTGACCGTTCAGGCAGTAAAAGTATTTCTTGACACAACCACTCTCAGCTACTATGTTCTTGTTAAAGCAGTCAGTTGTTTTCAGCCCAGACAGAATAAATATAGTGACCCACATACTCTTCGGCCTGACATCCTGATCTGTCACCATATCCTCAGTCAAGGCATATCATGCCTCTATTGGTGTCTGTCAAGAAACCAGCACACAGCCACCGACAGCAGCTTAATACAGTGCAAATTCTTGGCACTGGGTGACACCGAAGTCTTTTAAAGATAGCTTAATGCTTTCCACCTGTTCCCAGAGAAATGTATTTGTGTCAAAGGTACAATCAGAATCCCACTCTCACATCTTCTGCCCAAGCTTGGAAGTATCCCGCCTGCAGAACAATATTTTGTATGACTGCAAATACACAGTGGGATTACTGGGGCGCTCCTTAAAGCTGAATAAAGAATTTCAAACCTAGTTCAGGTATACTCTTCTGATCTTTTATCATTAAAATTAAAAGAAAATATTTTTATTCTCAAATTGCATCCAATATAAGACTTTTGCTTTCACTGTATCTTTAGTTTAAAATCAGATGTATTCACTGCTGGAAGTACTTAGGCGAATTCATAAAGGGAGAGTGAGTACATGCAACCTGTTTAGCAATGCTAATATTGCTTTGTCAGATGTTTCATCCCAATTATTTTGTATCAATAAGGGAAGTTCAGAGGATGTTGCTGTAATAAATATTTTTCCTGAGAGGGATTAGAAACCTCTGATGGTGTCCCATGTGTTGCAATAACCCTGGGCTGCAACAATTTCATCATGCTGTGGTATCCTTTGTTGATTTATTGCTTAGCTAATGGTCTTTGGAAGGGAGACTTGCAAATAATTTTAATTCGCTCTAGAGTTCAACACGGGTAGCATTATGCGTCCCATCACACTGTGAACTTCTAACAGCCCAAAAGACTGATCGAGCAGCAGGCCTCGTTCACAAGGAATTAATTGATATCTAATGGTAAGGATCCTGTTCAGACAGAGGAACATCCATTAGGATATCTGAATTGTATCTCTTAATGAGACAGAGACTTTAAAAATAATTTAGTAGTTTTTTACAGGACATAAGATCACATGCCATTTCTCACACAGCAGCAACAACAAAAATCTAACTAACTAGTTTAAAAGGCAGAACTCAGTCGATTACAAAGATGTGGTGTATGATGGAAAAAATCAGTTACTTACCTTGTGGTGTATACCAAATCTTTTTTTTTCAACAGAACTGTTCATGGAATATGGGCTGCAGAATCCTGATTCCTGTGAATACAAAAAAACCCACAAAAATCAACCAAAATAGGTATGACCTTAATGTTTACAATAAAAATACTGTTATGCCTTGAAAAAATCATTTACTTAACTGTCCCAATTTGAAGAGAAACTATACCTTTAAAACCCTGTTAAAATTTCACCTGGAATGTCACAGACATCCCACTGCCCCCTTAACACTTCACGTTCTTCAGCTGAATGCTGAAGAACAAGAACACATTCTCTTACAGAGTTTTCATGCTTTCATAAGTAGAAGCAGTGTGATTGAAAAGGACGAAACAGGAAAATTAGGTTGTTTTTTGTGTATACAGTACTCAGTATGGTAAGTGCTAGTACGGCACAGATCCTAGTAGCTTACTCTGGGTATATCCTAGTTTGTGCCCTAAATGTGAAAGTATCTGGCAAACCTGAATTTGTGTTTTTATTTTTAAAACCAGTCTTTCACTATTCAGGGAGAAATTCTTAGAAATGCTCATTAATTCAGTAACCCAACTGTTATAAGAAACTACTAACGATCATGATGTTGTCACATAGAAAAGGGGGAAAATACATATACTTATCATGTCATAGATTTATGTTACAAGTTATCAAAAAATTAATTTTGATGATGTGCCTGAATCTGGCTGTAGTTAGGGCAGAAAATCCATTGACTTCAATGGGCACCCAAAACCGATGAGACTTGATTGAAAAAAATTCAGCTTCAATAAATACGCTGGATTATAATGTAAGCTTCAAAATTAAATCCTGCATTTTTTCTAGCTACTGAGATTTTAAAGAAACTACTGAAACCCTAAATGAAGTGCAGTGAGAGCTGGCAGGGGCACAGGCGCTACCTGTAACAAATTTGAACACTCTTATTTAAATTGCTGACTGTTATTAGATACTGAGTGATGAGGATTTAAAGATCTATTTTATCAACTACTTCTCTCCGCTGAAGGAAAAACAGCATCGTACCATTAAGACGCTCTAATCTCCTTTGCAGGATAAATCACATTGAAACTACATTTAGGTCGATGAGATAGACATCTTTATTCCCATTCATTTCAAGTAAAGGGTACAGAAGACAAAAACGACTACTGGGATTTCTGAGCATGATCAAAATTATGTTAGTATGGCAGATTTGTTCTCATTCTAGTCACATAACTATTTCTGCCTATGGCATACATAAAAAAAATACCTTGTGCGTTTAGTCAAAGAATGACAGGAAGAGTGCTGAGAGAAAGATGCAGGGCTGTCTGCTTACTAATTATAAAGAAAACACAACAGAGTTAAAGAGCACACCTGAAACATAAAGATCAGATTCTGATCCTTTTCTGCTAGAGATCAGATTGATATCTTTTTTTACAAAAAAACAGTGAGTACAGAATTATTTAGTTTGCAGGTCTCACCCTACTGTAAAAGTAGGCACAGACCCAAAGACTAGCCACATAACCAAACTTCAAAATACCTATCTAATAACAGTTTCTAATCGTTTTTCCTTGTCACTTGAACAGATATAGTGAATTTGCAGGCTTGTGTTGCTCATTGATACAGAAAGAATATTTTCCCTTTACACAGATGAAGCCAAGTGCAGCAAAGGACAAAAAGTAGAACATTTTATTACTGAAAAGGTATTTCATAATTGTCTGAGGCATTCTGATTTAATCAAAACCACCCAGTGTTATTGGTAGCCTCATCCAGTGTGGATTTAATCAAACTGATATAGAACAGTTCAAATCAGGGCCTGGTTCAAGTAGCTTCCTCAACTACAATTTATTTTCCTCAAAGCTGGACATATTAGTTTCACACACTTTGACACTTCTGATAATGAAAACATCAATAGCTTAGTACAGTTGTAATGAACATATGAATAAAAGCCACAGGATGAGCTTTTTTTTTCTGTTAGAGGTACCTGGGGGGACTAGGCCACTTCTGAGTGGGACACAGGAATCTGATGCCAACGCAAAGTTATGCTGCTGGGATGGAATAATCCCATGCAACCCGAACTGGGCACCGCTGGCTGGAAAGGACCTTTGCACAGTGAGAGATGGGGGCCCTGGTGGTGGACAAGCAGAACGTGAGTCGGCCATGTGTTCATTCAGCAAAACAGGCCAGTGACACCAGGCTGTGTTAGCAAGAGTATAACCAGAAAGCTGAGGGAAGGGATTTCCCCTCTCTTTTCAACATCTATGAGATGGCACCTGGAGTAGTGTGCAATTTTGAAATTCTCGGTATGAGAAAGACATTGACATACTTGAGCAAGCCCAGTGGAGAGCCATCTATATGGGCGGTGGACTGAAACACGTTATGTACTATGAGAAGGTGGAAGTATTCAGAGAAATGAGTTTGGGAGAAGGCTAAGGGTGGATCTTACTGCTGTCTTCAACTTCCTGTTGGGAGGATAGAGTCAAAGTCTTAGGGAGTGTACACTGGTGGAACTAGAAGCAATGGGAAAAGTTGTAAGAATGGAAATTGTCATCACATATTAGGAAATTTGTTTTCACCACAGAAGTAGATAAATACTGGGAGAGGTTGCTCAAAGAGGCTATGAAATCTCTGTCCTTGGAGATATTTATAACTTAACTGGACCATCTTCTCACCAACCAAAGACAGGTCTAAACTGACCCTACTTTGAGGGCAGTGGGGTTGCACCCAATGATCTCCAAAACTCCCTTCCAGTTTGTATTATTCTATGTTTCTATGATTGCCTTGGATTATATCCCTAGTTCAATGTCTGGTTCTACTGCAGATATATGATATGACCATTAGCTTTATTTCAAACATTGTTTTCACATAAAGACCACTACTTTTTCTGTCACTCTTGTGCATGCACATTGTGCATGTTTTTGAAGTATAGATTTCTCTGACTTTAAATTTGGGGGTTACCAACTAGAACAGGGTTGAAATAATGATTTAAGCTTTTCTACACTTCCCAAAATTTGATTTGGTGCCAACAAGAACTATCAAGATAAAAGAGTAACAACAAATTACTGACCTGTTATCTGTTCCATTTGGCTAGGTATCTATGACATAACTAGCTTATTTCCATTTTCGTTGTAATATTTGTTTTGAAATAACCATGACCAATGTGTTACGAAAATCATGCATCTGCTTCTTAAATTCCTATTACTGTACTACATATTCAAATGTTAACCTCAAACCCTAGATCAAGTGATTTATTCACTATATCCGCCAACTCGCAAAGATGTATTACATATATGTAATGAATAAGTAAGAGCTACTTAATAAATGGAGTTGAGATCTATTAAATATCATTAACGGTTATTGTAGAAAAAGTAGCGTAATCCAGTAAATAGCATATAAACTGAAGAGACGGCACAGGTTCTGTCGTGGTCTCTGCCATATTTTTCTATGTAACCTTTTTATGCTAACTACTCCCATGTCAATGTGGATTCCTACTACATTTTAGCCCTCCCTCCAAAATGTTTTGCTATCCATTAACTATGTGTTACCCAAATAATATTAGGTGTACAGTATCAGAATTTATACAAAATTGGAAGATTATGTCAGTCTGTAACATCATATCACATCCAAAAAGCACAACAGCATGCCTCCCTTCTCAGCTCATTCTTTCTCTTGTTCAGAAAAATACGCTACTAGGAAATATGTATTCATTTCAGTGTGCCTCAAAAGCAAAAAAAAATAGATTCAGTGAGGAAGGAATAAGCTAAGACAACAGGTAAAAGGAACAACTGATTGAGGACATTTCCCCTAGAAAGATACAATAGAAGCAATGGGTAATTTACAATTAATGATATCAACTGAGTTTAGCCTCTTCATCTTCATGCAATATATTCAGGAAGGTTGTGATATTCTAAAAATCCTTACTTACCTGATCTAAAATTCACTAAAGTTAATGGAAAGATTTCTATTAACAAGTACACCATGATTGCTTTGGGAGGTAGTTTTGGTTCTACAGGTTGGACTCAAGGAAATCTCTGCAAATAATAGAATTTATTAAAAAGTACGGAAGGATTATCTTCTGAGGGTCATTTATTACTGCTGTGTGTCCCTGCGTAGAATGTCAAAATAAATACTACTAATTTCTACCAACATACAGTCTTTTTTCTTGCAGATAAGTGCTTTATGCTGTCTTTTATTGTGGCACAAATGCTCCCTTGCAAAATTTTAAACTTTAGTTTCTACTAAATTGTGTTAAGAGTCTGAAAGATCTTGCATCAAATAAAGCTCAGTTCTGTAAAGTTGCTACAAAAGGGATGGATGTGAGCTCGGTTAAATGCATTTATTTAAAGACCAGAAAGGACATTTACATGAAGAGCTCTTACACTGCTATCATTACATCCATTCTCGTTTGGATCTTTATTATATGATCAAAGAGTGCACAGTAAAGTTGTAAGTGTGTTAACTACTTTCACGATCATGTGGTCATCTTGAGCATTTCTTTAGTGGGAAATACAACATTCAGAAAGGTGCTTTGGATGAGAGCACTCAGTAGTACCAGAAGTAAAAGTAATCTTCAGGAATCAGTGACATGAACATGAAGGTTAACTATCTGTTCTTCAAGTTGGGCAAACCGTGTCCTCACTCCAGCCATAGGCAGTGGGACCCTCAGATCCAGGTCACCACGGGTCCCTCCTTGCAACAGTCAGTTTGATCCCACTTTGCCTTGTTGCCTACAGGCTCCTTACGGACCAGTAATGAAGTGTGTCAAGCCACAGGATCAAAAACTGACATAAAAACGTTTGTAGTGTTTAATTGCTAGGACTCTCCCTGACACAGCTTTGTTCAGTGCCAGCCAGCATTCTCAAAATGTTTGGGCATGATATGAGGCACAGCATTGGGCAGGGATAACTCTCAATAGGCAGTATGAGTCAAGGCCGCCTCTAAAGGGAGGAACATAATCTAAGCCTATCGATATGAGTCCTGCTGTGCCAGAGAAAGGGTCTTTGTTTGTTTTGCTTGCCTTGACAAAGCCAAAAAGAGAAGGGCTTCCTTTTCTATGAACTCTCCAAAGGCAATGCCTTTATTTTCCTGAGATCTTCTCATCTGCTACATAATGCTTGAACACATTGATTTCAGTATAAATGAAAATAATAATTTTGTGTGCCTTTACTAAGGAAGTAATATGCTAATTTTACAAGTGAGTTATAAATGAACATTTCTCTAAAATTTCCAAATGAAATCTTCATCAGAATTCAACATCATAGCAAAATTAGAACAGTAATATTGACTAGCCACAATTGCACACGAATTGCTTGTCACATGGTGATGGATGTTTTTTGTTATATACATAATTATATGTATATTGTATGCTGTGATACTACTGTTCCGTAATGAAAAGTCTGATTTTCTGGGGTAATACATTTATAGCTTAACAGTATGAAAAAGCAATGTATTGATTATTTTAAAATTGCAGCAGAATTCTCCCTTGTGATTAATTGTGTATTCTGATGTTCTTCCAATCTTACATCCCTCTGCAAAGCTCCCATGAATCTTTAATTCCCTTCTAAGTCAGCAATGCCAGAATCACTTTTCATCATCATATCCACTCAGCTGAATTCCAATGATCTCCACAAAACAGAGTATCAAAATATATTTCTGAGATTGATTGCTTCACAAGTTATGAGCTATAATAAAAGAACATTAAGTTTCATTACCTCACACACTCTTATTAAAGGGTTTTCGAATTATGTTTCCTCTGATTGCTTCAAATACTTGGGAGTATAGCAAGGTGGAAAAATAAAAGCCCTTTCAATATCAAAACAGATCCTTTGGAAAAATTCTTTCCATGAAAATGATAATTTTTTAGAAGCTTTTTCATTGTAGAAATATTTCACTAAAAAAGAAAGGTTTCTATACATAACATGAGTTTTGTTTTTGTCTTTGATCAGCACTATCTTTTGCTAATGGTAACCTTTCATTTATTATTTAGTTATGTAGCTTTTTCTCCCCCATTTTTTGTTGAATTTTCAGCACTGTATTACATTTTATGTTAGTGCATCATGTCTGTAAACTTTATTTTCTGTTTTCAGATAAGTGTTGTATTGTTTTTTTCTTCTTCATGATGGAGAGAAGTGCAAGAGCAATGAAATTTTAGTTTCTGTTTGCTATATCTTTCAAACCAATGATTTTTTAAATGAAAATTCTCACTTTCGTAATGCTATATTGGTTTCTTAAGTCTCTTATATAGGAAATGGAAGTATTTAATTTTTTTAAAAAACAGGGATTTTGTAAGCATTTAAATATTTCATAACATGCTTATTATAATGTCTATATTTTATAATATATATTTTTATTGAGCTAGAAAACAAACCATATTAAATTGTGAAAAACAATGTAGGTATAGTAGATATTGTATATTTTATTTTATAGAAAAAAATATAGAGAGATAACTAGCCCCGATGATTATTACTTTCTTGCCCTATTAAGTGCCTAAACCTCTAATTTCTCAACTTGATTGCCGCAACTTGATCTTTGATTACAAGACAATACGTGGTAGTTACTTTCACAAGTAAAAATTTATGATCATCTCTTGGTAGTATTTTCAGAAATGGCAAAGATGAGAAGATGC
The DNA here is from genome assembly GCA_035590275.1 of Ibycter americanus. Taxonomy (NCBI): domain Eukaryota; kingdom Metazoa; phylum Chordata; class Aves; order Falconiformes; family Falconidae; genus Ibycter; species Ibycter americanus. Next base: position 22,417,992 of record JAVJGI010000002.1, read on the forward strand.
AACATAACTCTTTACTGAGTGATATAATACAGTTGGTGGAACCCTTATTCTGAGAGGCAGCAGGAAAAACAAATTGAAAGAAGAATATCAAAGGAAAAACAAGCCATCAACAGACCCATAACTTCATTCAGGCAGGTCTGCAGGAGGTGAGAGACAGTACACAACTTCGCTGGACCCAGGAGAATTACCCGTAAGCTCATGATTCACCTTTACCGCCGCCTACACATCTGGTGGCAAGGCAAGTTGGTGTATTTCTTCCACACTGGTTCATCATAGCTGACCAGCATGGCGTATGGGAGTAGTTGACCCCAATTCCCCCTCTCTGTGCTGCAAACTAGACCCTGTGTACATCAAAATGTGTACATTATGTAAGCAATAAGGCAAAACCTACAGGAAGAAAGTGCAGTGTACCGAACATTTGTACTGCAAGATAAGCTGCTCTCATAAACAGATAAAAATCCCTTTCTCCTTTTTTTTCTCCCCTTTAGCTCCTTTTTTTCTTGGTTGCCTACAGAAATGACCAGTTAAAGACATTCTCTGTACCGAGAACATACAAAATAACACACCACTATCGACTGAATTATGCCATACATGAGATTAAAGCCAGAAACAAAGCCCAGCATTTCTTCAGCTTCGACATTTCCCAAGACATTTTTATTAGAGCTATAGCTAATAAAAGAGTTCTTCTATATGGGGCAGTGGACCCTGAAAGCATGGTCCGACCAGATGGGTACAAGCATACAGACAAATAAATAATTCAAGATAAATGAGGCTTCACAACCCCTGCAGGAAATGAGTGACAGATCTCATGCTCAGAGCATTAACATGACATGAATTCAAAAGGCTTGAAATTTATGTGGACCGTTAACACTGCACACATGTGCACAAACACATGCAATTTCTTAATCAGTCCTGGCTCTGTTTTCATGTACCAGCCCCAGGTCAGAAAGGGTGAATGCTTCCAATCAATATCCAGTTGTTAGAGTAACAGCCATGTCCGTTCTGGATGGCTGAGTGGGTGAAAACATGTTTGTTCTACTTAACGTGACACAGTCCCGTCAAATTAACAACCACGACAGCAGTAGCAGGCTTGCTTAATGGGCTGAAGTCAGTTCCACAGAGAATTTATTATCAACACTCAACCAATAGATCTGAAACCTCATTACTAAAGGTTTATTTGCAGATAATAACTAAAGGCACACTTTATGTACATAGGCGTTGTCTGATTTTAAAGATACAGCATGCTACACTACTTAGTAAACAGATTGCCTTTAAATTGACATAACCTCCACATAACATGTGTATGTTATGTGAGTAGTAGAGTTATTTAGTCAAGCCCTTGTTCAGTTAAACTGTAGTAGGGACTAACCTTGTAAATGCAAAGAATTTCTTTTTCCTGCTGTGTGTGAATGGTAACTGTACAGGATATGCAAGAAAGCTGACCCCCCAACATGCCAGCCTAATCACGGTCTGAACCACAAATTTTAGCTCCCCTGTGTGTTGCCAGAATGGCGTAACTGAAGGTGGTTACAAATCAGCTTCCGTCTGGACCAGCTCTTTGCCACAGACATGCGGAACTCCTTGCCATGCAGCAGTAAAGTTCTGATAATAGGATTGCCAGACTCTCTTCCCTTTTCCATTCCTGTGAGAATGATGCCGAGTGGTAATAGGCAGCAGAGTCAATCACAATCATTCAGAAAAACTCCTTTTAACCAGATGGATATGGTTTTATCTTACTTGATAGTGCTTGGTGCTCAGCTGTGAGAGAATAAACTTAATTTAGCTTCTTAGTTAAACTACTTGTACATAGGAAAGGATTTTTCTTTGCCTGACTCCAAAGCAGTGGATAGAAAACTTTGGATAGGAATTTCATACTTACTCAGTATTACAGATTCTGTATTTTATGAAAAATATTTTTACCAGTAGTTGGCATAGGATTAATAGCTTTCTGTTTCGCAGAATAAGTATTCTTTTTCACACGGAAAGCAGTGTGCTGTTGAAGTGGTGATGTAGCAGATGAAAGTCCAGCTAGGTTGGTGGGAGAACCTTGCAGTGCTAAAGAAGCCCATGCCCACGATCTTAGTACAGCCATGGCGCAGGCTGAATTCTGCTGCCATAAGGCTGTGCGACTGTGGCCCAGGTACTTCTGCCATGCAAAAGAGAGCAGAAGAAGAAGGACATTGCTGCAGAGCCGGATTTACCTTTCCTATAGGAATTGAAAGGTGAAGATGGCAACTGATGTTTGTGGGTGTATAGTTTTCTTCCCAAGTGGGGACTACGGCCAGTCTGGCTTTCTAGAGCTCTTAGCATTTTGCTCTTCTCAGCTATCTCAGCTGTCCACAGCCAAAGGTTTACTTTGCCTTGACATAGAGCTAGCCCTGAGCATTCCTTTGTGCAAAGAACAATTTTACATAGTTCATAGCCTTGCCCATTCCTGGTTGATTTCCACTGGGAAATCAAAATTCAGCAGATTGCAAGATTAATTCCCTGCCACATTTCAAAAAACATACTGTTAACTACAGAAAGGCTTAGAAATTCATGTGGGAAATCTTAATATTAGTGTACCTCCACCTAACATTGCTCTCCGTAGTTCTCATTTTTGCTTCTAAAAATTGTAGATTACATTAGTATTACAACACTAAAAAATCAACCAAAATGGAAATTTAATGGAAGAATAAGTTTATGAGAAGATCTAATAAAGGAAAATGCTAGGTTCACATATTAAATTCTCCTGTAAGTAGGTTTGAAGGAAGTGTTTCATCAAAATTATTCGCTCGAAAACCATTCAAATTGTTCCACAGAAGATTCCATTTTTAGTTACTTTTATTATTATTATTCTACCAAAAGGGTCTGCTTTCTACAGAGAGCTCAGAATTTTAACTGAAAAAACTTAGTGGTCTCTGTACTTAACTAGGAAGAGCAGAGATATGACCAAAGGGCCTGTGAGAGTTTATGGTTGGTCTAATTTACTTATATATTGGAACAAAACTGCTAAAATATTGCAGTTCTGCAATGTATGCTAAACCAGGTATGGTTTTGAAATCTCAAAAAATTTAGTGAAGGAAAACTAAGGTGTGGGAAGGTTTAACCCGCCAGTGTGTCACTAATATGGTTTGTGTTTCCATCACATAATTTGTTTAAAATACAATTCTCTATAATAAAACAGATAATTTAATCAATCAATCAGTCAAATTAATTTACCAAAGCTTTGGCAGCATCTTGAATTCATGCCTAATAATAGTTCATGAAGAAAAGCGAATAAAGCTTTATTTAAGAGATAAAGTTAGTGATTCTAATATTTGGCAGAAGTCTGTAAGGATAACTCCTTAAATTTTTGCTGTTAAAAGTTCTTACACCTCCTAAATCCCAATTTAATGATCTCTCTACTTGCCAGACCTTGGAAGATGTATTTGAGTCTGCTTTATTCCATTTATCAGCAACAGCCCACCCTGCCCTCCACTATCTGTCTGCTGGGGAGCTATCAATACTGCCCATTGCATTCAAAGAAGCATCAGACAGGATAAAAAGAAAAATAAACCCACCCTTAATCTCTCTGATTTGGGACTTACTGTGTGAACATATGGAGGTGGGCACAGTTCATGTCTGCATTTTAGAGTTAGCTTTCATCACTGAAGTGTAATCCACATCCAACAATTTGCAGCTTTATATGTCTTATGCTAAATTTCCAATTCATCAGGAACTCTTCTAAGGGAATTTAAGATTTAGGAAGGTGAACATGGAAAAATGTAACAGACTTGGGGCAAAGCCCTGGCCTCGTGAAGTCAGTCAGATTTTGTTACCGACTTAGGCAGAAATGGAATCTCATCCGTCTAGTCCGTCCTTTTCTTCTGTTGTGGCCTCAGCTGCATCCCTTTACAGGCATCATAGCAACAACAGCCTGTGATCAGAAACTGTTGAATTAAATGGAGAGCTTCAAATTGTTTAGCCAACAGGTGAAAAAATAACACTTTGGGATTTCATCACGAAAATGAATGATGAAATGCAAAGCATTATGAAATGGGCTGGGAGGGTGTCTATTTTGGAGACAAGGGAACAAGCTTGCTATTCTGTGACATTTGTCAGTCAAAAAGCAGGATGTTTTTAAAGATATGACAGATACTTGGATACCTCTGCCCAGTAATAAAATCCTCTAAATCTATCAGCACCAACAACTCAGTTGGAAACAAGATGGAATTATATCACCTTCTCCTTAACCAGAAAGCATAGAGAAAAGTAGAAGAAAAGCATTTGCAGGGTGAGAGAATAAATAGCATAAAATTAATGTGCATTAGTAGCAATTTTGCATACTTGCCTTTTGATCTTAGTATTTTCTTATGAGATGTCTGAACTGATGTATTCATCCTAAGACTGGCTGCATTTTAGTGTTGCCAGCAGGTCAAAGGAGGTGATTCTTCCCCTCTGCTCAGCACTGAAGAAACACAACTGGAGTGCTGGGTCCATTTCTGGGCTCCCCAGCACAAGACAGACATGGACATAACTGGTGCAAATCCAGTGAAGGGCCACAAACGTGACTGAGGGATTGAAGCATCTGTCACACAAGGCAAGCTGAGAGAGCTGGGGTTGTCTAGGCTGGGGAAGGTTCTTGGGGGATTGCATCAGTATGTGTAAGTGCTGGGTGGCAGGGAGGCGAGAAAGAAGATGGAGTCAGATGCTTCTTGGTAGTGTCCGGTGACAAGAGAAGAGGCAATGGAAAGAAATAAGCTATTTAAAGTTAAGAAAAAAACTGTTCATTGTGAGTGTGGTCAAACACTGGAACAGGTTGCTCAAGGAGGTTGTGGAGTCTCCATCACTGGAGATATTAAGAATCCAAATGAACAAGTCCTTGCTGTAGAGAGGGTTGGGTTAGATGGTTTCCAGTGGTCCCTTCCACACTCAGCCATTCTGTGACTTTGGGATTTTGTAGGGTAAGCATTTACAAGCACCTTTATGTATAACTGCCGTTGCAGGAATGAGGTATGGACTAGAGGCTGACTGTATCGTGCTCAGTTCAGGTCCTGGATTTGGATGATCCTGGGTTCAGAATCTCCCATCACATGGAAGAAGTTGTCTGCTCCTTAACTAGATGGAGACACAGAAACTTCTGCTGTGCAAAAGATGTTAAAGCAGCACAAAAGAAAGCTGGATTAAGTAAAATGGGCAGGATTTATTTATAGAGGAGTAAGTATCACTAATACATTTCTGAAAGTAACCACCAGTCTAGAAGACCTAGGTAGTACATTAACTTAATTTCATTTTAATACAGAAAAGAACTGCCACTGATTCTTATTTATAATGTATCAGGTTATAATTGTTTAGTTATTTGTTCTTGCATATATCTTTATAAAGGCTGGCTTCCACTCTTGCCTGTTTCATGTCAAAATAAGGTTATAAACGTCACAGCTGTTATTAAGTGCAGAGAGCATAAGTGTGTATGAGTTTCAGCAGTCACATAGGACAATTTTCTGGCCTATACTATACGGATTCATTGAATTTTGGCAGGAGATTGAAAGGAGAAATGGAGGCTGTACACATGTACAAGAGGGTACTCGGAATAGACATCTGCCATCCTTATATAGATGTACAGCATGAGAGAAAACCAAGACAATGCAACGTGTCTTAGGACGTCCATGCTTAAGAGAAAGAGCTCTTAAGAACTCCATCTAAAGCTCTGAATGTAAACCGTTTTCTCAAAAAAACCCACTTTTTGCCTTCTGTAACATCACAACCTATCCCTCGGAGAGGCGAAAAGCAAGGGCTGTAGCCAAGCAACAGCAAATAATCTTTAAGACTCATTCTGTCTTCAAAGCAAAACAGAGACTCAACCACTCCACCCCATCCTTTCTGCACCAATGCAGGCAACATACAGCACAGACTGTACAAAGCAAGCAAAAGCCTTTGTGTTTCTTTGTTTCCCCAAAATAAATAAATAAGATTTATGAACAGATTAAGCTCTTTTAATGTATTTGGAAATCCTCCTTTCATCAGAATGTAGCAAGGCTGACAAGTGAACTGCTAGAAAACACAGTCTGCTCAGACTGCAAGCACTTCAGACAAACATAGACAAAACTTTTGTGCAGATTGATGTATGATTTCCTTGTACAGTAAACCCAGACCTACACAATGAATTGAGTTGCTTGTTTACTAGAAAGAAATGTTTTAATAAAAATAGAAAATATTATAATCTCAAAAGAGAAAAAAGTCCTCACACAGTGAAACTTTGAGTTTTAGATTTAAAGTCAGATAACTGATTGGAATAAGACAAGACGGTAAGTCTCTGAAAAAGTCAGGTTCTTTCCCCCCTTACCTTTTCTCTTCCTCTTTGGCTAAAAGAGCTAAACAAAACTACACACAAAGACACAAAGCATTTCCAAATGTCCATTTGTAATTAAGAGATCACGTTTGCTTTAGTGCAGTCATACTCTTGTCTATCCATGCAGGAATGCTTTGTTTTCCTAGCAGGCTGTAGTGGTGGCAAGGCACGTTCCTCCCCTTTCCCTTTCACTCTTTTCTGATGAGAGAACATTAACAACACAACCAGTGTTAAACCTCCAGAAAAAGATGGTCAGCAAGAAAAGGTGGTTTTAGCAATTGCTGCTACCTTGAAGCAGATGCTTGAGGGCAGAAGGCATGTTGCCTACCTTCTCTTGTCTCAGCTTCCTTACTTGAAACTAGGAGGACAACAGAAATCTGAATTGCAAATGGTATTGAGAACTGCTGATGAAAAAATGAGCCAAATATATATATATATATATTTTTATATATATATATATAACTGTGTCTTTAAAAATAGCTGTCAACAGGCCAGATGAGAATGTGCTTTACATCTAAATGTCTGAGTCTTCCTGCCATATATAAAGAAAAGAATACTGTACACAGACAAACTAGGATGAACACTTGTTGGTAGAAGCACGTAAGTGCATTTCGCCATTATCTAGGTTTTATGTAGAAAAATGAATAAAATTAATTTTTTTATATTTTTCCCAAATGCAAAAAGCTGATAATTACTTCTCAAATAATCTTTACCTTAAGTGGAGGAAAGGTGGGAGGAAAAGAAGGGAGGAAACATTCACTTAATAGTAAATTGCATAATAACTAGCTTTGTTTATAACTTTGACTCAAAATGGCTGCTTCCAAACAAGGACATTCCTATAACTAAATAAATGCAGCTAAAAAAGAGACAACAAAAAGAAAGTGTAACCATTAAGTAGCTCACACACTATAATCATTTTTTTACATGTCAGTTGCTGAAACACTTAAGTTGCTTGACTACGTTTTGACATTCACTGCTATATAATAAAGTAAGAAAGGATGTAGTTCTGTTAATTGATGATCAATACAGCCTGCATTATATTTGACTCAACAGTTTGCTATAATAACTTCATCAATTACTGAGTGGCATTTTCCTTCTCCCATAATTTACTTGCAAGTAGCACCATATGTCACCACATATTCAGTGGGCAATTATAACACGAACACCAAAAAAAACCCAACTACCCAAGACGAATGTGCTATTCTCAGGGTTTCAGTCTAGCCAAGTAAGTGTCGTTTGGAGAAATCTAACATGAAAGGCATTTTTTCTTACTTAAATTTTCTCCCAAAGGACTGACACAACTTTTCACTGGAAGTGAGTAGAGACGATGTGATGAATGACAGGTCAACGACTTAATTTAAGTAGATGTAAATTTGTTATTGTCAGATATGCAGCTTTACTGAAGTCACATCCAACCCACACATTATCTCAGATAATCACTTGTAAGGTGTCTCAGGTGAAATATCTCTTAACCTTCAGAGATAAGAGAAAATTACAACTAAAGTATACTGCTCTAGATTTTTGCCGTGCAGATTCCACAGGACATAACCTGCTTGTATTGTGTTTCAATCAATTAAAATTGATTTTATGAAAGCTGTGTGGCAAGCTGTTGGTATATGGCAGTTCTCTTTGATTAGATATATTCTACCCTGCTGTAACCTCTTTTTCTTTTGCAGTTGCCTTTTTGTAACATTTTGCAACCAGGAAATAATTCATGACGAGTAATCTACTTGACAAATTTAGGCAATACACACAGAACCTACACAAGGGCACAAGAGCCTGTCTTTTGGGAGCAAAGAGGAGAACTGGGGCATAAATTTGTTCACAGACCTGTAAGTGTGCTCATTATTTGAAGGTACAGACTGTTTGATGCACTTTCCTATGACAATCTAAAAGTACAACATTGAAAAAAACATTCTGAAGCCGTTAGGGGTAATTATATCTATTAATAAAAAGAAATTATTCCTGTCCCTCAGACAGATGTGTATAACTTCAGAATCCAGACAGGACATTAAAAGCCTGTGTGGCTTTACCCAGACATATATTGATGTCAAACTGGTACTTAAGAATTTTGTGTACAGGCTTACGCTAGCTTTGAAATAGCTGCTCTAAACACACGTGGCAATATGGTTGAGGAAGTGCTGAACACAAAATACATTGCAGCTTTCTGTAAATACATGATTAGCCCAAGTTTGGTTGTGTGTGTGGTAGGATCTCGCTACCAGTATGCAATCCAGAACATGAAATTGTTGACTGTCGTGTGAGCGTGCTCTTAGAATTAGTCAGAGGAACGCAGCAGCTTTGTGAGTATAAAGAGCATAGAGAACGTGAGTAACTTTTCACACTCCCTATTGAGGTATTAATTTTGGATGGTAAAATACAATTTAGACTAGAAGAAGGCAATTTTATCTGATTGCTGTGGTTCCCCTTGCCTTTCCTGCCTCACACGGTATCTGTGGGAGCTGGCACTGACTCATTCTCTAGGCTGCAATGAGAAGTGGGAATATTTAAAGTTCTTTTGCATGACTAATGTAGTGAAAAAAGCCATTAGTGCAATTAATGTCCATTAATATCTTTATCCTTACAAAAGGCTCCATAAAATAATTAGAAAACAATATCATAGGAGATTTTTGGCCCAAAGTGTTATCTTTAGCTATGTATATGCATAAACTCTAAAATCTCCATCTGGTAACCTCAATGGAAGCTTGCAAACCAGATTTTGGATTCAGAAGGTATTCCCTGCTTTAACTTAATCATCAGTGGATGTGCAAACATTACATCTTAGCTTGCAAGTCTACCAACCAAACCCACATTCATCTACATTATCTTCTCTATAAGCAAGCATGATATGCAGTGATTGCTTATAGGCTATTAAAGAGTGGCCTTATGTTATTGCTATTCACTAAGGGCAGGGCAGTTTGAAAATCAGTTTTGTCAGTACTCATGCACCAGAGGAGAAATGAATATCCGAAAGGTAGAGAAAAGAGGGCCTTAGCACTGCTTCCCTACTTCTGGGTTCAAGCATGGGGAGGAAAGCACCTGTGTAGAGGGGCTGGTGGGGAGAGGACTGGAAAAGGGGAATGGCTTTTGGAATAAAACAGAAAACCATCCTCAGCTTGTCAATATTCTATACCATCTTTTTTGCTTTGCTTACAGCGTACATTTTGAAGGTGTGAAGATGACTAATATGTATCCTTTTTAAGTGTAACAGATGGTACAGATTTTCTTTAAGGTGTTTTAAAAAGATGATACAGTGATACTGAAAATAAGATGACTAAATGTTTTGGGACTCAAATCAACAGATAATGTTTTCCATAGGAGTCAAGAAATATGAAAATTCAGAAGCGATGCATGCATTTTGTCACCAGATACTTACTCTCATACAAGATCTTATGCCTTTCTGAGGCACTATAGATACGAAAACCCCACAATTCTGTAGGTCACACTTAGTTCTAGTGAAGGAGCAGCTACTTACAGAGAAGTGCAGCATATCCGGGGATGTCGGTCACCAGTATACACAGTATCTAGAGGGTACTGCAAGCCTCTTGCCTTCAAAGAAGGCTTAACCACAGTGCTTATTGAATGTTGCTCCTCCATGGATTTCCCAGAACTTTCCGATATTGCTAGCAGGAAGACTCAAGAGGAAAAAGGCCTGTGCCATTTCACCCCATCCTACTGCAAATTGGAGTGACTAGCTCAGCTTAGACTTGCAGACACATGAAGACAACAGGGTGGAGGCTAAGGCGTTTTCCCATTTTGAAAAATACATCACAATTTAAATGAGGGAAGAGCCTAGGCCTCTGGCAGAACTGGCAGTAATCACCTTTCTACCCTGGTGTATCAGTCTTCCATTTTCATGTAGAGGTAATAAACATGTTGATCTACTCCATCATTGCCGTGTATGTTCTCAATTACTATCTATGTAAAAACAGGAAGACCCATGTGACTACACAGTCATAATTCAAGAAAAATAATTCTCCAGACTTAGAGCAGAAAAATATCTACAAATAATGAAAATGCATCTCAACACTGCAATACGTCTGGAAGCAAAGCTACATTAGAAAAGCACCTACTTTTCTTCAGTCCTCATTGGTCTTGCTCCTCAAATCAAGACAGCTACAAGCAAGGGTTTGCAACACTGAATTCTGAACTGCATCAGTGACGTGATCCAGGTTTAAAGAAAGAAAAATAAAAGAAGGAGAGAACGTATGGAGTAATATGATTTTGTGAATAGGACGTTGACTGAGAACTCAAATATCTATTGTTTTTGGCCTTGCCGGTGGCCTGTCTTCTGATGTTAGATAGTTTACTTTCTCTCAGCCTCAGTTTTCTGTCTGCACACTAGGAGACTTATTTTGTTTCTGTTTGCAAAATACTTCAAAATCTATACATGAAGAACGTTTTCTAAAATCCAAGTTCTCATTTTAATGAATTTAAACTATACATAGTGTTTCTTCTAAACAATTTCAGAGGACATTTTAAAATGTGAATTAACGTCAATGTTCATTTATTTATCTTAGCAGATATAGTTTGTCAACTGGATTTCTTTTTTCTTTCCATACTAAGGAAGGGGTTTTCCTGCATCTGCGAGGTGCACAGAAAAAAGTTCTATTATTCCTAATTTTCAGGATAATGACACCAGCCAACCATTAAGTAATTGATAAAATTTTTGAGATTGAAAACCATGTTTTTTCTGTGTAGCAGCAGGCTACATAGAGCTATGATCTCAACTGGGAGCCCTGTCCACTTTATTAAATACTAATTAATTAGATGCATACTAGCTAATTTAATATTCTATTTGGCTATTAGTGAAAGACCATCTTATTTTTAATTAGCTATTTTGTGGAGTATTGAGGTAGATATCACTGTTCTTCTCTAAGAGATTTTAACATGAATATATTGATGCTGTGTGGGAAGAAAATGTACTTTTAATCCCCTTGAATTAAAATTCAATAGTTCTTGACCAATGTACTCCAATAGGATAAAACAACGCAGGGAAAAAAGAGTAAAGAAAACGGGATATGAAATCAAGCATGTCCTGAAATAAATTACAGTGTTTAAGCTAACTACAAATCTTACACAGCAGAGTTATAAAAAGACTCACTCCTGTAACCTCTTGTTTATGAGTAAGATGTTGAAAATATGAGTAGTTTCATTCCTTTCAGACCTCAGAAAGGATAGTGAAGATTGACATTAGATACCTCTAAGTGAAATCCTGGCTCCACCCTGAATGCTCTGTGCATTGCCATTCTGAAAACCAGCATTATGACCGAGAACATAGGAAGTGCTTGCAAAACTGGCGCTTTCATTTTTTTGGCTTGTGGACCTGTATGATGGAAACTGTGAGATTGTTCTCAGTGGTTAGACAAGATAAGAGATATCTGAATTTCAAGCATAGCATGGAACAGAAGCACTGTAGAAAAAAGAAATAATTCATGACATAGCTTCATGAATTTTGACATAGGTGAAATTACTACTATGCTGCTCAAAAGATCTAATAAATGCTGCAAAAACAATAAAAACTTGATTCATAAATCCCTATTCTGAATTTCACTAAATACTTCTCTTCTAGCAGATCCTGATTCATTATTCACAATTAGTTGGAACTGCTGGCCTGGCTAATTGAGAGCCAGTTTTTAAATCATGAAAGGTAAATGTATTTTCAGTGTTTTAATTTTCACTCACTCATTCACTCACCAAAAAAAAAAGGAGGGGAATAGATGTTCGTTGTTTGGTATTGTCTCTTATTTCTCCATTTTGAAGATGACAGTCATTTGAGAGAAGAAAAAAAAAAAAATATCTTAAATTACCACTTCTGTACCACTAAAAACAGGTGGTCAAAGAGCAGGTTCTTACATGCCGTAAATCAAATTAATTCAATGTATATAATAATGTTCAGGATGTGTACAATAAGAATAATTTATAAACCATAAACTAAACACCTCTTGTAGTTAGTTTCTGTTTCTGGTGACTACTAACAGGTGAGAGTCCGCAGGAGCCGAAATCAATTCACAAAATATATATTTAAAAAACAAACAGGCTAAGATGACAGAAGGTATTATTCCCAATTAATAATTTAAACAGATGAACTTGAAACTAATATTCAGGACAAAAAAGCATACCAACTGCTGCACTGGTTGCGTTAAATGCTCTGTCTAAGGACAAAACCTGCTGCCAGTGATGGTCAGTTGAAGAATTTAAGGAGCAATGCAAGAACAGAATGTACAGAGAAAATCCATTCAGGAACTTTTCAAGGAATACAGAGGAACGCTGTGCCGAACTGCTGTGATGATGTATTCTTATTTACACGAGTTCAGGACCTAGTCCAGCCTGAAACAATCAGCTGTCAAAAGTGGAGAAATGTAGCAGTGTTCTGCTGTTCATACTTCTCCCCCAAACTGCATCGTTTTCTCAATTTAAAAACAAACAAACAAAACCAAACCAAAAACCGTTTCCCCAAAGTACAAGGAGCTAGTAAAGTTTTGAAAGTTCTTGTAATGCTTTGACAAAGAATGTAAGAAATATTTTTTCTTCTCCATTTAAGCATACTTCAACAGAGAAGCTGCTAACTCAAAATGACATGTCTATGGTACTCTCAGGCCCATTATGAACTTTAAAGCAAAGTGAGAGAATGTGTACTCTCTGGTTCTTGCCACCAGCATTCACAGTATTGGACCAAGAGGAGATATCATGCTTGAATGAACAATTTTCTGCATACTAAGGATTCTGATAGTCAATGCCATTGGCAAATGTTTGTACCAACTCCCCTTCAGCACTCTGTAGAGGAGAACACGAGCAGAATAGCATCGTTGTGTCGCATCTCAGAAACTATAAAACTTGGAGAAACAGCTGCACAGCCATCGCCCAGAGCAATTGCACACAGAAGGATTAGATGCCATGTTGGGTGGTGCACAAAGACAGAAACAGCAGAGCAGCCATGGCCGCTCTGCGAGCAGCCAGCCTGTGTGTTCACGGCATTCTGTTATTTGGGTCGTCTGCCAAAAGTATGAATAACCTTTAAGGCCAACACCATTAAACCATTTCTTGGAAAGCGTTCTGTGGTTTGCTGTAGTAAGCCAAGTTTAGACTATATCTGTGCTGCATTTGTGAGCACATGTGTTGTAGTAATCTTTCAGGGTAATGCATTGGCAGCAGCGGGAGACATTTTATTTTTACAATCGCTGGTGCAGTAGAAGCATATTCGTCTGCACTTAAATACACTTTATGGTTATTCACGTTAGGGGCAAATTTTCAAAGAGCTTCTAAGGTTTTTGGCCAGGTATGCAACTGCTTTTATTGGGAGCTGCATGTGTTAAACTGAGCAATGTGCTTTGAAAAACATACATACAGTTTCTTCCTCTGAACAGTCAGGAATGTCTGATTTTTTTTTTCCCCTAAATTGTTAAGACAGTTAGTATGACTGACAGTTTGAAAGACACGCTGGGAGAACTTTGGTTCTCTGGTATGGCTGAGAAAAGCTCTGTGCCACCTGAGGATCCTCTCCAGCCTGGAGAATCCTCCTGTGGTGCGGTCTGGAGGCCACCTGGCATTGCCAAGCAGTGAAAAAGCAGTCCAAAGGGTCAAAGAACCAGCTCCAATTGTAACGGTCAAAGAAATATGTTCAAGACTAACAGGGCACCTTTTCTCCTTCCCCCTCTCCAAGTACGCTGTCTTCCTCCAAAATAGTCATACTTTTGCTTCAGAGCATTTGCCTTTCTAATTTGTGTGCTTGAGAAGAGGTCTAAGCTGATACTAAAATGTCCTTTTCCAAGTTGGATGGCCCACCATCAACAAAACAAGAGTATATATTTCATGCAGGCCCTTTGGTACTCCTGTTGGCTTCAGTCCTGCAGAAACCCTGTCAACTCCAATATCCTGTCAGTTCACAAAGGGAGAGCTAGCCAGAGAAACAGAAGGACTGGAGCAGGGACTGTGTCCTCTTGAACCACATATGGCAAAACAGCAGCCACCACAAGTTCGGAATCCTTACTGTGCTGCCCAGCATCCACAGATTTCCCTGATTATGGGCACATTTTGTGTAAAAGGAATATCAGATCTTGTGACTGTTCCTGAAACAGTGATTAGAAAATATTTTAATTTATAACAATTATAAAACCAATAAAAGCATAATGAATGTTATTATTTCAGTCTATAATTAAAAGCACATTTTGCAATTTGGAATTCAAATTGGCCTCCTTAAGATGTAAAAGTCTATTTATGATAGAAAAAGTGCTGGCTAGAAGATGTTTAAATTATATTTTTATACTTTTTGAAAGAAAGCGCTCATTACGTGAAATATTAAGAACACAAGAGTTGTACTTACAGAAAAAGGGAAGCAGTCGCTATACATCATCCAAGGTGTTAACTCGATGTGTTAATTACTATTTAACATGGATACAGATGCTGCTCTAGGCAGTTTTCACCCAGCATTTGGAGAATAAGTTCAGTTTTAATCATAAGCAAATGAGGCATTATGTAAAACAGCTCTACAGCAACTGTACACTTCACTTGGTACACATGCCGGTGCCATTTTTAAAAATAGATTTGGACATGTGTTAGAATCTACTAGGTTTAGAAAATTACTTTTCTTACCAAAACCTAGTATACCCACAGATGTTGAAGTGGCTCTAAAGAAGCTGCAGAGAAGTCAGTACCCTTTTTTCCAGCCTTGCCTTTTGATATGAATCACGATTTTCTCCCGGTAAGAAGAGGGTGGAGCAAAGACTGTTCTCCCAACATGTGTTTGGATTAAAGAAATGATGGAAGAAATGAATGATATTGTCATTCAGCTCAGAAAATATGCCAGCCTGAGGAGATTCTGAAAGCTCTCTAGGAAGGCAGAATAAATTATTCTTTCTTCTCTGAAACGAAAGGGGAAAGCGAAAGCTACTGGGGCAGTCACCAGCAAAGGCCGCTGGTTCATATATATGAATCAATACTGAAAGACGAAAGTAGTTGAACTTACTAATTCATGAACCGCTTCAAAGATCTTTTTTTTTTTTTTTCCCATTAAGGTAGTGACTCCTGGTTTAAGTACATATAATTTAGCTCAAAGTGGGGTACACAGACAGAAGAGGGTGTTGAAGATTTTTGAAGTCTGCATTTGTAATACAATCATACAATACTAACATTGTGGATAGTTTCACTCAGCCTGTAAAAACAGCACCAATACAACTGGTAAGCCATATAATACAAAGTACCCATATATACTCATCTGAAGGATTAGGCAATTTGGTTTTATGTTCCTGGCATATTTTAAGTTAGCACTTAATCATTACGAACTAAAAATCAGGTAAGATCAGCTTTGTAAGCTTATCATGATACTGAGATAGTGGATTTTGACAAACCTTCCGCTATTATCTAGTTGAGTCTCAAACAAAAGGTAGCACTTTTCTATAGCTTGAGAACGCAAATTCTATAGCATTGTAAAGCAAGTTTCCTGCTGGAAAGCCAGATGATAGTGCTGAAAATATCAAAGGCTGGCAATTCCATATAGCTGGACTACTGGAAAAAATAAATGCACATAATCCTATTACAAAAAGGCATTGCTTTAAAGAAACATCACAGATTTCAAAGGACCATAAATCTGTATTCAGGGGAAAAAAAGACACCACTTTTCTTGAGCAGTAGAAGTTTGCTAGCACTAGACGTGATCTATGATCTAGTCTTGAGAAGGCAGCAGCAATACAAAATAAACTGCCACAATCTGGAAGAAATCTTTCTTCCCCCTCTCCTACTAGCATTTCTCTCCTACATTCTTTTTTTCTGCAGAAAATTGTCAGCTGTTGCGATCAGTACCTGGGCTTTATACATCTCGCTCCTTTCCTAAATATACAGTTCATTATATACAATAATAAAACTTGTATCATGTTGTATACGTTTCTGGGAAACCTAAACCACTGCCGTCTCACCAAACTTACTTCAGCAGGTTAAGTTCAATTAGGAACCTTCTTTATGGTTCATTTACAGTCTCTGGAGATAGAATGATGTGTTGTGGTAAAACTGTTTCAGCTGAAGCTTTGAAGGATGCTGGAAAGGTGACTGACAGTAGAATGCCTTCAAAAAGTTTTGAATATCCCAGTCTATTTGAAGAATTACTATTCTATATCCCAGTCTATTTAAAGAATTAAAGAATTATTCTGAGAAAAATATCAGAATCTGGTAACAGGGGATCCACAGACATGGTTTTCACGTTACTAGGCTTTATTTCAAGGTAAACTTTTTTCTACCTCTGAATTGTTCTTTTTTATATGTATTTTTGTACCCCCCCTTTGGTTTCTTTTATATTTTTGGATTTAACCAGAGTGCTGTCTTGATCATTTCTACACAGCATTGCATGATTTGTTAATCCAAGGTCTGTTACTGTGTTGTTTTCTCTCATTCTGAATTGCTTATTCATGTAGGCAGTGGTTTCTCTGAGCTGAGTGGCAGTATCCCATTACTTCCCTATGACATCTGCTTCTGTTCCCCACCTATACCCAGCAACAAAAGGTGGTGCCTATTTCTTCACCTTGATCTCTTGTACAGAGTGCTGCAGTGCTGAAAGGGCTCGAGCTCTGCTCTGTGCAGCAAAGAAACAAAGCCTGCTTTCTTCGAGAAACAGACTATTGTTGGGATGAAGATGTAAAGATACGCCAGTACCTTTCATTTGCTGCAAAGGTATTGTTGCTTACTTCAAAACACAGAAGGGCTTTTTTAAGCATCTGTGGTTAGAGCATGCTGGCCAGGATGTTGTATATCAAAATTGTCCGCCAGGATACAGGATACCAGAATTGGATAAGTGTGTGACTAATAGAAAAACATTTTCTTTTGGTTTGGGGTTTTTTTTTTATTATTTGTTTGGGTTTGGGTTTTGTTGAGAAGGATTTTTTTGTGCATACAAAGTATATGATGTATAAAGAAAACCAGCTCTTTGTTAAGGTAATGTATTTTTTCGCATACCATTTCACAATAGCTAGAGCATTTTGATTTAAACTTCCAGATATACTCCACGCTCAGTGACTCCAATAGCCTATAGTTATGACATACCTGCAATAATAAAGCAACTGGATGTAAATAAATAAAATGGAGATTGTAAACACAGCTTCAGTCTGAATGGTCTTGTCATATTTCATCCCCTCATTTTAATTCAATGTTAAGCAAAGCATGGAAATGTTTACCTTTGTCTGATCTTTAATTCCCTGAATTTATGTGGAATCATGCACAGATGCTCTGGAAACCAGCCTGGAAAAGCCTGGCATTTTAATTGATCCCAGAGCCTCTTTCCTCACAGCCCCTGCTGCTACGAAGTCTGCTACTTGCTCCAAAGGGGCTGCGCGGTTGCCTAGCCACGGCGAGCGGCCAGGCAAGGTGGAGAAATCCAGGGGAGGAAGTAACCAATCAATTTTTTAATTTCCCTGTGTAAACAGCAGCAAATCAGGATGGATTTTGAAATATCATTAGTGAAAAGTGAGACGCGTTGTGTGCATTTTAACATATGTATTAACTATATGCAGTGGCTGGCAGCCAGAAATTATAAGCCATTGGGTATGTTTCACAAAGCTTATTTCAGAAGACAACCTGAATATGTAATTTAAAACTGAACTTTGGGGGTTTTTAGGGGGCGGGGTGTATAATTTTGACTCCTCCATTACTAGTATCTTATTAGTTTTAATGTTTTCTTACACTGTTACTTAATCATAAGAAATACACTTTTCTTTATACCTGAAAGGCTAAATATTGGCAGAGTTAGGAAGATGATATGCAGAACCAAGTTCTGATGTCAAGAAGTTTTAGTACAAAAGGAAGAATTATATGCTTGTCCTTAAATATTTTCAATTAGTGTTGTCTTGGCATACGAGTAAAAATGAGTGCGAATTTATCAGCATCATATTTGCAAGTCAATGAGTTTTGTGACACCTCTGCACGCCCCTGCATAACAAGATGGCTTTAGATTGTTTCTAGATGTTTAATACAGGTTGCCTACGAGGCTCGCCCTTCTGTGTCATTACAGAGAAGAGATTTT
Source organism: Ibycter americanus (assembly GCA_035590275.1). Classification (NCBI taxonomy): domain Eukaryota; kingdom Metazoa; phylum Chordata; class Aves; order Falconiformes; family Falconidae; genus Ibycter; species Ibycter americanus. The sequence continues at coordinate 22,436,306 of JAVJGI010000002.1, forward strand.
TCAAGGTATTCAATGCTTCCTGCGGTATCACCCCAGTAACTTCCATGGAGAAAGGATCAATGGTCATTTGAAAACACTAACTCATTGCTAATTTCTAAGAAAAGATACATTCTGCTGTGCCAGTATATGCCATTTCTGCCTTTGAGATCCCTACTGTCTTAATGTAATACATAATCTTAATCCAGGCAATGAAGAGTCTTACATATGCTACACAACTACACAAACTATCTGACTTTATCATAAGATAATACTAGAATTGTAGTGATATATATGGAATTTAAAAACTATGATGCATACCACAAGCTATTTACTCCATAAAAAATGAGTTTAAAAGCATATTATATATACATATACACTGACCTTGCAGGAAAATGGGCTCTGGACTCTTAAGAGGAAAACATAAATTTGTTTCGCTGGTTCCCAAGAGAAACCCTTTTGGCACAGTGCAAGTATTAAACATGGACATTAAAGACTTCAGAGATCAATTAATTTTTTCAGTAATCTTGAAAAGAGAAAGAAATCTTAGCCACATTGAGATACACATAAGTTCTGTCACTCACTTAAAGTCAATACTTCTTCCAAAGGCTGTGCTAAAGAGAAGTGAAAGCCATTGAAAAAGTGGCCAGGCTGGCTGACTACTGGTAGTGTGTATGACTGGCAAAAAAGAGAAGATAGGCGAGAAATTGAAGAAGGACCCTGCAAAAGGGAAAACCAAAATCTTTCACAAGAATAAATTCTAATCCTATCTCCATGTGTAAGACAAATGTAGCCTATATAATTCAAACCCGGCAGTGCTTTTGGGAGATGAAGGATCTTGCAAGATATAACCTTTACACTGTTTAAACCCCAGAGTTATTCAGAATGGAAACTAAACCATTCTGGCTGCTAATACACACTGTCAGAGTGATGCAGACTTGCATCTCTGAATGCTACTGCATTTCAAATTATTATTTTGGTATTAAGAATGCTCTCCATTAAAACTTTTGAATGCTGTGAGTCAATGTTTTTGAACTTCTTGATGAACTGTCTTCCTATAAACATTAGAAGCAGACTTTAGTTGAAGGCTGGCAATAGGAAAAGATGACTGGAGAAAGGGCCAGAGCAAACTTTTCTGAAGCACTAAAAATACCATCCCCTTTTCCTTACCCCAAGTCAAGCTCACATGCTTATTGTAGCTTCTCCAATGATTTCACTTCACACTCCATCACAAACCTGAATGCAGATGTCTCCAGATGAAAAGAAAGCACATAAAAAAATGACTAGTGAGCCAGCAAGAATTCAAACAATTCCAGGACCTGAGTGCCAATGAAGAAGTTGAGATGTAAGGCAAATCATCTGTTTCTGCACAACTAGAAGAAGGTCTGGTTTATTAATATCCAATGCCAGCCAAAAGCTTGAGGTTTCCAAGTACTTCAGGAGTAAGAAGAAGAGATTTGATTAAAAAATTACAAATTAAAATAATTTTTTAAAAGCTATTCACAGGATGTGAAATTGAACTGAAGAAAACTTCTTGAAAACTGATGTATTAAAGGCCCTAAACTACTCATTCATACATATAGGGATTTATATTTATTTAACTGAGAATGAAATTTGGCCCAGAGCTAATAAATAGTCTGAAAAGCATAATCTAGAAGCTAGATTTTTATTTTCATAGGAAGAACACTGTCTATCCCAGACTTTGTAAATTTTCATTGAGTGTCACTGATAAACTGCATTAATCTGCACAGAGTTGCGCACACCTGATTTTTATATCAGACTGGTGAATGAAATAGCTGTCAGAAATCATGTGACCTTTGAAATTACCATTATGTATAATACAAATGAGCATTTGTATGCTCAAATTGGAAAAAGTACAGTCACAGCTTTGGCAGGGTGAGTATGGAAAATAGTATTTTCCAAGAGCTGCAGTTCTCAGGTATTTGGTATACACATTCCAAATAATCCCACCTTTAAACTATTAAGTTCTTATGTAGGGTAGCTGTCTCCAGAAGAACAATCTACAGCTGAACCACAGCTGTGCAACTACAGTGTTTATTAGAAGAAAAAAGTTCCTGATTCCAACAGAGTGAAATCAAACCCCAACAGCATGACCCCTGCGGGTCCCAAATGAAATATCGTAAGGGATAAATGTTGCTTCCCTGAACCTTTTTTTTTTAAAAAACGTTTTGGCAAGTGGAACTAGTCAAAAAAACCTGTAGTGCTACAAGCCCTGAAAGATTTTGATAAAACATAAAGCTGCTGCTCCATGACCTTCCTTGGCATTTATGGACTTATATTCTGTGTCCTGAAACTCTAATAACTTTCAGAGGAATTAAGGTTTGGACCAGAATGTATCTGCTCTTTTCTAGACTTCAGCTTACTTAACAGCCAGCCCAGTCCACTCCTCTTTTTCCAACATACGAGACACTGACAAAATTCATTTTGATTGATTTCACTTACTGAAGTAAAAAGCAGAAGGAAAATTCTCAATGGGTTATGGAGAATTTGCTAAACTTGATGTTAGCCTATTGAAGCTGATTGGCAAATTTAGAACAACTTCACAGATATTAAACAGACCTGTGTTAAACTGGACAGCAAAGAATTCCTTCCGTGACCATCCCCACGCTGCTTTGCTATCAGCCCATTTTGTCATATAGGGAAACACACTTGTGTTGTTATGAGCTACTATAAAACTGGTTTAAAGACCCTGGACAAGACTCTGACATTTAGTCAGTCTTAAACGTAATATTTTACATTTGAAGTGCTGTTCTGAGTAAGCTAAGCTTGTGGTAATAATTTGATCTACTCTTGATAATGAAATAACTAGAGCCAAACAGCAAAAAAGCGTCTTACTTAGAGGCTGACATTACTTTTATTTTCATTTATTTTCATGGGGAAAAGTGAAACTCAGTCAAATAATACCAGATTTTGTAATAAGTAAAAGATGAAGTTAAAGATAAAAAGAAGGGTTTTAGAGATTATTGGCTGTTTGAAGAGTTGTTTCTTTTTTTGTTTTGTTTAGCAAGAATGCTTTTTGTAGTCTTAGGTCTCTCTATAATAAAGTGGATATTACTTACATGTCAGCAGACAAAATCAGTGAAAGTACCCTCAGTAAACTTTCCATGGAAGTAAAAAGAAATAAAATTAAGCATCAGCTATAATCAGCAAAATCCTTTTGTTTACATTATTTAGCTTTGATTCACCCTACACAGGCACCAATTTGATTATGAGGGTCAATGAAACCTTTACTTATCAGGCATAACTTAAAAACAGTACTTCTATAAACACAGGCACTTTCCTGTCCTCATATGTCAGTCATTGCTTGGAGAGAATTGGGAATGTGCAGGAAAGGAAACTAAAAGGATGCTTCTTTCTCAACAGGCTGTTGTGTCCTTGACTGCTTTGTTCTAGCCTCCATTCAAATTGCCAACTTAGAGACAAAATGGTAGTAATTTTCTCTTGTAGATGAAAATCCAACAGGGAAAAATAGACTTACTTGTCTATTGTTTAGAAGACCTATGACTTCTTCAGTCTTCAATCACTATCAACTTAAACTAATTTTCAGTTCATAAGTCAGGTGAGAACAGTGTCAAAAGGACATCAGAAAAAATATTTGCTTTTTGTCAAATAGATTTTCAGAACAATGAAGGCTGCTGTTAAAATTAAAACTAAGAATTTTAGGTTGAAACTGATTTCAAGTAAAAGAAATATCCACACTAGCACTCTTCCGCTTGAAAGAAAGTATTTCTTTACAATGAATGAAAGAGGAGATAAAAGTATCTTTTACTCGGAAATCATATGAATGTCACAGGTCAGGCATTTATTTTACCATCTTTCAAATAGCACGAAAACCTCTGATATCTTTGATCAGTTCTAAAACTTGCAGTCCAAGAACTGCTAAGAATCTTAAAACAGACATTTCATTTTAAAAGATTATTTCTTTGGCACATTCGTTTCAGTAGGTCTGAGGAGCTGTAAGAAGCGTAAAAACAAAATAATTTTCTTAGAAATCAGAACTTCTGCAGCAGTTTGAGGAACTGCATTTTAAAGTTCCTCTCTTTCTGATTACAAGATCCGCCATCAAATATTTCTTCTCTCTCCCACAATGCTTCACACCACTTTCCCAAATGGATTTTCCACTTCTTTACTTTTTTGTCCCTATTTAAACATTAATTTTCCTCCCATTTCATTGTGTGCAACCAGAGAGGTGAAATAATTGTGGATGTTCTCCTTTTTTCATTGTGGTAAATAGGAGGACCCTTTTCATGCTGACAACATACTCACAAAAAGCTGGACTTTACTTGTTTTAGCAGACATTTGCTTTTTAAAACTCTCAGAGGGCCCGACCATATGTTCAGCTCACATTTATACAGCCTGGTTAATTTAACCCATTAGAGTCTCATAACCGGCTTGAGAAAGTACATTTCGTAAGTATACCACACTTGTAAACGTAATTCTATAAAACACAAATAAACTTTCAGTGTTAGGACACTCAATCTATGTCTTCTGTTTAAAATGCCTTTTATTTTATAGAAAGCGCATAAAGTCTCAGGCGAGAAACAAAGAAGAAATCTATTTAAATCATATCGCAGACACTGGAGATCCTTTCCACCTTTAACATGGTGATGGTGGAAAATGGACTCTCAAAGTATTTTTATTGATCTTTTGGTAAATGTTGCTTTTCTCATAATAATATATTTGATTAGTATTTGCAGATGTTCGAAATGGTAGCTTTCCTTGCGCCTTCACCATATCATTTACACGCTCTGGAGCGGCTAGGCTCTCCAGAGACAGCAAAGGAAAGTGTTGATTCCTTCCCAGCACTGTTAAAAGCATTTTTTCAGAGCAAGGGAAACGATGATACTAAGGCAAAGTAAGATCTTTGGCAACAAAGGATTCTGAAATATTTAGTGATTCCTGAACCTCTCTTTTCTAGATGTAAAACCTTTTGGGCTCCATTTAATCAATGGAGAAATAGAAGTACCTGGGCTGGGGAAGGGGAGGGTGATGCCGAACATCTAAGTCAGCTCCAAAGTAGGCTGAATTAAATAGTACAATTACTCACTTTGCACAGCTGTCGTCATCCCAAAAGCAGGACTCTCCACTTGTGAGCTTATGTTGAGAAAGGCAGGCTTAATACTACGCTGGATCTGGTCTATCACACTGAGGCTGAGATTTTTCCAAAACATGCAGTCCTGGCTTTTGTTTCTTTCCATATAATAAGTGGAAAGAGAATTAGATAACACTGAATGCTTTAAAAATCCTGTCCTTCTGTTAGTTTACTTATTCATAAGAATATGACTTTGTCTCATGAAGTTAAAGACCACGATTACTTGTTACTAGTTTCAGTAACACCTGCAAATACTGCAGGCTCTACAAGCTTCAGGGAAAGAACCGTTCTTCCCTGGAAGGCTTACAGGATAGAGGGCAAGCAGGTGGAAGAGAGGACATAGCATCCCTGACAAGAAAATGGCTCGGGTAGTAGAAGAAAAACAATTTGAGTCCTGATAAAAAGCATACTGAAGCCAGTTAAAACCTTGATTTTAGGATTCGGCTCATGATGAATAAATTACAGAGAGGTAGAATGAAATACACAACCACGTATTTTAAAAAGTCTTTTAAGCTGAGATATAGTTCCTGCTACTACTTTCCCCAGCTGGAAGGGACACTTAGTGTATGCTCCTGTACTACATTTTGGACAATGGCTTAACAGGCTACTTTGTTAGATATTTATTTTATAAATAAATGAGACAACAGTAACTAAAAATATTCTTAACCTCCTCGATGTCTCTTATAAGTGGCAAACAGAAAATCTACTTCATAGGAATTTCTTCTTGGAGAACTTCATCTGAAACACTCATTTTCAAGGCTAATATTTCATTTTCTCACTATGCTAGCAACTAGGTAACAAATCTTAGGTACATATTCATGTTACAAGTCTCTGCTTCTTGCACATTCCTTATCCACTGACCTAATCCTCAAAGTAGTTCTGCAAGCAGGAGAGCACGGTATCTTTCCAACTTATTTTCTCAGTGACAGTAAAAATGCATGACAAGGATCTGATCCTAGCCACTTATAAAATGAAGTCCAAATGTTTTGATTACAAGGTTGTTTTTCTAGCCACAGGAGAAATGGGATGAGACATGTCATTTAGATAGCATTCATGCCGCCTGATTTTGGAGAACTGACTCTCTCTTATTCCTGCATATGAGTATACACACTCATTTTGGAACCACATCAACTCAGAAGTTCTCATTTCCTCACTGGTAATATAAAGGGTCATGGAAAGCACTGTTCCTAACTGAGATGGCTGCACACAGCTTCCCAAAATTTTTGTTGCAGGGGTATTACCCCAGATTTTTCTTTGGGCCAGGAACCGCCTGGAGCACTTTGCTTCCACCCACAGACTGGAAGCACAACACGCAGGGAGCTCAGCAGAAAGGCAAAGCATGGGAAGACAAAATGAAAGAAAACTATTCACCACTCACAACATTTCCATATGAGTGTCTTAATACATGAAAATAATGGAATATAGATGCTGTCTCTGATTTGGTCAAGACAGTCAATAGGGACAGTGATTTTTTTCAGAATTCCTTCAGAATCCAAAAGTAATTCAGCTGTTTTCACTTGTTTCAATATACCATTATTTTTATAAAAAACTCTTACCCTTGCTGGTCATTCTGTTCACTGTGATTACTCTTTAATCCCATAACAGAGAGAGCAGCATGATGTTGCACAGTAAGAGCTATGACTGGTAGTTATAAAGTCTGCTCCTTTGTCACTTCAGTACAGTGGGTTATCTCATTACTGGGTTACGTACCATGATATCCTACAATACTTCTTAAACCTTACTGTATGGCCTAAATGTAATGTAAAGTGATATAATAGCCTACTCAAAATCTGATTTTCTAAATGCAGATTGCAGTTGAAATTCAATTCTACAAATATGTGCATAAAACAATTGCATGCAAATCTTGACAGCTGCAACTTTAAAGATTGCTTAGAAAATCTAAGTTTTAAACCCTTATTCTGTCATGACACCTCTCAATGACTTCACTTGGTGCATACAAAGCAGGATGAGCTGTTTAATACATAGACACAGCAAAAGCATCCCAAAACAACCTGGTTTTTTTTAGTCTCGATCTGAGATATACTGGGCTTCATCAGAGAAAACTTTAATGGATTATATGCGTGCAATATACATTCCTACAGTTATTACCTGTAATATCTACTTTATCTTCTGTGGGTTTTTTTATCATATTATTTTTGCCATCCATGCCAGAGAATGTTTTTGGCATCACCATTTACTGTCATACAAAAGGAAGGAGGTGACTGGAGCAAAACCTTGGGAAATGGATTTGCTGATGAAATATCTCCATGAGATTAGACTACAAATGAGCACCAGGGTCTTTAAATTTACCACTCAAAGTAAAAAATAGGGTAAAAACAGCTAAGCAAAAGCCAATAATTCAGAAAAAATTTAAAAATACAGGGTGGTTTCATGCCACAGCCCTAGACCAGCTTTTTACTCATTACAGATTACTTTTACTCACTGATAAAACAATGAACTTGGTGCAAGTCAGAACATAGAATGCTAGTTTTAAGTCAGTGGGTTATCTTCTATTGGGAATAAAGTTAGGGAGTTCTCTATTAATGGATCAGAGCTTTGTTCAAGACAACCTTTTATTGCTTTTATAGCATACCTGCTGAGTATTTTAGATCACTGATGAAGAAGCAGGTACAGGCACGAAGCAGTTCCACAAAGCTGTTTCTTATCTCATTAGTAAGGTAAGTGTTAAACACAGAAGCCTCAAAGCCACTTGGTGCATACAAAGGCTGTTCCAAAGGAGTTTATAACCACCACACCAGCATAATTTCTAAACCTTCTAAAGTAAAAGGAGAGCATTCATTAGCTTATAATAACTTATAACAAAGAACTATTAGAAGAATATATCCCTTTAAACTTTCTTTTTCCTGTTTGAAACCTTCTAAATTACGGTAGTGACTACTGTTTGCAGAAGTAGAGCTCACTTTAACCTGGTGCTATTTTTGACCTAAAATTGATAAAGTAGAACGAGAAAATACGGACTCCAACATCAATTTTGTTGTTGTTGTCATTAGTGGTTTTATTTGGTTGTACAGTGTCTAGAGATGATTTTGTATTTACTTAATGTAGGTATTGAGTAAGTTGGCAATAGGTCCCTATGAACACTTAAAACGAGCACCATTGTATCCGCCACTAAGGGTGGTAAGACCGAGCACTGAAACAGGCTGGCTGGAGAGGCTGTGGAGGTCTCCCTCCCTGGAGATTCAAACGCCACCTGGACACAACCCTGGGCAGCTTGGTCTACGTGACGCTGCATGAGCAGGAGGAGTAGACTACATGGCCTCCAGAGGTCCCTTTCCACCTCAATCTTCCTGCGATTCTGCGATTCCAGTTAGCAGAACACAAGCAAATCCTGGTAGGGTGGTTCCTCACTATTGTTCATGTTATGGTATAATTGCAGCTGTGGTACTCAGGACAGTTACAGCAGCAATGCCTGCAAGTAAGAACCCCATCACAAACAAATGTCATAAAGAAGATTAATTCCTTCTCAAGCAGCATCAATAATGCAATGCTCTCAGAATAGAGCAGGCTTGGTCTCTCACTTTAAAAAGGGATTCTACTTCACCTTAACAATGAACTGCTTTTCAGCTGGTGGCAGTAGCTTGTTGGAAGCTCTTTGAACACTCAGCAGATTTTCTGCTTTATTTATGAACAAAGTTTGCAAACAAACTGAGCATAAAACAGCTTACCTTTTTTTTGTTAAAATGAAAATTGAAATTCTGAGACTATTACATGCTTTAAGGAGCCAAGACCCTAGGTATAGGGTTAGTGCATCTGTGCTTTAATCCGCTCCCTTTACTTTGGCTTTTCTTTTGGTAGTTAGCAATGAGATTTTGTGATACTTGCTGAAGGAAAATTCATTCTTTTAGGTTAGTAAAAATTGCATCTGAAATATAAGTCCGAAATAGAATTAAAATATTCTCAGTATTACAATGTAATAACATCTAATAGTCATGGACCCATGGTAGCAATTCTTGCATTTTCCATTGACTAGCAAAATTTTCAGATAATATTACAAGCAAAATTATATTTAATTGAAAATGTTCCATGTTTCACTCCTGCGTCATTTTTCTTTCTACAACTCCCCCCATACTTCATCTTCTGCAAATGATTTAACATATGAAGTTGAATTCTGATCATAAGGTCATGTTGTGGTTTTACTCTGCAAAAATAAAACAGCAACAAAAACTGCTAATGCAGACCGATTTTGGTGCATATATTAATACAGACTTTTGGATGGATAGAAATTGTTGTCACAAAATATACTCGAAAGACCAGTGTTTCTGCATGTTCGTGCAAATGTCAAACTATGGTATCATTAACATTCTGTAGTGTCCAATAAGTCTGCTCTCCCCATGGACAGCACTGTGCAGAAATAATTACTTGGCAATCACATGCACTTCATCACTTCCAAATTAGATTTTAGTAATCCACCGCTTTATTTCCAGAGTAATCAAATTACTACAATGGAGTTTCCTTCACTTTTTTTTCCCCCCTTTCATTTGATATTTATTGCCACAGATGCAAACTGTGAGTTAAGCACAGTCAAGAGAGAAACATGATTTGGGGAGAACCAGTTGGATAATGTGTTTTAAAACATAAATGAAAATGATCTTTTAAATCTTCTCTATTCCAATGTAAACACATTCAATAAATCAATGGTGTAAAAAAAGAACCAAAAAGTGTATCTAGAGAATACTCTGAAGAAACTGAGATATTGGAAAAAAAAAATATATCTACTGATCACATAGGAATTCTTCTTTCACTTTGAACAGTATTCTTACAATGGTGTTCTATAAAATATTTCATTTAGTCACCTTGGAAAACTTTGGGTGACTTAATTTTGATGCTGTGATATCACCAGAAGAAAGTCAAACCATTTCTTTTTTCTCCTAATAAATAGCTGGCATGTGAGAATTTGAGCTTTTTCTGGACTCGGAATGAGGTAATTGGCCCACATTTATCAAGTCATCTCTATTCATCACAGTGTTTAATCAAGTGCTTAAATTTTAGCACGCAAGTCTCCTGCTATTGAATGAGACCAAAGGAGACGCTTACATAAAAATTATATTTAAGGGATTTGCTAAAGTAGATTTGTTTGAGTACATTTTATATGCTCGAGTGTTTTAGTATTTTTTGTTCTTTATTTTCTGGACCGAGGACTTGGTGTTAAATCAAACCTATTGAAATTAATATCAAGTCTTGCAGATCCTCACGATCCACACAACAAGCTGATGATTATTTTTGTGGGTTTTGTTCCTTTTTATGGGTCTTAAGACAAATAATGGTGTTTTTTTTTATAGCAAGGGTAGGTAGGTCTAAAATCCAACAGGATCATCTATTGGTTATTTGTTCAATCACCACTGATTATATTGGACCGTTAGGCAATTAGGTACCTCGATTTTACTAAAGTCTCAGTATGCCTTTTATGGATTAATTAAGTCCTATAACGCTAAAATGAGTGTGTTTAGCTCAGGATCAGTCAGCATTTAATGAGTCCTGAAAAAGAATAAACAGTGTTCCTACTGTTATATTTGCAATTAGAAAGAAAGATAGGTAGATCAAAATACTACAAAATACTTTAAAAGACACTTGCAATCTAATGATGTATTGCTTGCGGCTGTGATATTAACGCATTGAAATATTATTGCTTCTTTATTTGTGAATTTACAGGTAAAAATACCAAGGCAAACTGAAATTCCAGAAACTAGTATTCTTGATAGACTAATAGCCTTGGTCTTTATTTCAACAGTAATCAAAACCTAATGTTTCAAATTAGAAATACAGACTATTGGTTATTATAGCAGAACCCATAAATCTCTGTTTCATCACTCCAAAAGTCCAGAACATTTCATACGGATTTTTCTTCAGAGAATCAGTATCCCTAAAGTTTCACAAGTCAGGACTGGGAGCACAACCACATTTCATGTTGTTGTCCCACATTTTTTATTGGATTTTCAGTATACTGTCTTGCACATCCTCTACTACACAAAGGCATTCTCTGAGATGCTTTGATTTAGGTTACTTACTGAAGAGGACTTTCACGTACCCTCAGGGGCACGGCTTGCTCTAGTTCTGGTATGTCATGAGGTAACAGAATGGAGATGGCAATACTGTGGCCACCAAGGTCAGCCTTGCAAACAAGGGAAAAGAACACCAGATACTTATATGACGAGGATCTGGAGAACCTTCCTGAAAACTAAAGAAAACAGAGCTCCTTTCCAAGCATAAGCTCCCTCCCCACATTACCTTTGTGCGAAATATATTTCTTCTCCCCAAAACTGAGAATAAAATCCTGGCTTTGCTAAAATCAATATAGGTTTTGCTATTGCTATAAGTGGGAACAAAACTTCATTCTGTCATGTGTTCTCTTGTTTTCAAGCACAGCTAAATCAGCACTTCCATTCAAATTTGGCTCGCAGTATTACCACTGTCAAAGAAACAAAGAAGCACGCAAGCAAAGAAGTCACTACCTGAAATCTGCCTCAACCTTCATGTCTTTTTAATGAGTGTTTCTCATATTTGGCAGTAATAATTATGATCCCATTTTTATGACTCAACTTGAATGCTATTACAGTCGCATTAATTGGAATTCTGACTAGGAAAAACTGTCAGAATGGTGTCTTTAATAATACTTTGTGTTTTCCACTTTAAACTTGCTCAATAAAATCCAGTGTTACAAACTCAAGAGCTCAAAATGTCTGTTGGCAGAATTAGCAAGTTAATTTAGCTTTTGTGGAAGAAACTGAAAGAACTGTTTTTTAACTATTGAAAGCCTAAACTTTAAGTTATAGCTTCAGATAGGATACACCTAGAAACAGATATTTTCTCGTTAGACATTTATATTAAAACGGGGTTAAAATCACGCAGACATTTTCACAGAGATTTGTACAACATAAAATAACACTATTTTAAAGTGAGGGAAGTTACTGCTATCAGTCCATTGCAACCAAACATTCTGGTGCACTCTAGTGGCAGAACATCGGGACGTACAATAGCTTTACTGTTATTTGCTTTTTAAAATCCTGGAAAAGACAGAATTTCGGTTTGATTTTTTTTTTTTTTATTCTGGATGTACAGATAACTAAAGTTTCCTGTACTGTATGTAACTAATGTTCTCACGTGGGGGAGAAGTGAAGTGTTCCTAAGCGCCAAGAAGAGACAAAGAACCCTTGATAACGGCTTTTCTCTAAAGCCGACGCTTCGGATTTAAAGCTTCATCCCAACACAAGCAAGGCACCACTTACATCCAGATCACACTGATCTGGACTCCAAATCTCTCTCTTCCCACTTAGAGTTCGTGGCCTTTCACTTTCAGGGTTTTATGACCGATGACTGCTACTACATAGTTGATGTAACAGGTATGTACAGGCACACGTGCACAATTGTATGTACACTTGCATTTACCAATACATGTGCACACGGATATAAAAATACTATACCAGATAAAGGACTGTAACATGGGAAGGGAAAAGAAACCATGAATGCATACTGAACAATGCCCAAGCATTCAGAAATCGAACAAGACAAAAACTTGGGAGAGAACAGAAGAAGCCAAAAAAGGGGACTTGAGGTACTTAGTATGTACTTAAGGTACTAAGTGTACTTAAGGTACACTCATTTTATACCTATTCAGAAAACAACAAAAACAAATGCCGGTATGATATTCTGAAGCTTTAAAAGCAGTACCAAAATTGGACTAAAATACTGTATGAACAATACTCTCCATTGTTAACAGAATAAAATGGTTTTTGATTAAAAAGGCACTTACTTATCTTTAATGAGTAAATATGGATTTATTAGGAAGAAATTTCAAATATGCTGAGGAGAGGGAGAGGGGATATTGTGCCCCTATGAGGAAAACCGAACAAAATTTACCTGAAGTGCCTCACATAGACAGCACTAGACCGCCAGTTCATACACGCAGAAACTGAGATGCAGGAAGATGAAGTGTCTTGCCCAAATTCATGTCACTGCCTAATGGCAAAGTTGAATTAGATCTCAAGTCTCTTGGGTTCCTGTCCAGCACTTACCCAATAAAGAATCCTCCTTAGTGAAAGCACATACCTTATCTTGAAAACATAACGGAAAGGTGCTTATTTTTGTGGAAACTATATTTACCGTAATCACTCCAGCTCAGGTGATTTTTCTAAATGGTTCCAAGATGAACTCTTGTTTAGAAACTGTTATATGGCACAAGTTAGATGCTGGTGACTGAGAATATTATATAAATGTGTATTAATCTATTTCCCCAGAAGAGTAGGTGCATTAGGAGAAATAACCTGTATTGCCCACCCTGAGCATTCAAGAGTCATTACACAGCTTGCCAGCTTTTCTCGAATACATAGGCTTGACGTTCTTTTCACTTGCTTTCTAGCCTCTGAACTTCTAGGTACTGCTTATTTCAAAGCATACAGGTTTCTCCCTGAAGCTTATTTAAAATAAGAAAAACCCAAGATTCCAGATGTCTTTACATGTCCTAGAACTGAGGCTTTAAATCAAGAAGATTAATCTTCATGAAGTCTGTGAAAATTCTGAGCAATTATAGAAATTTATATAGCTAAAGATTGCAAATAAATAAGCCAGAACACAGGATAAGAAGTAAAGATCCGCTGCCTGAAGGACAGCAGAAAAAAAATATTTTAGTTGCATACACAGAAGCCATAATGTGATAGCAATTACTTTTCTGGGAATAAATACAAGCATTTCTACTTCTAGACCGTTGCTTCTAAAGATTCTGTCTACTTCGTAGTATAGAAACACAAGAGTAATTTCATTTCTTTGCTCAGATGAACAGAGACACAAGGTAATATGGTTGTCATGCTGTTCTTTCACAGTATCATCACCTGACACATCAAGATAAAAATTTGAAAAGGGAAAAAAAATCTTCATCAGTCAAGTTAATTTCCTTGTTATTTCTCAGTGAGACGAAAGCTCACACTCTTGTGTTAATCTACTAAATTGCAGTTGTTTGCCATTGCTTGCCTGTCCCAAGTTCTCAGGATGTATGAAGACATAGCAAGTTTTAACACAGTTCATTTGAGAGGACTCTTGACTATTTAAAAAAAACCCCGTAAACAGTATCTTAAAACATTCTAAATATGAATTGATATTCATGTAATTCCTGACCATGAAACCTATTGTGCTTTTTGCTGTATAAAAAAAAAAAGGAAAAAGAAGCAGTCTTCATTTAGGATTCTCACTTTGTCCTAGACTGATATGTTGTTCCCCATCTTCCATGTAGTTTTTACTGGGGAGCAGAATGAGCTGTTTGTGGAACTTGCTTCACATACTAATTCCAAAAAGATATTTTCATGCCATCTGGATGTTGCCTACAGGTTGGTAGCTATCCAGACTGGTGGGAGGAAGTCAAGTGCTGGTGCTGTACTAGTGGTGGTATGAGACAAGCAGTAAGTGCTCTATGCACAGAGAATGAATATATCTATTATGCCTGAAATCTGTTGCTTTTAGAGAACAGCTTTCCCAAGCTGCATTGTAGGCTTTGAGAGCATTTACGTGCCAATAATCTGCCAGCCAAAAGGACACAGGAGTATGTCCTGCTCACAAGGGATGCTCGTCTTCACTCTAGGGTGTTGAAAAGCAATTGGTTCGCAGAACGTACCAGGAAAGTTTGAAACAGCAGAGAACAAAGAGGCTTTGCAGTAGTACCTGAGGAAATGAAGAATTTTATTTGCCTTATTCAACAGAGTATTTATGTTCATGGCGATAGTCGTATCAAACTATATTTAAGCATATTTGGCCCTGTTTCGAGATTAAGTAGAAGAAAAGAGTTAAAGCAGTCAGCCCAAGGTCTGTTACCATAATTGGTTTTTAACATAATTTCAAGCTTGGGAGTGCCCACAGGATGTTAATCTGCAAGAGATGCCAGAGTGGGCTAGTACTTCTGCTATACAAGGGAAATTTTTCATTGCTTGATGATTGAACAGTGCTGAAGAGAAATTGTAAACTGCATGGACAGCCTTTGGATGTGTGCCCTACCCAAAAATCTCAATGATTGCCTTGAGTTTCTCCCATATGGAAAATGTCTCACCATCCAGACATGACAGTAGACGCAAGTAAAAACTAAAAAAAAAAGGATTCTCTTTGCTTGGCTCCTGTAAGGCTTTGAGGTATGGAAAGAAAAATCTGAAGACCATTGATTCCAATTTTTACTCTTAAGTGAGTTTTAAAAAGAAGTAGATGCTAAAAGTCAGTATATTTACTACACTGATGAATAAACAAAGTTGTCTTTTTTCCTCCACTAAAGCACAGGAACATCTTCATTAAAATATACTTTGTGTATATGGGTCAGGCCTTAGGGACAGATTCAGTGCATTAAATGGCTACATATCGATTAAATCCACTACTTAATGTGAAGATACAATTTAGGAAAAACAGAGATGCAAACTTTTAATGAGCAGTCACATCCCTAAAGAAAAGGTGCCAGACGGTTACACTTGTCTTGGAATACTGAAGCAGAATAAAGGAAAAAAAAAAAAAAGATCTCTTTTTGCCACAAGAACTCAAAATTTTAAAGATACCACCCCCATCCCCAACAAAAATATCAAATTAAATGAATGAATATGCTATGAGTATTTACTGTATTACTAACAATTTTATCACGAGTTGGAACATGCCTATTACACGATTAGTTTGGGGAAGGTTCATCTCCCCTTTTTAGACACGAGTTCAGTGGAGGTGTGAACTGTGTTCAGCTAAGGTAACAAGCCTAGCATGATTTCGGGTTTAATAACCATTCCTGCTTTCATTCCTGGAAAATTTTCAGATTGCGTTGTTTTCCATTTCATAATGCTGCAATACTGCCTTTTAACTGGTCGCTTTTTCATTCCCAAGATGTTTTGCTTTGGGGATTCTAAGTCACAAATTGGTAACTTGGCTCATTTGCTTTTGCAGGTGCTTGTAATAGAAAACTACAGACTCTGTACAGTATAATCTAATTGTCCTAGCCAGATAACCCAGGAGCGGCTGTTAACTCTGGAGGAGAGAGTGACTGTGTTCTTGGGGAGCTGCAGGATAACGAGTCCATCAGCCTGGGGAAGCTGGCCCGCAGAGCAACGGGAGGGAGCTGCCATTTCCTGCTGGCAGCACCAGGCAGGCAAAGAATTGGATAAACTGAGCTTCTTTGATGTTTCCTGCTTGTGTTTATCTCACCATCTCCCAGAACAAAGAACAAAACACCAGAAAGAATATAGAACCATTTCTCAGCAAATATGGAGTAATTTTAACTAAAGACAACAGAGATACATTAGATGAAAAAATACATAATTTTTTTTTTTTGTATTTTTAGTTAGGATCCAGTCCAATTCACTTAATTACAAAGACACTTAGGGATGCATTTGCATCCCCCTACAGCACAGTAAGAGATGTAGAATCTATAAATATCCAGGCAAAAAGAGACAGTAAGAAGTAGTACAAAACCTAGAAGGACTATTAAAGCACAAAACCAAGCCCTCAAAAGTTTAGAGTAACCAGAGCTTAACGCTAAGCATAGAATTACTGCTTGAATAATATTGTTAAGCATAGACTTACTGGATGAAAGAGTGCAATTACCAACTTGATACAAAAAGCAATGCACATTGTTCAGACTGGTATCGATTTGACAAAATATTTCCAATAATTTCAAAATAAGAAAGCATGGTCTGAGACTAGAGTGAGAAAGGAAGGCTGAAGAACTTTCTCTCAAGCTCTGCCAAATGACACAATGTTTTACCTAGATCAAGTGTTTTGGACCATTCCACTGGATTACTCACTCTTCAGGTTTCAAAAAACTTCATCAGAGTCCAAACTTCATGATTCGAGACCATTTATAACTGGCCAGTCCAGAACTTTGGATCAAGACAGCCTTATTTTATTAGGAAATCTGGATTTAGATCTGGACTTTTACACTGGGGACCGTCTCATATTTATGAAAGGCTTTGAGAACCACAGTGAAAGGTATTAATAACAAAACTCCCATAAGACCCTGCAAAATCTTCTCCATAGCTGTGCTGGGATTTCACACCTTCAGCTGAGACAGCTATGACAGACTTTCATTTTGTTGCTTTCCTAGCTTAACTATAGATTCTGGCACCTTCACCCACATGGGCTGGTGATTTCCTCCTCTACTGGCTTTAATACATCCACTAGGCAGCCCTGCTCAGCCTCAGCTTGTGGAGCTGCAAGGAAGACTCCAGTGGGTAAACAGCGAGGGTAGCAATTTATGTAAACCCTGTCCTGTAAGCATACAAACTCTTCATCAGAACATTTTGTTCTGACAGATATCTAAGACTTGCAGATATAAAATCTATGGGGAATACTCCGAACACATTTATCTTTTCTGCCCTTTTGGTCTGCTCCCCTCTTCCCCCTCATTCTTCCTCCCATCTCAATTTCTCAACTTCCATGCTGATATTTTTATCTTTGCTTTCTCTGATTTATGCTTATTATAAATTCCATGAATTATTTTATGTTGTCCTTATCATCGGCATTTCATGTGATAGATCTCATTTGTTTATTTCTATGTTTATGGTTTCTTAACCTCCTCTACTTTGGTTTTCCACAGTGCTATTTCATAGATCTTTGTCTCTCCCTTTTGAATCCTGTTCAACAATACCGTATGTCTACCATTATCTTTGAAAATATTTTCAACTACTTTATTCAAAAGTTATTAGACCTTTTCACCAGCTAAAGAACAGCTTGTTTGCTAACTTTTTCTTTCCCTTGGTGAATTATTCATTAAATTCTCCATTTCAACAAATATGTCCGTGGGAAACTATTAGCTGAATCTTCTAACATGTATTGTAGACAATGAATCCATCATTAAGGCTTCCTGTTGAGATTTGTTTCATAAATCCATCAAAAACCTATGTGCTGAAATCTAAGTCAGTCAATCACAAAGAGACTTTTATTTTCAATGACATGATAATCATCATGTTCCTAAAAAAAGTTCCCTTCAATTTCATAATCAAAATCCAAATCCCTTATCCTGCAGTATTCTCTTAATGTTTCCTGTGTTAGTGAATAGTTATGTCATTAAGTTAGTTTCCTACAATAATCACAGAATATGAGTGCAGAAGGTAAGTCTAATAAGATAAGTTGATTTTAATAGTTGAAATAATGTATATTCATGGTTTCTGTTGTTGCATTTGGCTAAGTAAAAGCATTTCTGCCCTAAGCTATGAATAATGCTAATGTCCTTAGCAAACTAAAAAAAAAAAAAGCAATATGCATTAGAAATATGATGTAGTAACTTATTTGCACATGATAACTTGTATGGTAAGTGTGGCTTGGACTTGTTCAGAAAAAACAAGAAGTGAAGAGAGTTCAAGATGTCAGCAAAAGTCCTCCTTGAAACTGACACAGAACTATATTACCATTACTCTAAAAATTAAATATCTAAAAGCAAGGCCTTAAGCATAGGCTAAAATACCACTAATAAATAACTGTAAGAAGAGTAAGTTGTATTAAAGTCTAAATGGTCTTCCAGATTAAAAATGTAACATATCTTAATCAAAGCCTTTAAAGGATGGATAAGCCCATCTCAGTTTTGTGCTGTGTAGCTACTTAAAAATTGTCAGAACAAAACGCAGACCATGTTTTCATACCATTCTAAATAGTGTTACGTGTAAGTTTTCAGACAGTTGGGAAGATTGTCCCTACAAACAGTGATTATCTTTGTAAATTACGTCATTATACCAACCAATTAGTACACATATACTTCACTACTACAAACTAAATTAAGAAACAGTGCAGCTAAAAGATTTGAAACATATAACTTAACCGCTCTAAACTCAAAGAATTTAAAACAGTTCTTATTTTGCACCAAAGTGGTCTATTCATATTCTATCACAACTTCATGAAGTGTTTACCATCAATATTACAGCCTGAAGACAATAAAATATTCTGGAAGTAACATATATACATGTACTACAGTCAATGTTCAACCTGAAATATCTTAGCAGCTTCAAGGTTTTAAAGACTATCTTCTGAGAGGGATGCTGCTTGCAAAAATCTAAGGTTGCTTTAATAAGCAAGTAGATTTTGGCAAAAAAGTCACACAGGACTGTCTTTAAATCACCTTCCTGCACTGCTCAGTAACTAGAACATAACTTAAGATATTAAAACCATTTGGGGCTTTAAAAAATGCCTTCATGCTGAAAAGCTGACTAGTAAAGTTTTAACCTTTTTCAATCTGAAGCAGCTGGAGCAAGAACCTCACAAAATCAGGTTTTGTAATGAAAGAAGCATCTCAGTTCTCATTACGAGTGGCATTTCTAGAGAAACAATTGTTTTTCAAGGTGTCAGTGGTCTGATCACATAAGTGACTTTTCTGAAAGTCCTAGAAGTCTTTGAAAGACTTGAACTTGTCTTGTGCACACAGACATACGTTCCAGCTCTGACGATACTAAACAGAAGTCCTTGCTCAATGTTTTACACAAGCACACTGCTCCTACATCTGTCAGTCATATAGAACGGTCCCTTAATGCTTTCTAATATCTCTTTTTGAAATCTCCTTAGATTCAGAGCTCTGCTACTGGAGTAAGCCCGAGGGCTGGGAAAAGTAGCTTTTTCCATGCTCCTGCAGGACAAGATGCGCTGCATGTCTGGATCGCAGGGGAAGGGTGTCATCCAGAAAATAAAGGTTATGCTGCATTTCCACTATTCTGAATGATCAGCAAACCGTAAAACTGTCAAAAAACGTTATGATGCCCCCCAGTCCTGAGGAGCTGTTCCACAATGGGCAGGGAGCTGGGAACAAGCCCACGTCAGCTCCGAGTGCGGAGGCTGCTCTGCATCACAGAGAGACACTTTTCCCTGCTAGGAAGCCTCTGTTGCCAAGCGGAACAAAGCTCCGCTGCCCATTGATTCACATCCAAGAGATTTCTACAATGAGCGCAACATTTTTGTCAGTCAACAAGTGGTCACAGAAGTCATCAGAAAAACAGCAGTGAGTAGAGTAATAGCTTCCAGATATGCTGCATGAGTACAGATCATCACGGGGATGATCATTATTCTGGATGACTCCTCTAAGTAGGCTTTACGCACAAGTCTGAGGAAGCCTCCTGTCAGCTGTAACCAAAGTACTCATGCCCTGATAGACAGCAGTAGTGCCCATAGCAGCTCCTGTGCCAATGGCTGCCATCATAGGGAACCCACAACTATTCCCCTGCCTTTTATTTCACCCTACGCCGAGTGAAATTCAAAAGGCCCTAAGGCAGATGTGGTCCAACTACACTATAAGAAATTACTGTGATAAAAGAACCGTGCCAAGATGGCACAAACACATTACCTAGAGTCCCAGCACAGAAGTCTTACAAATGTGGTTTCAGATCCCCACCTCAAGGAGACAGTGAGATTTAAAATCCTACCAAAACCTAGTAGCAAAAGTACAATTAGCAGAGGGCAAGTTTATTTCTTAAGTGCTAACAATAAACTAGTGAACCGGCTCAAGTCACAATGCAGAATCGTTAGTGAGCCTAAAACAGATGGTATCTCATTTTTAGCTATAGGCAAAATGCCAAATGACATGACTAAATAGAAAAAAAATCCCTATAGTATTGCATTTTTTTGCCTATTGAGCATGGAGACTGAAAGGCAGGAACATTTTTAATAACCTTTCTTTGACAAGCTTAAAGCCATTTAATGCTGAAGCCTGTCCTCGACATAAAGCCAGGAGAATAGGCCTCTAGAGAAAGCTCACTGCTGCACGGCTTCACCTCCCAGCAAAACACATTATGCAGCAAAGCCACATAATGCTTACTTTCCATTAAAAAAAACAGACCCTCACTGGCTATCGCAGTAGTGACCTTTCAATCCAGGCTTCTATAGTATTTATTGGCTGAAAAGTTGTTTCTATGAATAGCGATTGTCTGGTTTAAAAACTGAAAATCTCTTTTCTGTTTCAGGGAACAGCATTTGTAAAGGCAATGAAGTTCAATGAAAAAACAAAGGTACCTAAAAGTAATCAAATACCATGTACCTAGTGGCTTCTACAAACGACTCACTCGTACTTACAGTGTTTTTGCTGATACAGCAGTTTTCACTGAAGGACCTTGAAGTAATTCCAGACACAAAGGCCCTCCGCATGAAAGCATTTCAGACATGAAGGCTTCACAACACCTTTGACAAATACTCATATGACAGATAGGTAAGTTAATTAAATAGCACGTCAAGCTCTGGACTTCATCCTGGCCCGTTTTTTGCTCCTTTGACAGTAGGAAGAGGCCAAACAGCAGCTCAGTCTTTCCTTCTCAGGATTCACCTGGCACTGAGAAGTCTCCAGCTGGCGTAACTGGCACCTACTTAACACTCACCTGGAACAGGGCACCAAGAGCTGTAGGGACACTGGAGCAGTACTGCCCTACAGCAGCAGTTTCCCAGCTGGCAGATGGCACATTCCAGGCTGGAAGGAGGAAGACTGGATGAGAACAGCATCAAGACTGCATCAATTTATGCTGGTACTCAGATCAGGATACAATTTTCTCTGGAACCTGAGAAATCCCATTTTTTTTTGTGACCTTCGGCTCTAACAAGATCAGTTGAGCAGATACAGGGAACAATCCAGAGATTTAGGCCAAAAAGACCAATGTTTTATTCAGATATTGTAGACCGCTGCTTTAGTAGAGTTAAAAGAGCTCAGCACTTCACAGTCCTATGAAAGAACCCAACTCCTAAAAACTTACGTAGTAAAATAGAGGAGATAATCTACTATATTTGGGAGATAAAATGCTAAGAATACCACAATCAAAAGAAGGTAATTTTTTGGACCAGAAGTCAGGATTAAATTTTGATTATCATGTTAGGTTTTTTCCTAGTGTCATTTAAAGAAGTGGTGCTGAACTCTGGACTAATTTAATCTCCGCTGATTTCACTGGAAATCAGTATTGCAAAATCTTGTAATGTTAACTCCAAATCTTTAATCAATTGGTGATTTATCGTTTATTTGCTTATTTTTTAAAAAATCCAATCTCATATAGTATTTTTTTTTTCTTTTTTTTAAAGGATCTCAGCCCTCTGGACGTAGGGAAATAAAATAAATCTAAAGAACAGAAGCCTTAAGGCTCTAACGTAGAAAGAAAGCTGAGAAAAGAAAAATGTATCAGTTTAAAATACATGGATGTTTAAGCCAAATTTATGATTTGAGGTCCACATTAAACTTGTAAATACCAAAGCTGCAACTACTGAGCATTGTAATAAATATAAAATGAAACAGGATTTTGTTTGTACTGTTTTATGCAGTTTATGTATTATTAATCATTCTACGAATGTGGAAAAAGAAATTCTCAAAAATAACCTGTTAAAATTGTTTTTTTCCTAGTACAGGGTCTAGTGTCACTCAGAACTACATCAGTATTTTAGCAACCTCTTTGCTCCTTTGAGCTCCCGTTATTGGCACATATTTTGCCAATAGACTGTGTTTGTTTTTCAAAGGTTCTAGAAAGAAAGAGCATTTATATACACATTGGGCATTTCCCCCTTGCACTGAGGGTTTCATCTTGTCTCAGCTGTTTCATTTTCTTTTCAGCAGCCCACAGTGTCCCTGCTATAATAACGATGAGCTCCCAGTTCCTTACATTCCTTTTCATAAGGACAGGAGGGCATTGAGGTTATTTTCGTTCAGAGCTTACCGATCTTAGTCAGTGTTTCATTTAACCCTTACCGTATAAGTTAATAGGAAACCCAAACACCCCCATCCGCCCACCCCAAAGAAAGGAAAATCCTGAGGAAAAGTTATCAATCCATTCCTTTCACAGTGTTGTTTCTTTCAGCTGTACACAATAAGCCCTCTCAGTTCTACCAAACTGGATTAGAAAAGGTAACACATTTTACTATTCAATATGAATGAAAGGGATTTAAAATATTGTTAGACATGGAGGCAGCATAGCCTGACGTAGCACCATTAATGTGAGCACACACACAAAAAGTAGGTTGCAATCAAATAGTTTTTCCACTTCAATATTTGTTATTGACCACTTTTTTTTTCACCTGCTGTAGTAGAAACTGCAGCAGAAGATTTTCAGATACAGATGACTGTACTTTTTTCTATTAATATTAATTTGCCTTTTGATTCATGAAATTACGTATGCGTTGCATACGGTCATTTTCAGAAGAGCTCTTTTAAGATACTATCTTCTGCCTTTAAAAGTGTCTTATAAAACAAGGTTAAACAGTAAGCACACTTGTTTCTTCCAAAAAAATATATTATTGCATGCATGTTTATGATGTATTTGAATTTCTCAAAATTATTCATGGTATCAGCTAACTAATGTACTAACGGCTACATTGCCTCGTGATCAAGAAATTGCTGTATCTTAATAGAATCACAGAATAATTTGGGTTGGAATTTTTAAACATCACCTAGTCCAAGCACCCTGCCAAGGGCAGGGGCATCTTTCACTAGGTCAAGTTGCACAATAAACATAATAAAACTGGAAATCAATGACAAAAATATATCATCCTTAACCTGATTTTGGATAAGGTGGACTTCATAGGACACAGAATAAATATTCTTACTCAAACTGTGGAATATCAGAACAAGTCATGGCAGTAGGTCCAAAAGTTCAGACAGTACCCCCATCACGGCTCGCAGTATTCTACCGTGCAGAAAACTGGCTGTCAGAACTGCCTCGCAGCACACCAGTTGTCCTCCTTACCCCAGCACATGCCCTGCTCCAAGGAATATTCATTTTAAGCTAGCTAGGTTTTTTATAACCTTATTTTGGAGACAGCAGTTCAACTAGTCCTTATTTAAATACAATGGGAGATTTCATTACAGAGAACTTGCATAACAGCAGGTATCCCAATGGGCGTAGCAGCTTCCTTAATAGACTTGTTTTGTCAATGGTTCTCATGGGTGAGAAAATCGGCCCTTCCACGTCATTACAGTTTCCAGACAAAGTGCAAAGTGGTTCTGAAGGCTCTGCTCTTCTGTGCCTTTCCATTTAAAGCATGCTTCCCAACCTCCACCAGCATTATAGCAAAGCAGTGAAACTTATCACTGCCTGTTTTGTAATTATAAACAGGTTATTGCTCTCCAGTGTTACCAGTCTCTATAACCCTCTAAGATGCCATGGCAGTGTGTTCCCCATCATATTTGGAAAAATTTAAGAAAAAATCATGTACCTGGAAACCTTAATGGAAACCAAAGCCAAACAAAAAATTCCAAATTCCAAATACTTAGCAGTACTGGCAAGAACATAAAGGGGAATATAGCTGTTGCCTGTGACCTCATAGGCAGTAGCTTTCAGAGGAAGAGCAAGAAGGAATGGGATAAAAGATGGGCCAGGCTTGCATCCACAAAGCTGATGAAATGACTTGGCAAGTAGGATGAAGCATGACACAAACTACAGACACTTTCATGCTTGCATGCAGAAACTATAAGGAAGAATTTTGGCTCACAGGGACTCCCATTTCTGCGTGACCCTTTCATCCTTCCTTCCAACAGAGGAGAAGAAAACAGGGACACAATCCTGCCTCTAATGACATCAAAATTACAACAAACGGATTAGCTTAACATTTTATCTATCTTTCTACATCTCGAGCATTCAGAGAACAATTTTTCAAATAATAAAAGTATTGCAATCATCTATTTTTCCTTGTGTGATATTCTAAGTGCATTTATTTTTCCTGTTGTTTAAATGTCTCCACTCTGATATACTGGATTTCTAAAGTTAGAAATGAAGATTTTGCAGTCAGTTTTGCTTTTTGACCTTTCTTCATCAAAATGTAAAGGATTGTCAAATTCTTTTAGTTCTTTGGGATATATTTTTTTTCCAAATATAGAAATCTGTTGGCGCTGTGTTACATGGTTAATGCCACAACAATAGAAAAGGCTGCCAAATAAAGGTTTTTAACAAGGTGCTTCACCTATCCGATATTTTGGAGGCTCCAAAAATTCCGCCTGAAGAATTTAACAGTATTGAAGTGTCTTCTGGAATAAAAGTTCAAGATAAATATCTTTGTATTGCTGAGTGATGAGAAACCTTTTCTATCTCCTGAATTTCTGCATTGCTTTCATTTAAAAACAGAGGCAGCATCAATGTATGCTGTCTCAGGTAATTCTTAATGGAAAAGAGCTGAAATGACATGAGTTCTGTTCGGTACCTCCTTGAATATAAATCTGCATTAAAAGTTCATTTAGTCTGTTCACTTAAAGTATAAGGTATATGACAAAGTATTCAGCCATCTATCTGGTACTTGTATTAGATATCTTATATTCCCTCAAAACGGCCTATTTACTGCTGTAGCTAGTTATGAATCTTAAGAGTGATAAAACACAGAGCTAGATTCAAACCAAGTCTGAACATCATATTTATTCATCATGTTTGATTATATATTGTACTAAAAATGTTCAAAGGTTAAGAATCTTGGAAACAAAATTTTAACTTCAGCCTTTCTTTACAGAAAAAGTACATGAATTAGTTCAGATATGTCCAACCTTTTCCTAGACTGAACTGTTTCTTCCTACATTTCTTGACTGTTCTTGACCTACATTTCCATTTGTCATATAAACTTGCAATTCTTTCCCCTGAAAAAGTTGAATTGTCAAATTTTTAGTCACCTGTGTATTTTTCTCTTGTGAAAGAATCAACTATGCCTTTACTTCAAACAACACACAAGATAAATCAGAATAGTAATACTGAAAAATTTTTTATGCTAAACAGATTTTAACTGCTAGGTTGAAAAACTATTAATATAAATGCTACAATATATTTTTTCTTACATTACTATGAAAGTATACTGAACCTGACAAGATATACCCAAAAAACACCGTTTCCCCCAATATTTCAACCAAAAGGATTGTTTCATTAATTAATAGCATTTTTGTAACATTTAAGGATTCCAAATCATTTTGCAAAAAAAATTAAATTGGATTCATAGCTCTCCAGGGAATAAGGAACGTATTATCAACGTTTTGTAAGTTAAAAAAAACCTAACAAACCAACAAACATCAACTGGTGCATGATCTCACAGAAATCCTGCAACAACAGAAAAAACCCCACTCTTCATCTGTATTTCAGACTCAGTTATAAGAATATAATTTCAACACTCAGAAATGGGCTAGTGGCTACCACACATGCTTATATCCACCTTTGCTCAGCAACTCTGCTGGTCACTGAATACGCTTGCCACGAAGTTATTTTTTGCCTTGAATCCTTACACAGCTATGGAAGACCAAGGTCCCACACCAAGAAAAAGCTGTTTGTATGAAACGTCTCTGAACAATCACAGTTAATAAATTGCCCTGAAACCACGAGGGCACAGCATGAACAAAAAAATTACAGGTATGGAACAGATTCTAGCACAGGGGGAGAATTAGAAAAGTGGTGAGTGGAATTTTTTTTACATTTGGCAGAATGTTTATAGAGAAAACACCCTGGAAAGTGAGAAAAAAAATCAGAATACCGAATGTATTTTCCAAGTACCGGTGCCAAGAGTAGTAAAAATTTTGATTATTTACTGTATAAATGCTTGTCATATGTACAAGACCTATGGCAGGCCTAACATGATCATATTAGTTTGAAGGATTATTATGCTGCAAGCATGAGTCATTATTCTTTCTTGTTTGCTTCAATGTAATAAATAGATCACATTATAAATATACCAAATAGAATCAATTAAACTTCCTGACAAATCACTATAGCTATTAGTGAACGTATAAATTAACGAAATTCATGAATGCATCAATAAATTGCTACATTTACTTATAATATATGGATATATACACAAATCAACTCAAATCAGTTTTTTGGAAATAGACAGTAAACATTGTTTTAACCTGAAAAGTAAAAATAAAACCTAACTATAAATGAATTTTTAAATTTGGGTTCCCTTAATTCTGTTTCCAAAATAAAAATAAAACCAAATGATAGGAACTGCCTGATTGCATTGTTGTTAGTCGATAGGTGCCATACGGATTAGGAGAGAGGCATGCCTGGTGATGAAGCCAGAAGAGAACGACAACTGTTCGCAAAAAGTCTGGATATCTATTAGTCAAAAGTGATGTTAGTCTACCCTTAGGTTTCCTCTGGAAAATAAGACTGATACAGTACAAACTAAATCCCATTCTGCCTGAGTCAGAAGACTGACTGGCTGATAGAAGAAGGTTTTTCATATCTATATTGCCTACAATTCATTTCTGTAATTCTGTGGATCAGCATGTTATCAATATCAAGAATTATGAAGTAGTGTGAAACCCAGAGATCAACATTATGTGAAAGAATGCCATTTGAGGGAGACAGGGAAGTGTAGTTTGCTAGCAGATATCTTGAGACTCCCAGATGTCTGAAAAGAAAGAGTACATCATCAGTCAAAACAAAAGCCGGTTCATGAACTGCTAAACCAGAAACTGAATGCTCTTGACTGCATGCCAGAGAGGATGCAGTTCATCACAGTTCCACATACTTAATCTCTATCATTGCGCTCAATACTGTGAAACTTTAGAACAACTCTTCTGCCCCAAGGAGTTGATCATTAAAATTAACAAAAAGCAAGTCATGTAGACAATGCAGTTCAAAAATAACACACCATATTTTATTATATAGATGCACTAAAAAAAAAATATCGTAATTTGATATTCAAACTAAGTACTGCACTATAATGGACCTTAAATCTGAAAAAGATGCAGAAAGATGAAGACGCTAGATATTCTCTGATGTAGAAAAGTGCCAACAGGCAACTCCAAGGGAGTGATAATATGCAATTACTATTGATTTCAGCTATATGAGGATTCCTCACAGTTACTTTCAAGGTAACCATCCTTAAAGCAGTTTTGCTTTTCCAAGTGTCTAAGTATTGTACAAGAAGTTATGATCTGACTATGCACAGACCCTCTAGAAACAAGATTCTCTATTCCCCAGTTAGGGTATCACCACCGAAAAGTCCACTAGACCATCCAGTAAGAACAGAAACATCATTTATTATGGCATACTCTGTAACAGGGAGCTATCCTAAAAATCTCAGTGAACAAAAACTGGAAAGTACTGTGCTATAATCCAGCCTACCGCTACCATTTTCTTGTTCCTTCATCACCTCTTGCTATAAACTAGAAGCAAGAGTATGCATTTTATATACTTCCTCTGTACAAAGCAGTGTAGGGAATGCCGCAAGATAGTTCCACGGATCTCAGATCACCAGCTATGAAAGGACAAATATGCCAGCAATGGTGAAAAAAACCATAAAAATCTGCAGGCCCTGCTTCCCTAACGTTAGATTACTTCAACAAATAAAAAGTCCTGATGTTATTCACATATTTTCCTTGGGTATAAACCATTCGTAACTGTGCATTCACCCAGCTGCGTGCCAGTGAGCTCATAATTTTAAGATGTTTGTACAAGCACAGTACAGCTGGGAATCTTAAAGTATTTATAATGCAGCTGAGAGACTAGGAGTTTTGAACAGTTATTTGTAAAGCTGCAGCCTATCCAGAACTAAGCCAGACAAACATCCCTCAGTGGCTGTGTCCTAGCCGAGCAGCAAAAGGAACGAATACAATGTTGACTTCCTGGAAGATACAAGAGATTATTAATCTCTCTCAAAATTACTCAGACTTGGAAAATGCTGTACGGTGATACCTAAAAGCTTAAACCCATTTAAGACAATTTTGTTCTTTAAATTAATGTTCTTTTATTATTTTATTCAAATAGAAACCTTGAAAAGTAGGCTGAAATAGTCCCTTTTTAATAACTTTATTGACTCATATCAGGCCTGAGTTTGGTCCTCAAACTTCACAGGAGTAGTAAAACAAATATGAAAGTAGTCTACACAAAGAACTTCCCAACTTGCACTGCCATGCTGGTTTCTAATATAATAGCATAGATAGAAATTGAATTGCGAATGGGCCACATTTACGTCAGAGACACATACTGGATGTCTGATATTTCAGTAAAAAAATTCATATTACAAAAAATTCATATTACAGGTTATTAAAAAAGGGTATTAAAAGCAGGAGTACTCTGAATACTATCCACAGTATATCTTAATACTTATTTCTAACAGCTTACTTGCGTGATACCTGATTTCTTACATAAATTGCTATAAGCTTTTTGTTCCACTCTTTAACAAATGGCCCGAAAGCCTGAGGTAGAAAGATATATAATGATTTCCTGGAAATGGAGAAATCCACAGCGGGTAAAAATGCAAGACGATCAGCCTTGACAGGGACTGTGCCACAATACGAAGTGCTCCAGTAACCTCCACATGGTGATTTAGTTCAGCAAGCCCTTTCATTTCTCACTTCCAAATGACAAATTACTACAGGATAACTACTACACAGATTTTCAGTTTGGCAATTTTTGTGGAACAGGGAAAGGCTTACCACGAAGCATGTAAAGGCCAGAATCTCCGTACCCACTGCCATAAAATCAGGCTCACCGATTTCAGTTTATACCTCTTTCAAAAACTGAGGCACCCAAAACACATCAGTTACTCTCAAGTTCCCACAGTTCCCGCAGTTGAGTGTACAGCATTTTCTTTTATGGGTCCCCACAATCATCAGCTATTGGTACATAACCATGGCTTTACCAAAGAGGCTAATAGTGTGACTGGCTGGCCTGATAAATTGTTGTCTCTGAATGCAGCTTATTTTTCTGCAGAAAACTGGTGTGGACTTTCTGTGGAGTACGATCTCTGGTAGGATAAGTACATTGATGCTGGTGGCCTATCTCTTTCCCCCTTCCTTCATGCTATTTTTGTACAAGTAGCATAGGTGGCTTGTCCATTATCACTCTTCTCTCAGAATATCTAGGGGTTATTCTTTAATTTTTACTTTATTTTCAATAGCTATTGAGCTTTCTTCCATTTATTAAATCACTCTTCACAGGACAAAGAGTTCTCCCTTTTCTGATGTTCACAAAAAATCTCAATGCTTGCCAGCTATAGGACTCCCATGTTGGTTCTACACCCAATCCAAGTGGTCCTAGCACAGTCTCCCTCACCAAAAAGATATTTTGGAAGGGAAGATGGGAGACAGATGATGGAGCAACGCCTAAACAACATAAAACACAGTAGGCTGGGTCATATTTGAGTCCCCTAAAAGATGAGATGTACCTCAGCCAACTAGTATTAAACAAAAAATATACCAAAGCAGCCTCAAATATTAAATGCACAACAATCTATTGGCATGCCTCGATATGTAAAACTGATGGTTTTTCACGGATTGTGTTAGCTCTGTCAGGTTACCATAACACAATTCAAACAGCCCGTTAGAAGGCAGGCTAGCATCATTGAACCTGTTTGGATAAACATGGCAGGCTAAAACTGCGTTCAGCTCTGGGACCTCCAACATAAGGAGGACATGAACCTGTTGGAGCGAGTCTGGAGGAGGGCCACAAAGATGATCAGAGGGCTGGAGCACCTCTCCTACAAATACAGGCTGAGAAAGTTGGGGTTGTTCAGCCTGGAAAAGAGAAGGCTCCAGGGAGATCTTACAGTAGCCTTCCAGTACCTAAAGGAGGCCTACAAGAAAGCTGGAGAGGGACCTTTTACAAGGGTATGTAGTGACAGGACAAAGGGGCACGGTTTTAAACTAAAAGAGGGCAATCTAGATTGGATATGAGGAAAAAGTTCTTTACTGTGGAGGTGGTAAGACAGTGGCACAGGTTACCCAGAGAAGCTGTGGATGCCCCATCCCTGGAAGTATTGAAGGCCAGGTTGGATGGGGTTTGGAGGAACCTGGCCTAGTGGAAGGTGTCCCTGCCCACAACAGGAGGTTGGGACTAGATGATCTTTAAGGTACCTTCCAACCCAAACAATTCTATGATCCTACGAAAACAGTTTAAAAGTGCCATTCAACCTTGTAAGCACACATTTTGATCCTGTTAAATTTGATTAGAACAGAACAATTGAAAGAAATCCTACTCCTTGAAGTAATGTACCTACATGCTTACCCATAGAGGAAATTTTTAGAGCTGTACTTTTATTAGAAGCACAGCTAAACTGTTAAGAACATACCAGCGCAATTACCCCACGTTAATATTTTGATTACAAAGTAAGAGTAGTTTTATATTGTTTAAATTTTTATTTTTTTTTTTTAAGATTCAACATGAATTTAAAAAATAGGAAAAGTAGTTAAGGCGAAAAAAGAAAAAACCTCTGAAAAAAGATTGCGTATACCTTTAATTATACTGATCTAACTATGGAACTGAAAGTTCATGTCCTGCCTTAGATTGGTAGCATAGAGACCAAATCCCAAATAAGTTACCAGGATAGAAGATATCCCCATAAGGTACTCCAGGGTAATAGGTAACATGTCCTTTCACCCTAAAATAAACATGGCATAGCTTGTCCCTTGATGAAAAGGAGCTAGTCGGCCTCGCATCTGAAAAGGGCAAGGCTAGCAAACAAGCAGTTGCCACAGGATACTCGCCATGCTCTAGAGTCATCACCATGACTTGCTTAAGTGCCTGTATCTCAACATGTCTGATGAGCCTTTAGATGCTGACTGAATAAGTAGCGTGATGTTTGAAAGTACAATTGCAATAGCAGAGAACGAAAAGCCTTTGTGGTGAAGACCATCTCTTCTTCCTTCTCAGTAGGTGTGTTCATATTGTAATACACAAAAAAGGTTTTCCAATGTGTCCCAGTCAATGGTGTCAGCTGAAGGTCTTAATGTAAATATATTTCATTATTGTCTTTTACATGAAGCAAGGTATTTTTTTTTCCTTATGACCAGTGTTACTTATGCAAACAAAAGGCACGATTTCTTTTGCACTGCCGTGTCAGGCCATTGTGCAATGAACTTCAGTTGTATTCCTTAATTCAGTGATTGCTAAAAAATTAGTTCACCACTCACTAAGACCAATTCAGACAAAATGAAAAACATCAATTTTTTTACCATTCAGCAGAAAAGAAAGATACTGCCTTAAACCTTCTCTGGGCTAGATCATGAGCTAATACAGCTGTAGCCTAGCTGTGTTTGTTGCAGCAGGGGTTGTTTTTTGACAGGTGAAGACCTCTTCCTACATCTGTAATATGTGACTTGTCCATATTAGGTTTGTGGAGCAGACTTAAGTTATTCATCTGCGCCGAAGCAAGCTACATCTGCACAGCACAGCTCTTTGTGACAATGTGCATTCTATTATCAATATTGAAAGCATATAAAGTTCAATGCTCATTAGGTCTTTGTTTATAAAATTCTTATGGACACATCTCTACTCCATATTAACCTGGAAGTTCTCCAGTTATCTCACACTGGTTTGTGTCCCAGCAGGACAGACCCTTCTGAAGCCCTCCAAAATTCTGATCTCAATCCTATTTAAAACAGCTGCAAACTGCGAGAGCCTTCTCATCAAGGCTGCCCATAAACTGAACAGAGAAAACACTCCAGGAGTACACAAAAGGCTTGTTACATTATGGCACCCGGATACAAAGGAATTAATGTGGAAAGAAAAAAAAACCAAACCCACACCAAAACCCAACAAACTTGCAACCTGCCAATATCAGGAAGAAGCTAAAAGTTGTAATCAAAATTGATGAGAGATACTTTATTTCAATATTGTAGACTTAAAACAAATAACCATGAATACCGCCCACAAGTCCCACAACTCAATGGACACAATCCACTATAACAGAATCCATAATGATCCAGCACATAACAAACCTGTGAGGAATTCCAGAAAAACCCCACCAAAATGTGCATTTAGAGATCTCTTAGAACATGAAAAGCAAACACAGATGGCTCAAAAATGCAGAGGATTCCTCCAGTCTGAGTAAGAGGAATTAGCCACTCTGAACTGGTTCTCACTTTGCTCAGGAATTGGCTCAAAGAGCAATATCATAAAATTATGAATAAGTGCAGAGGCCATTTCTGAAGATCACCAGCAGGCATGCTTGCTTCCTCAAAAACACAGCAAAACTACACTCTTCCAGCACAGCAAAACAGTTTCCCTGAAGCAGTGCCTGGACTACAGCATTGAGGGCACTAAACGTCTGCTCAGCACAAGCTGCTGCTTTCCCTCTCCCTTCACAGCAAACCTCGGCTCCCGACAGTAAGATCAGCTGCTCTGGCACCCACCTTTCCAGGATCAAAACTCAGCGGCATTCCAGCCAGCAGGTTACCTATGACAGCTGCCCAGCAACTACAAAAGGTTTAATGAGTTTCAATTTGCACATTAAGAAACTGTTTGCTCCTAAATTTTGTCACCTTTATTTCAAAACGTGATTTCATTATATTTGCACTTCTAATAGTTAAATATCCTTTGGGTTTGGATTTGAAAAACATTTTTCAAGTATCAAATACTTAATAAAAATTTAATATAAAAATTATATATACTTCACTATCTCTATGTAAATATATGAAAAAATATTCTCTGAAATGTTATAGAATTAATAAGGAAAATATTATGAGTTTAATAAAAAGTGCATTTAGAATTGCATAACTATATCCCTGTAGGCAAGTGGGAATATGAGGCACTGACTGCATGGTCCCTCCATTCTGCTCGAGGGATTCTCATGTTACATACAACATTCCAAAAGCCTTGGCCCTTCTGACTCTTAACCACTACTGAATACCTCTTCGCTTTCCATAAGCAGGGGAAACAGGTTCTTCTTAAAGAAGCTAAACTCTGAATTAGGGGAAGGATCTTCAAGAGCTCAAAGTACCATAAGAATTTTCACATTACTATTTAAAAAAAAAAAAACCCACAGAATTTTCAAATATAGATTTTAAAGACAAATAACATTTTCATGTACCCACAATGGGACAGATTTGCAAAGCACTCCTGTATTTGCTTCGGCACCGCAGCAAAGCAAAGCAGTACCTTTTAAAACAGTAAGAGCA
Organism: Ibycter americanus; assembly: GCA_035590275.1. Lineage (NCBI taxonomy): Eukaryota > Metazoa > Chordata > Aves > Falconiformes > Falconidae > Ibycter > Ibycter americanus. Next base: position 22,470,169 of record JAVJGI010000002.1, read on the forward strand.
GTGCTCCCCACTGCTACTAGATCTCTTCTGCAGAGCATCCCACTATTATCTAGCCTTATCATTCTTCATCTGTTACTCATGACAACAAAGCTTGGAAACAGAATTTTATTTTTTTTTCTGCCTCCCCCTTTTGCTACATTACAGAGAGTGGCAATCTAGCACAAAGTCTTTATTTTTTAATCCATATCTTATTATGATTCAGGTAGTGTGATACCTTCAGAACAAGACCTTACCACTGAAATAATTTCAGAGAACTTCCTTATAAAAGCTATAATTTATCAAACCTGAACAATCAGTCTTCCGAAACGTACTCAGGCAAAAGGTAATCAACTCCGTGTGTCATGTTAAAATAAGCAGAGAAGGAAACATTTTAATTAATGAACTTCAATGTTTGAATTCATCATGGGGCTTACAGGGAAAAAAAAAAAAAAAAAAGACAGTCAAATTACTGTTCTTGGTAAAGACCCCAAGGAAATAAAACAAACAACATTTAACAGAGCTCAATTTTCATTTGTCACTGAAATAATGAATACTAAAATAATAATTAAATGCCCTAAAGATTTCTATGGTAGCTGGTAATAACCATATCATGAACCACCTAGTAAATTTTTGCTTTAAGATTCCTTAGCTGTAGGTATGTTGGTTTAGCGGCCTGAAATAACTATGGTACAAACCTCAGTTATTTCCCTCCTTGTACATCCACCATACGCAGCTGCCTAGGGCTCCGACTAGTGGGCCAGCAGTTCTGACTCAAGGGTCTAGTGCAGCTTTGCTACTGCAACAGCCTTCGACACTACCTTAAACTGCAGCTTTACTCCACCGTGCAGGTCAGGCCAGGTGACCCAAGGTATCTCTGCAATAAGCCTGGTACGTAGATCAACCTAATAAGCCCTACCAACAGCTGCCTAAAGCTCAGCCTATCTTAACGTAAGCTTTTTTTGCACTTAGGGGCACATGAAGAACAAGCTTGTAAAAGATCACAAACAATATCCATAGTTGTGTAAGCACTTTGACACAGGGTGCTCCTTTCATTTCTCCCATTGCTTCTTGCTCCACAACACAACTGGGACCTTGAGGCTAGCTAAACGCCAACAGCACTGTTGCAATACAAGTGACAGCAATGAAAAGATTAAAATATTGAGGGGTGAGAGAAAGGAGAAACTAAACCAAACATTTTGCTGACATCCTCCTCCTCGCTTTATGAGAATGACAAAAATTTTTGCTTATGATAGCTACCGGGTTTCACCATTACTAATGAGGATGCAACTTTGCTACCATGGCATTTACCTTTAGTAAAATGACTCTGTCACTCATTACGTACGCTATGTAAACATTATGCATTTAAAGGTTAGAACAGAAATCCTGTTTTCATGTTCTGACCAGGATAACTCAATAATGTCATTCCAAATTTGGCTCGGAATAAGTTTATTCTGATTAATTGTATAAGATTTTCCTCTTTTTTTCTCTGTAACTGTGAAAAACTTGTTGCTTAATCACAAGGTACAGACTTTGCATAGAAAAGCTTTAGAAGCAATGAAGATGGTTTATTGAATACTATACATACTTCATGCATATTAAGTATATTTGCATATATTCTTACCAAATACTGTGCCAATTAGGGCCTTCTGCTTAAAAAGCAAGAAAGTAAAAGCATTTGAAGATGGATTTACATGCTGATTAACTCTCCATTTAAACAGACAGAAATCCACCCTGGGAAGAAACAGAAAGGCAAAGAAAGAAAAGAGAGATAATATTGACTATAGTCATTTAAGGAATGACAAAAAAGCAACATAATAAAATAGAAGAAAGCTCAGCTGCAATGTCATAGCAGGATAGATTTAAATACATGAAATAACCTAAGTAACCTAAGTGTGAAATGCTAAGAACACATTCAAAAGAGTCTGTGCATTTGTTGAATAATTAAGCCATTCTTAAAAGGCCAATTCAACAGTAACCTGCCACATAAGACCTTACTTTAATTCTAACTTAAATGTTTTAAGTGAAAATAAGGTGTGAATAGACCTTATGTTGCCTTTTGCACAAGATTAGTTTCAGCCTTACAGCAAACTGTAGAGAGAAATTGGCATTCTTTAAAATGTCATCTTGTTCATCCCATTAGAGCCAGCCACCAGCTTCCGTTAAAAAAAAATATTAAAATTTACATCTTATCTTTGCAGGTTTTTATTCATGGGAGGAAAAAGAAAGTGTAAATCAGTAGAATAATTAAATGGGTTCGAAAGCATAATGAGAATGACAGAAAAAGGCATCTTGGAATTAAAGAAGGAAAAAAAGAAAAAAATGGAAAAAGTAAATTGACATTTTAGCTGCTGCAGCTGTGCCCAGCGCCCCTGCACAGAGCTGGGCAGTGCCTACTCACTGTCAGCCTCCAGCACCCATTTCCTCTGCTCCTACCAGTACCAGCCTCTCGCCCACTACCAGGTCCACCTTTTCCCCCCTTCCAATAGACCGCTGTTGCATTCATCCCAAGTAGGTGCTGAGTTGTACCGTCTTGGAAGTCTTTCTCCAGCCTGTGGTGTGGCAGGTCACCTGCCCTCACCTGTCTCAGTCCTTCATACCCCACAGGCTTCCCAATTTCCCAGCAGACTCGATCGATTCCTTTGCTAACTTTCTCCTCAGTAGCAGGGTAAAAACTGACCTGAGAAAGGAGAGACCACTCATCATACAAAGTTCCTGCCACCCAATAGCACCCATCTGAAATGCAATGAAGTCTAATTCTAATAAAAGCTCTGTATCTAAAACCAAGTGTTCTCATGAACTCATTATACATACCAGAACTGTTACCAATTACTTTCATCAGGGGGACTGCAGAATTAGTAATCTAATTTTCCAGATCATAAAAACCTCCCTGGGTTGTACCAAAAGAAATATTTGATTTACTTTCTCCTGGAAGCTTTTTGTACTAGTGTCCCTGTATACAGGCAAAAGACTACAAGTTCAAGATATTTTAGAATAGAATTTAAGGCAGAAACACAGATTGGCTCCAAATAATCTGTTTTCACTAGAGATATTCTGACCTTTCTTATTTGATGTGGCAGAAAGAGCATGACTGTGTCCCAAAATACAGAGCCTGGGGAAAAAAAATACACCTGCAAAAGAACTCATGTATTTAGATGACCACCTGTGCAGTCCTATTCTGTAGCACTTGGCGAAGTCTGTACCTTCCTTCATGTCAAAAGAACGTGGATGAGGAAGTTTTGACCCTTTCTAAGTCAACAGATACATTACTGTGACTCAACAGTGTTGGAATTTCACCTGTAATTTAGCTCTGCATATGATTGTTTCCTAACACACAACAATAAAATACAAGAAACCTAATGAAAGCAGTTGCTTGCTGTTATTGGGGTGGCAGGGGAAGACTCTGAACTATTAAAGTCCTTTCCATACTAGTCTATACCAGTAACAGCAGAAGAAACAAGGTTCATGCTTAATATTTCTTTTCCTTGAAGCATCAGTTATTTCACAAATGACAATTTCAGAATAGATATTAGTAGACATTTCCTATAAGTGAAGTTCTACAACACAAGAAGAATGAATGACCCTACCTGCTGATTTACAAGGCATTTGGGGTAGCACACAAGCAAGCAGCATCCAAACATAATGAAAAACCTGGGGCTGTTTTGGTGAATGAACACTCAAGAAATCAAGGCACAGCAATCAATGAAAAGGCCACTAAGTTTCCATGGGGATTTTCACATACGTCAGTGAAATGGCATTAAATTCCTACAGCTTTAATCTCCGTACATCTCTATCACCAAAAATCCATTGTGTTAAGAATACTGATGATAGGATGGCAAAACCTGTGTCTGTACAGTTACATACAACGCTAGCAAAGTAAATTATCTAACAAGTCCATAAATTAATATTAAAATACTTCAGATAGTATGGCTTAGGAAATCAGCATCATTTTAATGTCCCAGATATTTAATATAACTAAAAAACAATCAAACTTGCTCTTTTCCCATTTTATTTGTGTAGAATTAAATTTCTCAGAATTTTTTTCCGCAGAGTGATAGTTATTGCAGAAAAATATAAAACAAATATGCTTTTGCTCACAGCAAACACCTACTGATTTTACAGCATGGAAAAGTTTCAGATTACATTTACTTAAGAACTCCGTGTGTGGGTGTGTTTGCTTAGGTGGAACGCTTAATTAATCGGTTGAAATTTTATCAGCAAACACACCTAGTGCTAGTAAACTCTGCTACAAATTTAAAATAGTAGCAAAGGCAGATGTCACTTTCAGCAGGTTACACCTATGTCAGTTATTATAGTACAATAATGGTCAGAAAATAAGTTTTGAAATATAACTATGAAACACAAATTTTAACAAATGTCAACCCTGAAAGTCTTGAACAGATAGTAGTAGATCAATGCCTTGTGTCCCAGGCAGTACCACTGCTCAGGTGGTGTGAAACACAAGTAGACCTAGTCTACTCTTGTTTATTAGATCTGTATCCTTCTCAAGTCATCTTGTACAGTAAGAAATATTTCTAAATGGAAAATAAACAACTTTCTTTTCAAATTATGAAATAGGATTTTAAAAAAAGAAAAAGAACTCAACCAAAGCGAGCACAACAACGTATTTTTTAGAATAAATCTGATTCAGCAAAACTTAATAAAAGTTATTGTCTTTCAGCCTATCACATCTGAAATGACTACATGAATAATTCTTTAGAACAGCCCAGCTTGTGCACCTTTGCAATGGAGTAACGTGGAAGAAGAAACTCCACTCCTTTCCAATGCTTTTCACCTAATCACGTCTAGCCATGTTCTAAACTGTTGTTTCGGATTAAAGAAAATACACACCAAAGGGTGCATTTGAAAAAAGCATCAAACACTGATTCTGCCAGAAGGAACTGCTGCACCTATCACCTGCCTCAGCTGTATGTCCCTACATCTGTATCTTCCGCCTTTGCTCTAGCACACACACTCTGGAGATAGGGTGTGCCGGGCTAGCAGGGACTCTCGCCCATGTAACACCACGACTGCACAAGTGCTTGGCCTCCCCCTAAGAGCAGGCAGGCTAGCCAGGCCACTTCCTTCAACAGCGGTAAGGCTTGTAGGTCTGTGGAAGCACAGCATGACTGGGTTGGAAGCAGAGCCAATGGAAAGCACCATCCTCCGGGGCAGGAGAGGAGCTGGCTGCTCAGGAGGACACAGTAGGCTGCACAGAAAAGATACCAAAGCTGTCACTGAGCTGGCACAGCTCAACACCCTGTGCCAGCTCCCAGGTGGCCTGGTGAGACCAGGCTCTTTTTGGTAGTGTCAAGCAACAGGACAAGAGGCAATGGGCACAAACTGCAACACAGGAAGTTTTGTCCCAATATGAGGAAAAACTTTATTGCGAGGGTGGCAGAGCACTGGAACAGGCTGCCCAGAGGTTGTGCAGTCTCCTTCTCTGGAGACATTCAAAACTCACCTGGACGCTATTCTGTGCAACCTAGAGGTGAACCTGCTTTAGAAGGGGGTTGAACTAGATGGTCCCCCTTCCAACCCCGACCATTCTGTGATTCTGTAATTGCTGGCCTCTTTGCTGCCATGTCTTGGCTCCAGCTCTCTGGGCTCAGAAGCAGACAATCCTGATATGACAGACACAATCAATCCTTTTGTCCTTTCATAGACCCTTGGATAGATTTATTGGGTTTGGTAACATACTTCCAAGAAGTCAGATAGTGCCAGTGGTTTTGCACCAGTGGGATACTCTCAAAAAAAGAAAGCACCCCCCCTTCCTCCCTGAAACAAATAAAGCCTTAATGGAATGAAATGGTCCAGAAATTGTTTTGGAAGTGAACCAGTGAAGGTATTTGGAAAAAATAATACAGGCTGCCCATGCAGAAATAAAAAAACCCCGATGAAACAGTAAAATGTCATCTCAGAAAGTATATTTAAAATGATCAGCTATCCTCTTTCGCAAGAAGCCTGATTCTAACCAGGTGTAATTTGTCATAGCTCTGCAGCAATTCTGTATTAGCTGAAAATTCGGTCCTTGAATAGTTGAAATTCACATCTGAGAAGAACAGATAGGAGAATGGAATTCCATATATGCCTGAGAACACCGGCATTTTGGCTAGTAACAGAGTTGGTTTCTAATGCTGCATTTCATTAGTAAAGCTAAGGGGAAAAAATAAAAACCAATGACTGCCCCATGAAAAATTAGGAGAGAAGTATTTTATAAACCTTTGTTAGTTTAGCTGCTATGAGGCTATTGCATAAGTACCCCATACTAATTTTATTGGCTCATAGCACATATAATTTGAAAGTATTATGTTACCTGCATAAACCATACATATGGTTCAGAATGTCAGCGTAATCTGTCTGTGGGAACAGTAATGTATGGTTCTGGAATAGAGATGGTGTACATAAATTATGCAAGGTATTTTCTAATCCCCACAATATTTTAAGGAATGGGACCGCCATTATGTAACAAGAAATGTCTCCTACACCTTTCTGACAGATGGGACACGAACATTATTGCTTTTCCCCGTTCCTTCAGGGCAGGTCGCTCTCTCAATTCACTACAGTAATGTGCCACTAATTCTAAAGGCTTCATCATTCATTCAGTTTTCAGCATTTCTTTGTGGTGGAAAAACTACCATTTTCCATTTGCTTCATATGAACTGAATTACTTTTTACCATAGGAGTGCCAAAGAAATAAGAAAGTCACCTAGATGAAGTCTATAACAGTGCACGTGATGAACAATTTTGTTGGTAATATCAAATGGCTATTTGCTTTTTCTGAAAAGTTGCCTTTAAGCTGCCGCGAAACACTCAAAACATCTTAGTCTTCTAATTAAGCTCGGACAGATTTGTGATGAGATCCAGGAATATAAATAGCTGCATGAAGTGGTCAACTGCTACAAACTCCTTGCATCACTCTGCACAGTCATTAGATTTCTGTGTACTTCAAGTACTCCCTTCACTTGACAGTCTGACAACACCGTTATTTACTTTCTTTAGAACTTAATTCAATTAGAAGATATAACTTCTGGCTCATAACTTTAAAGTTAGTGTATGTTACATTTAAATCAAGAATTTCACAATCCAGAAATTCAGCAGCGAAAATGCTGTTACACCATTATTTTTCCTTAAAAAGATTAGTATGTCCAGGCATGGACATATAGGCAGGCCTATAGATTGAGACTTTGTAAAAATAGATTTAAAATAAGTATAGCAAACAGCATGGCAATTCATATAAGAGTATGAAAACCTTATATTTACCATTACATTGCAAGAACTCTCTTCTTGAGACCAGTTGATTTAGTTGAACCAAATCTTTTTAGTTATGCTGTACTACAGCATATGACAGGCTCAAAGTGGGAGACTAAAAGAACCAACATTTCCAACCTTTGCAGCAACAATTCACACCACAAAATACAAAACTAAACACAAAGAAAAATAAGAACCTAAGGCCTCTTATAATCTTGTTGGAAAGAAGTTCCTTCCAGACCTTAATCAATAGCTGAACTTTTTACCTCAAGTACATGTGCAATGTTCACCAAACACCGAAGTCATGATCTTCAGCATAAAGAGCAAAATGTCACTGTGCCTGAAGCTTTTGTAGTGACAAGGATTCATCAGGTGTGTTATGATTGCATGTCACAGCTGTCAAGATGATGAAAAACTTTTGCGTTTTAAGAGGCTCTGTATTTTAGGTTTGTTTGGATACACCTTCAAGGCTGAAGGAGTAAAAACTTAATTCAACATACGGGTTATTTTTCTGTAACTAGAAGACTGCAAAAATCTTTCTTTTACTTTTATGGTTTTTTATCTGTTATTTTTAATTGCTGTTGGATGAAAATGTAAAGATTAACATACGGGCATCATCCCCACGAACATACGCTAACTCTAATTAGCTTCTGAAAACCAGAATACTTTAAAAGCTGTGTCTTTTGCTAACCTGTACATTAGTTTAAAATAGCAATTTCTGGTTAGCTAATCCTTTTCTTGGGCCAGCTGAATGGGATATAGTATTTTTCCCCCACCTCAGATATCTTCCAAAGGGAGTAATAATTTGCTGACTTGTGCTCACCATACCCCAACAGCGATAGAGAGATAACACTCATGCTGTCATTTCTTCCAATTCGTAATGCAAAAGTCAAAATATGCATTCTATAAATCAGTCTCGATTTTGCCATTGCTTATAATACACTGAGCCTTCTCAATCCCTGCAAACTAGCAATAACCATGGTAATGCAGCTATGCCATGCACTTCTGATATTATACCTTTGCAAAGCAAATGGAAAAAGGACTGAACAAAGCGCATGACAAAAAGCGATTGGATTCTATGAGCTCAAAGAGTTTAGAAGATCATCATATCAGTTAAATCACGGTAGAACAAAACCACATGCAAGCTTTTAGAGACTGCGCTCTAATACAATGCACACATACAGAGAAAAGAGGTCCGGTTCACTGAAGCATTACAAATCAAAACCCGATTTCTTTCTTGTGCTTAAAGTGCTCTATGAGGAACTGAAAGGTTAATGAGCAAGGTGGCTTTAATTGCTTTTCTCTAAATACCTGGCCCATAAACTAAACACAACTGCCTTTAAAAGCTCCATATTCCAAAATTTCTATAGTAAATGTTCTTCTGTTGGAAACTTCTATTCGTAGGACTGGACTATAAATAGGGATATAATATCTTTAATAGGTTGCAGACACCATACTCTTTTCAAATATCCTGACTTTGCTAGAGGCTATAATGACAACAGTGAAATAGCTCAGATACCACTGGGAGCAATTTGTCAGTGCAGTGTACAGGGTCCAGTGTTTTCCTGTTGTAATTAGAGGCTAGTGCATGCTCACAATTACCTGAAGTTGCTGTAGTAATTCCAGATTCAACCGTATGTCCACTGACTAGCGGAGCATGCATGTGTGTGTCTGGATAATGCACCTTCTCTAAATTGTTCCTGTTAGTCCTTTGCAATTTATTTCACATTTCCAACAACAGTCTTGAACCGGCAGTGTCAGTGACACGTGTTTTTGACATTACTGAGAACACAGACAAGAATGATTTATGCCATTTTTCCCCTTCTCAGATTGAACAAGTATAAAAGCTGTCATATGTAGAAAGTCATAGGACAAAGAGAAAGTTTTAGAAAACTTGACTTAGATGGAAGGTGTGAAGATGGGATTTTTATGTTAACAGAGTTAACACCTTAGGAATCATTCCTCAGTTACTTAAAAGAAACACTTTATTTTCACATTATACATTCCTTACACATAGGAATCCCTGCCCTACACATGTGTACAGTCTTACAAAAATAAGTGCAACATTTCTTCCTGCTTTGGTGGCAATATTGTCTGCTACATTTCACACCAAAATCTGTGCTCTATCTTGCTCAATTACAGTCACTGACAAAAATCCAATTACATTCAACAGGAAGCAGTATTAAGCCTGATCCAGACACAAATTTTTTTTTCAGTTTTAGTGGATGGACTCCAACAGTCTTAAACAATGATCACCTCAAAACGTTACAACTGCAGCTTTCGTCATTACGAGCCATGTACTCTATGCTATGCTCACCACTCACAGAAGATCAGGGTCATGAGATGTGACAAACAGCAAGATGCAGAATTTCACAGTGGGAAAGGGCATGCACCGGCACAGCACCCGATCACTATTTTGGAGAGACGTTCTGCTGTGCAGATAAGCCAGGGGTTTTTGTCAAATCAGAAAGAGCAAAAAGTGGGACAACAGTGGGAGGAGGCAAGATGACAGCAGCTCACACTCAATGGTACTGTCGCAGCACTGTGAACTCAAGGCAAAATTCATACAGTAACTTCATGCTTCACAAACCAGTGTCACCTCCTGGCCCGTGCTGTGCTACCGCACACTTCAATGTTTCTGTCGACTTTGAAACAAAGAACAGTGCCTTGCCTCTAGTAATGGTGGCAGAAGTCTTCTGGCAATATAAACCACTTCTCTCGCTCTATCCGTCTCCTTGGACTTTGAACTGTATCCATGCATTTACGACAAATATGAATTGAAGGATGAATGATAACACACGCCCAGTTTAAACCTGTGCCTCCTCTGGAGCTCACAGGTCTGTTACCTCACAGGTAACAGAGCCACACTCTTTGCCTCACACAGCAAGAACTTGTACTTTAAAAAAAACAAACAAAACCTGCCACAACACTATCAGTACTAACAGCAAGATCATACTCCTACTCGTCTCACAGGTCTGTGCTGCATCGTGGTCTTGTGCAGCATCCAGGGTGTTAAATGCACAACCCAGCAACATGTAGCCTTGAAAACAGTCACATATCTTTCAAATCTTTTATCGGGAAGATCCAGAATACAGATTCATATCAATAACCAACATAATAAGTTGTTGCTTCTTTCCTTTTCATCTTTGTTTTTAATCCTTACTTTTCCCCGTAACAGGCCATAGGACTTTTCTTGCTTGGTCCTACTTCTAGCCATGAAACTTTCGCTTGAAACAAGAAAGCGTGTTTTAGGAAGACACCAAGTGTCTGCAAATGATTGCAAGCAAGCAATGTAAACCACAAAAAGTGTTCATAAATTATTCCATTCAGCTAATAATCTTACCATTACAGAAAACTGAATCCTTCTTTTAACTGTTTCAAGCTTTCACTTCCTCCTGCTGGATCTTATCTGTGCTTTTTAGGTTAAATGACGGTTTGACATACCATTTGAAGGTGTGGGGGGTTTTGTCACCTTGTTGAATTTCGTTTCGTGCAGTAACTTGCTCTAAAGTGCATTTAGAAGGAGAAAGTATTTACTTGACTACTCCAGTAGTGGTAAGGAATACTAGTTTCACATTACAGAAATGATTTTCTGCATTATGGTCATCCTGGTGTTCCCTTAATGTATATTATCTTTCAACCTTAACAGGTTTTTGTGCACATTTGAGGAATAGAAGGGAAGGCGCTTGTTGCATTTGGGGGAAAGCAAATCTGTGATCAAAAAAGAAAAAGACTTTGGCAAATTGGAGGTGAATTCAGTGCTCAAACTAACTTGAAGCAAATAAACAAATGATGGGTCAGATAATTTCATTGGTGGAACCCAGCAAAAAGCATCTTCTTACACAAGAGTGACTCAAAAAAAGATCTAGACATAAATTAAATGATGATTTTTTCTTGCTTATAACTTCCAGCACCTAAAGATCCCTATGTAGCTGTCAAGACCCTTAGTTTCAGGTAGAAAAAGGGTTCTTCCAACCCAACAAAAAATTCCAAGTCGGCAGAATGCTAAGCACGTCTTCACAGGCACCATCAGCCCTTCTAGGATACAAAGACAGCTGCTTTGGTAGGACACAAACCCTGGTGGTGTTTCTGTAGGTGGAAAGACAACTCCTCTTGTCTTCTCAAACATCTGGGCCAGGCCAAGCGGCTGACCGTCACTCTTAATGTATTGTTATATTTAGCTTTCTTTACACCTTATATTTTTACTAGGTAAAAGAAATTTAAGCTTGAGAAGATATACCATTTACAAGGCAAATTACAAAAAACATCAACTCAGCAACTTTCATTTCAACATCAAGAATGGTGAGGTTATGAGTGACAACAGTACACATTTTTTTTGTCATTAGAACGATTTAAAAGCCTTTTCCCCTGGGCATGGCATCTTTTCCTAGCTGAAAGGACAAGCTTAGGCTATTGCAACATTAAGCAGCTGATGAATGACCTTGTTGTCACGCTTGTTTTAGGGATTGATCATGTCCAATTAATTCCTAGAAGAAATCAATTGTTCTTACCTAGCTCATTTACATTAATAAGCAAATATTAATGACTCCACTGCCTCCAGATATTGGAAATAGAGGTTGAATTTACATTTTGGCCTGATGGTATTTCTAGAAGATTCATTATCTCCTCCTATGAGAGCAAAACAAATAAACCCACACAATTTTCCCCAGATATTCAGCATTAAAATCAAGTATTTCTCGATGCATTTAACTGACAATTGGATCGTATAACAATTAGTCTTGTATCGCTAGCTTATTTTTATGGGTGTAATTCTTATCGTACACAATAGAAAGCACGTAATCATTTTCTTCCATTGCTAACTTTATGTTGAGAGAAGCACAATGTACAGAAACTCAAGACCACAACTACGATTTCCTGTTCAGATAGTCATAAAGTCTAACACGCCATAAGAGGAACAGGGGTACAAATGTGCAGGTAAAAGCAGTTCATATCATTTCATTCCTGGAAACGATCCTTAGGAAAACATTCAAACTGAATCTTTGTGGTGGGATTTAAAACTCATGATGACTGCCAAAAACTTAAATAACGCTTTATCAGATGCTGGGATTAGCCTCTTTGTGAGCTACGCACTATGAATAGCCCATGTCTGAGCATTCATCCTGGACTTTCTTCCCAGAGGGAGAAATATAATAGGAAGGAGCATTTCAAGACGAAATTCAGAATTTGATTGCTATATTGTCTGTTCAGTGCATACTGCTATCATTTCTGGTAAAATGTCCTAGTTAAGGGTTACAGTAAATTGATCACATAATACTACAGGAATTTATCATGTAATAGAAAAGGAATTTAAGAGCTGAATACCTAAAATTATTAATAAAACAGGTCTGTGGATAGAGACAGTTAGGGGATACAGTTTATATTATTACCTGATCCTACATGAAAATAAAAGGGCTGGTAAAATCAGAATTGCAAGGACAAAATAAACTCTCAGTGGGGTTTTTCAACTGGAAATTTCTGAGTGGGTAGCACAACACTGGGTATTTACTCCCCTCTTCTCTTCTGCTTCTAGAAATGGCCCACAAGCTTGGATTCTCCCCTTGGATCAGAAGTCCAAGCCCGTCTGCGCAGACAAACTCTGCTGCCACCCTCTGTGGTATCTGAGATGATTCAAAACACTAACTGTAAATAAAATGCCAACCACTCTAAATAAAGGTTTAGGGACAAAGATCGCTAGCTGTGAAAGAACTGACACAATGAAACACTATTAGGATATCTTTAAATATATAAAGTAGTATCAGTAACTCTAAGGTATAGGCAGACAAGGATTTAAAGTGGTATTGGTACACGAATGAATTCAATATTGAAGTAGTAGCTACATTAACCGGCTTAACATCGTTTGAGGCTACATCTGAGAAATGATAAAAGAGAATGCGTGTTAACTACATGTTTATCGCTAGTCTAGTTCATTGCTATGGTCATCTTTTTTTCTGAGACATTTTAAAAAGTATATAGGTAAGGGAGAGCAAACACATAATTGTTTCCAGGTTGTCTGTCATCTCTTACTCTGAAATTCAGTACAGGCACGTAACTGATTAATAGAGAATGATGTGTTTGGTCAAAATAACCTTGAATCCCTCATGAGACAGATACAATAGTGGGAGCAAACAGCTTGTGAGAAGGATTTGTATTAATTATTAACTGATAAAAGCTACTTTTCCTGACCATACTTGTGATTATTCAAGTCTATTTTATACCAGGGCAGATAGGATATTGTTCTTTTGCTCTCACCCCTGCAAGAGCAACCCCTATTTAAATAAGCACAGTTTCCTACTCTGCAACACACAGCTACATTTCTCATTCACTACCTTAATATTCTTGCCTGTTAAACCATCGATCCAAGTGGTCATTAGGGAACCCAGAGGCTGAGTGCTTTAGCAGAGCAGCCAACATCAAAAGCCTTTAGATTTATTTTCTTTTTAATCAGAACATTCACAGAGCCAAAGCTGTCCCCAGCAGTAGCAAAGCCATTCAGTTTTGGTGAAGGGGAAAGCTAACCTTTCTCCAAGGCCTTCAGAAGGGAGCAGTTTTCTGCCTTTTCTCCTCACCATCTCCACTTGCTTTTTATTCATTTTCTGTAACTCTTCCCAACTGAACGAAGTAAGCTTTTCAAGCAGATGAACCCCATGCTGCTGCTCTTTGCTGTACTCTGCATGGTGATGCTGTTGGGCCTTCACCGGCACTCTGCAACGGGTCATTCATCCAAATTGTTCAAGAGGAATAGATTTTAGCTTTAAATCTTCCGTTTTTTCAGAGACAGCAGAACTAAAATTAGCCATACAACTGTAACTTAGCTTTCTAGATAAACAGTATCCGAAAAGACTACTGTCATATGATCAAAATATTAGTCTGTCTTCATGACCTAAAATACTCTTTTACTTGCAAGGGGGGTGGTGGCAGGGGGTGGGGGGCGTGGAGAACCCAACAAATCCCCAAAACTCATCATTGTCACTGAAGAAGGTTAGATCCTTATTCACCTAGTCGGGTGGTGGGGAGAAGAAACCTTGCGTGCAAAACAAGAATTCACTTTAATGCAGCGTTGAACTTGACATTTTGACTGGACATTCTGAATTTAACATGTGTTCTTTCAGTCACAATCAGGCTCATGTATTCATCTGAGAATACTCTGCTTATATTTTTTTCCTAAATGAACAATTTATTTGACACCGTTTATCCTTATTGTACTACCTAGATACATACTGCCAGTTACCAGAAGAACACATGTTTTCTTCTAGATTGTGCTTAGTAGGGTTATTACAAGGTAACAGACAGGTCACAAGAAAAATAATAAAAAAAGCAACTTAGTATCCAAGTATCCAGACACCTCCTAGCATGTCTATCACTTGCGGAGCCTTACAGTACTGTTTGACAAAAGGTAAAATGTTTCCACTTACTACTTAAAAAAAATAAACAAATAAAATATCAGTAGTAGCAAAATGTATCCACCTTAGCTATTTATTGGGCAAGTAAAATCTTCCTGATTCACTTCCCAACCCTTACCACTCTTCCAAAACAGGAATATAACACTTTCTTCAATCGTTGTTTTAATGGAGAAAATAGCAGAGATCTGTTTCTCTTTATTAGTAAAAAAGAAAAAAAAAAAAAAAAAAAAAAATAGACACTGACCTTATAAACCATAACAACAAAGAAAACCCCTAACTTCTACTCTGCTTCAAATTCTCACCACTCCAAAATACAGAATTTGAATACAATTGCAGGCAACTGTGTGAGTATGTCTAGGAAATCAGTACTATAAGGTACCATAAGGACCACCTTCCCAAATACAAGTATAATGCTAAGCTTAGGTAAGAACTTGGCTGTAACTGTTGGGGGATGGGTGGGAGATGGAAGAAGGGACAGAAAGTTGATCCATACACTCACAGTGGATTGAACTAAACAGTAGTAAAGTGCATAATCAGATTCCAGTCTGGAGGGTTGTATTCGCAGAGCCGCTCTAAGTTCTAAGTAACGTAAGTCCTACGAACAGGACTTTTATACAAAGGTAGTTAAAAATTAAAGTTACCTACTGGAAATGCAACTCTTTCCTTGTACACTTTGCACTTCCTTAACAACAAGGATGGCATTCCTGAGCTATGACTTCTTCAGAAAATATTTTCTGGGCTAAATATTGAACTTGTTCCATAGTAAGGAAACGTCAATTTTGTCCAAGGGGCTAGACCAGCTATACTTGTTGACAGGAAAAACAAGAACACACACAATGAAAACTTTACAGCCAAACACCCACACCAGGACACTAGGCTCGTCTGACTCCATTGGAAAATATCAGCTGATTGAAAGCCAAATTTATCAAGCTCAAAAGCCACATAAGCCATTCTGACTAGGCTGGGGAGGAGGGAGCAAGTGTGCAAACACCAATTCGTGTAGTACTGAAAGCAGTTGTGGGGGAGGGGGTGTGCAGGTGTGGGTAAGTGGTGGAAGGAACTTTTCGTATGACTCAGACTCAGTAGCTTTAGGAGATGCTCACCAGTACCTTGCATTCTAGGTCCCTAAAAAGAACTTTGAAGTATCTATTACATTTACATGCAAAGAAACCAAACCAGGTGACCTCAAAACCAAGTTATACCACACAAGAACTTTCCACGTTCAACAGCTGTTTATTACTCCTATTTCCATGTGGTTACCTCCCTTTTTCTTTCATAAAGGACTGAACATGATTTTGGAAAAGACGTGATAAATTTGTTTCAGAGTTCTTTTCAAATATTATGAAAAATTCTAAGAACCAAAAAATTCCACTACTTATAAAAGAACAATGTTTCAAATTCTAGTTTAATAAATATGTATGTGTGTATATCTGTATCTCTATCTCAACACACATTTATACAGTTCTAGCTGTCTTTACTGCCACTATTGTCTGAACTACTATTAAAAAAGACCTTGAAATTCAAGGATTACCAATACTTTGTGTGGACTTCTTCCTGAAGTTTTTCACAGCTATTGAAACAAACATCCCAAATTATTTTTAATCCTGCCAGCCTATAGTCTTTTCCTTCACTAATCACAATCAATTATGAAAGAAGAACACAGCACAGCTTGTTCCAACTAAAGGAAACTTACACAGAAATTATATTCTCAAGATATCACTGTATTAATATGGCCTGAGAACAACACAACCCTGTTCAGCCATGCCTCGGTTTCATTGCCTCTCATGTAAGTAAGCAACCACTAAGGTATCTTGGCATTCATGACACTGTTGTCTACAAAGAAAGAAAAGCACTAAAACTGTGTCTTAAGCAAAGGACAGCTGACTTGGCCAGGAGCCAGCATTCAGCACTGTGTACCAAGTGTACTAATGTACTTTGGGGATCACTATTTTGGCACATCTGACATTGGTTTCTACAATTATGAAATGTAGTTAATTGTTCTTCTGAGCAGAAGGTGCAAGGCCTCCCACAGTCAAGAAATGCCACCTCCCATAGGTAGGACTCCTACACAGGTGTCTCCTTTTTTCTTCCAGAAAACATTCGGATGAGCATTAGGGTAAGAATAAATAATTCTGCTGTGGTTTTCTGTCCTGTCTTACCTCCTGAGCAACACTGTTCAAGCAGTGATCTATTATCAGAGCTTTCTTGAAAATTTAGACACAAGGACTAAATCTCTCCAGAGCTGTAGCGGCACAGAGGATTAAAATTAACTCCATGCTGGCTACATGATGAGGTCTTTTGCTTGTACCAACTTCAACACTTGGTGGAGCTTTACTCAAGCTACTGCCTATACCCTAAATTTCCAGAACATCCACCTCACAAAAATATATGAATAATTGCCTGCTAGAGTATCTGAATTAGTTGTCTTAAATATCATCCCACTACCCACAGACTATAGATAAGAATGTAAGGAGACATATTTCTTCTACATGAAGATTAGCAGATTCTGGGGGTATGGTTTCAAGAGGATAAAGCCATCTCATGGCTGCCTCCACTTTTGGCAAGTTTTGGGTTTGGGGTTGTTTATTTGTTTTGTTTTCTGTAGGTGGTTTGCTGGGATACTTTTGTTTGTGAGGGGTTTTGTTTGGTTTTGTTTTGTTGGTTGGTTGGTTTTCTGTTGGTTTGGTGGTTTTTTTAGGTTGGGTAGTGAGCTGAATCTACAGGAGGAAGCCCAGAGGCTTCAAAAGGGTTGGTGTAGATTGTAGGCATGAACAAGGAAAGAGACCTACCTTTACAGAAGCTATGAACCATCAACTTAACTCAGCCATATCAAGATCAGCTTCCTGAACTGGTCATTACACAGTTGCAGAATCACTTTTACTAATGCAAGAAAAACAGTGGGAACAAGGGAAACCAGACACAACCACAGCTGCCCCTATCTAAGCCAGCTTAAATTACTGTGTAAATGCATCCCTGTCTCTTCACATCTGCAGTATATATTAATTTGTTCGCTATAGAGACAATGTAAAACATTTCAGACCTTTACAAATGCTAGCAACCAGTTTTAAAGTCTGCATTCATCATTGGTTCTGTAACAACTGAGACTGCCTTCTCTCCCTTCCAGTTATCAGTTATGATAATTAATATAAAATAATTTTCCATTTGTCCAAATCTTATTTCACTTAGAGATCAATGTTGTTGCAATGTTTAGGTTTAAAAAGGATGCACATAATAGGACAAGTTTAAAAGCTAGATTTTAAAGATGTATAAGCCTTTAACTTTTGAAAACTGTCTGCTTTTCCAAGCACAGATATTCAAATTGCAGGCACAAATGCTTTGAAAAGGTTATTAGGATGTATTTGCATTTCTGCTCACCCTTTCTTGAAGAAGTTCCACAACTTGTTGTACACAATCATTCACATCACAGGAATCAGTTTTCAGCACAAGCTCTGGGGCTTCCGGTTTTTCATATTCAGAGTCAATCCCAGTAAAACCTACAGAACATAAGAGAAAAATCTTAACTGACTTTTTCCAAAAGATTGTCCTAATTTTAACATTGTTCGCAGACAGTTTTCTAGATAATCAACAGTTTTTTCTTTATCAGACCATCTGCTAATCCTACTACATGACTGCATCAAACTTCAGTATTCTGCAGCACATACATAGCACATTTTTGTTGGTGAAGTTGTTTGATTTATATTGTGAATAAAGAAAGGAGCGTTGGCAGAAGAACTGTGCCCATCAACCCAGTTAGTCATCCAACAGCTGTCCTTCATTATTAGCTGTGATGTGATTGTTGTGGGGTTTTGGTTGGTTGGTTTGTTTTTGAACACAAAGCCTGATGCTGAACAATCAGTATATGTGTAAATTTACACTCATGCCACCAAGCAGTACTCCAAAGAGTAAGGAATTCCAATATCTATCACATTAGCTAATATATCCATCTTAAGATAGCTGTTACTGTAAGGTAGATTGTGTGTTTATTATAGTTATAACAACTATTGTCACAGACTGTACAAGCTATCAGTGACACTTCTGGCCTACTTAGCTAGCAATCTGCTTTGAAACAGAGGAGATTCTGAATAACCAGGCAAAAACAAGACAGCAAAGCATGTGAGCACTACAAGTCAGATCTGCAGCAGTAATATCAGCTGGGCTACAGCAGCTGAACATCTGCATCCTCTACAATTGCAGATGCAAACGTTAAAACTCAAGTTTTTCACTTCAGACTTAAATAATCTCAAAATTAGTAGCTTCATTCCCCATCTAAGAAAAAGATCAATTGCTGCAGTACCCCAGGTGATAAAGAAAGGCTGGTATCTGTTCCAAAACCTATGCAACTTAGAAGTATTGATTACTGGAGAAGTGGGAATATGGGGCAAAGAAAGCGTCCCATTACCATTGTCAGGGAAGAAAAAGAAAACAGTTGCTGACATTCCTTGTGAACAGGCAAGTTCATTTAATTTTCATCCTTCGTATATCTGACAAGTCAGAAGATACAACCACTGCTAGGCCCACTTGCAACTTAATTAGGCGCTGTATACCTCACTACCACTTCTAAAGTAACCCAGTTCCATTATGGGGCTTGTAAGATTAACAAAGTATTAATGAAATTCTACAGGACAAATAAGGATTTTGTACAGAACTATCTTTGTATTGTGCCATCTCAAGCCATCTTGCTTTGATTCTGAGCAAACCTTAGTTCAGCCTTATTTATTCCTGGTCTTCACACAATATATTTGGTAGTACTAGAAGTATCAAGTAACCAGTCAGGTGAAATATCTTAGATTTCTTGAATTTTGTATCACTTTTGCTAATGGTGAGTTCACCATTACAGCACCTGCAAACTCAGCCTCTGAAAGTGATTAAACACTGCTTTGGTTCTTAATACAGGTAAAAAGTGCTATTGTCACCCTCTGCAAACTATAACACAGAGCAAAGAAGCGCTTGAAACAATACTTGCAATGAGTAATCCCATATTTAAGCTTTTTTATTGCAGGCTGTACTTATATCTTGATCTGTGGGTGGGGACATGATATTATTTTCATGGGCACTAGCATAGAACCCTAACTTCAAAATAAAAGTTAGCCTCTTCAGAAGCATTCCTAATGGTCTTTAGAGAAAGACAGTGATCATGTTTTACTTTTTGGAAGAAGTTAGTAACTCTTATTAATGCAAATCTTTATAGACTTTAGAGTGAATCAGGCTCTTTTTTAACTAGTTGATGGATACTCAAAGGAGGTAAGACTAATCCTCAATCATAAGAGCCTACAACAGAAACCACGTAAACTGCTCAAGGCTTTTTGATTTGAGGATAGCCAATTTTGCCCTTTTACTCTCCTATGCATTTAACTAGTCAGTTGCATGAGCTAGAAGTCGATCCCGATTTTCTGCTTGGTCCTGTCCCCAGTCCATGCCGTTTTTAAGGGTAGTACACTCTCAGACTTGAGCACATCCACTTATGTGGAGTTAAATTACACCAATGTTTCACCTAAGTAGAAAGGATGTGACTACATCTAAGTTCACCTTTAATTTCTCCAGCCCTGGCTTTCTTATAGAGTCCTTTAACATCTCTCTGCTCACAGACATGCAATGGAGCATCCACAAACACTTCAAAAAAAGGCAGACTTGCCCCTTCATGAATTTGTCTGGCATTATTACGATCCTGAAAGAAAACAGAAAAAAACCTAAAAGACTGCACCTACATATTGTTATTAGCTTCTTTAAAATGAACTTTGATAGCAGAAAGACAACAGTAAAATGTAAACGAGCTTTCAAAGTTTGAAAAAAGAAACATGATTTGATCAACCAATGCCCTGCAAGCTACATCAGTTTGGCTACAGTTCATCACATGGCAAAAGCTGACATGAAGATCTGAGATAGTTTACATTAACCTGATTTATGAAGAAAAAAAAAAAAGAAAAAAATCCAAACGAAAACACACACATCACCAAACAAAAAACAGGCATAGAGTGCAGATTTTTCTATACCTGCCGCTATCTTAGGACTTGCATTCCCAACAGTTACATCTGCATAGCTCACTAAAGTCAGAGGAGGCATGACCTGCAGCTCCCGATATGACCACGCTTCTCTCCAGAGCACCAGATTTCTCTGCATTCATCAATCTAACAAGACTTCTATGCTCCAAATATTACTTTATTTGTATGGCTTGCCAAGCATTGAAACAATTGAATTTCATTTAGAGAACAAAAAACTTCCAAAAATCCACTAAAACCATCTTTTACTAAATATGGGGCTTTTTTCCTCACATCTAAAGACTTCTGTTTTACTGCAGGCTCTTGAGTTCTCCAAATGATTATCAGAAGAACTATCTCTACCACTATAACCAAAGAAAATAACACCTTCTCACGCTGTGAAAGGTCTGGGTCATTCTTCAAGATACTCTGTGTTCACACATCCTTTCTGTCTCTCTCATTCATGTTCTCATACACAGATGAAAAGAGTCTTCACAAAACAATGTGAACATGGATTTAGGTTATTTTCAGTCATGTCGTATATACAGCATGAAATAAAGTAAAAAGAACTACGGCCAATTAAACATTTTTCACTTAACCCACTGGCGAAAATACAGCTCACATCATTCACTGACAGAAAAGTTTTAAAAACAATTTAACTGAGTCTTCAGCTGTATATCTGGTCTTCATATTTATGAAGTACTGGAGTCTACATAGATCAAACAAGGGATTTTATGCCGCTTTCTTGGAGTATCATTTGGGTTGATTCCTAATAATAGAATAATAATTCTGCCTAATAGACTGAAGGACAGTTCTAATTATAGGACTAATGTAAACTTTTTATATTTAAGATTAATGTTTCTGAAATTGGAGTAATCATCTCTAGAAAGGACAAATGTCATAAAAAAACAAGCAAGCAAGTTCAGCAAGGGATTCCTTTAACTAAAATTGAGTGACATTTTGCATTTTTTATATTCCCTACACTTTACCTAGAGGGTTTTCATATTTACCTGAGTATAAGGAGAGATGAAACTAGTAATGCACACCAAACCAGCATCTGCAAACAGTTTAGCAACCTCAGCAATACGACGGACATTTTCTTCTCTATCTTCTGGTGTGAAACCCAGATTCTTATTAAGGCCTTGGCGAATATTGTCACCATCTAATGTGTAGCACGGAATGCCATGGCATACTAAATACTCCTCCAGTGCCATGCTCACTGTAGTCTTCCCAGCACCAGACAGACCTAGAATATTCAATAATAATATCAATATAAGCATAGAAACAAGTTAGGGCAAATTGTAGCACATGTACCACTGCTAGTATGAAAAATCAAGTGACAGGCATCAGCAGCAATGCCTTTCAGAGGTGCTTACCTGCAATATATGCCAAGTGCCTTCTACACAGACAATAGGTATAAGGAGCGTAAGGCACAAAGTTAAGTGTGCAATTAGAAGCAGATAAAGTTTGGCCTTGAGAGCTGCTGCCACTCTCAGAGTGGCACTCACAGAGGCGGTGCACATTTCCCAGTGTTGCTGGTGGCAGTTCTTATGACCTGAGCAAACTAAATTCAGAAACCCAACGCAGAGTCAAGATGTTATATTTACATAAGAAGAGGAAGATCTCACACTGAAGTGAATTTCAGTCAACAAAAGAAATGGGATCAGACCAAACCACACTCCGCACTTACTCCTTGCAGAATAACAGCACTGAATTAGACACAACAAAACTCACTCAAGGCTCACACACAGCAGTCATGCTCCACTAACTGGAGTGTGTTAGCACCAAGCAAAGACAATTTTTAACATTAAACTTCAATCCAGTTCAGAATTTTCAGCAACAAACCTTCAAACAATTGAGAATTTTTGCTGGCACTAAAAAAAGTACTGTTTGCTTTAAGTTGGAAATGTTTTTAAATAATTTTCCAGACTAGATTTCAGGAGTTTATTTGGAGCACGTGCTTCAGCTTAGAGATCAATCAATTCCTACATGGAACACGAACTCAAATCTTCATAAGATGACATTAATCCCTGGAGTAAGAAAAAAAAAATAAGGGTAATGATAGTCTAAAAAAAAAAAAAAAAACAGCACTAGTGGTTGAATAAAAATGTTTTGATCTTTATCACTGGTGAACATTTATTGCAGCTTTCAGAGAAAGAAGAAAAAAAAAAAAAAAAAATCACACAAAACAGTGTTCTGGTTTTACTTCTAAGACCTTTACAGCAAAGGATGACAATCATGTTAACAAGCATATTCTAGCAAAACAAAGGGAACCTTGACACCTGCAATAGTTTGGGGTAATTTAAAGAAGAGGAGTCATTGCACTGGTTCCTCCTTCACTCAATATCCAGAAGATGCAGAGCAGTCTACTGAAAACATAAGAATATGTGCATCCCAGGACAAGTTCTATATAAGAACTTAAGCCAATACCTCATCAATCTCACAGATTTTAGTATGGTTTGACTCATATTCAAAACTCTCAAAAAATTGCAGAGTTGTGAATAATGACCTATCACAATCTATAAAACTTATCTACATTTTCTTGGACAACTCCAGGTTTTTGTGTCAATGCTTACCTACCTACTTTGAAAAGAGCAACAGCTGTACAAGATGAAGCTGATTATTACAACTTAGGCCAGAATCAGTTTCCAAAAGAAGAGGTCCTGCTCTCTTGCCCTCCCCTCTCTCCACTCACGCCATCCTACCTCTATTATTCCACTGCCTCTGGTGCCTGTTAGCCAATTCAGTTTGCTAATTTTTTTTCTGGGTTTTTTTTTTATTATTTTTCTTTTTTCCCCTTTTTGTGTGTGGAAGGAGGCTGTGTTAAGTTCACTGATGATTTATCAATTTGAATCAGCTCAAGGCTGGGCTGGGCGAGCAGTACAGCTGTGTAAGGCAAGAGAAGGAAAGCAAGGCTGGAAACATAACAGTCTTCTTTTGGCAATAATTAAGTACACCCCCATCTTAGAAAATAAGCATGGTAGTCCATATTAAGATTTCAGAAACTTCATCATTTACTTCTCATTGATGCAATCTTTGACTTGCAATTATTGTCCCCACATCTAGCTTGCTATTAACTCAAATGCTATAGTTTTTCACACATCATTTGGTCTCTAACATGTAATTAAATGCAAAAGTTGAGGTTATATAATAACGAAATTTAAAAACATCTTTTGACCTGACAAAGTCTTTAAAATAATTTACACTCTCAAAATTGCATATTATTTTACAAATGAAAGTAATAGTCTTCCATTTTTTTGATACATTACTCGGGTTTTTTTACTAGGACTCTCTGACTTGACAGCACAAGACATTCATTAGTATTTAGCTCTCAAATAAATCTTAGCTGACACCTGAAATAACTTTCTGTACACTCCCACCCCATGACTGCTGATGAGATGAAAGAATCTTGAAAGAAGTATGCCATTTCAGCTTTTATTCTAAAACCTACAGAGTTTTGAAGACTCATGTTTGCATAGTTCTAGAATGGGTAGTATTGCTTAGTTCAATACCTATAGTCCATTTCACTCCCTAACATTAGTGCTCAAACATCTTCAATAACCTAGCTTCCCCAACACACTCTTCTTAATACCTTACAGCCTTCCTACTTTTCTGTATTCTACCACCACCCTTCTTCCTCCTGAAAAAAAAGGAAATTGGGCATTAAGATTACATTTGTTTAGAAAGAATGACGACTGGAAAATGTTGCCATGTAGCTAACTGAAAGCACGTTTTTATCATGACCTTTTGCAAAAGGATATTAACAAATTACCAAGAGAAACAGAAAGACAGCCTACCAGATCATTTGAGCATTGAGAGACAGGCTGGAGCTACATGCCAGAAATAGGGAGAGAAAGGGCTCCATTCTTTTACCAAACAAATACATGACAACAAGCTATTGTTTCAAACCTGTTTGGAATGGCTCTCAGCAATTTGTTATCAACTACTGCTTTACCTTTCATGCACATTCATTAACACTAGTGGAAACAAATTTTACTTTGTGTAGTAAGTTTCTCTAATACTCTTTGAAGATCTTTTGTATCACAATACAACAGTACTCTAAACTGTTTACAAACTAATTAAATAACAGATTTTGTTATATTTATCTTTTATTTTAAGTTTTAACCAGGAAAAAATACAAAAACAAAAACAAACTTCAAAGGAAATATGTTAAAGCTTCCAGGGACGTTGAAAGACAGAGCAAAAATCTCCTCACAGTTATGAAACAAAGCTGTCTTCCAGAATTTACTTACCCCCTGCTTTTACAATCAAAACAATTCAGTGGAAAAAACACAGAGCTGATTTCAAAAATAACTCCCAGTATGCATTGCTTCAACATGCAATTGCTGTCCAAAGGCATAGGTTTGTGTTGAAATGTTACTTTAACCCAAGGAGACAAGTACACTCCAAAGAGAAGAGCCCGTTACAGAAAGGATTCAGAAACACAGACTCTTAAAAAAAAAAGTTAGGTTTCATTTGTTAATAGGTAAAAAGGACAGTAAGAAGAGCCAGAATTGGTTAAAACACCAAAAAAACCCCAACCCATACACTACAAAACTCAACTGGAATTAAGCTGTGAACAGTGCCAAAAAACAATGCTCCTAGAGCACTGAACAAAATATATTCTCAAGTTACTATCCATCCCAGAGCAACTTCTCGCTAAAAATCGTAATAAAATTGCATGGATTCCACACACATTCAACTTTGCATGAAAAAAAGCAGCTGTAACTAAGTAGCTTTTCAGAAGAGTAACTAAAACAAAAGCATCCTCAGAAAGCTGTGACTGTACCTGTTAACCAGACTGTGCATCCACGAAAACCACTTCTTGTTCCTACCACTTGGCCTCTCTTATTCCTGCTGACATGATGAGCTTGGTAGGTGACATTGGTTGCCCTTTGCATTCCCTGTAAAAAAAGTTGATTAGGTCTTTAACTTCTGAAAGGGTGAGCTGGCAAAGCATACTAAAACTTATTCACAGGCACAAAGAAAGACTTGGACACACACCAATGGAAGCAAAACCAATATCCAATCCATCAGCTGCAGCACAGCTCAAAGGATACAATGGAAATTAGAAAAGCCACCCATAGCAAATGGCATCCCTTCTGCTCCTTCTGCGAAACTTGGGATTGCCAGGTTAGTCAACTACTACTTTCAAATACAACTCCTTTAAGAAAAATAAACTATAAAAATAGAGATGAACTGCTAGACTTGACTTGTAATTACGTCATTTAAATCTAAGAAAATCAAATGGATTCTCTCTCACTCTGAGCTAAAGGTTTCTATCTTAAAACAGTCAACCATTGGCTCATTTTTAACTCTTAAGAGGCCTTTTCATTGCAACCTGTGCATGTCTGGTCCAACTTTCACTTCAGCAGACACACCTCCAAATCACTCTGCCTTTATCTGTGACATATTAAGTCTCCAGAATTGAGACAGTTATCATATATTCTGAGCATTTAAAGAAAGTACTATTTCTAAGCAACTTATTAAAGAATTTACTTAAAAAGATGGGATTTTTCCAATATAATTTTAATTAAAACAAAGCTGGTTACAGACTTTCTTACAGCTATTTATTCATCATAATAAGCTGCTGTACAAGTATCTTAAAATTACACTGCTGTCAAACACATTTCACAACCCGAGGGAACCCACAGGAAGATGAGCCTCAGCATTCCCTCAAGCTTTAATGGTTTCTAGTTAAATGAACTTTGTTCATAAAAGATCAAGGCCTTAGATAACCAGACCGAGTATGAACAATCAAACAGACAAGGCTTTAAATAAAATAAAAAAAAAAAGGGGGGAGTGGAAAGGATTACTGGTATACGTAACGCTGTTTTGACTTCTCTTGCTTACAAACATACTGCAAGATATTTATACTATCTTCATCACTGTATCAGTGCTAGCTGGAAAGAACTTACGACATTTAATAAAAAAGAAAAAGGGAGGATATTAATTTACGGAGTACTGGCAGAGAGCTGTTTGTAGTTTTACAGAGAAACACCACAAAGTAGGGTTAACAGAAAAATGGCATCTACTTGTGGCTTCAAGAACTGCTAATACATCATTCTTCTATAGAAAAAGACTTCAAAAGTTATCTATAACTTAATTGGAAGTTATGAATTTGTGTGATTGTATGTCCCCGCTTCTATACACAGCTGGATTCATAGTTAATACAAACAGAAACTCAAGGTGGGAACAGATGTTCAAGTTTTTAAATAAAACAACTCCATAAATCAGTGGTTACAGTCCAGCATCTAAAATTAGATGAAGACTGAATACCAACCCATTAGAAACCACCACCTGCAAACAGGTTAAAACACACAAAATTAAGTTATACTTGCTAATCATTTTATCTTCAAATAATTTATCTCCTAAAACAAAGTTGTTCTGCACACGAAGTCATTGCAATACAGCTAACTAAAACCAGAAGTCAAAAAAATCAGTCATTTTTCTTATAGTAGAAAAATTATGCACTACATAAAAATAGAGATCTCAGTGAGCAAATGCAGAAATGGTGGAATTAACAACAAAAAAAATTCAGTAGTTTGAATTGTTGTGTATGTTCATCAACCACAGTGTAACTTTCTTTTAATTGAGACTAATACTTTTAACAGCAACAGCCTTTCTCGTTAATTCCAGTTGTACTGTATTGTACCAGGCACTGGATAAACAGAAGACAATCTCAAAGCACAGCTCCCATGCCACCGTCTCAGTAAGCTCTTTTACATTAAAACATAAAAACACAAATGCTTTGCTTCTGACTCCTGGCAATGAGTCTCATATCAGACTCAAATACTTTGGAGGTCAAAATAGTTTGGTCTCGTCCAGGAAGACTTCTTCCAGTCCATATTCAGTAAGTTGCATCATTTTCTTTGTTTTCCAGAACTAGTAAAGCAGCAATGAAACTGATCAGGGTATTGCACTAGGCTTACAAAACACATGAAACCTGAGGCAAGAGGGATTCTTAAAATTATGAAAAAGACACAACTTTAAATAAGAAAAAACAAAAAAGTATCAAGTAACAAATTAGCAGAGATGATGAATAACAGCAACAAGAAGGCCAACATTGCTAGAGTACAAGGCACACAAGTGCAACAGAGCAGCCAGCAAGCTCAGTGATGGGACAATAACACACATGTACTTCAGACACAAGCATCTAAGACTAAAGGTTAAACTGCCCAAACAGTCTCCATGCATTCAAAAACACACCCATCCCCAGCAGCCCCACCTTTTGTTCATGTGTGCATGCACACAAACAAGACAGCTCCATACTACTCCTGGGCAAAGTAATACCAAAATCCTCCTTATCTTCCAATAGAAAACAGCTTTTTATAGATATGCTCTAAAGATATAATAATTTAGCAAGTGATTCTCTCTTGCTGAAAAAAAAAAAAAAAACCACACCAAAAAAACTAGTAACATTTCCTAATCATGTCCACTTTGCTACTAGATGATTCACTACCACCACTGAGCAACAAAGGCTGAACACTGGATCCTCAATAGCTTAAGTTTTCAATTACTTTCTCTGGCATATACATTCACTACAAATATTGATGTGGCACAGAAAAATACTCAGGAGCAGAAATCAGTGGCTCACACTGGTTGTGCTCTTAAATTATTCAGCAAGTCTTCAAACTCCTATACATAAAATTTGATGAGTATCAGTTGATGAAATTAAATGGCCATACAAAATGACAGAAGAAATAAAGAACAACCATTTCCTTTTACACTACATCAAAGTATCACTCACTTTTGAGATCCGCATCATTAGTGTTAAAAGAAATGAAACATGGAAATGAGTAACAGAAAAACTCAATGTGATGAGCAAGTACCCTTTTAAAAAAGCTATTTTAAACTTCTTAGCCTAATTACATTCACTATAATAGTCGCTACTGAAAGGGTACACTAGATTTTTGTAAAGGGGCTAATGAAAAAAAGGGCATTCATCTCAAAGGTCTATTTATCTGCTTTTTTTACAACCATTTGAAATTTCCTCTCTGACTTGCCCACAAAAATATTTCTTCCACCCTGTGTTACACGTTAAGTTCTTCCACACTACTTATACAAATACTGCGTTTTAATATTTTCCCTACTACTCACCATGTTAAATAGAAACAATGCTTCAGTCCACTGTGTTTCATTGCAACAGTAATGTCAGCTGAGAAGACCCATATATCCTTCCTTTCTTCTCCCACACTATGCTAGTTTGTTTCTCACATAAAATCTGAAGTGCCATAATAGGCTAATAACTTTGTACTGAAAATAAGTAAAAAAATATGGAGTATTAAAGTAACAAGCCTTTTACAGCTGTGCACTGAAGAGCTGTAATGATAAAGAGAGCAAGGAAGGATGACTCTGCAGCTTGCTTTTTTTGGCAAAAAGGTTACCTTTTAGCTTTGCAGGTAGTTGACCAGGGAAATTAATACAGACTTCTGAGAAGTACGGGAACAGAAGAAAGATGGGGACCGTCCTAGTTATAGCGGCTGGGACCAGTTTATTGCTGTGTGGGTGTAACTGGAACTGTGTATTCTATACCCTCTCTGCCATTCATCGTGAACTGTTACTGATGCATTGTTT
>JAVJGI010000002.1:22503373-22523719 GCA_035590275.1 Ibycter americanus
CAGCTGCGGGCAGCGTCCCAGCTGCGGGAAGCCGAGCAGAGGGCTCGGCCGACCCCGCCGCAGCCGCCGCCCAAGGGCCTCCCGGAGGCGAGGCCGGGTGCGGAAGCGGTCGTGGAGGTGCTGGAAATACCGGCCCCACTCTAGAGCCCTGTCCAGGGTCAGGGCGTCCCAGTCCCGCACCAGCGCGGAGCGGGAGACGGCCAGGAGCGCGGGCAGCTGCTCCACCTGCGCCAGCACGGCCTCCATCGCGCGCGGCCCCGGCCTTGGCGCCACCGGTTTGAGCAGAACTCCCGCCTCTCGGCGGCAACCAGAGCCAATCCCCAGCCTGGGAGGGAGGGCCTTTGTAATTCTATTGGCTGAATCGGACGTCAAGCCGAGGCACAGGGATCTTCCCTTAAAGGAGACTTTAACCGCCCTCCCGCATTTGTCTCTAATCCCTCAGAGAATGGCGGGGAAATTGAGGCGAATGAAAGTGTTAAAACCCGAGCACGGTTACGAAGTTAAAACAAACCCCACAAAACCGCTAAGAGGCTTGGAATAAACCTTAGAAAAATATTCCTGAATGCCCCTTAAAAAATAAAATTCTTCAGGAGCAAACATCCCCTGTCCCACATTTGGGGGTATTTCCCAGTTTCTGTGGTACATCCATGAGCCGTGGCTGAGCTCAGCCGGGCTGGCTCCCCAGCGCTGCCCGCAGCTCAGCACCCTGCGAGGCCGAACCCTGCCCAGCCCACATGGCTGGGCTCACCTGACTGACCCACCAACTAACAGCTCTGTAGCTCGTTAGTGGTTCCTCAGGGTACCTGGCCTTCCCTGTGTACCTGAGCTAGGCCTCTGACTGCCTGCAGAGGTAATGGCTACTGAGGGAACCTCGCAGCCAGGGTTTCTTACAGACATGGTGGAAATGTGCTATAACCACTGCTCTCTGCAGTGAGGGGACCCCTTCTCTCTTTCCTGCCTCCAGCTCCTGAAGAACAGTTTTATATGGCAGGCTGGGGCTATTAGGCACAGCTCACAGGACACAGCCTACCTGTTGGAGCGATTGTTCCCGGGTGCTTCCCTCATGTCTGCCGCCTCAAGGGCTTCTTCTTGGCTGGGAGATGGGTCCTCTCCCTCCATCCTCCTCCCCGCAACAGACCTGCTACGCTCAGCACTCCCTCATGGTGCGGAAGGGAGCAACAGACCCGCTACGCTCAGCAGTCCCTCATGGCGTGGAAGGGAGCAGGCCGGCCTGGCATCTGGCACCTTCCACAGGCGCCCTCCACGCGCCTGCTCCTGAGGGGATGAGGCAGCGGCGGGAAAGCGGCGGGGAGCTGGCGCCGGCTGAGGAACTGCCAGGTGCTCCTGAGGGAGCTCAGGAGCCCTGTTGTATGACCCCAGCCACCGAGCAGGTATGGAGGCAGCGGAGAGGCTCGGTGAGCGCCCAGTGCCGCTGGCTGGGCCAGTAGCGGGGCTGCAGCAGTGCCGGGGTCCGAGGGCAGACGCCGGGGCTGGGCTGAGGGGAGACGTTCCCGCCTTACACACACCGGGCAGGATGTGGCCCCTCAGCCCAGCTCTGGGGTCACGGTACTGGGGGAATGACAAATCCCCCTGCCAGCCTGCCTAGCGAACGCTTTGGTCAGGGCTTTCTGAAAGGCAAGAGCAATAACACCTGGCAGAGCAAATGAGTTTTGACTGGAATTTTGCAGGAATCAGCAGTAGAAACCAAACTATAACGCTGCAAGCTGCAATACTGTAAGGCAAACAGTAACACTCTCATGCAGAACGAAGGTTTTCTTCCATACATCTTAGTGCTGGAAATGGTTCCCCCTGTTTGTTACCTATATCAACTGCATTCCTGGGTGATGGAGTGTGCAACAGACTCTCAGTAGCAAATATTCTTCAGCTCAGATAGTAAAGGGGACAAGTCTTGGAGCCTCTGAGTTACACCAGACTTCAAACTAACATGGCTGAAAGACAAGAAAGGGGCCCACAACATGCTTCTAGCGCTTTCTTTTCCACTAAGGAAAACTGAAGCAAATCAACAGAGCCACTGAACCCATTAGAGTCCCATGCCTTGCTAGGAACGTGCTCAGACCTTGCACCCTGGCCACAGACCACTGCCCTAAAGGTAACTGCTAGCTGGTGGTGACCAGCTTCTCTAATTCACATCATACTTCCAAAATAAAGCAAAAGACAGAATGAGGAAATTGCAAGAAAGATGTTAGATACTACTCTCCCCTCTTCAAACCCTGTCCTGGACTGCCCGAGACGGTTGTTCAGGAAAGATCTTTCTCAAGTTCTCTCAAGAAAACAGAGCTCTCATCTGAGCTCTTATCCTATTTTCTTATTTCACTCATCTATTAAAAAAAACCATGGGGTTATAGGCTTGATCACCTGTAGGTTAAGGGCCTAATACAGGAATTAGAGTGAAATTCTATGGCCCTCATGGTTGAAGGAGCTCACAATCCCCCAATGTCTATGAATATGATGTATTTTAAGGTACCATTCTAAAATTGATGGTTTTCTCCCCCCAAAAAAATCTTTTAAGCTTTCTGTTAACTATTTCTTAGGTAATAAACATAATATTGGCTACAGGTGGCTAGAGATTTGTTGCATCATTAACAATGGTATTGCTTTTGTTATGAGTAAATTCATACTTACCTATCATCTGCCTTGCCATATATTCCAAAACATATTATAAACTAATATACGTTGAAGAGAAGATGAAAAATGCAAACTTTTCAGTTACACACAGTTGAGTGCAACACTTTGGAATGTGTTACTTAATGCTTTACTTAAAAGAAAAGTGACAGAAACCTGAAGTGGTTGGAATATGATTGCATATAACATACTTTAGCCCCTCGGTTAGGTTTAATACAGCATGTCTTGAATTAGGTACTGTGGCATAGAGGAAGAAAACAGTTCCAGTGAATTCCAGACCCACATTCTATTTTAATGAGTGATATTTTTGGAGGTGCATATGTTCCATGTCATAAAGAAGAAATATTTCCCTTTACATTAGAAAACTTCTCACCAGACATCTTTGACATTACTGGCCGCCTTCTTTATTGGGTAAAGTATATGGGTTTATATCCTGTGAATATCTCTGTATGTTTCAGTTGAAAGAAGTCAAATAATCACATTTACAGCAGCAGGAAACTAACAAAAACATGTTGTGAAAATCCAACCAGACTGGAAAAAACACTGAGTAATATGGTATCTGGAATACCCTTGCATGTGAAGGGACATGGCCTGTGTGTTCTAATGGGTCTCTGTAGAGCTGAATGAAAAATGGAATTTCCGTTCCATGAAAAACTCTGAACATTTCAGCACTTGATTTTGTCTCAAGTCAGGGTGAAAAGTCTAAATATCAGCATTTTTTCATCAAGGCGGTACAGTGTGACATCTCTGTAATAAAATGGTTTATGCAAACAGACATTTGTATATTTCTAGGTATCGCAGCTGCATTGGGAGTTTCCAGTCATGATGGGGATACATATAATGACAAATAGAACCCAAGCTGAAGAAACAACAGAGTTCCACATAAGAATGCGTTTGAAGATGAATTCAAGGAACAAATGAAAGAAACAAGGTAACACTGAGCCAGTAATGATTCATATAATAAGTTGTTACACTACAATAGCCCTTTAAAATGGTAATTCTTTTTCCACACTCACCATTGAGGGAACTCCCTTTCAGTTATTTGGGAGCCGGGCTGCTCTCAGAACGTCTTTCAGGATCTTTCATGGCAAGGCTGGAATCTATTTATCTGTTGATTGATCTGCTGCTGGTGGTGCCATATAGTAATCAAATTAAATTGAACTAATGTGGTTTCTTTCTCACAGGTGAATTATTTTAATATAACTTTTAAATGCTAGTACTCTGTCTTCTCTGAACAGTCTTCATTCTAG
Source organism: Ibycter americanus (assembly GCA_035590275.1). Taxonomy (NCBI): domain Eukaryota; kingdom Metazoa; phylum Chordata; class Aves; order Falconiformes; family Falconidae; genus Ibycter; species Ibycter americanus. The sequence continues at coordinate 22,507,267 of JAVJGI010000002.1, forward strand.
CTAAGTAATTGCTTGGGTAGCCCTAAGGTTTTCCCTACTAGTAGCAAAATTACTAAGTATTGAAGTTTGTATTTTGTAGTTATTGTCAACTTACGCTAAGTCTGTTGCTACCTGGTAGTATTGCTGAGTTGTGTAGGCAGTGTTTAAAAGTATCTGTACAGTGTTGAGGTGGTTTTCTATCTGAGGAACATCTATGAGGTAGCAGGAAGATACTTAGGAGGCAAGTACTGTAAGACTGAGTAGGTGAGGTAGTTAACATTAGGGAATGGAATGGGAAAAATATTGGGTCAAGAATACAGTAAGAGCGTAGAGGTGGGGGTGATAGAATGGGGATTCGATTTCCAGATAGCTTGAAGGGGTGTGGGTGCTTTCCTGCTTGACTTGGATTACTTTTTAAGAAAAAAAACCTAGAAGTTGACTTTTGAGTCTCATGTAAGTCTTTGGTTGTTTAATATTGGTTTGCTTCCCTTATTAATGACTTGCAGTAGTCTCATACTGTTTGAAGCTGTGTTTGGATGTGTATTTAATGTCACATAAACTATGCAGTCTGTAATTTTCCTAATGAGAAATAGAACCCACAGAAGTATCTTAAAGAAAATCATACAGGCGACATGTGTCCGTGCATGAGGCTTCCTTCTATGGAGAATGGGGTAATATGTTAGAGTGGTATTTTTCAACTGTTTTGAAGAATTGTCACTTTGTTACACAGTCAGAAAAACAACCTTTGTTTTGTGTGATTTAAAAGTCAAAAAGAACAGGGCATATTTTTGTATGACAGGCTAGAGCACAGATTTACAGTTGCAACCCATTGGATTGTTTAAGCTCTCGGCTATATGCTTCTTGCAAGTAGCTATAATAGTTTGAACAGGAGTAGCCAGTGCTTCTTGTGGCGTGGGTTTTGGTTTTGGGTTGTTGGGTTTTTTTCTCCAAAAGTCTATTTTTTATTTTAATTTCTAAACCAGCATTAAATTAAAAGTCTTTGAGAGTACTCACGTACTGTTGTGTTGAGCTGTATTAAGTGTTTCTCCACTATAGCTTTTGGTTGATAAGATACATGACAAAGAAAGTTGTGGAGCAAGTAAGAAAAGCATCTGTTAAATATAGAACCTGGGAAGTCATTTCTACAGCTCCCTGAAAACAAGCCCATTTTTCAGTGAAGCGCTGCAAAACAGTTTCACAAGCCCTGCATTTTGTATGAATTACTGCACTGTTTTATCTAAGCTGAGAAGTCAAGTAAAAGATTCATATGAAGTTTTATGGAACTAGTGAGTTTCTTCACTCTGGTTATGGAGCCATTAAAATTCACCCTGGCAGGGAATGCCAGTTTTGAAGGAAAACTGGTCAAAGTAGCCAGAATTCTGGATTCCATTGTTGTATTTTCCTTCCTCTTAGAAGTCATATTGGCTGTAACACGGTTATACCGTTTCTCCTGAATAGAAATTTGGGACGCTTTTTACTCAGTACAGTTAGCATTACAGAAGTCCAAAATGGTCTTTCCTTAGGTAGGAAGGAGGTGTTACTTCAAATTACAAAAATGAATACCTTGACAGAGATATGCGATCATCTTCTATATTCTGGCACCACTATTAACTGTAAGGACGTTTGTTTATCTGCCTCAAATTAAATGGTGGGCATAAAGTTGCCACACTCATTATATATTTATTTATGTATATTGACGACTTTGAACTTGTGGACCATTGTTGCAGAATTCCTTCCTATTTCTGCAACAAACCTTGTGGAAAATGGAGGCTATTAGCCAAACCAGTACCTGGCAGACTATGTCACCCCTTCCATAAGTTCTGGTGAGGTCCTTTAAAATTTTTTGGCAATGTAATCTCTCAGATCTCAAAATTTAGCAAGGCGGTGGTGGGTTTTTAGTACGAGAACAAATTGCATAATAAAGGTATTGAACCTTCTAATTTGTACATCAGCGTGAGCCTCAGACTGTACAAAAGGCATATCTGTCAGCAAGGGGATTTCCCTTGAAACCTCTTCACGCTATGCTCCAGTTACGATAGCATGGTAAGTCCTGCACGTGCTGATTGTAGTGCACCAGTGTATTAATAGCAACGCTCATTTGTCATGAGTCAGACCTATGATTTCAGTAACCGATGTCAATGACCAAGTAGCAGTTATATAATGCACTAGAGTGAAAACTGATTGAAAATCAATGTGTTGAAAGGGTGCTATATGTAATGTATGCCACTACTGAGATAACCTAAACCCCACTCCAATTAGGAATTTTGCCTATGCCTGGCTATACCAAAACTGAAATCTCAGGGAACTGATGTAAACAGACAGACTTTGCTGCCTAGCCCCATTTCTAATTTTGATAGTCTGAGTCAGTGCTATGCTAGAAAAGCTACTGAGCTAGGGTGTAGCTCCTCAGTATTATAGGCATACGCATAAGTAAAACTGAGCAGCAAATCACGCCACCTTTTTCTAACTGTGAATAGTAGATTAGAAGTGAAGTGATTATGCACTTATGAATCTCCCTCTCACCAGGTGAGCCATGTTAAATGAGCATATTTGCACTCCAAAACCAGTTGCAGTTGTTCAGTGTGTGTTAGCTACAACTGGTTTTGCCTTAAGGTGGTTTAAGCTAATGCATTTTAGCTTACATTTGCTTTGGGATAAGAGTATGCAGTCAGTTAATGTTGCTCAGCTGATGAACGTTAAGGTATTAGCTGTGTGCTTTAATCACTTGCTATTGTGATACCTTTGTAGAGGTTTCATTTGCTGTCTGTTGTGGCAGTGGGTTTGGTAGATTATAGCATGTACTGATTAGTCTTTGTCTACACGCCTTTTTCCAGGCTTCTTTTCTGTTGAACCAAGAAAATTCCTAGTTACTTATGTTAAGCACTTCTGTTGTAGGATCAGGTGCACAAATTCAGCCTTCTGAGGCAGTTTGAACCCATCCCCTCCTTTTTAGGGTAGCTGTTAAGAAGTCTCTTAAAGAGCTATCTGTTTCAGAGACTATCTTGTCAGAATCCTCTGAAAATAATATTCTGTAAAGCTTGAATCATAAAACACTGGCTATGGCTAAAGGTTTGTAACTTTGACATATAATGCCGTGGTACTTGTATGAAGTCAAGCATACTAGGACTAAGCTTAGTCTAGCATCATGGGTTTAGTGTTTAACAATAAAGTGTCTTTTAAAAGTGCTGGGGTGGTGGGGGGGAAATCTGTACGTTTAAGAACAGCAACCCAAAATTCTTTCCTAGTCATAGATTCTATGTGTTTCCATGACAGTTAAATTGCTGTCTTTCACAAGAGTACAGGGAGATCTTATAAACACGCTTTCATGTTGGAATTGGTTATATTTTTCACTTACATAAAAAGATATATAAAACTCAATGCAAGACAACTATGCATAGAGCTATTTATATGTATGTCTGGGTTCTAATAACATAAGTCACTTGGATTTTTCACTTTCATTGCCCTAATATCCTGAGAACGTCTTAAATTATCAGATACACTATTATTGCTCCTTCGTAGCTCTGTACAGTGTCTTTACGAATAATACATGTCTGTGTATACAGAGATAGCTACATTAAAACACACACACGCACATGCTGGATAGACATTTCTCTTTTTGAGCAATAAGGCTTTTAAGTATCTGTTGTTTCCATTTTCATGTCTCCAAAGCTTTTATGTGAATTCTTCCAGCACGTTTCTCATTATTCTCTCAACCTTTCCTCTGCTGAATGGCTGGGGCTTCCAGACATATAACCTGAAATGTCCTGGGAGAATGTACATAAAAACAATAAAGCCAAGGAAATGGAAACCACAGAATATATACATAAATTTTTTTCAGTCTTTGCTAAGAAGCTCACTGGTTAATATTTACAAAGGAATTCAATTTTCCATATTAACATCCTTTTCACTGTGAAGCAAATGCAGGAGAGTGGGATGGTAAGAGTCATTACTTAAGTGAATGGGGGGATTATATGTTAATCTCATTAATGATTAAAATATTTTACTTTTCTCAATCCTAGTATATCAAGAAACACATCCCACGGAAAAAAAATAATCATATAAATGGCTGAATCAAGCAAATGTTAATGCACAACTTTAAAGGGATTTTTCTTCCTATTTCAAAAAAGTTTAAGGGTTTTTTTGCTTGTTTATTTATCTAAATACATATAAAAGAATACTAGTTTCTGTTATCTATAGGCATAACATCCTCCGAAAGAAAATAATTAAAACTGATGCGGCTGCTTACAGGATCAATAGTACAGTAAAATAATTTGGGTTTCTGTTGAGGGCTGCTTGTTAATGAGTTGTGTACCTGTCTCTGGGAAATACTTCTGGCAGGTTTTGTCAGGACCTTACTGATAGTAAGCCACTTGTATCACAGAAACCACTACCATAATTGTCATACTGTCCTGATATTGATAATTTCTGCAGAAGGGACAGCCCAAGTAAACACAGACTTAATCTTTTTTCTTAGGTCCAGAGTTTTTAACTTAACGGTGTTCTTTAAGAAGTTTCCCCCACGTTTTACAGAAAATACAGGTATTTAATTAGTCAAATGCCCAGAAACCAAAGTATTTTGATGTGGTGTTGCAGTTTTCCACAGCAGTTAGGATTTGTGTATTTCATATTGATTCCATGTTATTTTGGTTGTCTGACTTTGTTCCTGGTCCAGTGCTGAACTATACTTAAGGGTTTGTATAATGGCGAAGGTTGGAGCATTTGCATATATCCTAAAGGCATCGCAATATGGGTAATATATGTATTAGAATATGCTAGTTCGTAGCTGAACCTGAGATGTTGCCACTGGTTTTCTCAATAAGACAGGAAATTAGCGGTGCTAAACCAATGAATTGTATTTGCAGAAAAGCATAGCAATTATTTTTTTTTAAAAAAGCAACAGAGTTGAGATTCTAGCACGAAGGATATTTGCATAAACCTAAAAGCCAGCAGAAAAAAAATTGCTGTGTAATTCATATGTGTGGATGAGATGAAGGTGATGCGTCAAGATGAATTCCTAGAATTAAGGAAAAAGTCTAAAAGAGAGGTCTTATTAAAGGTCCCTTTTTTTTTTGGTAAGAAAAAGGTAACGAACAACCAGTATTAAACCTGGAAATAATCAAATTCATATTAACTAAATTTTTTTCAGCAAACCCACTATTCTTAGCTGAAACCACTGCTGCAAGCACCCTCATATTTCTTGATATTACAGTAATTACCCTTAGTTTGCGATAAATACATTTGTAACTGCATCAAGGAATAATTACTCTCTAATGAATGTATTGGAGTTTTGTGCTCTGCATGGAGGAAATAGCACTCATGAAACAATGAAAAACTATTGTTTGTGTTTGTTTTTCTTTCTGTGAAATGCTGATTCTCATCAGCATTAGAAAATACGTGAAGTTCTGTTAACTGATAACTTATGACCCTTGAGGGCTGGAGTTGGTTCCCTCGCTTTTTGTAGGAAGAGTTGGATCTAACAGTTCTTAGAAAAGGGACAATATGGATCAAGTCTTCCAGACAAAACTTGCCTATGATTGACTGTTCAAAAACACCTAAGGGAGTTAGGCGCTTTGCCACAATAGCAAGTCAATGGGAACCAGATGCCTAAGGGTCTTAAGAGCTCTCAAAAATCTGTGTGTTTGCAGAGATGCTTGTGTCCAAGTTAGGGATCCTCATTCATCCAGCAAAAGCATTCTGTGCATCTGGCAATAGTCATGACTGAAGCTTTGCACTGGAAACGTAACAGTTTATAATCTGGGTGTAACTTGCCTAGATACTGCAGTCCTAGTGGATAGCTGCTCTGAACTATAGTATAGAAATTATTTATCCAAGAGAATAGTCCAGAGAATTTCCACGGGAGTAATCAGAACCATTTTTTTTAATCTCAAAATTAAATTTGCTTCTATTTTTTTTTTGGTGGTCTTTGCTATCAGTGATTTCACTATGAACGAGGGGTTAGAATTTTCTACTGAATGAAATTATCAAATAAAATGACTTGGGATAATTTAAAAATGTTAGTTTAGATAAAATCTATATGTTTTGTTTAATATTTTGACTCTTAATGAAAATTTTTGCATTAAATTATTTTTACAATTAAAAAATGAAATATTTGTTTAAAAAAATTTCAAGAAACATTCTAATTCTGTAGTAATGTTGAGGAAGGGGGGGTTACTTTTACCTCAACAGATCTTTACTCTAAGCAGAGAATTTGTTTGGGAGGTTTGACTTCAAGGATCTTTCCAACTTCGCATGGAAATATTTCAAACCTTCACTTATTAGTTTGAATGGATGTTCACTGGTTTGAACTGCTTTTCCCTGACTTGATCTATTCATAGCACTTGGAAAAGAAGAAAGGGTCTTGTCAGTCCCTGTCCCGTTGACAAGGTCGAGATACATGGCCTGGTTCAAAATTACCCTTTCTCTTGTTGGTGTGGGAAGAGCTGCAGAAGACAAAGAACTGGAAATGTAGAGGCTGCCTGATAGGATGCAGTGGTTTCTCAGACAGTAGTAGGCTTAGCATGATGGGTTGATATCCAAATGGAAAATGTTTCTTTCTCCTTTTGCTTACATTATATTGTTTTGTTATTTGTTTCTCTGAATATATAACTGTTTCTAATAGCATTGAATTCTTCCTGGTTTCCAAGTCCTTTTCTTTTACATTTTTTCCAGTGTTTTCACATGGGAATGATTTCAGCATGTGTATTTATGGTTCATACTAAACATGTAAAGTTCAAAGTTAGGCAGAGCTCATTGGCTTTAGGTAATTTGTCCTGCAAATAGACACCTTTTGCTTAACTTGCTACTATGGTTAATCCATCGCTATCTCAGGTAATCTGAATTAGCTAGTTTAGTGGGAAGTACTGACATAGATATTGGTCAAAAATAATGTTATTTCAAATGATGCTATTTCAAAAATTGTGCTTTTTCAATTTTTTATTTTTACATGTTGTTTTAATTAGTAAATTGCAAACAGTGACTTTGGTCCTGTTTCGAGTATTCCTCCAGTTACAACATTAACAGACATAAACAAAAGTTTAATCCATCAGATTTGGTCATGGATTGCCCATTAAATTTGTCCCTAAAGTGATTCGGCATCCCAGTTCTTAAAAACTCACTGAACATACCTGTTCAGTTCTAACTGGTCTGTATATGAATTACTGCCATGTTCAGCAAAACCCATGGAATTGTTCCAAATCCCTGGGGAGAGTTTTGTTGAACTTTGCAAAACTGGGAGTCTTTGTTAGATTTTATTTTATTTTTCAGTGTCTTTTCAAGCAGACATATTCCAGACTCTTTTTTTTTTCTAAAACATACATGTTGTGGGCCTGGCATTCTTTGTACTTGCTCTGCTCTCACAGTAGTGTAAAACTCTTGGCTTCATTAGCATTTCTCCTGATTTCTGTCTTTTATAGCATTTCATGAAGAAGCAGCCAGTAAACTCTGTTTACTCATATGATACGAAATATGATTATCTGTTCTACTTAGGCTACCGTATTTATTATTAGGTTAATAATCTAGGTTTTATTACTAGACTAATAAAATTTAAAGTTACCTAAGAAAGTTATAATTTTTATCAATGTCCAGGAAGGCTTGGTGTATGCTACAGCAGAAGATGTGTATCACCAGTTACGCCTTGGTAGATCACTACATATTTTTGTTTTCCTTACTTTTTTTTTCTCTACAGATGAAAATTTCACATGCATGACTACTGGGATGGAAAAAAAAGAGTTCCTTATGATGCATTTAGACCCTAACTCTTGCATATATTAAGACTGAAATATTTCAAATTACTGTCTTTCCCATCTTGTTTTTTGTTGAATGAAGCCTGAAGGCCACAGATACAGTATTTGGTAGCAAATTCCATATAGAATTACTAACATCCAAATATCTCACACTATCATGTCATTCAGATAACTGATCTGAATATTCAGTCTTAGTTCCTTGGTCTGCTTTGTTCCTAATTCTTCTCACTTATCAGGCCTATGATATTTTGCCAAAGATTTTTTTCATCTTTGTTGAATTATTTCTTAATTTTACTGTTTTGTGGGCTCTTTGCCTGGACTTGTGACAGATGAAGGAAAAGCAACACACTAATTTAAAGATCACACAGAATGATTTTTTAATACTGGAATTGTGACCTTGCTTTTATAGCAAGCATGACTATAATGTTCACAAGGTTAAAGAACCAGCATTCTATCTATAGCTTTCTCTCTTTGTTATTGGTTTTGGGCATCTGGTTTCAAGGTTGGTCTGAAACTTGATCTTACTCAAATTCTCTCAATGCATTTCAGTAACATATGTCATTAATGAAGGGAGCTGCGTAACCGGTCTCACCATTGTTCGCAATTCAGCCTATGACAGGCAGCAGGAAAGCAGAACAGTTTTGGCCAGCCCCAATTAGCAAAACATGCCCAAGGCATAGGCTATAGCATAAACAGAGATATGTCAGGCTTCTCCCTAGAAGGAAACCAACAGTGTACACTTGACAATGATGCATTGCTTTTATTCTGAACAAGAAACCTGTTGGACAAAATCAGCTCCTTATTTTGACGTTGGTATGGTTAACAGCAAGGATAAAGAATAATTCCCAATGAAGAGGAAGATAAACTGGAAAAGGATGATCTGTGGGTTGCAGGTGCTGAAGTAACATTTATGCAAAATAATCACTTCTTAAATCAAAATGTACAGAACTACAGAAGCCTATTTTAGTCTGAAAGAAACATACTAGAAAAAACCCCACACTTGTCTTTTGCCAGCAATTAGATATTCCTTTATCATGTTTCAGACTGTAGTGCTATGAACTGGGAAGATTCTTCTGAAGGAAACTGCCATTCCACAACATGCCCTTACATGAAGAATTATGTCACAGAGATGATTCTGGAATTGAGCAACATCTTCACAGCAAGAAGAATGCTTGCAAAAGAGGTAATACATTAAGGTAATATTTATCATTTCTGTTGACTCCTCCGTCTGTGACATCAAAATGTTTAATAGCTGCCTCTTACTTCACAACCCTCATGAGATACACTTAATAATCATCTTACATATTGGAAGTCTGAAGCATCTGGAAGATTAAGTAACTTTCCCAAGATCACACACAGATTTCTTGTTTTGTTATGACAGCAAGTGATAACCAGAGCCAAGAATATTCCCAAACCACCTTACTTCCCCTCTCTAATAGCATATTACCAGATACGTGGTTTGCAGGGTAAGGAAGAAGGAAAGAGAGAGAAGGGAAATATATGCAGGACTGTTCTATAAATTGAATTAATAAACCGAGCCCATCTTTATATAATTCTCGCTGCCCACTAACGTCAGACTACTTTACAAGACAAAGTTTTTATGAATATGCCTATTTTACAGATGGGAAAACTGAAATAAAAAGTGATTTGACAAAACTCATACGACAGATAAATTTGCGGGGCTGGGAAAAGGAACCGAGTCTCCCAACCCCCATGAGACAGGAATAACTTCTACTCATTAAATGTGCTGGCATTCACCCTGTTTCATTTGGCAATGTAATACAGTGTGAAGGGAATGGTGTTCTTTCCATTAGGAATGCTTCAATGATGCCACTTTAATAGAAGAATGAAAAGGAATGCTGGACTTGAAGCATTCCCTAAGGTGTAAGACTGACTGTTTGAACTGAGCAGCTGGAGAAAGAAACCTAGGAAAGAATAGCAATAGAAATAGTATCTCAACAATACCTTCTGAGGAAAATTAATTTGAAATGTTGATGGAGGGTAAGGTTGATGCATAAATGCCGAAGAGTGATGTCAGAAACACCAGGACAAAGGCTGGGAGAAATGTGAGGGTAGTGTGGAAAGAAAATTAAACTCACAGAAACGCAAATGAGCACCTAGTTTTTGCCTGTAAGGACCCGTCTGTCTCTCTTCCATTACGTTGCTGGCCAGGCAATGAAGCTCTTGAATTTTGTTGTTACAAAGGCAGGTTTATTACAAATTACATGTTTTGTAAGCATGCGTCAATTCAAATGGCGTAGAATTAATTATCTGCCATTTTTTACTACATGGACAGAGAATGTGAGAAAAGTAGAAGTGAACTTGTGAGATAGCCAAAGAATCTGCTGCTTTATGGGGTTTTCATATGGAAACAGGATCCTAAATTGCCTTGCAGAAGTTGTTCCTGTGACTAGGCTGGAGTAGCTCTATGAAATTGCTGTATTTTCACTAGGTAGCCAGTAGGGAAGAAAGGAGACGTATTTATCTTCCAGAGGCCTGTACAGAGATACCTCTGTATGCCACGGACTTGCTTCTGATTTGAGCTTAGCATTTTCATTTAGGTGTATCAGATCATTAGCTAGCCTTTTGAAATACGTTTTTCCCCACTCAGTAAAATAGAGTGATAATGTCTGTGAGAATTATGGACCAGAGTGGTATGGGAAAATATCAGTGCAGATATGACGAAGTTATGAAGACTGAGATGAGTCCATAGAGCTGTTAAGGAGAGATTCAAAGCTATAGTTATCTACAGTTCTCTCAGATTTGGAATCACCGCTGATAATTTAGTTCTTATAAACTAGGTACAAAAAATGCCTGATCTGATTTCATTAACATGAAAGGGAATTTTACTGTGGGTAATATTAGGGCCAGAATTGGGCCTTGGTTTACTCTAAATAGAAACTCAACAAAATATTTTCATACAAAGCCCAATAACAAAGGGAATAAGTTAATAGGAAGGAAAATTGAAGCAAAGAATACTAATGATTTTATGAGAAACCTAGGTATGTGTCAGGAGAAGGAATACATTGAAAGACAAAGAGAAAAAGAGAGAAGGCAGGATTTCGACCAGCCAAGGTGGTCAGGTGTCACTACACTGTTAGAACATTTTTTGTTTAAAAGAATTTTTGAGTTCTTGAATAATGAATTGGTCTGCTGGTATTCATGGTCTGGAAAATTTGTGACTTGTGAGAAACAGTGATGTGTGCATCTGGACTGTTTGTAAATTGCCTCCCAAAGCCACCATTCACCTGTTCATTGCTATGAAAATTAATTTCTGTATTTGAGTCAGCTACTACAAGAAGAAGCTGATAAAATGATTTCAGAACAAGTTGTGATACAAGAAGACAATATTGCTGTTGTAGGCGTTGGCCGTCTTAGATCCTCTTTTTCTCATTGCTGTTCTTGTGCTGTTGGTAGTTAAAATCTGATGCTTCTATGAGACCTTAGCACCTTATTTTAGTGACTTTTCCATCCCAAGTAGAAACCAACCACAAAATCTGGCTCTCTTGTAAAATATAAGGAACAGAGATCAAATACGCATTTCCCCATCACTTCATTTACCTGTGGGCTAGTTCTAATAGGAATTTGAGTTTGTTTCAGTCACTATATTGTCTCCTGAGTCACTTCCAATAGCTACGTTGTCTGGAGGAGATGACAGTGCACTATGAGCTATAGTTGGACAACTTTTCAGTTCTGTATGTGAGCATCGTTGCTTTCACTTCAAGAAGGAAGGAAGGTGTTATGAGGCCCATCTAATCTATCTAGTCATTTAAATGATCTTTATCAGTTTAGTATCTGAGATCCTTGCATTTAAGAAGGAAATAATAATAACAGTCTGCCTTGTTAATGTTTAACTCGCTGTTTGGTTTAGAGACAGATCACTGCACTTTAGTTGTCAAACACAACATAGACTCTGTCCTGGTAATCACTGTGTCAACCCCGGTGTTTTTTTGGCACATCAGCTGCATGCTCTGTACCCATGAATAAGCTATTATGACACTTGGCCGAAAAACAGCTTTCTATATAAATGTGAATTGTGAGCACTTCATGCCAGTGGTGCATATTCCATAATGTGTGTCCCAGTGATGCACGTACTATACACCTGTAGCTTCTGAGCAGTCTATATATGCTGATCATATGTCACAGTATGTCAATTCAAGTATGTGCACTCCATGATGACAGAAAACTGTCTGTTATTGGGTCAAATTTCATAGAGGTGTTTTCCCTGACACCGATGAATGTTATTCCAAAAGATTAGAAGCAGGTATGTTTTAGTAAATAGATGCAGAGGAGACAGTAAACCTGTTTTTAGGCTTACAATGACCAAAGCTTGTTTTTCTCACACGACAGCAGTCAGTTTTGCGTTTAAGATTAAAAAAAAAAAAGTTTAATGAAAATTGTAATTAAGTCACGTGTAATTATAAATAGAAAGTACATCTCTTGCAGAGTAAGTTTGTAAGATGGAAGAACAGAACACACTATATTTATGGTGAAGGAATTTTTTGCAGTTCATTCGTAGAGCTTTAAAATGGATATTCTACCACAGGTTTGATAAAAGTTCGATTGATTACAAAGTCAGTGTGTGTTGAACTGAATTATCAGAAGATGCAATTAACTTACAGCATGCCTTATTTGCATGATAATTAAAATGAAAAATCATGTGTAATTGAATTAATTTTAAGTTTTACCTGTTCATGTTTTCTCCACATGTTCTTCAACTTGCCAAACACAGAACACATTTTAAGTAAGATTTATATATTATATTCTAACCATTTTAGAAAAAACGTAAAATTAAAAGGTACCTGGTACCAATTAGTACAATATATTTCAGTGAGTTCCACAAGGTTATATTTATTGATCACAGGCCAGCAAGGCTACTGACTACTTTGGCTTTTTTAAAAGTCAAGGAAGACACGAAAATATTTTTGCCAAGTAAGCACTATAATATTGGGACAATGCTAGGTCGTTTATGAAACATGTTCTGCGCTCATTGTAGCTGCTCATACTCTAGCAAGCTGACTCAGGTATTGGCAGGTTTTAATCACCTCTGACTCCACATCTTTTGAATTTTAACTTCTGTGGTGTACAATGAAAGAAAGAACAGAGTAAATGTATTTCTGCATTCCAGATCTGCTTGAATTTCAGTTAAATAGTTTAATCGTATAGTACCTTTAGCAGCAAAAAGCAAGAAATCAACAGGTATGACATACTCTACTCAATATACGCTTTATTCGTAATTTCTGCTACTCACCTCAGTTGCTCTCTCCCTTCTGTTTCTTCTTAGCTGACCAAGGTATGTCCTGTTTAATGGCTGTACATGCTTTAAGAGTTGACACAGAATTGGGATGCCAGTCATAAATTACATTGTAATCATTATATTTGACTGATATTACACTGGTCAGTTGGGACACTAATTACATACTGAAGAAGGAGTATTTGAGAAATTTGCAAAATCACCAAGAAAGCGTAATCTAGAGACATGCCAAACCAGATGCCTGTGTGTCTTCTCCTACTAAGAACTACATCCTCCTCTCTACATTCTCCCTCTCCTGCTCCCTTTTCTTCCTCCCATTTAGCGGCTGCTCCTTCAGCCCCCGTGCATTGATAACCCTTTGATCTAGGTAATTTTCTCTCCCCATTTGCAAGTGACCTGCAAGGCACCTTCTTAAGAAAATCTGTACAATGATATAGCATCCGCAGGTCACCAGAGATGGTGATCAGAAGTCAGTTTTAGAAAAGGGCTGAGGAATTTCATGGATTAAAGTGGGCCATTCTGATCATCCTTGCTGACCTCGTGCTCCAGAATTTGATCTCTAATTATCTATGCAGCAAGACTTATAATGTGCAACCAAATTTGAGTAAATCTTTCAGAATCTTTAATCCTGAATTTTTGTCCCAAATCACAGAAAGTTTATGACATCTTTAGATTAGAATTTGCTGCATCTCAGCCAACTAGCCACATCTTCTATCTCTTTTGAGAGTTAATATTCCCTTCCTACTGTTAAAATTATCTAAATGACAATGTGTAGAACCATTTTGTCCTAGTCACGGTAATAATTTTGCTCAGGCTTCCTTCATGTGCATATGACTTCCAAACAAGCTTTACCTTCTCCAGTCACTGTACGTGCTCCCCCTCCCTCTCTCCCCTCTCTTTCCTATGTCTGTCTTCAAATCATCGTTTATTCATATGCCTACTCATCGTCTTGTCTGAAAGCAGTCAAAAATATTGTTGGAACATGTAGACACTGGAAGTTGAAAGTGTGGGGAGCTAAGCTTTTTTATGTAGAGAAATAGCGAAGAAAACGATAGCATTTCACAAGGAAACTTCTATTTTCTCCTCAGAGGTTAGCAAGGATATTATTGAAATAGCCTTATGTAGAAAACAAAAGTGTACTGTGGCTTCAAAGTTATTGTGCTGAATTTGAAAGCCAAATTCTAATGCTTAAGTGTGAAACGGAGAAGTTGTAGTCCTGCTTGAAGGGTGAATCTCAGTGCATTCGTAACTGTGGTGTCACTGCTGAAACTTCCATAGCATCTATACAACGGACATTTCAGGTGATACTTGGCATTGTGTTCCCCTCAGTCTTGCTTGTGTAAGACTTGATCTGACCTTCAGGATTTTTGGTTTGCTTAACTGTTGTACTGGGTATTGCACATTGCTCATTCAGATAAATTCTTTATGAAATGATGGTAAGAAACTAATAACTGAAATAATAAGAAGCAAAAAAAATCCATAGATTGTGTATCTATGAATGCATGCTATTTTACTATCACCTGATGTTAGATTATTCTTTGGTACAAACTGACCATATCAAGAAGTGAGCAACCAGCTTTGGCTTCAAAATCTTACAACTGCTTTTTCAGCCCTTCCTGCTGGTACATATGCAAATGCACACACAAGATTTATTGCGTGACATCTGGAAAAGCCTCAGCTTAACTCCCTGAGTAGAATTGCTCCTAAACATGGTAGGAATCTTGTAACTTCAGAGTACACATGAACCTTGAGAAGCTTTTAATGGCGACGCGACTGCTGCTTAGGGGACTGTTTTCCCACATCTCTATAAAGTGACAGGACTTTTAAGTATAGGGGACACCTTCACAGAATTGGTCTCATCTCAAGCTGGTTTTTATATTGAGGTGACACATAAAATGAATTTAAATTGTTGCTAATTATTTAGAATAAAAAAAAAAATCTTTCTCAAGGTCAGACAAAACCTCTGTAAGAGAACTAAGTGCATACAGGAATCTGCTCATCAGCTCAACATCTGTTCCACCCCAGTGCATTTTTAGGATGTCTGAGGACTTTTTTCCTCCTTCCCCTCCCCCCGCCCCCTTCTCCTTCTTTCCCTGACTAAGAAATTGGATAAGCCGAAGAAAACCATCATGCCCAGGGACATTCAGATTTTGCTAACCAGAACAAAACTAGGAGTTCATTTAATTCTGGACTGTTACTCACATAGTACCTGGCTAGAGCTCACCATAGTTAAATACATCAGCATGCTGATGAATGCTCTCATTTAAGTAGCACTCATCACAGCAGTTAATAGTCCATCAGAACAGCATCATACGAGTATAGGAATACAATAAATAACGAAAGATGTGTGTATTCTGATTGGCTAGCAATGAACATCTGCTGCTCAGAGAAAAGGAATTTGCTTACAGTGCAATTATTGAGAAATAGCCCGGCATTAATTGTGCAAATCAAGTTTTCCCAGCAGATCAGAGTACAAAGAAATGAATGTAACTAAAAAATAAGGGTCAGCTTGATGTGCTTTTCAGCAATCAGGTTAAAACAATTCTTTCAGTATAATTATACATAACGTGCTTTTCCTAGAACAATTTAATTAAGTGGGTATACCACTGTGAAAGAAAAAAATAAATGTGCTGTTTGACTGGAGCACTCTTATGGAAAGTGATAACATGATACCAGGAGGAAACTCAACAAGACAATCTACATCCATGCATTAAGAGAAGCAGAAGTCTGAACATCTGTTTCCAGCTATTGAATTTACGAAAGGGGCTTCTCTGGGCAGGGAATGAGTGAATAAACAGCAGTTGGAGAAGGTTATCCCTGACATTTAACAAAACGTTGAAATGTCACAAAAATGACATAAGGTGAGAATGAAATGACTGAAATAAAGGTGTGCTAAGAGCTAGCTTGGCAAATGAAGCGCAGACATACAAGAACAAGCAAAACCTCTACCCATCACTCTTCTTAAAGTGTAATATAAGAATGATTGATTTATGAACAGCATATGGTTTTTGTTCGAAAGAGACTACCAGGTGGCATAAAATTGTTTTGGTGAAATGTACAATGAAACAGAGTTTCCCCAAGATGTTCCTTTAGTTGGGAGGTGGGGGAGTGACAATTAAAAGAGGTGCTACTAAGTGTTAAAAAATTCCAGACACAACCAGTAAAATTAAAGGAGAGTTTTATCTTGGATGTGAAATTTTCCTTTCTCCTTCCCCCCCTTCATTTTTTTTCCACAATAAAGAGTCTTGGAAAAGGAGTAATAATAAAAGAGAAACGGACTCAAGCACCAACTCACTGCTAAGGGCCGTAATAGAATATCTCAGCATTTCAAGGGTAAAATCAGTGTGAACTGCGTTTGCCGTCCCTCTGAAAAAAAGTAAGTTTTTAACTTCCGTTCAGTCTGTGTGGACTGCTGGAATATAGGAAATCGGTTTCTGAGAGAGGGAAAAAAAAAAGAAAAGGGGGAAGGGAGAAAAAA
>JAVJGI010000002.1:22524779-22571593 GCA_035590275.1 Ibycter americanus
CCCTGGGTTGCTGGTGCTGCGGGGCGGGAGCGGCAGAGGAGGACCGGGAGTGCGAGCGGCTGCGGCAAGTGTTGGGTGGGAGGCGGCCAAGGCCGGCTGCGGTGCGGCTGGCTGCGCCCGGCCGGCCCCCTCCGCTGCCCCGAGGGCGGGCGGGATGAGACCCCTCTCATGCCAACAGCCGGCCTTCCAGCTTCTGGCTTTCCTCCTCGGCTTCTGCATTCAAATCTCAGGAGGGCAGAGACTGACTTTAAGAGGGCTCTGGTTTTTCGCTAGTGCTTTACATGTAAGAAATTTAAGTTGCTGGCTTCCTTAACCTAGGGTTGCCATCGGCATCCCGCTGCAGTGGTGTGCGCTAGCCGAGCCTGCTGGCTTTGCGTGCTCCCGGGGGCGAAGGGCTCTCGGGGTACCGGGAAGGATGCATTGCAGCCTCCCCAGTGCACTTCCAGCACTCTTCTGACATTACTTTGAAATTAAAAAGGAACAGAAAAAATATTCTTTGGTTTCCATCTACATTAAATTATGAATGGTTTCTTCACGGTGGAGTAGATGCTGTTCCAAGCGTAGTGGTTTTATGATGGTTTTGTGATGTGGATTGTGATTTAATAGGAAATTAGCTGACAGTCCCAAATTCATATCATATGGTACCATAGGCCATCTGATCAGCATTATAGCGTGGTACCCGTGTTGGAACCGCAGCCAAACCTAGATGGAGGTGGTGAGGTGAGGAAGAGTCAGTACTATCCTCAAGTTCTAGCTCTTACTGACTTTAGGCTACTAACTTACTTGGTTACTTCATTTATTTCACCCACAGTCTTATTTGAATTGGCACGCTTACTATGCAAAGTACAACTTCAACTCCCCTTTACACTTCTTAGTTAGGCTTCACAGTAACTGTAGGATGGCATTTAGAAATAGAATTTCATAATTAAAGCCAAAGCTGATGATTGGGAGTCAGCTTGTAATACTGTCTGCATAGTGAGCTTGCAGCAAGAGACATGCTTATACTCCTTGAAGGATGTGATATGTCTGTTTAAATGTGTACTTCCTTTTCTAGTTGGTGGAGGTTGAAACTTCTTTTGTACTAATTTTTAATGACTATTTTGCTTAGATGAGCAGAAAAAAAGTAATCGTAAGAGCCAGGCAAAGAGAAGTCAACTTGAGAGTTTTTGGACTGTGTTAGGAATCGGGCTCAGTTTCCAGAAGTTGTAATTTTATGAGCAAGTAGATATTGAACATTCCTAAAGTTTTGTTTTGGTCTATGTGAGAAGGACTTTTTGCTTTCCTTTTGGTAGAGGAGACATTATCAAGGCAACAAAATTGTTTCTGCTAGGCATAGTCCTGAAAATGTTTAGGCTTCCAATGATTAGCTCAGATTTTAAGTGCGGTTAACTTCGTTTTGGTCTGGCCTCAGACCAAAGGCCTTACAGGTCCAAAGTGTCGATAAGCTGTTGTGCCAGGTTCTTCATCCTCCGCTCAAAGTACTGCGCACATTTGTAACACGTATATTCATAATGTAAAGGACAAAGGCTTCTTGTGATTAAAGTTTACTTTATCAGTGTAGATCACATTTTGATGTAAGCCCTTAAAAATTCTAATTGATTAATGAGTTTCAGATGGTGGTTCCCCTCCAGTGCCCCTCCCCCTGCTCCTAACATGTACAGTATGCTCCAAGTTAATCTGGGAAAGCTCCAGAAACCTTGGGCTAAATTGGTTGTGGTATAGTTTATAAGGATAATAAAATAACTAGAAAAATTGGATTTCCTTACAAAAATATGCTTGCTGCATTTGTGAGCTTATGTTTTATCTGCTTGTTTATGGTAGTGAGAAAAATAAGGTTACACATATACGTATTTAGGATGATGCAGACAATGACCTGTTGTGTCTTACAGAAGGGAAAGCTCTGCAACAGCTCTTGAAGAGCAGCTATGCGATGTAGTAGCAGAATCACTTTAAAACTGATTGTGCTTGGTTTTACATATGTAAAAGAACAAAATGAGAGTGATTACTACTCTGTAGTCAACTGGAAATTGCAGGTGGTAAAGATTGACTGAGTAACATCTATCAGTGAGTGACAGGTCTCTCTGTGTTTTTCCCTACTGCTTCTTTTAGTCCATTTTAAGGATTTCAAGTTGGGGAGCTTTCAAGGTTTCACTGAGGGAAATTATTCCACTGTCTAGCAGATCTCACCATAGGGAACAGTTTCCTGACATTAAAAATATCAATTACAGAAGCTGTTAGTTACCTCTGTGGCTCTCAAAGGAAGGCATTCATGTATCTTTTTTTTCCCCCCCTTTCTGCATATATGTGTGTGTATACACATACGTATGTATATGGGTGAGAGGGTGGAAAAGCAAGAGCAGCCTTTAGTCTGGGGACTAATGATATACTCTCCAAATGTGAAAAATATGCCAACATTGAGACAGAAAAACCGAAACAGTTTTCAAGTGTGAATGTCTTTATGCTTGGATGTGCTGCATGTGTAAAACTGGCACTTGCTTATGTGAAAGTGGTGACTGCAAGTATGGGTCCCAAATTGTGAGCAGCCTCGTTTCTGCTTGCACAAACGTGCGCTGCAACTTAATCTGTTTATGAACATGGAATCTTTTTATTTAGGCCTCTTTTGTACCCAGCTTGCAGTTACAGTAAGTGCATGCTTCACACAGTCCACTTAAACACCAGTAAAGTTTCAAAAGTTCTGTTCTTTTCCATCTGCTTGAGGTGATTAGAACTAGCAGGGAGATCCAGCAGAAACCCTTGCCAGATACTCATGAGCTCTGTTCTGGCTTTTGATCGTCTGTCTCCTCTCTTTCCAGGATGGCTGCTTTCCAATAGCATTACCTTCTCTCTAAGACAGCAGGAGATTGTCTGCAGTTATAGCCGATACCCCTCTGTCAAAGCCAATGTGCAGTCTAGTGCTCAAGTTCCAGTTCCTTCAGAGAAAAACTGTCGCTGCTCTTGTCTAGGTTGCTGTCTGCTCTCTCAACCACTGACTGTAAAGCTATTGCACAGTTGCGTGCATGATGTTTTGTTTCTTCTACAACTGATAGCTAATGGGCTTCCTCAATCATACTACAACAGACCTCATTTCACAAGCTTAAAGCCTGCATATATAATTCTGTGAAGACTTCATGAAATAGCTTCTTTGAACCCAGTGTCCCAGGCAGAGTCATGCCATCTTCTGTTCCAGTTGTTCTGGCTTTGTCGAGCGACTGGGCCACTGAATTGGCATATGTGCAGATCTTCAGTCCTGGATAACTCTGGTTTGGCTGTCAACTGAACAGAGCCAGTCAATTGGCTTGCCTGCTAGGTGATAGTACCCGGGTGGGCCAAAACAATGCCTGTTGCACGGTGTCACAGTCAAGCTGGTGTGGTGCAAAGAGGACGTCACGTAGGGCCTTTGCATCAGAGATGATTGGATCGGATCGATCTCTATACAGAGTTCTGTATTTGCTTTATGACTTATCCGCCGCCCCCCCCCCCCACTGAAATTTTTAAAATCTTTTTATTCTTTTCTAATTGAATACAGAGAAAAATACTTGTTTTGCTGGATACTTAATTTCTATGCTAATGCTTAAACCAAGTCATAAAGAGCAAGTGGTTCAGCAAGACTTCTTCATCCCTCACCTGGAAGGTTTGTGTCTAGGAGGAAGTTAAAAGGAGTGGTTCAAGCTTCGTTTTGTTTGAGGACTAATGCGCATGTTGCAATTAGGAACCAGGCTGAGGTGACAATGAAATTCATGTAATACAGAGAGCACTGCATAGCCAGCAGCTACCTAGTGTAAGGCATTATGTGTGTATGATGCAGCTGCATGGGTAATTTCGAGTATAAACTTATTGTTTTGTATGATTAACTCACAGCATGGACAACGTGTGTTTTCTGTGTATGTATATCTATGCATACATGCACACTTCTATATATACGTTTTCACTATGCAGAATAATCCCCCCTCCTGCCTCCAATTGTACTTGGTTGAAGAGTACTATTACCACAATTTTACAGGTAAGGAAAGTGGTTGGAATAGGAAATGGAAGTGAATCCAGGGATCTGCAATAGTTAGTGCCTAACTGAGCAGCCAGTTTTACTTTCTGGATTAAACAGTCTTTGCCTCCTGTGTGTTTTGAGTAGAGTGTAACATTCTTGAATCCTTTTGTTCTACCGGTTAACCCCAACAAAAGCCAGTGGAATTACAGAAGATTACTCATTTGATTCTCATTGCTTTCACCTGATGATCACTGACAATAATCAGCAGATAGTGTCAGTTACACTGCTGGCAAAATACAGTGAGCTGCAATACACAGAAAACTAAATGTACTACTGTAAAGCAAAATAAAAACTTCACTGTGTGGTAGAAGCAACCGGAGCGAAATACAACCTTTTAGTGTGTTGAATCTGTTACATGTCACTGGGTGTACTGTAAACTATCCCACACTGAATTCTTCAGCTAGACAATAAGTCTAAGAATTTGAGATGTCGTCCTCTTATTGACAGAGGTGGAAAAAAAGGCTGTGCTGCATAAATATAACTTGTAACAAAACAGAATGAAGAGTAGTTAAAGACCTTTCCTTGTCTGACTTCAGAATAGTAGGGAGAAGCTGCTTTCTGAGGAACAAAGCATTTAGAGGTGAGTTTTGAAAATGCTTCTGCATATCACATCAGCCTCAACAGTCTATAGAGAAGTGTAACGTTCTATAAAATATTTGATGTGTTGGTGTTGGCTAGTTTTAGAGAGCTGTATATATGATAACATGATGTTGCTGTTAGAAAGTAGTGAGATTAGGAAAACCAATTATTTTTTGGCTACTTTGTTCATACCTTATGTCTGCCAAAAGGAAAGGGTGAAATAGTTGTTGGAGCCAAAGAGGCTTGCCTCAGCTGTGGTGATCTATCCTTACATGCTGCTGTCTACCTCTGTGGCAAGTTAGTCCTATTTCTTTGACCAGATACCTCACTGTTAAATTGCCCATCAACTTTTCTCCAGCTCACTAGAAAACAAATATGTTGACATTTTAAGGAGGTGAGGTGATGGTACCTGAGTGAAGTATCAAGAGCCTGGCCTTGACTGCAGATAGGGTCTTCAAAGGGGTCTTGAAGGAGCTCAGGACCCCACTGCTTTCACCTTCACCCAGCTAACTCAGTTGAGTGGCTTCACAGATCCCAGCTAGTATGTGATGAAGTTTCAATAGTTAATGTATGGGCTATTACAGTTGGTGAAGTAGATGAACATTTTAATGAAACTTAAGTACTTCAGCACTGAAGTATTGTGGAGGCTTAAGTTAAACTTAGTTCTAAGTTCAGTAGTAGTCAGTGTTTGCATAAAGAATAATTAAGGGTTTGATAGCTTCTGGTGCTTGCAGTTTGATAACTGACCCACAATATCACTTGTGGAATTTGTGACAGGAGTTACAAGTAACAAATAGCACTTTGCTCCTCGAAGGCTGATTTTTTTTTTTTTTAATTTATTTTAAAAATCCAAGGTAGGAGTTTTGTTGCTTTGATTCTAACAAGAAGGTGTTTTATTGAAGTGTAGGGTAGGTTTTCAGAGAAGTAGCGGGGAAGGGGAAAGTTAATTTCTTTCAGAAATGGAATTAAAGAAAACTTCCACAGAGGTAAGGTTGGTTTGTGATTCATCTGTCATTCTTCAGGGTTCTTCTCAGTGGATATTCTTCATCAGTATTAACTTTCTCATTCTGCAGTCCTCGCTTTGCATGCCTGATTTCATGTATTAACCCATACATTATTATTATTATTGTTAATTCAGGGCTACTA
The DNA here is from genome assembly GCA_035590275.1 of Ibycter americanus. NCBI lineage: Eukaryota > Metazoa > Chordata > Aves > Falconiformes > Falconidae > Ibycter > Ibycter americanus. The sequence continues at coordinate 22,530,547 of JAVJGI010000002.1, forward strand.
TGTCAAGCAGACCTAGTCCCAGTACAGAGATGCCTGAATCATTTTCAGCTTCTAGAGGATTTTGTCATCTGCCTATCTGCCTTTCATCATCTTTCCTAGTTTCCTGTCCTGAGAACCCGTGTCCCATTAAAACTACCTTAAACTCAGAATACCCTTCTTGTCTCTGGATCTTCTCTCTTCTTCAGGACATTCAGGAATGAGAAAATTTTTTAATTACTTTTTACTGATATCATTTCAGAGGTGATTCAAGAGAATAAACTAGTTTCAGTTCTGGTTCTCACTGTATCAATGGAATTTATAGACTCCAGAAATCAGTAAAAAGAAATTATTTTAAGACCTTTTTTTTTTTCTTTCTTTCTGGAAAGAAAGTATATGGCAGAGGTATTTACACTTGATTTTTCCCATATAACCTTTGAAGACAAGGTGGTGTCAGTTACCCATCTTGTCTCTGTGTCCATTCAAAATGAAGCAGTGATTTGAAGCACTAAATTGCATGGTCCTGAGTGACTTAGAGCAACTTTAAATATACTGTCATTGTAACTTCTTAGATGTTAGTATCATCTAGTCTGAAGGAATCTGAGAGTGATGATCCAGATTGATTATTTTTTTTTTTTTTAGAGCTAACAGCCGAAATCTTATCCTTCCACTCCCTTGCACCCCACCCCAAATGAACAGGTATGATTTGGATTTAATTAACCAGGAAACCATAAATCCAAGCTGACATTTTTACACAGTCAGTTGTCAGAATGGAGCTGTGCTTATATTACATACTTCAGTCTGCCTTAAACTCCTCTGTTTTCAAAGGAACTTTGATGTATACGGTATTTTTGTTCGAAAAATGTAAATTCTACTGACAATTCAAAAATGTGTATTTATACGGGCGAATAAAGTCTTTTAAATGTTTATTTCCCCCCCACCCAACTGAAAAAATTGTCTAATTTCAGTAAAGAATATATTCATAGTGAAAGTTGTGTCTATCTCAAGGGCAAGCCAGACTTCAGGATTTGGGGTGAGGTACTCTCAACAAGAGCTTAAGTAGATGCTGGTGTCTCAACAAGAGCTTAAGTAGATGTTGTTGAGAACAAGTAGTTTAGTTACCCAGGGTATGGTTAAAAAATGCTGAAGTATTTTAATATAAGCATTAAAAGATCCCACATAGCATTTCGTATGTTTGGAAATGTCAGTTACAACACAATTTTATTGAAAGGCGTTTGCTTTTTACATTCAGTACACATTTTCCTTCTTTTGGCAAAATAATTATTTTCAGTATTCTTGTTATTGCAGGCCACAGTGGAATAGTATAATAAATGTTCTTTTTTGTTGTTGTTTGTAAAGTCACAAAGACCTCTTACCTGACTTGAAAGGTATGCAAAAGGCAGAAACAGTGTTCGCAGCGTATTGTAAGCTGAAGCCAGCTGACCTGTGCAATCACAGGTGGCATGGATCAGCCAGTTGACAGTAGGCAAGGAACTATTCCTTGTGGACCTCCCACCCCCATTAATGTCTGTCTAGTGCCACCTGTTTAACACCTTGTGACTGCTAGCTGATGTGACTGGGCTTTCAGCAGGCTACAGCCTGCCAAGCAAGACAGTACCTCAACTCATTACTATGAGCATCAGGGTCCAGGTCAGAGTTTCATTTCGGAGAGAAAAATACCCTCGTTCCCTTAGCACGCTTCTGCCTCAGGTGGGGGAATTAGTCCTTCAGGATCAGAGATACAGGTCCAGTGGGTCTGACGTCTCTGGCTGCTGCAAGCCTCGCAACACTTAACTAATATGTAACACATGATGTATTGCCTTACCTGGAAGTGAAGTTTCAGTTAGTTGTCAGTGAAAGCAGAGGAGTACATGTATAAAAGGTGGAAGCGGGAAGTGTGGGTGACCAGTACTAGCTGTTGTGCTGCTTTCTGATGAAATTATGCTATTCACTATCTATCTTTGGTATAGGGTTGTTTGTTTTTTTTTTTTTTCAATTCTTCTGAAGCTGTGGAATAGACTGATTCCTTTTGGTTACAGCATTTGTTAATTGTTAATAACTTTGCTGTAGTAGTGTAACTCAGTTCCCATGTTTTTCTTGGGCCTGATCCAAAAATCTCTGAAGCTTTCCATTTATTTTGAATGGATATTGGATCAGGCACCATAGTGAGTTGTTAGCTTTGTGTAAAATGTTTATTTTGATTTGACTTTAATCATTCCTTGCAGAATATTTGGTTATGTGTTGGCAACATGTGTAGCTTGGTGAGTACAAATGAAGTTGACGTTTATCTGTATGGCTTAATCACTTGCAATGTGATACATTAACAAAACAAAACTTCAGTCATCGATGTTGTATTTGTGTGTTAGATCCACATCTGTCTGTCTGATATCTAATTTCTTAGAATTATAGCTACTGTTACCTCCTACAATTCTAAAAACGGAACCCGCAAAACTTTAGTTGGTATAATGAAGTACTTTTTTTTTTTTTTTTTTTTTTAATATGATAAAACAGGTACAGCAAGTGGATAAGCAATGTGCACTGCTCTGAGCCCGAAGGCACGTGGGCCTGGCCTCTCTGATATGCATCAATACAGTCAGTGGCTTGCAAGTCGACATGAGGCCAACTTGTTGCCGATGAAAGAGGATTTGGCCCTGTGGCTCACAAACCTGCTGGGTAAGATACAACAAGACGGAATGCGGATACTGGGCAGTAAGAGAACTCTATACGCTGTTAACTGGGAATTCAGTCCTTCAGACTTTGTTGCGTTTCAAAAATAAAGATAGTTATGATTAGGTAGCTACCTCCACGTAGTACAATTGTTAGCAAGCTAAAAAAAAAAAGCTAATGAGTAATTTGCCTCCATGGTGTTTCTGTGAGTAGCATAATAGAACTATATTATTAATTTCATCTTTATTTTTCCTCAAACTTCCTTTAAAATCCTCTTTTGCATGTGTTTTCTGTATTAATACCATTAAGCTGAATGGTGCGAACCACTGCCATCACCTACGTCTTCCATTTTTATTGGTAGGCCGCCTAAAGAGTATGGGTGTACTGACTGTCTTGAACAGAAGGAGCCATTAAATAATTCTTTGCTGACCAAGCAGTCCAGTGACTGATAATTGCAGCCCAAGGCAATGCATGCTAAGACTTGTGGAAGCTTGTTCGTAGAGGGGTCTGACCTAGTGGCTGCAGCTGGGACCTGGGGATTTACTGGTTGCAGCTGTACATTGTAGCGTGTGAAGCCAAAACACGTTGTTGATGAAAGAGGATGCAAACCAAAAGCCAAGAAAAAAATCAGGTACACATGAGGAGAAGCGAACGAGAGTATGTCCCTGGCAGGAAAGAGAGAGACAGCTCTTTAGGATATACGACTCATTCAAGAAGGTGGAATTTAACAGCTATGAGCCAGGAAATAGCATGTTGTTTGTTGAGAACATTCAGGGGAAAATGGCTTTTGTGTGATGACTTGCACAATACCCCATCCTAAGGGAAACGTGCCAGCAGCTCCTCTCATTAAACAAAGAGGAGAAAATATTTCAGAGGAGATGATGTTTGCATGAAGCTTTCGTTGATGTTATTTTGGAGGAAAATTTGGATGAGCGTTTTTAAACTTAGTGTGTATGGTTTTGGGGGTTTTTGGTTTTGTTTTTTTTTTTTTTTTTTGGTTTTTTTGTTTTTTTTTTTTTTTTTTTTTTTTTTTTTTGTGTGGAAGTTTGTTCTGGTGAGACATAGGCAGTGTCTTGTCTTGGCAAATGCTGTAGCTGAACTGCCTCAGTGATATACGATAATAGAGTATGTCTAGTGCCTTTCACTGCATGTTCCACGTTGCTATATTTCCCTTTTTTTAAGAGGAAGGGAAGTATCACTATGTTATGAGAGGTGTAGTCAATAAGTACCGTGTCAGTAGAATGCAAGAACATGGTATTTTGCAGGTAGGAGATACCCTTCTTAGAGCTGAAATAGTTAAGAATCCACAACTGCAGAAGTGGCACTTGTTTTAAATTACATCTTTGTGTGGTACTTCTGTTTAAATTAATGAATTTTGACTATGAAATTGTCTAGGCAATGCCAGAACAAAATCTAGAAATCCTGACTTTCGTTCCAATTACCACAAGACAGCAATCCAAAAGACTGTTTTTTGAATTAGAAAAAGCACATTCCATTAAGGGTTTAATGTATTGTTTAAATGATTTAGACAATGAAGTTTTAGTGAGCCACGCTAAAACAAATAGAAGCTTGTTTGCAGTTCATAACAGAGTTCTCACAGTGACAAGTTTAGGAATGAGGTCACTTTTTTTAGCAAGAAAGTAGCAGCCAGCAGGAGGTTCTGAAGTGCCAACTATAATTAAAAATCTGATTTTTCATATGGAAACCAAATTCTGCACCACAGAACTAAATGGGCACAACCTTCTCTTAATTAAGCAGCATACAGAGTTCATTTGCTTAATGCGTTCTCCCGCACCTTCTCACACCAAGCTCTTCTTTTCTCAGAGTTTGTCCTGAAGAACTGAAATTATAGTGATTTGTTAAAATGCTTCGAATTCCTGTATAGACATTGTTATTCAAATTAATAATTCAATTAGGTTAAAATTCATATTCAAAATAAATTAAGTGTAACCGAATTAAAGCAATTAATATTCATATAAATATATTAACTCAGAATTCAGATTTGGTTTAATTACTGTATAATCTAGGTTAACTTTAATGAGAGGAGGGATGCATGAGCATGTTGCTATAAGATAAAATAGGTATGAATTTATAGCATGCCATTGCCTTGTGGTAAAATACTGTTTGTACTTTCTCACTTTCGAGCATTCAAAAGGATAAAAGGATGGGGAAGACTTTCTTTATTTCCTCCATGGGAGAAATAATGTACTTTGCGTTAATGGTCAGTAGATTTTTCACATGCATGGATATACAGAGAATGTTCTGTGTATCTGCACCCTAGTTTGTGCTGTAACTTGTGTGGCCTCATTGTGTTTTTATGCTAGTTTTAATGCAGTAGGATTTCTCAGTTCATAAAGAAAATTAATATACGTTTCAATTAGTTTTTGCCATGTTGATGCATGTTTCATTTGTATTTGGTTCAGTCATTGGTACTGTGACTCAAGGAGGACACATAATCTTTTCAAATCAATGTAGATTTAAAAAAAAAAAAAAAAGAAAGTATTTTAGGCAAGAATAGAGCTAACCTCTGAGGTAGTTTGATCAGATGGTGGTGTTTTCGGAAATTTTTGTGGAGAGGCATTTATATTCTGCACAGTGTTACTGGAAGTTAAAATGATGGCAGTTTTGCAGCAGCAAAGCGTGGTGTGGATTTGAAATTGCAAACTGGAAAACGTTAGAAGGATATTGCACTTCATGATACAAATGTAGGGTTTTGATATTAGATGGAAATTATGCATAGCTAGAATTTGACTTTGCCTGAATGATGAACTAGAGACTGAGATACATGGCGCAGCTGAGAAATAACATGGTTAGAATTTTTAACCCTGTGACTTGGGACATTTCATTCTCATTTAGCATGGACACTGTTGTGGTTTTTTTATTAATCATTGCTACTTCTGTACACATTTTGTTAATTATTTTTGGAACCATGTCAGAGAAACTCAGAGCTTCTGAGAGGATGGTTTGTCATTAAAGCTCCATTGCTGAATAGATTTTAGCTGTCTGTACTCTGGGGGCTGGAAAAAGGACATTGCAGATGAAATCGATGTGTCAGATGAGATTAACTCATATAATGTTGTACATTATAGTGTTCTCAAAGCGGGACATGCCAGCATTGCAGGGGCTGTGCGCTGGGGAAGGAGATTGGAGCTGTGGATATTGTGTCTCTTTCACTTCCCTCTGCTGAGATCTGGTGGCTCAGTCGAGAGCTCCTTGCAGTGGCAAAGTTAAGGAGATGTGTCGTCCCAACCATCTTGAAAATCACGATCATCTCTCAGCCTTGTTTTTATCATGTATAGAGCCGATGAAGCACTCGGCAATGCTTTCACTGCTGACACAGTCCAAATTTGGTATGTTATGTAAATACTTATTAGGATGCTCTTGTGAATACTGAAAACTTTTGTTCCACCTTTAGCAAGCTTCACATGGGAATTAGCACAGTTGGGCCATAATAATCTAGCAGAGGCAAAATGGAAATGTGAAAGCAAATCGGGTTTGCTTGCCTGCTGTACTCTCCGGTACTGTCTTGTCTCGTGTGTCTGCAGAAGCAAAAGGGCTGACGTCAGGAGGAGTGGGCCTCATCGCCAGTCTGTAGTTGGGGACAGGTACAGAGGAATGGTTTCTCTGGTTCCCCTTTGGCTATTGTGTAGAACTCTATAGTCTTTTTTCCCGTTCCCACAGTCCATTTACCAGCTGCAGAGGGTTATATTGTCACTCTACCCAGCTTCATTTAGCACACGGTACCATGGAACAGACCTGTAAGATGTGCCCTGGGCACATGTCTGGCCTCCAAGGTTTCAGTGCTGAGGCCTCTTCCTTGGAGGCCTTGCTGGGCTTCAGAGGCTCATAGGTAAAGAGCTGGAGAATGCAAGATGCTGAGGAACTGGACATGTAAATGTTAAATGTTGTATGAGGGATGTAAAGGTTGCAGAGTGAAGTAGGCATGGAGAAAAGGAACAGAGAGGTGAGGATGTTAGGAGAGGCACTGAGCTTGGAACCAGGCTTGGGATTTAAAGGTGTGTTGAAGGAGGCATAAAGTTTGGAGGATAAAGCATGCTCAGTCTTCTGCAAGAAAACTGTTTGTCTTTTGAATCTTAATTAAAGCAAAAAAAAAAAAAAATTGATTCTTAATTAAAGCAAAACCAACTTCATCTCAGTGTTCTTGCTTGTTTTGCTGTCTTAAGAGGATGCTGTTGCAGTACCTTTGTTTTCAGCATCGGCATGTTCAGCTCAAGGCAGTGGGAAATGCAGGTTTTGAATATCTGAATGTCAAGACATATAATACTGATATTCTAGTGGTTCTGCTGGCACTGATGCAGTTTCTTATTTAGTTGAGTGGCTTTATAATTTTCTGTAGTATCACCATGCCTTTGCGATTGTTTATACGTTCCATTTCAGGTAAGTGATAATGTCGCAGTGCTATCAAGACTATTCCTCTTGCTATCAGCTATTGTAGGAAACGGAGTAGCTTTGTCAGAAAAGAACCAGTTTTGCATGTGCCTAAAATATTTTGCCTTTGTTTTCCTTGTTTTTATTATGTTCTGCTACGTTGGGTTCAAATGTCACAGAATTTGAGAGGGTCAGGAGTTGCTGTTCCACTGGTGCCTCAGTATCATAGAAGCTCATCCTACCGATGCGTTTCAGAGATTCACCCGAGTGAAATGTTTCTATTTGTAAACTAGTAGTATTGTGTTACCGCTGAAGCGTACAATTTAAATAGTCGATCAGCTAGTTGTGAGGCTGGAGTCAGTGTCTTGCATTATAGCTATTAAACTAGGGTGTTAACCTAACCAACTAGATTGTCGTACTTTGTTCTAGTCTTTGAGTCTCTCCAACTTCTTCTGAAAACTCTGCTTGTCTGAGATGGCCCGTAGGGAATGCTTTATCTTCGACCTCTTGGGCACACACCCTGGGCATGGGCTTTTTTTACTTATTCTTTCATAGACCTCCCAGTCTGGTTGCATGCGGACCCCCAGGACTGGGTGGCCTTACAGATAGCTGCCCACAATTTCCAAGTGGTAGGTGTTCAGGTGTAACTGTTTGTCTTTTTAAGGGACATCTGGTGATTGCGGTAAAAGAGAGGGTAAGCAATGCCTGCAAAGTTTGAGAAAGCTTTCATATTCCTGGGTTTTTTTCATACTTTCAATGTTGTTTCTTTATTATACTTAATGTTATTACCATTCTATAAAAATATTGCAACTGCTTTCTTGTAATTATAGGGGGAGTTATACATTTTTAATGCAGTTTAATGTTTTTTCCATACAAATATACAGAGCCATTTTATTCCTCAGGCTATGAACATTACTCTCATTTGAATCAATACATTTCAACTGTTAAATATGTCAGAGTGTCTGTTTTAGCAAAGAAATGCCACCTTTTGGAGCCATAAAATACAGTGAATTGAAAGCTGACACCTAATATATTTTTCATTGGATACAGATGTTCAATGCAAAACTCATTCTTTCAGCTTTCATAAAAGGGAACAGAACTAAAATACTCCAGCTTAGCATACAATATGCAGTGACCAAACTGCTAATGCAATTCAGCATTTATAATAGTATAAATGTATTGTTAAATAGCAGAAGAAGCGAGAAGAATTTTCCCATGTCTGTGTAAAGAGAAAATATGTCTGAATAGGTTTTAGGTTTGTTAATGCTTGACCAGTGAAATAATAAGTCTGTAAATCATAGGACAGAATAGATATGTAGAATGTGATTTTTTATTTTTTTTTAACTGTGTGAAAAAATTATGCTTCCCAAAATAAAATAAAAATCTTGAGTAGGTTAAAAACATTTGAAATAAAGTTTTTTGGAAGAAAATGAGTCTGTTATAAACTGCAATACTCTATATTAGAGTTCCTATAACGTAGTCAGTTTTCAAATCTAGCTTTCTAATGGCTTTATACCTCTTGCCAAAAATGCTGATGGGGCAAATGGGAAAAATATTTAGCCTAGAATGGTGATGAAGGCTTTTGAGGTGCAGAGATGTTAGATTTTTGTATCTGTGGGCTATTATATTTTCGGTCCTAGCTTCAGCTGAGCTGGAGGCCCTGCTAAAATATTGTCAGTTATGCACAAGCTAGCACTGAACGTCTGCAGAGCTGCTACTGCTCTTTTGCCTGGAGAAGTCATTTCGCTGTACAGGAGCTATAAAATGGGCTGTATGGCAGAGGGGATTAAGGGGGAATAAAAAGGGGAAAAAACCTTCACATTAAACAGATATTTCTGAAGTAGAAATGTGTTAGAAAAAACAAGTTTAACTTCAACCAAAAATATAAGTCTACTGTTGTATCTGAAGATGATTTGCTGCAAAGGCCTTCATGTCTTCGATTTTTAACTGACCAAACTGAAAAGACTCACAGTATTTTGCCCAAAGGATGCTGAAGTATCTAAGAGTTTTCAAGGAAGGACCTAGAGAAATCAACTTTCCTTTAGCATTTCTGTAATCATATTTATATGATTTTATAAAACTGCTATCTTCAGTGCTGTAAGTGACATTGGCTGTCAGTTTACAGCGTACCAGCAATATACTGCAGGAATACAATATTAATTTTTGATTATCTATTTCATTTTTGTTACTATTCAGTGTTAGTTTTCCCCTCTTTTCTGAGTGAAAAGGTATAGAAAATCTTTACTTCTTTTTTCTAAACCTACTTTTCCTAGGTTTTTTGACCCAAAAAATGTTGTGAGCCTGTCCTAAACAGATTAATGTTTTCAGCTCCTAGATATCTCATGCAAAATAGATTTCTCCAAACTAACTAGAAAAACAAAAAAAACCCCTGGTTTAGTCAGGCAGCTGCTTGTTGGTCAAAACAAGCTGGTTTTGAGAAGCAGGAGTGAATCTGGATGGGGTGAGGAACCACACTCACTTCAGATAGTTAGGGGCTTTTTTTTATTTTTTTTAGCAGGGTATACGATTTTTACTGATGATTGCTGTGCAACAACCTGTGAAAAATGAATTGATAGTGTTATTCCTGCTCCCAAACGACATATGTAAACATCACCAAGAAGAAGAAATAAACCCTGTCTTAACAGGAAGAGCAAGAATTAGGCCTTGATGCTCTCTTGATATTTGTAGAAGTTAAGAGGGCTGAAAAATACAGCTGCTGGTCAAAAAAAGTGTCGAAAGGGAAGGCAAATTTTCCAGCAGAAATGTGAAAATGGAAAACCTTCGATAAGAAACAGGAATATTTTTACCTGGAAATGATGTTAAGATCCTGGACATCTAGTCTAGGGTGGTAAATGATTCCCTTCTTATCTGGCCTGTCCAGCCTGGTCAGAATGCACATCTCATCATGGGACTCATGATCTCCTCTACCAGAAGGAGGGAATTATGGTGTAACGGAAGACGGTCTGGTCTGCTGTAACTAGGGAGGACAATCTGTGGCAGCTGAAGGATGGCGTCATCTGGCATGATAATAATTGATATATTTTGAAATCAGAGTATTTTGGCTGTGTACTTTAAGTGAAAATTTTAATCTGGGTGGCAAGTGATATATAACGTGAAATTTCTCTCTCTCTCTCTCTCTCTCCTTTTTAAAAAATGTACCCACGTTCTGAAAAAGCTCTTTCAAAGGAGCATTGCCATTACCCGTAGTATCTTGTCAACTTCTTGCAGGATAAAGTCTTAAAGTCGTTTTTGAAAAATACAGTCCTTTACTTCTTGACATGATTTTGTGCTTCTCTTACAATATAAACTGCAGTAGTGTTAGCAGCTCTTACTGTATAGCTACCCATGCACACTGGTGTAAACCACTTGCCTGCTGTACTCTCTTTTTTAAAACACTTATGTTAAAAGCACTGGCATTTCAGAAGTAAAATGAGGTATGTGGAGTCTGATATGCTAGAATTGTTTTTCAAATAGCATGTGCCTTCCCAAAGAAAGCATGTTATTTTTGTATAATTTGCTGTATATCTACCAGTAAAGTAGTAGTGAGGTTATTCACTAAATATTTGAGATAATGCAAGTTTTACAGTTAAAGCATATTTCAGATTGTTTTCTATTGCTTTCTCTTTTTACACAAATGCAGTCTATACTATTGCATGCTTTCTGCCATGTTAACTTTCTGTTTGCTGTTCAGGTAGAGAAATAACAGCAGAAACCTTTATGGAGAAATTGGATAATGGTGCCTTACTTTGTCGGTTAGCTGAGACCCTGCAGGAGAAATTTAAAGAAAACAGCTTTGATGCAAACAAGCCTGGCAAAGTAAGTGTCGGTAAATGTTCTAGCATGCATTATCAGTATCTGACTGTTTTGGTACTGAACTTTTTTGTGCAGTTAACAGATTTCATTTTTGGAGGCTCTGCAAATGGGCAGGCAGGTAATTGCTTTGTGTAGAAAAATTACAATACAAAACTGGGGGAATAAATACTTCTGGATTGATTATTAAGGTAGCTATGAGAGGCATTTACTCAAAAAATTACTTGTAACGTGTGTGGGATAAGACATAGAACAAGATCTAGCAGTGTGATGTGGTAGCTAATGGAGAGAATGTGACCCTCGTATTTATTTGCAAGGAGTGTATTAAGTACCTGTGGGAGGTGCCGTTTCTTCCATAAACAGTTCTAGCGAGGCCAATAATCAAATTCTGTAGTTAGTTTTGGTGCCTTGAGTTTAAAGGTCCTGTTGGTATACTGGAAGGGGCTCAGTAAAGAGTTGCAAGAATGATGTAGAAAATGTGCATCTTCAGAAGATGCTGAAGATCTTTGTAAAAATCAGGTTAAGATCTTGCTTGACCGCAGCCTCCCTTTTATTTAAATGAAATTCGTAGGACAATCTTATTGGGAGAAATTCAAAAGTGCAGCAAGTTTCGCTTTGGGAGAATTTAAACGGTTGACATATTACTGCATTTACTGTGAAACTGCTTTTATTTTTGTTGAATTCAGATACCTCTTCCTTGAAAGCTAAAACAGGCAAATACATAGCAGGTAAAAAAGAGCCCAAGAGCAGATATCGCATAATGCATCTTCTATTCTTGACTTGTTTTCATGACTTGTCTGTAGCCAAAATTGAGGCATGGCATAAATTTTATCGGCAGTTCTGAGGACTGACAGCCTTGTGTCAGCTGCAGCTGCTTAAGTTGTTTTTCTTGGTTCCAAGCTCGTAATGGTGTTGCAGAAGAAACTGGACTAGGGCAGGCTTTGTTTATTTATTTTATTATTTTGAACATTGTGTTGGCTGGTGTGTGTGTGTGTAGGGGGGTGTTGTTTGCTTGCTTTGGATTTTTCTTTCTAAAGAAAAAGGATGAGATAGCTGGGAAGAAAGATAAGAACTAAAATAGAGAAGGAAGGAAGCCTTCCTTCACAAAGGAGGAAAAGACAGCTGGAACTCATTTTTCAAATTATAATCATCAGTACTGGATGATTTCAGAGTTCCTCTTTGTGATATGGTCCAGCTTGTCTTCACCTAAGTGGTGGCCTGTTAGCGTCATGGTAGCTCCAAAGTTGAGAAAGCACTTATGGCAGTCTTTTTGACTGCGCCTAGGAACTAGCTAGGCAAAAAGAGGGGTCATTTGTTTTGGTTTTTTCACTTAACAAACAAGCAAGCAAAAAGGTAGCATTATTGACCAAAACTACTAAAAGCTTCAGTGAATATCCAAAAGGTAAACTTGGCGACATAGTTCTAAAACATTCCCTTTTCATATCTTGCTCAGCTGGCGTACTAGAAAATCAATTAAATTACAAACTGTAAAGCATTCTTTTACAGACTGACATCTCAGAAAGCCATGTCTATTTAATATAAAATTCTCAAGAAAAATAATAGTCATAAATTCTACTACGAAGTTGTAGGGAATATTCAGAAATTCAAACAATATGTTTTTGTCAGATACCTAACTACTGCTTTTGGGGGTTTTGGTTGTTTTGTTGGTTTGGGTTTTGGGTGGTTTTGTTTTGGGGTTTTTTTGGTATCATCAGACTTTGGTCTGATGGTGGCTCATTTGGAGAGAGCTACCATTTGGAAAGATGACCCAGAAATGTGCCAATGTTTGGTACTTCTGTGTTTTGCCACTGAAAAGAGGTAGGCCTCCTTTCTTTCATTATCTTCCTCGGCTGAGAATATGGCCTTCCTGACATCAGTTAGCTGATCCCCTTTCTTTGAACCTAAGTTACATTAGAAGCCAATTAGACCTTTGTAATCCCATGTGTTTTAATTACTCAGATTTGTTGGTCTTTACAATGTCAAACTGATATAACAGGCAGTGCAATTACAGGGGAAAATTCTGCTCTGCTGCTATTTCCTCAATGTATGTTATTTCATGCTTAGTATAGTAAGAATTCAAAGAAATGGCAGAGTAATAGATTTGTGTCATTGTAGACTATTAGGGAGCTATTCATCCTTTCAGTTTTTAATTCCCTGTGTAGCAGTCCTAGGCAATAGGACTAGTCTACACATTGGAAAATCTGACTTGTAGTGCCAAGGAAATTTATAAGAAGATTATACTGTATGAAATTTAGCATAGTAAGAATTCCACAATCCTCCCCTGAATCATTATTGTGCACTCTGTTAATAACACATGTGGAATTTTGAAGCCATTTGGCCATTTCTTTGTGCACAGGAAAACGGAAACATTACGGTCTTTCACCCAGGTGCCCCAGTGACTTCACTGGCAGCTGGAAGAAGCTGCTGACTTCTGTAGACTTTGGTCTCTACCAAAATAGATAACATGCTTTTCTATCCATATATGTAACTTCAAATTTTTTTTTAGGTAGAAGCAGACTGATATAAAATGAGTGGTTGCCAGAAGGATCAGCTTGCAGGCAGCGCCAGGTTGCAGCTGAGTGAGGGAGACAGGATAAGGCTATAGATAACGGGGGTGTGTGTCTGTCTGTGTAACCTTGCTAAGTCCCTCCCCAAGCTTGAACATCTAGTCTGTTTCATAAGTGAAGTTTTTCCTTCTATGTGAACTACTTCCTAGATGCCAAAGCTCCATAAAATATTTTGCTTTTTAGTTTTGTCTTGGAAGAAGATGATATATTGTGTTCTGCTTGATAGGTACATACTACCGATCAGGAATTCACTTGTGCAGCTCTTTGGGGCTGTCTGGCCGGTCTAGCAGCTACAGGCCACACATGTAAGAAGACATCAGAAACTAATATTGCGTGCACTGACTCATCAGTTGTTTGCTATAATTCCTTAAGTTCATGTTGCAATACTGTACAGAATGGCAGAGGTTAAATCCCCTTGCTTCTGGGTTAACTGCTTGTGCAGTATGTTTCTAGTCACTGTCAGTTATGCAGTCTCTTTCTTAACAGAACTGTATCGTGCCCTTTCTCACTACGGAGCACCAAACTTCAGCTTTCACGGAACCCCTAGGTCAGAATCAGCCTTTTTGAGTGTAGAATAAATCGGGAAAGCATAAACCAAAAAAAGTTGTGCCTCCCAAAATAACATGTTCGGGATCTGGAAGGAAGATGGTGGTATTGATATAAACACTTCTTTTTTGTGTCATGTGGAGGCACTTTTGGATACGGGGGACGTTTTTCAAAAGAGTTAGGAAACTACTGGTGATATGGCTTGGGAATACAGCTTTAATAAACTGGAAAGGAAATTAGAAGGTGTGCAATTGAAAAGTAAAGTCTTCTTTCCTTAGGAGTGAAGGCAATGAAGGAGTAACTTTTTATAAGTTGAGGAGATCAATGGAGTAGCTTCCTATGTGTGACTGAGTAGGTTAGGATTCTTCAGTGTGGAAAGAGAGCATGGGGGCATACGATGGAACCTGCAAAACCAGGAATGGCATGCTAGATGTTCAGTCTTTTATATACAAAAACCGTGGAGCATTGAATGAAGCTAGTAGGTGCCAGACAAATGCAAGGGAGGCCTTGTTTAGTAACTGGTTGGAAATTTCTTGCCAATAAGTGTTGAAGTTTACCTGGGTTCAAGAAAACACTGAATAAAGTGATGGAAGAGAGACCTCTCGGAAGGCTGCATACGCAGGAACCCCATCTAGACAAGGAAGTCCCTACAGCTGAAATTGGTTGGAGCTTGAGAAGGTATGGAGAGGTATATAACATGTGTGCTATGGTCTTAGCCTGCCCTAGATACTGACGGCCAGCCTGCATGTGGATTAGATGAACCTTTAGCTGACTCAGGAGGGTCACTCTCATGTCCTGTGCGTTATTGCTTCTTGGGACTGAATACCTTGCTGGTTGTGCAGGTAGATGTGGGCAAATCTATCCTTTTACAAGGGTCAAACTTCAAAGAAGTGATTTTAAATTAAAATGTACTTTTTGTTTCTCTACAAAGATGCCTCTTTAGGACTGAATCCCTGCAGCTAAAAATAGCACCGGAGTCACACCCTGCTTTGGTATCTGTTATCCAGGGCAGTAATGTGTGATTGAGAGCACTGGAGTACGGCAGCCTCCGGTGCCATTTATGCAGTCTGTGCTCATTGCCCTTCTGAGCTTAATGCCGTAACAGGCACTTTTGGGTATCATAATACTCTGAATGTGTCCTCCATGAGTCTAGCTCCCTAACCTTGTGGTGTTTGATTTGTTAATCATTCAGTAATAAGTTATTAAAAGCATTTTGGTTTCTAAAGATGAAGCATTTAACAGTTGTTCATTTCAAAGGATGTTAAGTGCTAGGTTCTTTTGCAAATCCCAGAAGACAGTGTTCTTCATTGTTAAGCAGCTAAACCGTGTTTCAAAACCTGATGATTTGGAAAACATTGATGTTGTATCTGATCTTTTGCTTCAGACAAAAAAATCAACTTGGAGCTTTAAATGAAAATGGACTTTTTTAATAGGGAGGTCAGTATTAGACTGGTGTGACTGTATGACAGATTTTTAAAGAAGTAACTTTCCCCACTTTTTGGAGATTTTATAGTCATAAATAAATCCAATAATGTAACTTCATAAAATGACAAGGAGATGACTGATATCAGTCTTCGTAAGTGCTCAAGGTTTCTATGGTAGTAACTTGTTGGAACTACCTGTGCTGCTGCTGCTAATGATCTACTGTTTGTAAACTACAGACTTATTATTTATAGCAGGAGTTATTCTGTAGAAGTGATTCGTGTCACAGGATGCTGTTTTGTAATTTTCTCCCATTGGCTTGGATTTCATCTCCATGCTCTCCTGGCAGTATTTTGCTTTTCCTGACAGATAGTTAATTTGAGAATTTCCCAGCTGTACAAACAAATTCAGAGCATCAAGTCGTGTGCAGTATGCAGAGAGCCCACATTTGCTTGGGCTTAGTTTAGTAAGCCCATTAATTAAGACTTTAAAATAAACATAAATAAATTGTGTTAACAGTTATCACCCTTTTAGTAGGCAGAGCATAGCAGTCTGCCCACCATCCTTGAAGCTGCTTATATATTCATGAGCATTCCACTGAAAACTGTTTTCATGGCAAATGAATGAAAACAGGTTGAAGTAGAATTGTTTTCCTCTGAGTTCTCAGGGGTTAATCAGATAAATCTCAAGTCAAATCTCTTATAGACATACTTCTGAATAATCAATCAGAATTTAAAATTCAACCTCATTTATAGGAAGCAGAGATCTAGGTTTCATTTGGCCTATAAAAGAAATAGAAGTACAGAAGAAATCCAGATGCAAATATTTCTTAAGTCCTAGAATGTTTAATTCAAATATGCATTGAATTTTATCCTTCCAATGGGAGCTGATTTAGTAAGGTTAAACTGAATGTGCAATGAAATAAAGCTGTTGTGTAGAAAATGGTGAGTAAATTTTGTCCTAGGACATGTACGTGCACTTCCATTGAAACCGTCTACACACACACATTCATGTCTTGCCTAACATTAAGAGATTCTGTCTACCTCTTACCTGTAGTCCTAGTATCTGAAGTGTATTTTGCAGTTGTCCCACATCCAAAGCTTTCACTTGCTCCTGGGAAATGTACTTAGCAAATCTGATACTTAGTGTTCCCTCTGTGACAGCATTGGCTTCTCAGAGTCAGCAGGTTTGCGTAAAGTGAGATTTTTGGCCTGGCAAGAGAACTTTGAGAGTTTGAGAGTTACAATTAAAAGATCTAAACTGCTATTTGGGATTGAAGGTTTTTTGCCCTCAATGAAGTTCTAATATTGAAGTTGGATCTGAGAGGTGAAACAATTCAGCAGTTTCACAACTGAAAACTCAGTTTGTTTTAAATTTCAAGATGGTTACGTTTCTAAAGAGGATGGTATGTATCTGTGGAAGCAGAGGCAGAATCCTGTAAACTAAAGTACTTGAAAAGCCAGGGAATTGACTTTAATTCTGTCAATATTGAAAGAAGGGGCTTGTGGCAAAAGAACAGGATTATAAACTGGAGGCCAAGTTAATTTTCCATCTCACCTGTAAGCTTATTGTTTGCTTTTGGGAGAATACATGCCTGTGCTTTCATTTTCCACATCTGTAACTTGGGAATACTGTTTGTTCACTGTGAAATAGTGGCTTGATCTGAGAACATTGTAAAGTGCTTTGAGCACTTTGAGTATTGCTGCCCCATTTGGTGATCTGTGATTGGTATTAGGTAGTTCCCATTATGAAAGCAAATTTACATTTGACTCTGCTCATTTAAAAGAACCACGGAAACTCATGGTTCTCTAAATGCAGATAGGAGACAGACCTTTGCTTATGAATTCACTGCTTCAAAGAGCTTTGTGCCTGCTCTGCAATGGGGCTGCAAGCAAATGTAGGAAACCTAGTCCTTCTGAATTGGAGAATCTGGACTAATGACCTAGGATTTGACTCATCTCCCAAATCAGTGAGAGTCAGGATTGAGTAACAGCTCTGGGATTGCGCTAACAATTTATAAGAGGAAAAAAAAATATGTTTATGCTTGTTCTATCTTTTCAAGTATTTCTTTACATAAAGGGAATTATGTGAATGGAGAAATTCTTGGAATCCTGGAGGTTCACGAGGAGTAACAAATGCTTCTGAGTCTCCAAGGCATGCATCATCAAAGAAAGCAAAGTGTCTGGCAGCAGTTGAGAAATGAGGAAATTTGTTTTTAGAAAATCTTTTGTATCTTCATATTGATGTATTATCACATTAGTTAAATGAGAAATGAATATGCTACCGTAACCCTCATTTGTAAGTCATCCAGGAAGATCTGTTCAAGTCTTGGACAAGGTGAGACACTTGTACAGATACTATCAGGTGAAATTGTTATTTTTGTTTACAGAAGACGGTACATATCTGACAAATTGTAGAAGGTATAATAGGTCATGTTAGTATATTTTCACGTAAACTGACCAAATATCAAATCAGGAAGAGAACCAGGAAAATGTTTAATAATTTCCCAAGGCAGCTAGCTTGGCTGGTAGACAGGAGGCAGGCTGTGCTTGGCAGAATTTGAAGGCTCGGTAGGTGGTTTAAAATCCAACTAAACCTGAATAAAGTAGTAAAGAACACAGTATTTTTGAGGGGCTCTTAAAAATGAGGTGGCTAGTAAAAAATTGTTTGGGCTAGATATTGTAGTTTATAAAGCCAACACCAAAGCTGTTTGAGCTTCCCTTACTGGAGTTGTCAAAAGGTGAGTGTGCATTAAAATTATTCAGGATATTAAAATGCAAAAAATAGGGCAAACCATAATTTTATTTTCCCTCTTCAACTAGGAGAGGCCCTGCCCTAAGGAAACCTTCTTTTCAACAAATAATTGAGGTGTTGTGCAATGACAATTAATAAACTTATGATTTCCTTTAATTTGGTCTTTCTGAAATATAATAATATCTTTTGAGCTTACTGTGTCAAAGTGTTCTTAATTATGAATAAAATGAACAGATTCCTAAACAGGATCAGATATGTGAGATTGCTATGAGAGCATCCATAGGTACAATACAGAGAATTGCTTCAATGTTTTTTTAATTTGGAAAGGGTATAAATTTTCATGCCTGCAGGTGTAATTCAAGTTCAAATGGAAAGGGCTAAGAATAAATTTTCTCTTTGGACAGTCTCTTCTATTGTTTGTCTACTTTGAAGTATCTTCCTTTGAAGTATGTGGGTCTTGCTCTTCTTGGACCCTGGATGACCAAGCTGAAAGTCTGGTCTAACCAACATGGTGGTTTTATTTTCACTTTAGGTTTCAGTTTCTCTGCGTTATCTGTGTCCTGTAGATGGGATGGATTTCCAGCAAATACAGTATTCTGTAAGTTTGGTGCCTCGAGCCTGTCTGCCCAGTGCAAAGAGTCCTTAGCTATGGCAGAGCCATGTTCAGGTGCTCTAAGTTATAAATCTGACTCTCCAGTTGAGAACTGCATGAATGTGGTTAGGCTATGAACAGATTCTTTGTGGTCTGGGTCAGCAATTTGCTTGTCTGCACACTTGTACTTGCTGGAGACTTTTGTTTTGCAGTTAAAAGATTGTGGAGCCAATTTCTAATCATATAAAATATAGATACGTCCCTCAGTTACTTGAGAGGGGAAAAAAAGTACAGCGTTGTCTTTTTGTGTATTAATCTTTATAGTGGCAGACTGGTGTGGATATGAGAGGAAAAGAATAATCTTGCAAAATGACTCACAAGTGCTAATCCATCTGGAAGGAATCATTTCCACAAGACTGTAAAGCTGTTTGTTAGAGAATTCCTTGTACCTTTCTCAGACATGTCAATAGCTTGCTGAGCTCGTGTTCAACTGGATCGCTACCAGATTTGTTGCAGACACTGTACGATTTGCCTGAAACAGGTCATGTGGACAAACCCTATATGCTTCAGTAAATAACTCTTACAACTAAAGCTTTTCTGCTTGCAGGAGGATTGGGTGGTAGCATAGAGTTCTGTTTCCCACCAGGTCATAGAAAGAGATTTCTGAACAAATCTAGGATATTATGTGGTTGCCTGGTTGGCACCTGCTAGGTGCCAACATTGGGGAACTTCTTCTAAGCTTGTAGGTGTGCGTTAAGCCATGCACTGTGATGGGGGCAGAGATACAGTATCCTGGAAGGAGCACCAAGACATCATGACTCTTCAGATTGTTCTTCCCAGTAATTCTCCTTGTCCTTGGGAAAAGATGGCTTCTTGCCTTGTTTGGCTGGAGCACAATTAATCTGTGTGTGAACCGGCCTTGCTCTTCTCAGTGATGTAGAAATGAGGTAGGGATAGTCCCTCTGCTCCTATTTGACGTTGCAGAAATAATCAGAATTTGCATCAAGGCAGTGGTCGTGGAAAAAGCAGTGCAGGTTTAAGCTGTTAACTGCCTGTTAGCTCCTGCTTTGGAAAATACAATGATTCAGATTGCAAATCGGGTCAAGAGGAGAAGGAAACTTTGATTTCTAATATCATTTACCTAGAAGACATCTCAAGTTTTTTCCAGAGATGCTTCATTAACATTGCTTTTGTTCGGAATACTAATACTGACGCACTTCACAAAATTTGCATTAAACCTGGAAGTTTTCATAACATTTTTACTTCAGTCTAGCCATTGCGAATGGCGTGGCATGTTTTTGGAGAGAAATATGTAAACAACCATTTTTATACTAGCTGGATTTTGCCTCTTGTGTGAAATGCATTGTAACATTCCTATTATTTATTTTGTTAAGTCTTTAAATCAAACTGTAAAAATCTTTGCAACAGATCTTTCTATGGAGCTTTTTATTTAGACTGTTAGGCATAGTCTGGAACAGAAATGTAAGATTAGGGATTTGAATGGAAATTAGCATATATTTCTAAAAGCTTGAGAAGATATAATTTAGACCAACTATGTTCAGCTTAATTGTGCAATTCTTAGGTCAAACTTAGCGTTAGTAGTTTTTGGGGAATAATGAATAAGCAACAACTACAGAATTTGGTCCGTTTACCAATAGTGAGTCTTGAACTCACAATAATGAGCCAAAATTTCTGAAGCAACGGAAATAGTGAATATGCAGCCATAAGTAGCGACTGCAAAGCAGAAGGAGAAGACAGAGGCCACTTCGAGGCATAGACATCAATTTATAGATATCATAATTCGGTCTAATTTGTTTGTTTAAATAAACATGTATTTCTGTTTGGGCTCGTATTTGTAAATTGGCCCCAATTGCTTCAAGTATACAATAAAGCTTTGTTCGCAACTTTAGAGGCTGATTTAAAGCTGGTCTGGAAATTTGGCTGTATAGATTAACGTTCCAACATGTTTTTCAAATCACAGACATTTTTAAATTCTACGCCAGCTTAGAATTCCCAGGGCTCTAGCAGTTTCCTTGTGGTTTCTAATTGGAAAACTCGCAGAAAATCAGATTCTTTATCATGAAGGCAAAGATGCTTTTCTTCTTTAAAATGAACGTACACGGCTTTGGAGAATCACACTTACCTGCAGTGACCTACATGTGAAATTCTTTCTGAATGTTTTCAGCATCTGTCTAAAAATTGTATCTTTCTTAAACATCTGGAAATCCAAAAAAGCAAACAGATGAAGCATCTGCAAAAATTCTGTCTTCCTTTAGACTGTGTAGATTTCTATCACAGTCTTCCTTGACACTTGGCTCATGTTAGGTAAAGCACCATTTGGAACTAATCTTACAGAAAAAGCTGGGAACCCCCCCACCCTGCCTCGCACTTCAGAAGGTCACAAAGTGTGAGATTGATCCCTGAGAGAAAAACAGGAGGAAAAGGAAGAAGAGGGATGACTGTAATACAGCAGTATACCCAGCGTTGTAATTATTAAATTGAGGGATTTGAATGGCTTCTGACATTTGTTATTCAGACTGCTAGTGAAAGGTTATCCACATAATTCCAAAGAAATATGTTGGTTATTTGAACTATATTACACCACAGTGTAAATGGAAGTATGGAAACATCTTTCGATATGAAATTTTCGGACCTATGATGTGTTTTGATGGACTTTCAGCTATTCAGACTGAAATTTTCTAAGCATTGTCCTTAGCTTGAGTTCTTCTGGAATGATTAAGGGGAAAAAGTGATTTTGAACTTTCTGCGTCTCAAATGGGTTGTTTTTGCCAAAATTTAATATTTGTCATATTTAACTTTATTTTGAGAGAATCATATCCCCTTCAAGGATGTGGTGTTTGATAAGACATGATTGTGGGTTAAGATGCTTTTTGAAATGTGTCCTATGAAAATCCACGGAGATTTGACCACTTTATATCTCATGGAAAAATTGCTACTTGTGCGTGTAGTTGCCGTGCTCATTCACAGGTTGTGCTGTGTGACAAAGAAATAGCCACAAACAACTTAGTCAAATGCAATGTTCCTGTTTTTCTCATTAAATTACAATATAAATGAGGGAAATTCAGAAACTAAGATTCTTCAACCTCTTCAGCTAAGTCTACATTAATTCAGCTCTGGCTTCTGTGGTTGTGATGGGGAGAAGCTCGCCATCATGTATCAAAGATAAGATGTAATTGTCCTCTGAAAGAGCAACTGTGACAATTGCCCCATTCTATTCTAATCACATGTTATCTAAGAAACCTATTATGAAGTGCCAATTTTAAAAATCCACATCTAAACATAAAGTCTGAAAACCAGAGGTCTAAGGAGAAAGTACAGAGCATTTAATGAACGGGAACGAGCTACTGAACCCCAGGCTTTGCCCCTTGCGTGTTTTTTTCAGGAACACTGAAAGGACGTCTTTGCCATGCCGTGACTTATCTTAATGTCTCTGTCTTAGTTTTTCTGTTTATAAAATTTTAATAAATGTCTTTTTTTTTTTTTAATTTTAATTGCAGTCTCTCTCTTTAATGCTATTTAATGGTAGTCTTTCTCTTTAACACTATTACCACATTAGAAAAAAAACCACCAACCAACCAACAAACCATCTTTTGATTTTTGCATTTGGCCTGCTAACATTTTCAGATCGTAGATAAGTAGAAGTAATGGCTTTTAATTTGTGGTGCACACCTGCCTGGAATTTGTAAGTTACTTCTGCAAGGTCTTTGAAAGACTATTAATAAAAGTGAACTTGTCAGTAGGCCAAGATACATTATAGAGTTAGATGTCTGGAAGTTTTGAAAGTCAATTTATAGACCTCTCCAAGACTTTGGACTGTAGTGACTTAATCCCATCCTCAATTACACAAATTGAGCAGACAGAAAAAGGGTCTGACATCTGTTTAAATGGGCTCTTTGTTGTCAGCTTCTATTAGTTGTGCGTCACTTGCTCTCCAGTGGAAGGTTCCTGGCTGTTGGTCTCTGTGTGTTCTCCAGCTGCCCGTTCTCCAGCTGCCCACTAGCCAGCCTCTCATAGGTGGCCTTCTGATTCTGGCAGACGTCGTGATTTTGCCTCCATACGCTGAAATGGGCATGCCCCTTGACTGCATTTAAACTAGGTGTTAGTCAAACAGTCAATCAAATGTGCTTAAGTTGGTGAATGAAACTTCAGTCTTGCCAATTTTTGACATTATTTACAACTGGGTATCCCAGTTGTCAGGTGTCTTGTACATGAATTGAATCATCTCTTGTATTCCTTGGCTTTCTAACACACTGCTGGAAGTAGGAGTTGCAGTGTTTCTGTTAAATTAGTTTTTTGTAACTATTTATTAACCCCATCTTTTTTTGAATGATAAACAATGTTTTCATCTTTTGCTGTGTGACCAGTAAGCTGTGTCTGGGACAGGACACTGAGAAGAACAAAGCCATGAACAAAATCTTAACTTTTAAAACTGTATCGTTGTTAATTAAGCTTCTTCTCCATCTATGCTTACTCTTAAGAAGTTGAAACTAATACTACATGGAAGAAGTGGGAAAATGTATTCTAGCGTGGCCAGCAGGTCAAAGGAGGTGATTCTCCCCCTCTGCTCTGCTGGAGTACTCCACCTGGAGTGCTGTGTTCAGCTCTGGAGCCCCCAACATAAGAAGGACATGGACCTGTTGGAGCCAGTCCAGAGGAGGGCCACAAAGATGATCAGAGGGCTGGAGGACCTCTTCTACAAAAACAGGCTGAGAGAGTTGGGGCTGTTCAGCCGGGAGAAGAGGAGGCTCCAGGGAGACCTTGTAGCACCCTTCCAGTACATAAAGGGAAATTATAAGACGGGGACAGACTTTTTAGTAGGGCGTGTAGCGATAGGAGAAGGGAGTAATGGTTTTAAACTACAAGAGGGCAGTCTAGACTGGATATGAGGAAGAAATTCTTTACTGTGAGGGTGCTGAGGCACTGGCACAGGTTGCCCAGAGAAGTTGTGGATCTCTGGCAGTGTTCAGGGCCTGGTTGGACGGGGCTTGGAGCAACCTGGTCTAAGGTGTCCCTGCCCCGGGCAGGAAGGTTGGAGGTTGGAACTAGATGATCTTTAAGGTCCCTTCCAACGCAAAGCGTTCTGTGATTCTATGGTACATTGACGCTAATAGCGTAGCTAAACCGTTCACTTAGTTCTGTGTTTATTTTAATGTTGTAGTCTGTATGTTGATTTAAAACTTTGGTGATGTTAATTATTTTTATTGGCGTATCATAAATCTGTTAGATATTCCAAAGTGATCACAAATGCTTTCTTAGAATCTAGGAAGTTGACAGTGAGTGATTTTTGGCTTTTGATGATCTTTGCAGTGATTGCATAGGGTAAAAATCTGGTCAACACATGATTTTTAAACTTGAAATCCAACCTGCTATTCCATTAAAATGACATCTCTCTACTGTACTTCATATGATAGTGCAAAGACTGTATTTAACTGAAGGACAATGTTTTGCCAATTGTGAAGTGAATTGCTTAGGGATGCTTTCTTTGTTGTAAGTGCAATGTCATTTTTCATTAATCTGGAAGCTGTTCCTGGTTCCATGTCTGCTGAATAGTTTGGCAATTTTTATTGATGTCTCCTAAGCCTTCAAAATTTTCATGCTGAGTTTTAGTTTTTTTAAATTTTCCTGGATTTTAACTTTTATTGTGGCTTTGGGAGGGGTGTGTGTGTGTGTGGGGGTTCCCTTACATTTTATTTTTTGCAGTGGGAGATGCTTAATTTTAAATTCTGTATATGTATTTCCATATTCAGAATTCCTTCTATTCATTTTGAATATGCATTTAGCACATTCTTTTGGTTGTTGGTCCAGTCGTTATATTTGGAAAGTGTTCTTCCCCGTAGTAAACAGGGAGGGGGAAAACAAAACTGGACCCTCCTTGCCAAGGAGTATTTATTTTACCTTGTAGGTGTTACAGTATCATTTATTTAATGTCTAGTTTATACTTGTCCTTACCATGGTTATTCACTAAACCGGAATTCTAGAACTGCAAAGCAGTCTCAGGTAAACTTAATTTTCCTTTGCTGAAATGAGTGTCTGGGACACCACTTCTGTGATTTATAAATGGGCTCTGAAATATTTTAGCTTTGAGTTCTTGAAGAATTAATGATAGCAACCGAATAAATGTTGGTGGGCTAGGGGTACTGTCACTTTGTGGTGAGGTGAATTGTAACAGCTCAATAAGAGTAAGTTCTTGTAGCAGTGAGTGTCAGTTCACTTAAGCTTAACAAATGAATAAAAGATGAGGAGCAAAATCATATTTACAGAGAAGACTGTAGCAGAACTTCTCTTCTGTATGCTAATGAGTTAATTCAGATTTTATAAGGGGGAGGAGGGCTTTTCTAAGAATACCTGAGCAAAATAAGGGAAGAATTTAAGAAGGAAAATAGCTCTGTGGCCAGTAGCAAAGTTAAAGGCAAAATTGTAAAGAGTTCTGGAACAGATACATGTTCTGTCTCACTGCTAGAGTTGCATCTCAATGTGAATTTATGCTCATGTAACACTAAACAGCCCCACGAAAGACACCGCTGCAGCCATTTACTGCAATCTCCATAGTGTAATTTCCCCCCCATTTTGGTTAATGTAGGTCATCAGTCACTAAAAGCAATTTTTTTCCTGTGAGTGCTTAGCTAACTGTAACCCTCCTCCATAACAAACAAAATTGCTAATCTTTTTCCTTTTATTCAGGTGTGAGTGACAGTTCAAAAAGTTGTGAAATCATCTATTCAAAGAACAAAGTATGAGTAGGAATCTTCAAAGTGTGGCTCAAGTCTACTATAAAAAGATGGGATTTGTTACACACAGTTGTGGACCCTTATTCTGGAAAATCAGTGCAAAAAATACATTTTTCCATGTGATTTCAGAGCATTGGTGTAAGAGAGTCCCTTTTGGGTTTAGAAGTTAACCTGACAGCATTTTTCCAGGATTGCATCATATGTTTCACTCACACTTTCACATCCTGCATTAAACCACATGCATGCACATCAACAAGACAAGATTGTAAAAGGAGTGTAGCTGGGGAATTGTTTTCATGATATTTGGTAGGAGTAATTGCGGCCACTGCTGTTTCAAAGTAACTGCGGTTATACTATACTATGTCAACAAAAGTCACTTTTGCCAGATGGAAACCTAATTACTTCAGAATGATCTGTTAGAAAGCACTTTTGAGATAGTCAGGCCATTTATACGAATCAGTAAAAAATATTTGTGCATGAAACCTTTCTTAAATAAGAGCTTTCATGAGTTACAGGTTGAACGTTACAGTGGTAGTTTTGGAAATATTAAAAAAGTAGACCTCTATTTAAAAGGTGGTAGGGGAATTTATTAGGTGATAAGAAAATATGAGTATTTCCCTGTGATTTCTGTGATAAAGCTGATTGTGCTATTGTTGAATAGAGCGGACGGTTTTTTTGCTGGTCTCTTTGGCAAGACCCTAATACTGTGGGAGATGGGATGACATACAGAATGCTACATTTTAGTGAGATCAGGTGATGCCACAGATATTTATCTGTGTAGTATTTGTTCCATATAATGACTTAAAGCTTCCCCCACCCCCCCCCACCCCTTAAATAGTGTAGGTTTTTTCCCTTCTGTACTCCAGGACATGCCTTGTTTTTACATTTGGGTGTTAGTCCCTTTGAGTTGTTTAGGGCACCCATTAATCAGACATTTTTTCTGTCACTGTGAAACCAGAATATTACAAGTTTTATTAGTTAAGTGTGATAGTTCTGTACCTAGACTCTCAGTATTTGCTGTCGGTAGCTGTTACCACCAAAGTATGCTTCTAAAAACCACTGTAATCTCTATAATTGTAAAAGAAATGTTGCAAGCTCTATGGATGTCAGCTTCGCAGCAAAGCTAGGTTGACTGATGTGTTTAAAGGCCTGTCTTAGTTGTCAAGGTATAGAAGCGTAATTTATGGATAGTCTGTTAGAAACATGAAGTTTTAGATGGTTTATTTGCTGACTCTTAACTGCATAGATTTCTGACACATAAACCATCTGTTCTGAATTGCTTTTCTTGCAAGTCATTATGATCTACCTAAATCAGAAGACATAAAACATTTAGAACCAGATTTATTCATATGTTGTTAGTACCGGGGAACAACGGTGACCCAGGGGAAAACTAGAGTTTTCAACATTCCTGCCTGGCATTGCAATGCCTTCCCAATAGCCCCTTAAAAGAAAGGCGGTGCAGATTCTCCTGGCTATCTCCTCACTTCTAGCCGCTTTTGTACTGCTGAGGGCATCTGTGCCCAGGAGCAGCTCCTGGTCTCCAGGACCAGTGCTGCAGACTTGCTCATACCCTGTGGGCTCAGGGCCAAGTAGAGCAGATTTGTTCTGCCTGCACTGGGCCCAAGTATCCTCTAATTGCCAGGTGGCAGCCACCAGCCATATAGCACACTATTTTTTCTTTTTTTTTTTTTTTTTTTTTGGTGGCTCTTTTCCTAGTTCAGATTTCCTGATATAATACGAGGGTTTTAGCGTGGACTTCCAGAACAGTATCTAATACCCTTAGCACACCATGAAAGAATATAGGCTGGTTAGCAGGGGATGTGGCAGGACAAAGTAGCTGCAAGGCACAGAGTCATCTGGGCTGAGTTAGAGAACTGAATGGAAGGAAACAAACCCGCTATGATTTCACCTGTAATGCCGTTCTGAGCTGCTCCTGGGGTTATAAACAGGTTTCGTCTTGGAGAAGACTTGCTAGTTTTCTGCAAAGGAGACCCCAAGAGCAAAATAATGTATAGGCACCGCGGAAAATCCAGAGATGAGAACTGAAGAGTGAACTGGGAGGTGACATGGTTTGACACTGCAGGTCTACTTTCACACGAAAAGTAACTGTAGCTTTATCTCCTTTTCGTGCTCTCTGAAGTAGCTCATGCACAAGTCTGCAAGTGCCAGGAATACTGGAGCTGGCTTCTTGTCAACTTGTTCCTGTCACAGTGCTGCTAACATCTTACAAGGTCATCCAGGATTTGTGCTCTAAGTTGGACATAATCATTCAAAAATTCCAAAAAGTATAGTTTTGTCAGGTATAATATGTTTGGTCTCCTTACTGTTGACCTGGTAAATCGGTTGGTTCCAGATCCGTGTATCCGTGTATCACCTCACATACTCTAGTCCAAGCAGAGGTATTATGGGAAAAGAATTTCATTCCATTTGATTTTAATGGTGTTAAATTTGATTCTGTGAGAACATGATAAAATATGTTGTATATACAGTGGATGTTTTATGTAATTAGACTAAGATACAATACTATGAAATGGCACCTCTCTGAATCTACTGACAAGATAGAGTTGATTATAAACTACCTATGTATTTCTGAAAGGATTAATTACACTGAAACACTAAAAAATGCAAAATAGTTTCTACCAGGACCTGAGGGAACCAAAATACCTTAACAGTCATGACCAGCCTCACCTGGGGCACCAGCCTCACCCTCTGCCCATGGCCCAGGAGCTCCCTTTCACCTCAACCCTACTTCTTGCCTGAGACGTGCTGGGGACAGACCATCTCCAGCCTTGCTTCCTGCTGGCTGGGCTTTGTGGCTGGAGCCTCAGCATCTGCTGTAGCCTTGTGTCCAGCCTTGTCTTGTCTTCTGCTGTTTCTGACTTGTCTTCCTAAACAGACACTAGACCTGACCTGTTGCCCCATCTTGTCACGGGATGGTTGGCTAAGGCTGGTATGTCACCAGCACTGCCGTACTTGGGTGCTGTGGGACTGCACCGCTGCCCATGAGGGCTGCCACCCCCGTGCTGGAGTCACCCGTGGCTCCTGGCTTATCTTCCCTCCTGGAGCAGCCCAACTCTTGCCGCTCCTGGCCTGTTTCCCATCTTTCCCTATGCTGCTGTTAGCCAGTCAAACATCCCTGCCCGTGCTGCTCGTTCCTTTTCTGCACTGGAGGAAGTAAGGTCAGGTTAGACCTTTGCTGGGGAAATTATTTTGAAGTGGGAACTTCTTTAACATTTTTGCAATGTTTTGTGTAAGATTTTAGTAGAAAATCATGAAGCAAAAGGGTTGTTTTGACAGCTTTTCTCCAAATGCAGACTGGACTAGTTGACCTTGCTCCAGCAGGTTGCCAGAGAGTTTTGTGTGACTCCTTTTAACAGAAGCGGGTGCTCTTTTAAGGTTATTAGACTTGTCCAATTAAAATCTTCTGAGAAAGGAGGATGTAGCAGGGGGCAGAGATGGGTGAATGCTGCATTACTTCCTAAAGACTGTAGGTCACAAGGGGAAATTCAAGGTGTGGAGAAGTCTGTAGAGTATAATGAGAATTTGCCTCAGGGTACAGATCCTTATTGTTTCTTCGAAGAAATTAGTGTAATGTGAAAGGGGTGCTAGTTTAAAAAAGTGTCTAGTGCTAACAGCTTTTTATTTTATTTAATTTTTTTTAAAGAAAAGAAAATAAAAACCCTGGTCTGTGAGAAACTCAGCACTTTTTTTTTTTTTTTTTTTTTTCTTGTTTTCTCCCCAGAATACTGTAAAGGGATTTCAAATAATAGTTAACAACTTCCTTGTGCTCTGATCTGTAAGGTTGTTCCGTATCTAGAGCCCCTTGGAAGAATTCAGGTTTCGTTGGTTTTTATTTATTCTGGATTTAGTGAATAGATATCTTTATTTCCCTACTTTCTTCCTCCTTCCCCTCCCTTGTTCCAGGATGGTCCAGGAGGTGATGTGGTTCTGTGACACAAGGTTTGCTTGGATTTTTCTTTAAAATATGTAAAACTGGTAAGTGTTTTCTGTGAATACAGTATAGAAGGGTATTAATACCTCCTTGTAAATATTTTGAAACATAAACATAATTTTTGGAAAACAAGGAAATGTAAAAAAGTACAATTGGAATAAAAATCATGGGGGAGTGAGAGCTAGGTGGTGATCTGAGGAACAGGGCTAAACATTTACAAGGCATGTGTATATGTCTGAAACAATTTATAAGATCCCGTTGACATACTGATAAAATAAGTAGAATGGTGTTTATTCCTGTAGCCACTCTATTTGCAGTTTATTTGGTTTATCAGGTATATAAAAGTGAGTAGTTCTGTGCATGTAGATGTATTCTGCAAGTACACTGCTGCTATCATATGTCTAATATAAAATCATACATAAACTCTAAACTGTCTTTAAATACTGACATTAGTATGCTACCAGCAGCTGTGGTAAGGGGAAGCCTGTTCCTGTGTCTTTTTTTTCTCTCTCTCTCCACGTTTCCAAGAATTGTTTTGGACTGTTAAAACCAGAATTTTGGACATAGATCTAGGAATTAGTAGAGTCACCATTTTCAGTTTTCTACCTCTTAGCTCACTTGCCATTGAGGAACTACAGGCTCCAGAACAGAAGCAAATATTTCATAAATCAGCATTAGAAAAGCAGCACATTCGAATCAAAATGGGGTCTGAATTCCTCCATGGTTTAGAGATACCTGAGGTTCTGTAGTAACAATGTTTCATTTTTTTTCTTAATTTTGCAGAGGATGATGCCTATTTCTCATTTGAGGAAAAGAAACCTTAAATGAGAACTAAATGCTAATGTATTCTTTGTGTGTGTCTCAGTAAATGTACCAATACAAGCAAAAAGCTTGCTGTGGTAATTATTCTGTTTGGTTCAGCTATTGATATGCTATATCAGTAGCATCTCTTCTGATATTGAAATCATGTAAATGGAACTACTCTGGTACAATGAAAGCCTGACTCTGTGGTAGATCTTGATCTTGTAGGTACTATATTACACTTCTGTGTTGTGAAAAGGGGGCTTCCGTGTGTTGTTAAATGGCAGACAGTGGCCTTTCTGAAATGTTTACGGTCTTTAGGGCTCAAGACCTAACACTTGATACTATGATTCCCTCCTAACATGGATCTGAAACTAATTCACCCTTAATTTCAGGAAAGTTCTGTTCCTAGTTTGCAGTCTGTCTTTATAAATTTATTTTTTTTTTAATTTTTATTCAATGAACTGGACCCCAAATCCCAAAATTGTAGTTTCTAATCTTCCAAAGAAGTTGCTAGTATCGATTCAGCTCTGAATTTCAAAGCATGTAGCCCGTCATGATGCTTTAAAAGGACTTTGTGGTTGACAACTTCATGCTGTTAAATTCACTTCTCATTCTTCTTTGCTTGGAATTTTTAATGGGCAAGGAAATGTGTTGGTGGCAGGCACCCATCTATGCAAAAGCTGCATGTTGATTTCATAATACTTAAGGGTTATGCTAGCATGTATCATTTATTTAGAAAATTTCTGTTTTTCAGACCTTGCCAGTACGGAAGATTCCATGCAAAGCCAATGCTCCTTCAGGGTCTTTTTTTGCACGGGACAACACAGCAAATTTCTTGTCCTGGTGCCGAGATGTAGGGGTGGATGATACCTGCCTGTTTGAATCTGAAGGTTTGGGTAAGTGTTTGTTTATATAGTAGTTGGCAATTTTAAATGACTTTGCTTTTGTGTTCTGCCTTGAAAGACAGAATAGCGCTCTCAATAGATCCTGACTCCAAATCTGACCTGTGTCTGACTGTGTTAATTCTGCCCCTTATCTGAAGCATGAACTGAGAAAGTATGCATTACTTAATTTTAAGTCAATTTTAAGGAGCTTAAATGAGACAAAAATCTTGCTGTGATTTCTTGCACGCAGATGATTTTTTCACCCTGCACACACTTATTTGATCACGGAATGCTGTTCCTTAGTTTGGTGTATAAGGTGGTGCTCTTCTGTTTCGGGGGAGTAGGATACAAGTGCATGCTCAGTTTGGGCTGCAGACATTTAGCTGTTTGTGCAGATTCAATGGGCTGTGCCAGAGGCAAGAAAATGTGATTTTTTTTTTTTCTTTGCTTCCTATACTGACCTTTTCTCCAGCTTATTCCCTTGTGCAGCTCTGGACAAAAATTGTGCAACACTAGTGCTTCAGGGTGTTCCATCAAAAGAATTGGACTACTCAGGAAATCACTGTTCTAATACCACATATTCTTCATTATTTTAACTCTTCTCTCTTCAAAGAAAAACTTAGGAATCTTACCTCGGGAGTCTTTCAGCCAAATATCATGAAATGAAGAGAATCAAATGTTTGTTCATTATGTGAACTCAGATAAAAGTGTAAAGCAGTTGTGATGATAGATAGCTCAGTGTCTGTGGAAGACAAATGAACACACTGTCCTGAATCAAGAGGCTTTTTTGTTCTGTTGCTGAAAAGGTCTTTGACTGCCTGGTTGAAGTTCTTATCGGTGTTGCAACTGATCTATTCCCCTTCTTTTATAGTCTTGCTCTTCTAGCACAACTATTCATGAAGTGATTTTTTTTTTCCATTTGTCTGTTCTTTTATCCTGTGAGGGTTTTTTTATAATGAAAATAAATTATTTTGTATTTCCAGGAGAAAATGCTTGACATTTCTCCTGGAAGACAGAGAAGAAATTAGTATCACGAAGGTGATGAATAGTAAGGAGGATATATGTATTGGCTCTGTTTTGTTATTCAAATCCTTAAGATGAATTTTTTGGGGGGCGTGGTAGATCATATGAAGGGTAAACAATAATTTTATTTCCAATCTTTGGAACGATGGAGATGTTGATCATTGCCTAGGACAAAAAAACTTGCAAGCACAAGGAGGAAGGAGACACAGACCTCCAATGTCTGAGATTGGTTAATCAAACACTTAAATGAATTTAGACTTTGTACTGCTATGGTAAACCCAGCACGTTTTTAAGGAGTTTTCTCGTGCATTTTTAAGAAACCAGATCTTGTTTAGAGATGGAATTGGCATAGCTGAAATACTGACATTCCCTGGATAAGTTAATTTTTACACGTACACAGTGCTTTGCCTGCCACAGTATAACACTGAGTGCAAATGCACCTGGAAGGTTGATGTTCAAGGTGACTTTGTCTTTCAGAGAAGTAAAATATGCCCATATACACAGTGCACAAACCTGTGCTGTATTAATTTATTTGATTAGTGACTGATTTTCTGCAACGATTGAAAACTAGGTTCTGTTGTTTTCCTTTTCTGAGTGTTACTGTTTATAGAAAGTATTTGTTGAAAAGACTTACGGTTCTGGAAATAGGATTAGGACTTGATAATATTTTGACCTATTTTCTGGAACTTGAGAAGGGGGTAGTGGCCATGGCATTTGTAAAAAAACAAAACAAAACCAACCAAAAACCAACCAAACAAAAAAAAAAACAACAAAAAATCCACAACCAAAAAACAAAAAAAAAACCCACCCAGAAACTACCGTTCTCCTTCCCTTGGAGCTAGAACTCTTTAAAGTTTTGGTTTCAATTGAGGTTTCACTAATGCATTAGAAATGGTGATGACTCATAGTAGCTGCCAATCTAAAGCTTTTATGTTCCTCTCTCTCCAACAAATCACTTCTCCACTGCATAGGAAATAAAAACTCAGCAAATGAAGGGTTCTATTGAAAGTGGTGAGAAATGTGTGAGTGACATCTAAGCATTCACACTGCCTTATGGAATTCTGCTGTATTTTTGATAATAAGTAATTGTGGTGAAGGTATGGTTACAGAGGTAACTGGGTTTTGTGTTTTCTTGTGTTTTCTCCCCATGGCTAATAGACTGTATTGATGTGTAAATTGCTAGTGATAAAGCAACTGTTTCTGTCTATACTGAGGAACCTTACTGCTTTAATGTTCTTGACTGACTTGATTTTTATCCTCCTTTTTTACTCTATTCTGCCTGCCTTATGGTATGTAAGTACTGCATTATGTAATTAGATGCACATAGTGATATTTTCTTCATGCCGTTGTATCACATAAAACATTTCTGAGGCCTTTTTTCGGTGAATTTGTATTCTAACACTGTAAGAATGATTTTGAAGGTTTACTGCACAGAAACATTTGAATGATGGAGTTATGGTGCTACTGATTTTAAAAAAAAAAGTCCCTAATCTATCCAGAGATCAACAAAATTAGATAAATACTAGCTAAGAAACTATTAATTGCTATTATTTCTCATTACTTAAAAATATGTTCTCATCCCGATGAGTTCTGAAGCCTTTAAAATGGTACAAGTATAACTGCACACAGACACATCCGACACTCCCACTTTTTTAGCACTCAGACTGAAGTCCTATTGAAGGTATTCCTCAGGGGAATGGAACGGTGTCAAGCAGACACTATAGCAGATAGGTGCAGTCCATGCCTGAGGAGCTTGCAGGCGAGTGATGTTAATGGCGATCTTGAGTGTCCCTAAAGGCTTGGTTCTGCAAAGTTTTAACGTCCTAGGGCTGATCCAAACAAGCAGGTGAGTAGACCTACTCATGTCACTTGCTGTCCTTGTCCATCACATGTGGACTGATTTAGTGTTGTTTAATTGTTTAAAGTTAGGCATGGGTTCAAATGCTTGTTGGATTTGGGCTGTTCAGCTAAGCTAAACAGGAAACAGGATATCAAAGTCTTCAAAATACATAAAGGGGGGAAAAAAGTGGTGTTTGCTTTGCTGGTAGATATGATTATGCTTTCTTATCAGTAGAATTACTTTAATAGATCTTTGAAAGAGATCAGTACAGAGCTCAAAAGTTTGAAAACAATGCACTTGCATAATATGATGTATTTTGTCTTTCTGAATGTTGTGGTGCTTTAACATAATTTAAAATACAAACAAATTGGAAATACAGTTTTCTGTAAAGATTTATAACACAGCCGGAGCTGACTCGTAGCAATCTGTGTTTTGCCCTTTGAACTTACCTTAATGTAGAGACATGGCAAGAAAGCATCAGAGTTAATGCCTTTGCAAAGAAAAGGTGGGTGGCATACCTGTCTTGTATGAGCAGCAGAAAAGACAGCATCTGCGACAAATATAGCAACACAGTGCGTGGGGATAATCTTGAATGCTGCAAAATAGAGGGAGGCTCTGCATGCTCGCTATGCTCATTGACCAATTTAGTGTGCTTTTTCTAATTGTTATTTTTATAGTCAGTGTCTTTAAAGATGAAGAAATTAGCTTTGTTAATACCAAAACCTATGCAAATCTCGAGATACGCTGTCTTTGAATGGTGTTCTTCGATGTATCAGAGGTCAAAATTTGTCCTGTATCTAGGACTTGGAGCATGATGCATTAACTCTTTGCAGCCAAAGAAAAGTAATACTGTCTGTAACTCCTCTGTTCCCATGATGTATATATTTTTTAAGTTCCCCTTTGTAGGTTTTAGGGCAGCAGATCCACACAGCTATGGTAATTCAATTTATGGAAGCATTCTAGATGGAGATATTTGTAAGTATGGTGCTCAAGCCTGAAGAGTGTAATACTTGAAGAAAACTCTTCTTGGCCAAATAGTAAGAATGGTAAGATTTTCTATGATTGCTTTAGTTAAGTGAACTTAAAGCATAAGTTGTGAACTCTTTTGTCGGTAACGTAGTGTTGTTGGATGATTGTAGGATTTGGAACCGATGAATAGTCCACAACTCTTCTATGATAGAGTCTACCCGGCAAGAAAAGGGTTTGCCACCGAGTGTGCCAGCATGCTGATGTGTGTTGTTCGTTTTGGGAGTTGTTGGATGATATTGTTATATTCATGTTTTGTGCTTGTATATTCTGTAACTGTGTGTGTGTGTACACGCAACATGTGACATGGGCTTCTTTTGATGCAACCTAGTGATTAGAATTTAATTGATTGTTTCCCTAAACAAAAGCATCTAGTGTTTTAGTGGAAGTAATAGGCTCAAACACAAACACCTCTGATCTCTGTTCTAATGTCTTTTTGAGGTTTTCTAGAAAAAAGCCCACTCAAACATTGATAACTTAAAAATATTTTATGCATAGGGGTAAATGATTTTTTTAAATTAATACTCTGGTTTATCTAATTGCATATTACAAGATGGAAGTATTTTAACCATTCTTTCACAGTGACAGATTTACAGCTTGTAACAGCATGTTAAATTTTACATGTGGTTGCATCAGAATAAGGCTTTGTCCTGTCTTTCATAATATTTTACTAAACAACTCATAATATTGTTGAATATGTCTCATTTTGAGGACTATCGAAGCATCCTGGACACTGTGTTATTCGCATTGGATTTTCATTTTAAATTAATGAATTCCAACAAATGATTAGTGCTTAGATGATCTCTATATTCATTCTAGATTAATTATTTACTTTCCATAGATCTGCTGTGTTTGAAATCTTAATTTTTTTTGAGATTCTTGTAAGTGATAGGGCTGAACTCCTTGATTTAAGTATGTCATAGTATAACTCTGATACAGAAGCAAGGATACATGTGGGGTAAGTTGAACAAAGTAAGTGTTATCAAAGCAATGTTAAAAAAAACCCACCAACAAAAACTACCATAGCATCCGAACAAAAAGTATTAAAGGAGAAAATGAAAGACAGTAGGAAGAAGGATGAAAGGATCAACCTTTTAAAAAAATTTTCCTAAATGTGTGTGAATTCTGATAGCAATTGGAAGCCTATGATAATAAATACTAAACCCCTTTGGAAAATCCCTTTGCTTCTAGTGAGCTAAAAATTGGTTTAGAAGCAGAAATGATATTCACTTTTTTGCCTGAGATGTTAAAAAAAAAAAAAAAAAAAAAAGTTTAGAAGAAAAAGTGACTCCACTGAAATGGTTTATAAAAATGTTAGGAGCCAAGGTTTGAAACTTGGCAGGGAGGTGTAAGAAGTTTGCTCCTGTATCGTGGTTGGGCATTCTGCTAAAAACAAAACAAAAATCCCCAAACAAACCAGAAACAAAAATTTTCTCGTTTGTTATTATGAACACTCTTGGTTTAAATATTCTCAGCAAACATGTGATATGCATGTGCAGGGTGTGTTCTGTCTCCTTACAACCCCAGGGCCTGATCAGCACTGAAAGCAGAGGCTGTTCCTCCTCTGCTCTCTCCGCTTCTCCTGGCAGCGTCCAGGCACTACAGAAAGGAGCGGTGAAGGATGCAGAAACGTGGTGAACAGTGGGTAGGAAAGAAATGAAGTACAAGGAAGGAGAACAAGGGATGAGTGATCATGACAGCAGGACCCATAAAAGGAGAAAGAGTTAGCAACAAGACTGAAGCAGTGTGGAGAAAGCAGTTACAGCCAGAGGGGAACAGGGATAAAAGCTTGCTAGGAGCCGAAAAGGAAGTATTGTTAAAAAAAAGAGTGGCTGGAAGTAGCTTGAAAAGATGCAAGCAATGAGGACCGCAGATAAGGATTTGAAATAAGTGAGATGGAAAGCAGAAGAGTCTGTAACGGTCAGGACGTCTAAAATAAGCTGGACTTGTATGCGCTAGTTCTAAATCTTCACATCGCTTTCTTGTCAAGCAAGTATCATCAGTGAGATTTTCTGGCAAGGTGAATATTTCCATTCCTCTTATGCAGCAGATCTGCGTAGCACACTGGTCTTCTACGTGTACAAAATGCCACTTACTTACAGTCACCTGCTTGGGCAGTTCACCTTGCTAATGTTTGGTAGGGGAGGATTAGCCAGTTATTCTCCAGGAATATTTTCTTCCCTATATAAAAGC
Source organism: Ibycter americanus (assembly GCA_035590275.1). Lineage (NCBI taxonomy): Eukaryota > Metazoa > Chordata > Aves > Falconiformes > Falconidae > Ibycter > Ibycter americanus. The sequence goes on from JAVJGI010000002.1 coordinate 22,567,741, forward strand.
TTGAAAAATTGTAGGAAATGGCATTAAAAAATTGTGTTATTGATGCAAAGTGAAGTACTTGGGCTAGAATTAAGGCTGACTGTACTACATGAGTTAAACCAATTATTTGACCAGCTTTTCATGTGGTCACAGGCTATTTTTTCCCCGAGAGCTGTGTTCTTTTTAGCATGGCCCCTGCTCTGCCAACATCTTAGTATGGTATGATTCATGACGTGAAAGAAACTCTTATTGGTATGCTATTTTCTCCTCACGTGCCTCATTTGTTGCAAAAATCTGAAGATGTTTGGAGAATGATGCAGGATGCTGAAGGATCATATTTTGATGTTCCTACTGAATGGCATCAGAAGAAGTGACTACATAGCTCCTAAATGCAGCCGGAGGATCCATGTCAGACCTTGTAATGGGATCACTAGTTGTGTTGGCTTTTATTTCATACAAAATGTAGGATTAGGGAACTCAACAGTAACCTGGAGATCAGGCAGTAAGTATTTCACCATATAACACCTAGATAAGTGCGCTTTTCTTGTACCTAATACCTATACCTTAATTCCACGTATAAGATGGGGATAATAATACTACTTAACTCATAGAAGTGTTAGAGGAATCTTCATTTTTGCTTTTTCTCTGAATACTTCACAGCATACAGTAGCTCTGTTGTGGAAATTAATTGTTGTCTGTAAACTTTAAATGATGTGCAGTGAATTGCATATGTGGCCATAGACAGAATGAAGATGGTTTCTCAAAATAGTTTTTTGGCTTCCAGTGCTTACTGTGTCTTAACTGCATATAAATTACAACGATTACAGAAAATGTGTTGCTTAACAAATGTCTATTTGCCATATAGGATATCTGGGGTTAAGTAACTGATCAGATCAAAAAGTTGAGGTGGTGCTTATGACTGAAATGCAGCTATTAATACAGATTATAGTAAGTAATTCAGAAAATGGTAGATGTAGTTCCCACAGGTGCAACAGAACACCATGGGTACAGGTGTTCCATTTTAACCTGAGCTTCAGAATGAATTACTTGTAGTCCTCAACTGATAGTAATTATTACCATATAAAAATGTAATTGTACATCTATATAAAACTGCGTACCTGTGTGTAGTGTATTTAGCCATAAACTGAAGTACAATCAGAATTTAAATGCAAATTTAAGTTACAGCACAGTGAGCATTTATATGTGAATTATTAGGATTTCTACAGATTTTGGGTTTTAGTGGCATACTTATTTTAAATAATGAAGTAAGTGATTTTGATGCTGTGTAGTGCCTCTGAAATAGTTTTTGCCATTTCTTCTATCAGATGTCTTGAACTGCTTAGAAAATAGCATCTCAACTTCTATAAGTAAAACTAAGAAAGGAAGTGTAAGAAATGTTTCTCTTTCTGTTCCATGTATGGAAAAAAGCATAAAGGTAGCTTTTTCTTCCAGACAAAAAGTATCTCAAAATAAGTACTCAGAAATCAAGGCACTGAAAAGTGCTACTTGTTCCAGAAGGCAATGGTCTTGTTTGCTCGCTCAAGGTTCTAGTGAGGGACCAAGACAGATGTGGAATCGCAGTCTTGTGTCTCTCTGGCTTTTGCTGTGACTCCTGACCAGTCTCTTGTGAGCTGGTAGCCCACTAAACAGCTGTGCTTTTGGGAAAAAAAATGAAAATTTTGGTTTGAGAATCTACATTATTTCCAGTGGGTATTGCCATATACAAAATAACATTTGTTTGTCTCTGAAGTTCCCGAATACATATGCTCGTATAGTCCTCAGGAATGCTAACATTTTCTTGTTAGAAGTGCTGTGTCACCATCGTCTCATCGGATGAACAGATGTTTGTTTTTTCTGGTTGATTATTGCCTGCACAGCTCTTCATCCTCTAACAATGATTTCACTGTGCCACATTGTTCAATGTGAAATGCATGAAATGTCTCTGGATTATGTTGGGTCAGATTTGCTAAAGGACTTGGAATTTTGTTTGGGTAGGAGAGCTTTAAGCATTGACAGAAAAACATTTTATCTTTCTGAATCAAATCCTCTTCCAGTTCTGTTTATGGATCTCTTAGCAAATGATATTACTTGAGACTCTTTTTCTTCTCCCTTCCAAAGTCCTTCGTATGTCTATATGTGTGAATTGCAATTCAGAAATAATGAACTCCTTTTGACTGTTCCAAGACTGGTTTATTGCGTTTGTGTTTTGTGGGATGCCTTATTTCTTAAAATCAAGTTTTATTTTGGGGCAGTCCCAGCTGGTTTAAAATCAAAGCAGCAGAATACATTTTTAGGGTCGTGAATGTAACACTTTAAAAATACTGATCGCTAGTAAAGGTAAACATTTCATAAAACTACTGTGTTGTGACAAGGAAGAATATTGAGAATAGCTGAAAATCCAAGTCTGCATCTTTTATGTTCTTAATAACAGATGGCTGAAGGATAAAAATACTTCTCCTAGTGCAGTGCCCTTTTAGTATTCGTGCTCTGCAGTTTCAGTTCTGGAAATATATTTGGATGAGATTAGAAAGGAAGAATGCATACATCTCAAAGTCCTACGTGTACACTAGTAAAAGATAGTGGGATGAGCATTCAGCTTGCGCAACTTACCATACGTTTATTCAAGTCAGTGGAGCTGGAAGTTGAAGTTGCAGAAGCTGAAGATCTGCCCCAGGGCATTTAGAGGTGTTTACGTCTGTGGATTCCTGTTCTGGGTCTCATACGTACAGTATAGATCAAAGTAATAACTTTCAGAGCTTTAACTAGACATTGAAATATCTTTTTCAGGTACGGTATTTTTTTCTTCATGCATTTGAGTTAGGTGAGTGTTTAGATAACCAAAATGCTTATACAGCAGATGTCTTGACCTTAACTCATTAAAAACAAATCAATTTTGTTGCTGTTTCTTCTGATTTATACAAATATTCACACACCATTTTTTTTGGTGTCAATTCTACCTGAAGTATACAGTACAAATCTTTCAATTGTGGAAATTTCTAAAACCAGAATTTTATTTACAACATGAGGGTTTTACTGCGACAGGTATTTCTGGAGATAAGCTGACCACATACTCGTAATTCCTCCCCCCCCTTCCTTCTTTTTTCCTTTCTTCTTTCTGGACTTTTGCAGAGTGGATTATGCTAACAGCCACAGACCTTTCCTCAGTTACTGACTTTGGATTTTGTTTGTTTATTTTGCTGGACTTTTCCACAGAACATTACCTGTCTGAATGGGGGGTGGGGAGGAGGGGAAGGAATTATCTTGGATTATGGTGGTGTTTCTTAAAGAGAAGTTTGTGCTGTGTTACAGCTGCTTCTGAAGTTTAAAAAGTATGTCTTGTGTAGAATCCAGGCATGAAAATGTGCATAGATGTGTGTATATATACAGAAGAAAAGTTTGTTTGGTGGTTGTTTTTTTTCTATGATGAGCTGAATTCCTAAAGTGTTCTAGTTTCATATTTGCTCTAAGAGTAGATGTATGACAAATTCGGGGCCCAGTTTATAATGAAATATATCTTTGCTAATGCAATTTTCTTACTTTTGTTTTTTAAAGAGGCTAAGAAAAATAGTGGTCTGAAGGATAGGAATTCTCTTAGTTTGTAAAAAGAAAAGTATCACTTTAATTTCTTTTTGACATTCTACAAATTGTGGTGTTCTGCCAGAGCTCTTGATTATTTTGTAAATTGTTATCAACTGCTTGCAGGTTACCAAATAGCCCAAATAATTACTCAGTGATTTAGATTTAGAATGGTATTTTCAAAGGAACTAAAGGATTATGAAGTGGGAACTGCCTAAATCGTCTGCACTCTGAGAACCACTCCTCAATCACATCCTTTTTATTCCAGTAAAAGTCCTCACCTTTTTTGTGTGATGGG
>JAVJGI010000002.1:22571603-22630624 GCA_035590275.1 Ibycter americanus
AGAAAACCAAGTTTTATCTGAGTCAAGAGTTACAGATGTTGATGATTAGGTTCTATTAATCACTAAAATCTTTAAAATAGCTTCTATTTATACATGTTTTCCATCTTCATTTTGCTTTTCCAGTTCTCCACAAGCAGCCAAGAGAAGTGTGCCTTTGTTTGCTGGAACTTGGAAGGATTGCAGCAAGGTAGGTGAAAATATTTAAAGAATGAAGAAATATTTGCATTCTTGACAGCAGTGGCTATTGAGAGACGTACCAAATCAGCACATCTCAAGCTAACTTTTATTCTCATTAGGTTCAAGGAGAATGTCTGTCTTGGTGTCACTCAGGATTATCTTGTGGGCGGTTGTTAACAAATATAATGAAATCTGTGTACCATTACCTCGATGAAGGTATTTGTTAGCTGTCATATTAAGAGAGGAAAGAGTTTGGAATTTTTTTCTAAATAAAGCTTTGAGCTGTTTCTCCTTCTGACAGTCAGATCTCTCTCTAGACAATTGAGATTTCATTAACTTCACTGATAATAAATTGATCTTAACATGACCTAAATCTGACCTAAGCAACACTGACTTTTATTTATTTAAATAAACTTAGATCTGATTTTCACCAACAGAAGCAATACGAGAACTGAGTTAACAGTCTGCATTCTGTCTCTGTCAGATGATTCTAGCCAGGCTGGCCCTTCAATACTTTGTAGCATTATCTTTAATGTCAAGACAAGTGACTTTTGCTAGACAATCAGAATGACAGTAGTAAGAATGTGATTTTTCCCTTTTTGCAGATGCAGATTTAACCAGCATAGCGCATAAGATTTGCTAAAAAATATATGAACAGCAGTGCTGCTGCCCAGCCTTGTGTGTAAATTGCAGTTGCATTCACGCATGTGTATCAGATTGGACTGCCTTGCTATTCAAATAGTTTCATTAATTTCAGAAGAAGTTCTTGTGGTTACAATCAAGGCGAAGGAGACCCCTGTTTATTCCTAGCTTAAGAACTAGTATTTTCATGCTAAAATTGCGTTATGAGTATTTCTATTTTGTGAACGCAACTTGCTTGGGAAGCTGCTTAACTAGAAATTTGTCTCTTGGTGAAGTTTCGGAAAAGCCCTCCATGCCAGTGAAAGCTTGCATAGGAATAGTGTTGACCAGAAAAGGTTGATTTCCACGTTGCAAGAATTTTCTTATCTGTAAAGCTTAGATTCAGTTAAAAAAATAATAATAAAAATTTAACTTTCCATGGATAAGGAAGTGTTGTGATCTGTAGGTGCTCAATGAAATTGATGTTCATGAATCTTAATTCATGAGCAAGAAACTGTGCTTTCAAGAACCCCAGCTTGGAGATAGACATTCCAGCATCCAAACACCATATATGCAGGGCGTAGCCGTCAGAAATGTCTGCCATGGGTCGATTACTTGATAGTATCCAGCTTCCTCAGAGAATGCAGGTCAGTGGTTAGGCAGCATTCTATTCTGCTAAAGTTGGTTGAGTTAGATTAATCTTATTTTGCAATGAGATTTAATTTCTCAACAGATTTAAAAGGCACTGAAGTTCGAATCTTATCCTTTATATTTGTCTTTTGTCTCACGCTTCCGTGTCTCACGTTCTCTGTTCCAGGCATGAAAACAAATACTGAATTAATAAATGAATGATGTTTTCATTTATTATGTGTATCTATCCATTTGCCTTTAGGATACTTTTTTATTTATAATACATGTATATTACCATATGCCATTGCTTTATTTTATATATTATATTTATGTTACTGTATTTCATTTTTGTTTATAGCTTAGAGGACTAATGATGTATGTGTCTCTACTTGTTCCTGCTCTAATATCTCTTTGAAAACAAACAAAACCCCATTTATAATCTTGTGAGTTTCCAAGGTGCACAAAAAATGTTGAAGGGGAACATCATGTTAATATAATTGAAAAGCAAATATGTGATGCCAATTTTGCCTGAGCTGTGCGGTAAGCTAGAACTATATGGAAAAGGAGAATGGATAGTTGCCTCCACTAAGCATAGGAAAGAGCACATTAAACTTGACGTTGTGCTGCTTTACACAGGAGAGAAGTTGGCTGCGTGCTTGCCAAGTTTGTAAGGCAAACTGGGTCTGTTGACAGTCTTAGGAGTCTGCTTTCCAGGGCAGGAGCTGCAGAGATCTTTGAAAAGGTGCCTCCGTATGTTTTTAAAGAATGAAAAAAGTAAAAGACGCTGAATAACTTCTTCCTTTTCTCTCCCTTTTCTGTTTTAGAAGCAGAAAGATGTTCAAAGTGGCTTATTCATCACAAGGAGCCAACTCTTAGCACACTTTGCCCAGCTAGATTACTGTTAGTCTTTAGGGTCTAGAACTCCCATGAGTCAGCTTAGGCCCTTCTTCTTAGTGAAAATAACCTTGGGATTGAGGCACAAGTGAGCAGGAAAGGGGATTGTTTGAGGAGGAGATAGAATTGAGCTCTGTTCTGCTAAATGAACCCATTCCACAGATACTCTGCGGATGAGGGAAGACAGCTGATAATTTACCTATGCTTTAGCAATGCTTTTAGCATGTTCTTTCATAGTGTCCGCTTAGCCAAATTAGAGACATGGACTGGATGGGTGGACTACACAGTGAGTGGAAAACTGGTGTGACCACTTGGCTCAAAGAGTGGCAGTTCAAAGCCAGGTACCAATAAAAATAGCATCACCTCATAAACTATCCTGGATTCCAATTGTTTATGAAAATGAAACTCTGAGGTTATCTGTGAAATTTCAATAGCTAAAATGGGCCATTTTATGCACCGGCAGATATCGTGTGGGTAGAGAACATTTATGAGAGAGGGAAGTGTCCCACGGGATGTAATCAAGCACTGACAGTACACGGGACTTTTGCAGTGGTTTGCACAGGTCCAACATTCTCCCAAATTATTTTAAAGTCAGAGATTATACAATGGAAAACAGCTAAATTATCTTTTCTGCAGAAAGAATGAAGTTCTTGGGTAACTATTGAGCTTGGGGGGGTGTTAAACAACACCTGCAGGTCTTTTGAAATTACTGTTCAGCAATTTCAAGACCTTTCTGCTATTGTATTCAATTTTTCCTTGGTAAAAATGGGAAGTGATGCTCTAAGAAGTCTATTGGAGATCACATTACAGTCCAATGTTTCTTCATTTGTAGTTATGGGAAGGCAGGCTAGAAAAGAGCAGAAAAGGAAATTCTCATCATACCTTCCAGAACAGAATTTGGACCTTTACCCCTCCTAGAAAAGATGTGGGTTTTACCATTTCGGCTTTCCAGCAACTTTGCTGCAGGTTGATAAAATATGTGGGGAAAAAATCTCTGTGTGTGTGTGTGTTCATTGGTTTTATTTTTCAACTCATCACCAGAGGAATTCAGAATATTGGAAGTACAGGGACCTTTAGAACTCTGTCATAATGACAAAAATTGGAAATTATGGAAAGCAGTAGAAGCAAAGGAGCAGCACTGCTTACAGTGGAAGAGTTTTATTTGATGAGTAAGGCTGCATGCAGGTGTAGGCTTAGAGCCTAGTGGGAATTTAATGATTTACAGCCTGTCGGCATCTGCAGACAGACGGGAAGTAAATGGATTGTATATGAGTGCTTGCTTCAATGTTGGCTGACTTTTCTTTAGGCAGACTGCACCAGTTAGAAGCCAATACAAGCACAGATTTAGTTCTTGGTTTTCTTTGTATTAATTTCTAGGCAGTAGTGTAACTCAATTAAAAGTTATCAGAAAAACGCAAAAGATAATATATGCACTTATGCCCTTTCTTTGCACACTTTTAACATTATTATGGTATTTAGCTGAGATGTTCATAAAATATTTGTTACTGCTCAACATTTTAGTGTCCAGATCTTTACCTAGATAAACCAGCATATTTCTGCATCTAGGCTGTGGACTTTTCTACTACAGAAGAAAATAGGGTTTAATTTATGCAAGTGGTTTGCTATGAGAAGCCTACCTGGCATGATAACTTTTCCAAGCTGAAGTCCTCCTCCGAAAAAGGAAATCTTTCTATTTTTCTGGGTTTTGTTGAGTGTTGGCAAAATAAAAAAAACAGAGAGGAATTATCAGTGATTAGGAAAATGGGATGGGCTTTTAGACTTCTGTCCAAGCTCTGCTGCTTGCTGTGAGATACTGATTTAATCACTTGCCATGAAACTTTCAAAAGCAGGCGTTGTTTTAAAGAACTTACTTTCCAAGTGCCGTGTTTGAGATGCTCCATGCCAAAGTTGCATGTATTTTGTTTTAGTTGGAGGTACAAGCGTTTTGCCACTGTAAACAGTGATCCGAAGACTGCCTGTCCAAAACCAGTTAGAAAAAGCATTAGCCACTTCTGAAAAATAGTGGCCATGTCTCAATGTATTTATGTATAAATTCGGTGCAATAGTTGAGACCAGGATAATCTTTAATCCCTTTTCTTCTGGATTTCTTCGAAAAATACGAGCAGAAAATACAAGTTGTCAAGTAATTTGAAAGGTTGTTGTTTTGAGAGAAAAAAGAAAAAAAAAGGCACAAATGTACTGAACTTGAATCCGTCCTACATGGTATAGCAATTTTTGAGGCCTTTTGGTCATAAATTAGTCATTCACCAATATATATGTTATCAGACAGAAAAGCTGGGGAAAAATCCTCGATTTCCTGTAAATTTGATCAACAGAGAGATTCCACCTAAATTAATTTTTTTATTTAATTGAGAATGATGGCATTAATATTTGATAAACTTTATACATGTTTACTAATGTATGTAGCATTCTGTTATTGCACAGTAGGGCAATATAGAAGGTATAAATTCTTTCCACCATTTTGTTTTAAAATATGTAATACTTTATAAGGACTAGTAATTTGTTTGCGTGTTTCCAAAAGGTTTGGCGTGGAGCCTCCTGGATTAATAAAGCTGGAAAAAGAAATTGAACAAGAGGAAACACTTTCAGCCCCCCTTCCGTCTCCTTCACCGTCACCAACAAAATCTCCTGGGAAAAAGAGCACAGGGAAACTGTTGGATGATGCTGTAAGTTGTGGGAGGAAGCTTCTTCCTATCTGACCCGTTCTGGTATGCACTGACTCGCGAGGCACACAGAAGGCTGAGTTCAACATCTGACTGGATTTTAAAGATTTGCAGACTGATAGAGTTAATTTATTTTTGACCACAATTATTTATGCCTGAAGTTTGGAAAAAATGTCGCACTGTGTAGGAGATCTGCAGTTTAGCCTAGCTTTGTGCTTAGGGCCAAGTTCCCTTCTTATTACTCCATTTTCTTTTTCTGTTCAATTCTTATTCATCAACTCCCACTTGGTGTTTTGTCTGAAAAAAGACTGAGTCAGGACTAGGAGATTTGGCCCGTACTGACTTCTACTGAATGTTAACAAACACTTCTAAGTTATCTCAGCCTAATTTTTATGCTGCTGTTCTGTATGTTTCTCACGTGGTAAAAAACCAAGCTTTTTTTGCCTCATTGCTGGGGCGAAAGAATCTTGCTTTGAATTTTGTTAAACTCTCTGCAGTACAATGCAGTGTTCATTTCTCTGATACAAACCCTCGAGGGGTTCACTTGAAATAGCTGGAATCAGATAAAAAGGATACGTTTTGAGACCACGAAGAGGTTAAACTTGAAAAGTACAAATATATTCTATAAAAAGAAGCAGTTACTATAGTAACTGCTATATTACAAGGTAGATGTGCCACCTGGGAGTTACAAAGCACTTCTTGAAAAATCCATGTGCCACTTTTTTGTTACAAAGAGCAGATGGAATATAATGCTCTTTCATTTTATTGAAATACTTTGTACTATTTGACGCAAATAATTACATTTAATGTTTTTTTTTAAATTTTGTATTTCTTCCTCAATTTTGCAAAAGCACTCACTTAAGTTTCAACAGAATTAAGAACAGTTATGTGTAGAAGGAGGGCAGCAACTGCGTATCTTGTAGGAACAGAACAGAGAGTGTGAAGGTTGTCTCCAACCACCTCCTTTAATTTAGAAAGCAGTGGGGATAGAAGCACAGTGGAATTCATCCAGCTAGATTCCTGACCTGCTCTGCCCCAGACACTCACACCATAAAATAGCAGCAGTGCTCGTATAGTCCAGACACAAAATAAAATAGGATATAATTCTTCCCTCTGCTTCCTTATTTGATTTCCAAATTCCACTCAATAATATTTCTGTGTCCTTTGGGATAGTAAGGTAATGGAAGCCTCAACAGCAGGATCAGCATTGAAGGTCTCATTATCCTCTGTTTTACACCAGTATAAATCTGTTGGCTTCCATTCTCCGCAGGCCAAAGATGGCTCTGTTTTGCTTACACAGTTCGAAACAACCTTGAACATGTTCAGCCTGGCTGCTCTGGGTTTTTGTTTGATGAACCCTGGTAGAAACAGCTATTAAGGCATAGTTCACACTATCCGTTTTCAGCTTCCAAATTCAAGACTGTCTCCAGAGGTGTTAAATGCCATAGGGTATTATGTCAGAAATTGCTGATAATTGGGCAGCGTTCAGATGGCTGTTGCCAAATAGTCCTCTAAGCACAGTCCCAGTCTTGGTACCGCATTCCAAGCGATACAGGAATGCACCTTTTGCATCCTCAGCAGCCTGCACTTGGATTTAAGTCATCAACTGCTGACTTCATGTAAGTTATTCCTATTGTATACTGACTGCCTAAATAGTTTGGTTCTCCAGAAATGGAGGCTGACACTCACCCATGTTGATGAAAATCACTGGAGTAATAAATCTTAAAATAATTGAGAGATTGTACATTCAAACTGAGGACAGCTCATTTGATACTTGAGAAACACTTTTTGTGTCTAAAATACATGTAGTGTTCCTCTGCTAAGTGTTATTTTAAAATGAAGTTTTTTACAAAAATATCATGCCCCAATTTAAAAAAGAAAAAAAAGTTAAGAATAATGATGATAAAATACTCCACAAAGTAATAAAGTTACTCAAATAACAACACTGAACAATTTCAGAAATAATTGGAAAGCCTTTAAATCGGTCAACAGGGCTAGTTTCAAAAGCGTTTTTGCTCCCTATTGTAGTATAGAAACAATAATTTGTCAACCTTTAATTTCAGTCTGGTGTGTTTAACATACTATAACTTTATTCTGAAAGCAGATCTGAAAAACATTTGTTGTAATTCAGAAGCTTTTCCTGTTTGTTTATTCAAGATAACCAGAACACCTACCAGAGTGCTATAGCTTTGCCCTGATTTTTTTTTTTTTTCTTTCTTCTGAATCAGTTTAAGACTTTAATTTGTTAGCTATTCTAAGAATATCCTTTCCCGGACCTCAGACCATTTTTACAGGCCTCAGTTTACAAACTGGATTTGAAAAGGTCTTTGGAATATTATTTGAAGTGGACAAAAACTCTAGGAAGTTCCTCTGGCATTTTGTATTGTCTGACACTGACATATTAGGTCAGCACTCATCCAAGAAAACTGCAGTATATGAAAATGCTACACTTGTTGTTGCTGTTCCTATGCAGTAGTGCAATTTAAATGTCAAATAAGAGTTTCTCAACCAGATCTGCTATTTTGGCATTGATGTCTCTGCTACTTTCAAATCACCGAATACACTTCTATGAAACATTAATGCCTTTGGTAGCACATGCAAGGCCAGGTTTTCACAACAGGTTGAAGTCAAGCTGATGCAACTAATAAAAAGCAGGAAAGTGGTTTTCATCTGTCTTTTCTCAGCCCTTATTGTTGGGGCTATATACTTAGGTTTGGCAGTGATAGAGTATTCTTGAGAGGGATTTAAATTGCCCTTGATTGCACTAATGCCCTAAGGTGGAGATCAACAAAAAGTAGTTAGCAACACTAGGGAGCATCTTGGCATGGCTTTGTGATTATGTCACAGTAGTATTCTCTGTATACTGTTTTTTTAAAGTTAGGGCACTGTTTGAAAGTGCCAAGAGAAGGTATCGGGCAGCACCTTTTATTGATAAGCAAGAAGCTCTGTATATATTAAATTTATTTAGATGGGAAAATACTGCGTTATGACAGCTTCATTTTGCCTGTCAGCTGTGTTAGCACTTTGACAGTTGAGCTGATTCACCACAAAGTACTGAGAACACACCTACAAAATTTTGATGCTGAACTCAAACAGTCTGACTTCAGTTAAACAGTGCAAATTTTATGTTGAACTGTGTGACACTTGTCTCTGTTTTTACCTCATCACAGCTATGAAATCGTTCTTGATATTGGAAGCAACCTAGTCTGGGATTACAGAAATATTAAGAAAATTAAGAAAAAGTGATAAAATACCACCAGTGGAGACTTAGATTAGTGATACTGTGTTATGGCAAATGCCATCTTGAATGTTTTGCTACACGTGCTGTTGTAAACAGTTTCTATTAATTACCTCTGGGTTTTCCAGGTTAAACACATTTCTGAAGATCCACCTTGTAAGTGCCCTAATAAGTTCTGTGTGGAGCGTCTTTCACAAGGAAGATACAGAGTTGGAGAGAAGATCCTCTTTATTAGGGTAAAGATTTTATTTTTTATTTTGAAGTGAATTGCTAGTATCTGCTACCTTCCACTTTGCAAATGATATCACTGATTGGCAGGAGAAAATATTTTCTTGTTAAACAGCACCAACTTATTTTTATGAAGCTGTTGGGGAATAAATAAACTACAGGGGTCAACTGACCCAAGGAATTATTAGCATGTGGTAGTTACTTCTAACTTCAGGTCATTGAATTTGCTCCGTCTTTGATCAGTGGCAACCAAAAGTCTTCACAAATGGAGCTGATAACTTCCCCTCAGGTTGGTTTGAAAGAACATCGACTGCATTAAAACAGCCTTTCTCCTGTTTTGTGTTGACTGATACTATTTGATGGGTCAGGAAACAGATCAAAGACTTCATGATGACTGAATTGCCAAGTCATGACTAAGAGATATTGCTAAACTGGGGTGAGGAAACCATTAATGTCCATAGTACTTAATTTGATTAACAGGTATTTCCAAACCCAGTGTTGTATTTCAGATTTCATATGTAATATATGTGATATATTAACTCCCAAAGCACAACGTTAATCATTAATATAAATACTTGCTAGCATTAGTACCTGGGTGAGTTTAGCATGAGTATACTATCCAAACTTAATTTTTATTCTCTTAATCTTCTCTATATATGCTTATGGTAATAATAATGAAAATATGCTAATCGTATCAATTTGCAATAGTAGGTTATGAATCTGATTCATGCTATGCTTCTTTCCATTTTCCCTTTTCCTCTCCACATGTACTATCCTTGAGTAATGAATTGACAAAATAGCTCTCGCTCTCATATAACTGTTATTCCTATTTGCTAAAGGCACACAACTGTGACCAGATAAAACTGAGGATTTAGCACTTGTAAGAACAAAAGAAGTCAGAGGGACTCCTTCCCATCTGTAGAAGTCAAGTTCCTAGTTCAACAAAACACCAGAGCGCTTGTTCTGTCATTAACTTATGCGTAACTTACAATGAAGTCAAATTTAGATAAGGATTTAGGTTTTCTCATGTGTAGGAAGTTGAGAACATGTTTAAGTACTGTGCTGAATAGGGATTGAGAACTTGCAATTAATTCAGTAATACCTCAGAAAGAGGAAGAAGTAAAGGATTTGTCACAGACAGTTAGAGATTTCACGTGCTAGTGTAAAGGATTAATAGATTTTCTGTTTTGTAGCCAGTGAGACTTTTTTAAATTCTGCAGTATTTTTAGACACTGTTTTTTTTACTAGCTTCAAATGACTTTGAAGAAGGTAATGATCATTAACCAAAGATCCCAGTAATGTGGCACAGTTTTAACACTCACGTTTTCTTCCTTTGGATTTAAATTTCAAATAACAATATCAAAGTATTTTTAATCTTTTAGTTTTGAGAAACTTGTTTTTCTGCCAGAATGGTGAGTGTCAAATTCTCTTGTGCTGGCTTCTTTATTGTGCAATCTAGTCCAAGTCAGATTCCATTCCAAGTTTGCAAACAAAGCACCCTTTTCATATCACGCTACTGCATTCCAAGTTGAATTGTGCCAAAAAATAACAGTAATATAGATTAGACATTAAACTGCAGTATTAGAGATCATTCCTACAAAACTGATACCAATGGAAACTTGCCATGAACTTCAATGGGAGCAAGTCCATATTCCTAGGTTTTAAAAGTCAGTTGTCTTTTGGTTTTGGTTGGTTTGAACCTCAGTTTGGAATGCTTCACTGGATCACAGTAAGTTTTTACTCTTATTTCTACATGTTCTTATTATGTACGTAAGTAGATTTATTAGCCTTTCTTTCAAATCCTTTGGACACTTGTTAGAAAAAACATTTAAGATGTGTAGCTGACTTTTAATCTTGTTGATATTTGGCACTCTATTTGATGTCGCTGATGTAGTTCCTCCTATGTTCTCTGTTCTTTACACAGCATGACCTGGCCTTTATGCAGCCAGATATATGCCATTTGTTTATAACCCAACATGTTCCAGTTGAATTGAGACTGAAAGTTTCATTGTTTTAAGTTGGCTTAATATACCCATTACTGTCTCTGTTAGCTTTCTCCAGTAACCTACGCATTTATAGACTTAAAACCTATTTAGTTTCAGTGATGCTACAAGTATACCATGTGACAAAATATTACAAGAGCTAAGTTTAAAGTGGAGTTAACACCTTTTCGTTGATGGTTAAGATTATTTGTTTTTCAGAAAATATTTAGTAATATCATATCCGTAACAAATTTGTTTGATTCTGCAAGTCCTGTTAAAAAAAAAAAAAAAAGAAAAAAAGAAAAATTGTCCAAGTCCCTCATTTTGTTGATTTATATCTGTGTATGAAACAACTGAAAAAGGAACAGCAAAGAAAAATAAAACCTGGCAAAACATAAAATCCATGAAAAAAATTACACACGTCAATCTAAAGTAATTTTAAGGAAAAAAAACCTTTGGAATATGTAGCAAAACACGGCAGGGACAGTCCTTCAAAATTCCTCTTGTATTGTAGTAACTTAAGGTAATGGTCCCATTAAAATTACTTTGAATAAAAATTATTTTTCATTAATATTGAAAAATGTTTAAATTTGAGATGAAAATAAGCCATGGAAATGATGAAAACACATTAAAACGTTAAGATGCTTAAGTCTGCTGATAAAAATGCATGTCACAAAAGTAATTCTTTATGCATGAAGTAATTCCGTAATGCATAAACTGAACATGATCACCATAATGCTGTGGTGGCTTAGGTGCTAAAAGTTTATTTTCAATAAAAATTTATTTGCTTGTGAATTCTTTTTCCTTCCTGCCATATAGGCATGAAAGAGTCTAAATTCCACTTACACAGAAATGATGCAAGACATGTTTTACAGTAACAGATTATATTAGTAACTCTAGGTAAATGAAATGACTAGCTTATTTGAAGTAGAAACATTGGTTTAGAATTAGTGTGATCTCTATGTGTGTGCCATATACAGTCAATTATTTGCCTGTTCACTCTTAATCCTAGTCTTATGCCATGAAGTGGTTTAGAGAACAAGCCTTAATCTTTCAAAGTAGAACTTAATAAGCCCATTTTTAAAAACAAAGAACAAGTCATGAAAAAGCATGCATTTGTGCAAGGTAAGTTATAGCTTGGAAAAAGGTGTCACAGAGCTTGAAGTGCTTACCTCTTGCAGAAGGCAGTAAAGGTGTTATTTAGATTAATAGAGATTTTATAGTAAGAAATGTCTGTCAGGCCTTAGAAAAGGGTAATTGTTTTTAAACAATTTCCGTGGCAAGTATTCGTATTTTGAGTTATCATGTGTGTATTACATTGTGTACGTGTAAGGCTGTACACTTTTCACAAACCAGCAAGCTTCTCTCAGAAAGATCTGTCCTGTTGGTCTGTACCCATAATAACATTCAAACCATTGGGTTCTGCACAATGGAAAAATTATTTCTTTGTGCATAAGGGTTCTGGCTTTAAAGCCTATCATTTTTCCTAGAACTTTTAGGTGTTCTCTGCCTCGCACACCAGATGATCAGCATGTGATTGCTCTTACACTTTTTGACCTTGTACTTTTAATCATTAATATTGCTTAGCATTATTTTGCTGTAGTAATAATAAAATATTTGCTTAATACTAGCTTCTTCTAAACCCCAGGAAATGAAAGGCATTATTTCCCTTCTACAGCTCCTGTGTAGAACTTTATTTGGGGATTCGCGATCAAAATGTGCATGTCGTGTGGGTGTTTATGTGTGTAATATCTGCGTAGATATATATAAAATCACTCTGCAGACAGTCTGGTGTACACAATTGCCTCTTCCTGGTGAGAAAAATGTACTCATATATAAATATGGAAGCATGCTTTACTCCAAGCCATTCAGGTAGGGTTGATATACCATCTAAGAACTGGAAGTAAGGACAAATGGAAAGCAGATTGATTATACAGTTATCAAGACTCAAATGTCTGGTTCTGCTCTTCCAGTCCAAATACATAAATCACACTCATAACTTTCGCTTAGTATGTTTCTGTGTTTTGTTTTTTCTCCAGTGTCATTTACCTAACTTGCATTGTCTTCCTTATTCCAAGGATTTTAACAGTTGTTCTGCTTTCCCTGGGCCCTTTCACGTCTAGTCTACCAAATAGTTCACCATTTCGGCACTGAAATTTCTTCCCTAGAGCTTTATCCATATCAAATACATTTCAAGGATGTTTCCAATATCAAAAACAGGCAGATCAGGAGTTTTAATTGAACTGACTTTAAAGGAGGTGATGTGGGATGCCTGGGAGTCATCTTGCGAGTGAATTCTGAAAACACATCTTGGGCCTCAGGACAGTGACGGTCATTGGCCTCTTCTCTTCTTTGGGCTTCTGATCTCAGTCTCCTCATGCTTACAGACAAACATACTAATTATCAACTCCAGATGGCAAAAGACCCGGGGAAAAGCATGTCTAAAGTCCAGCCCTAATTTATGTCCCAGGTGTAAGGTTTTTTTGGAGAACTTCCAGCAATGGGTGGCTGACCACTTTTTTACCATGTGCCCATTCCTCTCCAATGGCTTTATGCTCATGGAGTGATTGGCACATTTCAGTCTTTCTTGTGCTAGTGAAGGTGGAATTCTTCTCAACCTTTTCAGGTTTTGTGTTTTTAAAAAAGTCTTTAGAGGGCTGGTAAAATTTTGTCCATGAGACTCAAAAGCTCTTGGACAAACTGACACTGAACGTGTCTGTGGGGTGACAGGAGTCCAGTGCTGCCTATAGGACAGTCAGGAAATCTGTTTTTGTCTTTACTCTGCCATTAATCTGTTGAGTGACGGTAGGCAGACCCCTGCCCTACTCACCTGAAGTTACAATTTGATTGTTCTCATAGTTACATTTTCTCTCCTGCTCCTGCCTTTTTTACTTTGTCTTTTTTCCCCTTGCTTCCTTGAGCCTTTCCTACTCAGACCTCGCAGCCTTCGTGGAGCCACAAGCCCATGGACATCTCTCTTGTTGACTTTGTACTTGATGATGCTGTTTGCGCTGAACACAAGAGCAGCTACAGTTCCACTATCTGGTTCTGTGAAGACTTGACGTTTCTAGTTAAATAGTTGACAGATTTTCACTGAGGGTTAGCCAACCCCATAAAGTACTACAAATCAAATTTTTTTTTTTTTTTTTTTACCCCCCTGCTTGATTTTATTTCTTCTATTTTTTATTCAACACGCTGCTTTTGCGTGGCCATTCATGTTAATTTAGCGTCTAGAACTGGTGTCTGTTGGAGATAGTTTGAAATGTGTATTTTGAGCAAAGATGCTTTGAAAGGATTCATTGTAAACTTCTTTACAAAACAGCTGTGTAAGTCAAATTGTTAGCTGCTAATTTAACGGAACAGTGATGGAGTTACTCCTTTTCACTTTCACCCAAACGGTGTTCTCGTTAGTTTTGGTTGAAAATGTTTTGACAGAATGTATCTCTGATGCAGTACGCTGGTTCCATGGAACGGGCAGGCTATGCAGTAGCTCAGCAGTCTTTCTCACTAACTTAGACCTGTTTGCCTTAGTGACCTCCTTCTGTGGACAATTAAATATTGTGTCGTCTTTAATTCCCAATGTCTCCCCCTATGCAGTGTTGTACAATGAGATCTCCACTTGGATGCTTGAAAAATCTTTAGCAAATCATCTTGTGCTTTTCTAAGATGTAATGCATCTTCAAGAAGTGTCACATTTTAGTTCTTGAAATTACTAATACACCTGCAGTAATTTCCTGCCAAGGCATTTATAATTTAGGCTCCTAGAGTCAACGTTACAACTATATTAGGTTCCCTGTATTCAGTGGAAAGAGAAATCTCCCTTGGGAGGTGTCCTAGAACAGGAGGCCAGCATAGGGTATTCTGAAGCTGTGTGTGTAAATATCTTTAAAAGCACCAGCCAGAAATTCAGCTGACTTCCTTCGCAACGTAATTCAGGCTTAGGAGGACTTTGGTGTGCTCTTAAGGCAGCCGGTGCCTGCAGGGGTGGCAGCCGACACCGTGAGACCTCCCTGGGTGCCACAGTTTCCCCTCTGGCAGGAATGGGCCAGGGTCCAATCGCCCCATGCACCCGTATCAGCAGTGTTTTCTGTGTGGTAGCTAATTACACAAAAAAATTCTCAATACTTTAAAGGTAGATAAGGATGAGTAACAAAGCTGGATAAATATGTATCACAGATCTCATTATTTCAGGCTTCCCCCCCAGCCCCTCCCTAGAACGCCGAGAATACAAAAATAGACCAAATTATAGAACTTCCTTCCTTTCCTCCCTCCCCCCTCCACCTTTTTTTTCTTTTCCTGTTCTTCTGACTCCTTTTATATGAAAGGTACCAGATCAGCATCTGCGTATCCAAGAGCACAGATAGACGGCTAATCCGCTCCACTATTAGGCTACAGGCAAGAATTTGCAAAATGAAAAAGCCTGTATAGTTTATTGTTGAGAACCACAAATTGGGTCCCATAAGTTTATACTGAAAATGTTAATAGGGGAAAGTGTTTCCTTTTTGTTCAGTTATTTTCTTGTTGTGGTTGTGTTTACTAGATCAACCATTTCATAAGAATCCATTTAACGCTTTACTAGGCATTAATGCATCTGGAATTAACGATGAAACAGCAGTTAATGCTCGCGATTTGGAACTAGTACGCCTGACGCATTAGAACTGGAGATGAAATTATTTGTGGTGTTGCCCTTCAAGAAGGATAGCACTGAGCTTAAATAAGAAAATTTATTTTCTTATTTAAACTTCTTTCTTGGCGAGGTGAAAAGGTCTTGTGTGACAGTAATGCGAACAACGTATTTAAGACAGTCAAGGTAAGCACATCTATTTTTTGTAGGACAATGCTGCAATATTTTATAGGGTGAATTAAATTCATATTCTTCACTGTAGCTTTATGTAATTAGTATACAATGCTAATCAAAATGGAAAAAAAACCAAACCCACCCTGCTTTGTTGTGAAATACTTTGTGTACAGTATACCCTTACAGTATAAACATAACTCATGCTGCCATCTAGAGAACCGACAATAAATGAGTCTTATGTGATGGCATCAGTGAACCAAAGTTTCTGCACTGTTCATCAGACATTCTCATTGAACGTTTAGCATTCAGGCGTAAGAGTGCGTTGATTATCTGTTGCAGTATTCTTTAGCTTTAGGGTGATACTCTTAAAGAATTCGTAGATTACATGGGAATTTTCAGCTGGGCTTTGTATCTTGACTCAGGAATGATAATTCTGCATAGAATTAAATTGGCCTTGGTGTAACAAAAAAGGTATGTAGGCTTTTAAAATATTTAATACAATGTGGTTTGGCCTTTGCATTCCTAAAATAACAGGAAAAAGTTAAAGTGCATTTTAAAAAGTGTTTTATTTCTTTGTCATTAGCTTAACAGTGTGAAAGCAATGGTTTTTTCTCCTGCTGCATCCAGTTACACTTTGTATGCCTTCATCTCGTTCACTGAAAACTATCTATATCTACTGTATTTGATTTTGAAGCTCCACCATACCTCTGTGCCAACATGCAGGATGCACGCAGAGTGCTTTTTACCATAAATAGAGGTGGCAGGAATTTATCCCATGTGTTTGTCCTCTGTGCTGGCTTCTAATTCTGACCAGTAGAAAAGTAGTAAATGCTTTATTTCCAAATTCTCTTTATCATCTTAAAATGTAGACCATTGTATTTTAATGAGAATATCCATGATTTGCATACCAATAAATTTCTTAACCAGTGTGTTCCACTCGGATGTTTTTTTCTAGCAGAAGTTGTGAGATGCCCGCTCTTTCTGAAGAGACAGGGGAAGTTGAGTTTTTATTTTTGGTTTTTGTTCTTTTAAAAATTGAATACTGTTTTTTAGAATCTGAGGGTTACATTCATCTCACCTAGATTTGATGCCTACAGGGTTCTTTCAGTGGAGTGGAACAAGCAATTCCTCTTTCTTTCTGTTACGCTGATTAACTGGATTGTTAACCAACGTACAGAATTACAAGACATTTAATATTATTTATCTCTTAGATTAAAAAAAATTTACAAAGTAAACTGTCAATTTGAGATAGCCTTTGTTCTAAATTATGGGGATTTTTTTTTTTTACATTGATTTCTTAAGATTCTATTCTGAGACGTTATGTTCCAACTTTTAAAGAGATAAAAAACAAAACAGAACTTCAGCTGCATCTGTGTGCGTCAATAGTAATCGATTTCTCTTTCAAAAGCCAAAAAAAGTATTTATCAAGAATAAACTCTCATGGTAGAGAATGGATAAAACCATAAGACATTTATCCATAACAGTTATGTCCTTGAATTATTTATTTATCTGTCTAGGAGCCAAAGACTAAGAAATAGTCATCATAAATTCAGTGTATCTGTCTTATGTGCAATGGCGTAGAAATAATACTTTTAGGTTATATTGAACAATGCTTTTTAAGTGCAGAGTTTTAGATTTACTGTAACTACAACTCAATAAAAATTTCATTTAAAATGTAGTTTGGTGCTAATAATTTAGCACAATATTAACAGTTATTTTTACTTCATATTTTAAATTTCATTTGCTAATTTAATTTAATCCTTAAAAAAACTAGTTGGCAAATGTTCTTGCTTACGGTAAGAGAAAATTAAGGAAAGAGGTTTTAAGGTTAGGTGCATATATTTGATTGTATATTTTGTTTTCGTATAATGACAACTTGCCCATTCAAGCTGTTTGTGCTGAACACATATAAAATCTAGTTTATGGTAAAACCCCCATGAACAGATTAAAATACAGGTTTTACTAGTTCTCCATGGGTAACTCTCCGACCCTAGACTAGACTGTATCGGTTACTGTCTCTGCTTCTTGAATGTGTGATCTCTTTGTGTGTCGCAAGTGGAAATAGTTATAGCAAATGACTGCGCCAGTTCTCAAGGGACCAAAATTATGCTTCCATGGCTCCTCCATCAACCAAGGTCAACATTTGAGCCTGACTTTATTTTCTGTGGTTTTGTTTAATTTCTTCTTGGCATTAGAAGTAGCATTTTTTGACAAGTCCACTTACATGCTTTGTGCATCAAATAATGAATTTTCACAGAAGTGATTTTCTACATAGTTTTACGCCTTTAGTGGTGGAACATTAAAAAGACTATAATTACTGCCTTTTTGCCTTGATGAAAAGTTTATTATTTGTCACATGAATGCTACAGAGTAAGTGCCAACTTAGAGACAGATGTTAGCTGGTAGACAAGCGCTGAAGTTAGTGGTAGCCCACAAAAGCCAAGGGGTAAAACTTGTAGCTTATGAAATTCTGTTAAAATATGTACCCAAAGTCATTACTTATCCTTTTCTGAAAACGTTGTTTTCTGTACACAAGTCCAGGAGTGATTTCTCGTGATTGTCTTGTAGTAATAAACTGTTTTATTGAGGGATAGCTGTATATGAGAACAAATTTTGCCATATATGTTGTTTTTAAAAATGGTGAATGTACAAATTTCTAAAACTTTTTTAAACCAGTTCTTCTAACATCAGCTTGTTTTGCAAATCTCATTGAGACCTAAAATGTGTAAAACTGATCTTTTTAAATAATGTGCATATTTTAATGGAAGTTTAGGGGCGTCTCTTCTGCTCTTCTTTTGTCATTAGTTTTTGAAACTCAGAGCAAAACAAGAATGTTGCTATAAGGAAGTATTAAATACAGCAAACATTTTCTTTGGCAAAGGGTAGTAAACTCTGGAGATTCCAGACTCAACTATTTATCTGAAGGGTATTTTCCAAAAAACAGCAACTATTAAACTGAAGACCAGATACAGATTGTTCCTCGAGTCATAAATCAGCATCAGTTGATTCAGACTGCTTTGTGGTGTGCTATCATGCCTTGTATTCAACTCGCCAGAAATAGATTCTCCTTAAGGTTTAAGAAACAACTCAAAAAACCAAAAAACTCCCACCACACCAGATCATTAAAATTGTATTATTTTATCAAGTTAGTGTTACAATCATGGCGACAAGTGCTGAAATGCTTTAGTTGTTATAAACACTCTATTTAGATAAATACGTGCTGAAATCAGAACAGATTAGATCATTTCAGGTTTTGCAGTCAAAAATACACCTTTTGCCTACCCATCTACTGCACTTTTTAAAAGTCAAAACAGAGCCAGAACCATTGCCCTGAACATGCTATTTACTGTTAGTTATTAGGTTGTGATTGTTTCCGTAAACAATGCTGAAATAACCTGAAGTAATTTTTTAATTTGCGTTAAGATCTTCTTTTAAACTCTATCACGATACAGCACAGGGAAACCAGCTGCTTCCTCTGCTGTATTTACTACCTAAAGCCTTTGACAGTTTGGCTTTTCTCATATAATCTTAAACGTGTGACCGTCTCAACTTCACATGAAAATTATTGTATTTAAGAGTAATTATTCATTCATAAGGAGACATGTTTGTAACTACTTGGCAAATGCACAGCCATAAGAAATTCCTGTCTCATCTGAAGAAAGATTTAACAATCTTCAAGACTTTCTACACATAAAGGAAGAGGTTTTGTGCCTCGGTCTCAAAGTTTTACATATTAGACTACCCCGTGCTTCATGTAAAAACTGGTTTCTACCTTATCTGTGTTCTGCCCCAGCAGCCCCCCATCTGAAACCTTTCCTTTCCCTGATTTTTTAATTTTTCTTTTTTCTTTGGAATGAGATAGAGGTGTAATTTGGACAGACACAATTTGGAATCTTTACATTAGAGCAACAAAGTATTGAAATAAGCATGCTGGCTGCAAATGGTCTGGTGTGGCAGGGAGACCCAAAGACATGACATGTGGGCAAGGGGCTTCCAGTGCAGCAGCTGACAGTCTCCCAGTCCCCTGCTACTGGTGTTATTTTATGTGGAGCATATTAATATATCGCTTAAAGATGACCCAGCTAAGTCACAAAGTGAGAATATCTGTTATAATTTTTTTTTTTTAACTGACACAGATCTTTTTGATACTATTTTGCTCTAACACATCGCTTTCCACGGAAGACATTTGGGTTCAGCTTAACTGATATGGCATACGGTATTGCTTCAGGTTCCAAAACCTCTCCTTGTTTCCTTCAAGGGAACACATTCAAAAAAGCTTAAATTTTAGTAGTTATTCTTTTTACAGCTCAGGTTTCTCTTTCAGTATTGGACCTGGGAAACATTTTGCCATTAGCCAGCCTGTTACACAAGCAGTTAAGCTAACATAGCTCGCTTAGTTTCAGACACTGTAGTTGATCATAATATTTGAAGAGTGTTTTAAAAAGTAAACTGAATTCTTTTAGCTATATGGTAGGATTTTAAAGTTTCTAACCTAAAAAGTGTCCTGGACCAAAATACCCTAAGTTTATCTTGCTGCCACTTCTTTTAGGTTTTATTACCTCATCATCAGGGCAATGATCTGTATTGTTTCATTTCTTCATCTGTCTTCACTGTATTGGACAAGATAATATTTTATTTTTTTGTAAAACACCAAACAGCCAGTATTTCTGTGGAGCCTGACTGACTTGCTGAGGATCTCATTTATAATGCTTCCAACTGTATTTCCCTTTCAGACAGTCATACAAAACTACTGATGTTTTCATATTCTGTTTCCTGGCTTTGGTTTGGGTCCCATCCTCCATGTATTTAAATCTTGTTTTAAATCCCAGGAAGGAGTATCGTAGTGAAACAGCCATGAAGAGCAGTGCTTGGATGAAGCTGACCCCTTTGTAAGGTTGCACACACAACTGAAACAAATCACTTGCTCCCCTGGATATTCAAAGTCAGGCAGAGAATAAACTGGCCAGAGGTCACAACAAAATCATTCACAATCACTTTTATTGCAATTTCCTTGTCATTCTAGGTTAGTAAGCACCTTCCAGCACATTAAGATGGATGTTGTTGAGATCCCACAGTTATGATGTAAGGACCAGCAGGCAGGTAAACCAAAATTAGAGGAAAGAAATAACACATTTAGAAGTTTTGCAACTTCAAGATAGATTAGATCAGTAAAATTCAATATCGAAAGCATGGAGAATGTGAGTCCACAAGAGATTCTTATGGGGGGAAGGGAAGCGAAATCCAGCATAAATTCATTATAATTATCAGTATTCCCGGTCCGATACTGTACTAGCTGGCTGAGATTTATGAAGGGAGTAGAGAAGGTAATATACAACAGGAATGTTTTGGTTAGGTAAATGTAAACGTAAAATGAACAAAAGAAACTCCCATTTTCCCTTTTTGTTAGTACAAAATTTTCAAACTGCTTTGTTTAGCTTTTTAACATGGTTCTTTTCCTGGTGTGCGGAAAATTTTCAGGTGGAAACCAAAACAGATATCCGCTAAACTTGTTGCAGAACTCGTGTCAGTGGATTTTTCTAACCAAACATTGATTAGACCATCTTCAATTGCATCATCTAATTTTGCTGTACGTGGGAAAGCATAGCAAAAATTCATAAGTGCAACATGTTGACTTCGGGCTGCTGAAGTGTCCCTGGCTGGTACAGCAGCCTGTTAAATGCCAACAGGTTATAATTTCCACTTGTAAATAAGGTCAGTTTCTCTCTTTTGGCGTGATTGAAACAATGTCCATGTTCTGTATTCCACCAAATGAATTTCCAGCCTGTTCCCTGTTCAAACGCGCAAAAAATTGTACTTAAAGCCAGTGGGATCTGTGAGTGGGAAGTAAAATCAATGCCTAAAGAGTAAACTCTAAGCCAGTTTACAGCTTGAACAAAAAAAAAAACCAAACACCCCCCCCACCAGCCCTCCTGATGTCAAGGCACGGTTAGTATTATGATTTCTTCTCTGTATACATCTAAAACACAGACATCTATTACAGAGAGCATAAGGATAATCCTGGCTGGCCTAAAAAAACCTTCTCTGCAAAAAGTACGTATTTTAAATATCAATATTCTGTTGTGTCTAAGGTGTAGAACCTCAGCGGCATTCAGAATTCTGTGTAAAACCTTCTAACAGAGTCACATAAATCAGGTAAAATGACAGGCTGGCATTTTAGTTAAAACAGGTTTTCAGGAATGACTATGCTGTTTGTGCTAATTTCTTGGTTCATGTTACTTAACTACTTCCCCATGATTTACTGAGGGGCAAGAGGGAGAAGGAGTCATTTGGCATTTCATAAGGGTACAAAGAACCCTGTTTCTGTTTCCTTCCCTCCTCCCCACCCCAGTCTCTCAAAGTATATATATTAGCAAGCCAAAGAATGATATCATGGCGCTTTCATGCTGAAAGTGTACATTGTTCTCAAGTCTCCCTCCTTCTCTTTAGTCTGCTTGGGTAGAGTGGTGGGATTTTTTAATATTTTTTTTTTTAATTAAATATAGTGTTTCCAAAAGATGCTATAGACAGTCCTACATAAGACAACTCTGAGCATAAACCCTGATTTTGAAGGATATAATGAAAGCCTGGTCTGCATGTATTGATAATTGAATTTTATTATCTTACAAATTTGAGTATAATGTAGCTAATTTGCCTAGGGTTACTGTCTTGCTGGCTTAATTTTAGAACACGTTTTCCAGTAAGAAAAATTAATATCAAAGGGAGGGGGGTGGGCAGATTTTTTTATCAGATACTATAATTTAAGTATTCAGTCTTGACCTAGCCCTGATTCCCTTGCAAGCAGTGCAAAAAGAAAATCTCTCTGTGGAGTTAAGTTGGTTCTCAGTGCTTCAGCAAATCCCACCAGTACACAAAAGCTAATAAGGATAAGTAAAATGCCAGTGGGTTAGGAGTAGCTGAGTATGTATAGAACAGTAGGGGAAAGACCTTTTGTTAAATGTGCTAAGCATCCAGATCCTTTCTTTCCGCTAGTGGAAAGCATTGCAAAATGGTCTTAACTGACTAGGCTTGTGATCCCGCTTTTCTAACACCTCTGTCTTTTCTCTACTGTGGTTTCAATGTTGCCCAAAAAGTTGGCCTGAGGGTTAAGCCAGATGAGATGCCTTCAAGCCCGAAGCTTTGTGCTCTGTGATATGGTGTCTCTGGTATGAAATCTTTGCTGTAGGAAATGTGGAGATCAGGTGTCTGGCAACGTATCTATTTCTGTATAAAAGGTTGGTCAGTGACTTCTTCTGGGAAGCCAAGAGTCTGGCTGTATTTGGTTTAAAGCCATCAAGTAATTTTTTGCAGATTCTAGTGAATATTAATGTATTGGCATTTAATACTTCACGAATTGTTACATAATATCCCCATTTTGCTAATACTGAAGTGGAGTCCAATACAAAAACAAGACTATATTGATGATGAAAGATGATATTGATGTGATTACATTTTTACACTGTCATCTTCACAGAAGGAGTTAATTCGTCTTTCTTACCTGTTAAAAATTCATAATACCTGCTTAGGTGATGTTTTGAGCAGAAAATAATATGGGAAGAATTTCTCAGAACTCGTGCTTAGCATCAGCAGTGCTAGTCTAAGGGGAAGATCTCTCTGGCTTTGTCCCTGTCTAGAGCTATTGCTCGGTGTTATCCATGACCAGGTAAAAAGTTAAAACTAACAGCCTTACCCTAACGATTAGTTTCCACTTTCAAGATCAACATAATAACAAAAACTGTTTTAAAAGCAAAGTCTTTTAGAATGAAAGCTAAAGCTAGCTTAATAGTTTCTCCAGTCTGAAGAAGCTTTGTTTTACAACACAGAATTCTTTGGCTTTAGTCATAATACAGAAGTGGAAAAAAATGTTATGAAAATACATGAACCAGTTGACCTTCCAACTAAATACATATGTTTGCATTTAGGAACTCTTGTCTGCCTTATACACCATGTTACCTGGCCACAGTGTACTTTGCATATATTTTATGTGAGGGCATGCGTGTGTACACAGCTACACACAGGTGTGTGCAATGCACACATGCCACACTTTTATCAGTGAAACTGTAGTCCTCTGACTGAAGTTAAGATGACGTCAGCTCAAAATACATCAAAGAGCAGTAGTATCCAGCTGGTAGCTTGATTTGCTGAACAATGACTGCAGTTCACATCAAAGCATAAGACAGACACCGATCTGGAATTGCATATAAGACTACAGCTTCACTTATACGTGCTTAAATGAGCTTATACGTGCTCCCAGGAGCGATTCCTGTGTCAGCTAGGTGGTTATGTGTTTCTGTTCTGTGCTCTGCTTTTTTTGGTAGCAAAATCTGTGGGGCCAGTGGTGAACTTGGTAAGACACAGGATGAGAAGATAAATCAGTTCAAATCTAGAAGTGCTCTCCTGACTTTTCTTGGTGCTTGGAATACACCACTCCTTCTCCAATGTTTACCATTGACTTTTAGTTGTACCCCCAAACTCCAAAGCTTAGATACTGTCCTTCTGAGAAGTAGCTCTTGACCTATTCTAAAGGCATGCTTACTGCCCTAACTGCTTCACAAAGTGCCTGTGGGTTCAAGCAAGTTCGGGCTAGCTGACCCTCTCCTTCAACACGCAAGGTGATTACCTCAATGTACAGACTGACCTGAGCGTTCCCCCCCGTCTTGGTGTCACCTGACCCTGCCAGATGCCCACCCTGAAGAGAAACCTGTGAAATTATATGGTTTGATTTTTATTTTTTTCTCTCCTTTACTTCAATATGCCTTTTAAAGTCTTTTACAATATTCAAGGACAGTCACACTCCATCTGCTTTTCTTGTTCTTTTGGGATAGATATTATCGGGGTATTTGTTAGACACCCAGGGTGAATAAAGGGAGAACTGTGCCCTTTAAATATTTTAAATGTAAGAAGGGAACGTTGATTAAATCTTCTCTGTTTTGACCCTGAATTGGAAATATTTATGTCTATATGCTACTTTCTAATCTAGTCAAACTGTTTGGCAGAACATATGCACTATAGTGAAAAGAATCAATTAAAACAGAATGTGGTGAGAGACACTGTGAAGACAAAGATCAGTGCACAAGGGTTCGGTAGAAATTAATCTCCCCAGTGCCAGCTGGGAAACTGATTTCTCAAACCGTACACTTGAAGTAAGACCTGATTTTTTTCATGAGATGCATGCCACCAGGATCTGCTTTGAAGCAGATACGGCTTAGTAAATGTATCTAACTTGTTATGCAGTCGCAATGGATTTCTTTGCAGGACTCTGGGCATGAAGACTTTGGCCTTTAGCATCTCATTTGTAAGGATGCACTTACTCTCCTTTGCTGTTTAAGCTTAATATGTTACATTTGTAGAATTGCAGTGTGTGATTTCAAGGCAGC
Organism: Ibycter americanus; assembly: GCA_035590275.1. Taxonomy (NCBI): domain Eukaryota; kingdom Metazoa; phylum Chordata; class Aves; order Falconiformes; family Falconidae; genus Ibycter; species Ibycter americanus. The sequence continues at coordinate 22,596,230 of JAVJGI010000002.1, forward strand.
AAGAATTGTCATGCCTCATGCTTAGGTTATATATTTTTTTAAAATAATAATTTATTCACCATGGATGGAACGAGGGATCATAATAAGGCTTTAGGGATTCAACAGACCTGTAGATTCTGCTAAGAGTTTTAGGAACTGCAATGGTAGTTCCTTCTAGTCAGCTCTGGCAATGTTTAGATTATGAAGTAGATATAATTTCGGATACGACGGGTTTCTTGAATGTCCAGATTGAGTATGCAGCTAGAGCTGTTGTGGCTTCTTTCCTGTGGAAACCTGAAAGTAAGAGGGGAGAGAAGGTTAAAAAAAAGTTTTGCCTTCTCATGGATTAAGATGTGGCAGGGCACACCAGACAGATGTGGAACACAGGAAGTGCTTTCTACCCCGCAGTTCAGATGTAGCACAGTGGATGAGAGAGAAGATTTGAGAAGGCATTTCAACCAAGAATGTTTCCATAGCTTTTTCGGGCTCTACTGGAGCGTCACCTCACCACCTTAACAGAAAAAAAGAAACAAACCAAACCCTCAAACCCACCTCAAAACTCACGTCCCATCATACAAATAAATGTCAGCATTGTGCAAGGTCATCTTGTAAACATCCATTAAATTCTTTACTGGAGCATTATCAAAGGAAAATCTATTTATGCTGACAGTAAGCAAAAAACACTTCTCTGAAGGCAGTGAAATCTAAGGATGAAGTATTGACTTATGCAGGTATCCTTGCATACTGAGTTTGTCAAAAGGCAGTTCTTCCTATTCTTAGGAAGACTTTACTTTTTCTTTTTCTTTTTCTTTTTTTTTTTTCTTTTTGTAATTAGTTTTCCATAGTTCCTGCTATTGAAATCATGGTTAAAAAGCATACATGCAATAGAAGTACTGTTTTTGTCCCTATTGTCTGTACCCACTCTTATCTCCTGCAATGTAGGACTAAATGGTATAAAATTTAGTTGTGCTTCCGAGTAAATGAAAACTAGGTTTTGTACTATAAGACAGCAGAGCCACATATACGCATATGTGTATATACATAACTGGCTATACACAAACGAGCAGTGAGAAAAACACCTTTGCCAGGAGAGTCAGTTCTAAATCAGAAACAAGTTTACATATTAAAAGGGAAAAGATAGAAAGTCCAGGCTACTCTGTTACAGTAATCAGTGCCTTTTTGGCAGCTAGCACATTTTCCCATTCCAAGATCTTTGCCAGAACCTAAAAAGATCTTTCTTCTGGTATTTGCGGAAAGATATAAAACTGATGAGTGCAAAGAGATCCAACATACTAGAATATATACAACAGGGGATTTCCATGTGACTAAATCTAAGTGCCGTCAGGTTGCAGCTGGCAGCTATCAAAACTAAACTAAATTACTAATACTAACTTTAAATAATTCATTCCTGTGTCAAGAGAGTTATCAGAGTCCTGAAATTATTAAATATCCCAAAGAAAAAGAACAGTACATGAAAAAATCTGTGTGCTGTTTAAGTCTGGTTTCTTCTCCCCTTGACCCCATCGGTTCTTTATCTCCACTTCCACACCAAGGCAGTGGATTTTTTCAGTAGCGTTCAGAGCACTTCCATGGATTTCAGGGCCTTGCACCTGGTCAGCCACTCACAAGCGTCATGGAAGTACAGTACAGTAAACTGTCCTGGAACGCATTCCAAAGATAAAGTTGGAATTCTGCAGAACAAAAGTGATAGCATTACCATGATTTTTCCTGGAGCTGTCCCATGGAAAAGTGAGGATTAGGCACAAAGCTAGTATCAGATGTGCTGTCAAAGTAGGGCTGAGGAGAACAAAAACATCAGTATTTTCTCTTTTCTTCCCAAATTTACCAAACTGGTAAATCTTGGCAGTTTCACGTCTATGCAAAATGTATTGTCTTGTGTCAAAACAATTAAAAAAATCAACATTACACATCAAAGTAGAAGAGACTGTGATTTCAGCTGAATTTGCCTTTGGGCTAAACTGTTTTGAAAGAAATGCCTGATTAAAAAAAACCAAACCTCAGGTGATTCATATGTGTATGAACATTAGAAAGGTTTGTTAATGTTCCTGAGAACTGAAATCACTGTAATTTGTATGTTCAGTTATGTTAGGTATAGATGGAGTAATAGTGTAAGACTATATATGAGGTGGTGGTAAGGAGGTCCAAAAGTGGGTGTAATGACTGTGACAAAGTAGTTCTGTGTGTGAAATGAAATAGTCAACTTCGGTATGTATAACTCATGCATTTTGTAAGTTGAAATGCAGATCCTTCTTTTCTCTATGGTGCTATAATTTCTGATTAAACCCGTTTTAGGTTCAAGTGCATTGGCAGTTTGATTCATGATGACTGCAAGTGCTAATGTGATCCCAGAAAGAAAGGAAAAAAGTAGAGCAAGAGAAGTTGGTAATAGCGAAATATCGTGCAGCCGTGTCGTCATATGTTAATTTGTGCTTATTCTACCCTCATCAGTACAGTTAAATCAGCTCTGATTTGCGTTTGGATGACTGTTTTTTAGAAGCTGGGAGAGTGACCAGATGTGGATTTCCTGCTTTCACATTGTACCAGGAGTAATTTTATCCACTTAATGTGCTAGCTTAAATTCTCCATCATTTGCATTCTTCTCCAGTTGTTGTACCTGGTATGTAATTTCCAGAATTACTTATACTTTGACCAAATTTGGCCCAAAGACTTGAATCCAAGCTGCAGTCACTTGAGCTATGGTGGGTTTGAATTTAGGTAATAGACTACAGATTGCACTTGACTAGATTTGGCTCTATAGCTAAATATATATATATATATGTATATGTATGGATATGTTTGGATCTATAGTCAAGAGTGCTTGCAGTCTCAAATAAATAATTTCTGGTCTGTAATATCTTAATTTTATTCAAAGTTATTTATTCCATTCACATTGTTTTCACAATTTTTTAACACATTAGTATAGCTTTGGTTCGTTACTTACAATGTTGCTTTCATAGATTTGCAGTGACATAATTTCATTCCAACATCGTAACATCATACCCCATAGACTCACACTGACATAATTCCGAAAACTTTGAGAGGATGCTTTGTACTATTTAAAGGAAATTAAGTCTAAGTATAAACATTATTGAAATTATGCTATGCTTGTTGCCCCCTCATTACCCCAGTGTAAATTAGGACATTTTAATGAAACCCGTGGAGTTAAATAAGTTTATTTCAGGCCTGTTCACTGAAAAGAATAATCTCTAGTCTTAATTCAAGCAAGATCTGATAAAATAATCTGTCTCTAGATACTTTCCAAATGTAATTTTCTTGGTTATGCGTGTAGATCTGTTGATTTAAAAAACAGAGGATGGAGGTGGGAGGCAGTTTCCAGATCTCTGCATCTTACTGTGGGATATCTGTGACTGTTTTCATAGTTTTGGTGTTGCTCTGAACTGTTCATATATAAGACTGTGGAAGACAAATCTTGAGACTTTTGTGTTCTTTGTCTGTTAGGTCTTATCTAAAAGCACATGGACTAAGGTTTCCAGCATAAGTAGGAATCACAAAACAGAAGGAAGCTGAAGCGCTCTGTATAGGCACCCACCCAGTATCACGGGCTGTTTGTGCTTTGCACAGGTTTTCTGAAACATCTTAGAGAGTCCTAACAGTTCTTCTGAATAAAATCAGTCGGTGGTGGCTGCAGGAATGTTATTTAAACATTGTCAGCTCACTGATATTTTTGCTCCAAGCTCTTTATCTCTGTTACAGGTGCTAGTAACCAAAAGATTCTTCTCGGAGCAAATTTTACAGCTGTGCCACTTCCAGTGGTAGGTCAATGTAACCAGTTGTACTGCCAGATAGAGCTGGCAGTGTACTTCCTTCCTGGGACCCTAGGTTTCTTAGCTAATATTTATTCCTTTATTATGTTATTTAATTCCAATTTACATGAAAATAAAATTGTTTCTATTTAGACTGTACCACATATGTAAAGGCAAGTGGAGCTGGAATTTGACAACAGTGAGGACACAGTGTTGCTAAAAGAGATAAGGGTCACATTTTTTTGTGAATTTACATTGGAGTGAGGCCACAGGACCATTACAGTGCAGAGACTTGCTGGAACTCAGGACTAAGATGGAGAGATACTGTGGGGAAAAAAATATATATACAAACGATGCATTGAATGAGTGTAGAATGAGAATTGTGTTGTTAAATATCAATTGTTAACTACTATCTGTTCACCAGATACACGACAAATAATAGAGATCTAGATATATGCATGTCATGACCTTTAATCTTAAATGTGGGTCTGCTCATGTTTTTAACCTTACCATGCTCTACCTAGAGGGTTTTTGAATCTAGGAGAGCATTTTTCAAAAGAGGAGAAGGACACCTAATAGAATGGAACTGTAGAGATGGAACTGTATACATATGGAGAACAATAATAATAATAAAAAAGCCTTTTTCTCTTCTTAACTATTCTGTCCATGTACCCTTCTTTACGTACGTGACATACCGTGGATGAGGCAGGAGTGGCCTTGGTCTACAGCCCAGAGTTCCATGCTGCTTACAATAAGTAGCCAAGGGTGTAAGGTGCTTAATACAATGTGGTGCTTTCCTGGAACTCATCAAGGGAAGGAGGTGGAGTCTGGAGTGGTGGAAACATTCCTGCCAGAGTGAGCTAGTGTGAGTGGGGAGTGGGAGGAGATGGGATTGCAGCTCCTGCTGCTCTACACCATGGGGGGAAGCAACTGGGGGCCAAGCCTTCACTCCATGGTCCAGAACTTTTTGGAAGAGAGTCAGACCAGAAGATCTGTTTCAGTATATTGGGAATTAATTTACATCTCTGCAGAGCTAAGATTATGCTACTTAGGTTTTTGGGCAAATTCACCAAGTTACTTTTAGGAGTGAGTTAGCAGCGTGTCAAGTACTCCACAACAAGTGTTCGCATGCAGTCTTTCACCTTAAGGTAAACGTCAAGCAATAGTCCCTGCTGGTCTGGTGCTAAAATTATATTGCACCTATTTCAGAAATATTCTGGCTTCAGCATCCTGGAGAGCTAGGAGGCTGGGGCGAGAACAGTTCCCTGTTTTCTCTTCCCTGCCATCTTGGAGTACTTCATTGCCATGGGGCACTTGTAAAGAGAAGGCTTGCGCTCTTCTCCGTTTCTGTACTTGTTCCTTTGTGCTTCCATTCTTTGGCAGGTTTTAATTTTCTGTCACCTTTATTAATGCAGGGAGCAGATTTCCCTAAAGCTTGTGGGTTGTGCAAATTGAAGGAAAAAACCATCCTGTAGAGGAAAGATGGAGGAAAAATAGATGGATTATATTATTAAAGTGTAACCCATCCTTAAACACGATAAATGTACCTCAGTGGTGGTTACTAATTCCTGTTGCTATTAGAAGAGATTTTATAAGCAGTATCCTCAGCGTAGCCACATTTTAATGAGTCTTTTTCATAGAGGATTGTATAAAGGAGCAGTTTCCTTCTAACAGACCATATTGTTAAATATATTTAATGATAAGACTAGACAATAGCATGTAACCTTTTGAATTAGTCAGAATAAAGGCCCAATGAATGTCTTTACACCTCTATTCTAGGATCGCTAAGCAACCGAGAACAAATGGCTTTGTGTCTGGCTGGTATATTGTATTGCTTTTAAAAGCTTTTTAAAAGAAAATTAGTTCTTTGGCACAGGAATAAATGGATTGTAAGCATATTACAGCTCCTCTTCTATAATTTCTGGGTTTTGGCACATGATCTCCCCCTGCCTGTGTAGTCACATGGCTGGGGCTTCCCTAGTTTTAAATTTCTTACTTTAATTAAACTTCATAGCTGTCATCATTGCAATGCATCGTGTTGGCGGTGTACTTTTGTGTGTGTTTGTTCGTTTCGTTTATATATTTATTATAAGGGGCAGTCACAGTGAGATACGGTCCGGCGCGCGTTGGAATTGGGCACTATAGTTGCTGCAACTCCAGGCGTGTGTGGGCGGCTCAATAATTATAAGCACAGATCGATTTCATCTGCAAACATTCAGTGAGGAGTCATGACAATGCATGTGTTAGTCTTAAAAACTGCTTTTAATTTCAACCATAGGTACCCTCTGTTTTACATCAGTTGTTGGAAACTCTGCTTTCTACTGTTGCTGTTTTATCCACATATATTCAAAGATCCTGTCTTTCGCTAGCCAGCAAGCCAGTACACAGAAGAAATGGAAAAAATAAGTCTTGTTATGCCCAGCCTAGAGACTTGGAGTATAGAATTACAGTGTACTTACTTGCTGAAGGTCATGCGAAAAGTATGTCTTAGGTCTTATAATTAAACCTACATCTCTCTCATAAATTCGAGGAAGTGAAATCGTATTACAGTCGTTGTATATTATTTACTCCTATGGGTTGGATCAGACACCCCAGCACTCTGCCAGTCCTGAAAGTGACACCATGAAGAGGTAAAAAGTCAAAGTAATAAAGGCACTATTGAACTTTTCATAAAAAAAACCATTCTAGGCAACCACTGCACCTGAAAATGTGAAGGTTATTCTGAGAATGTCCAGAAGAATACAGATCTTACTGGCATTCTTCTGTTGGGGCCCCCACTGCAGAGTGCTTTTGTAGGGTTTTTGTTTGAGTGGTAGTACTGCTTTCCTGGAAAAAGATGTAATGAAATAACTTCCTATGTAAATTCCAAAGGCAATGTCATCTCAATATAGCACAGCTTGAAGGCGATACAGAGATGCTGCGAGGTGCAGCGGTGGACATAACGGTTGTGAGAACTTCCCTTGGCACAGCAGCAAGCTTTTCATGGTGGATTTCTAAGCCCAGGCACATAGCAGGAGCTGTTGCCATCAGCTTCGAGTTCAGTATAACAGTTCTTCTGTGGTGCCTTTGGACAGAATTCAGCTTGTGGAAATCAAATGTGTGGATATAGGAAGAGAGAAAAAGTCTTTTTCAAAAATCTCTTCAAGATAAAGGTAGGCCTGATTCAAAATGGAAAATAGGGACATGCCCACCCTTTCAGGTATCTCTGCTTGAAACAGTGGGTCTGTGCTCTGGCTTAAACCCAGAGACAAGATTTCCCGATGTTTCCAATGGTTGAACAGAAATTACATCTTTTGTTCCATCCTAGGAGCATACGGTCTTTGCAGTCCCTCTCTGACGGCTCAGATACACGGCATGTTGCCTTTGTGCAGGCTTCCTTTCTCCAGTCAGTAAACCACCTCAGACTATTGTCTTTCCTTGTACGCACTTGATAGTGTCGAACCAAATGAGGAAAGTACTAATACCAAATGAGCTCATGGACTGCAGAAAATTATCTAAAGTCAAGGTACTGGTTGTGCTGATCAGTACAGAAGACCTCTGCAGTGTCAAATATTTTTTAGTTCTTCACAAAAATAATCTGAAAGCATAAAATACATGGCGTTCAGTTCCTTGTAATCTGCTTAAGGTGTCTGGAGACTTAAAATTTCTGTTCGTTTTCATTACACAAGCAAATGAAAAAGTTCTATCCTTTGTGAGATCTTCACTTCTGAACATCCTTTTTGGTTCCTTTTTCTCATGCACTTAATTGATCGTGGTGTTTGTCTGCCTCCTTGTGATTTTCTTCATAATTGCAATCCTGATGTGTTCGGTGAGTTTGGTTTTGTTTGGGGTTTTTTGGTTGTTGTTTTGCACAGGCCGTGCTAAGCGATTGCATTGCATTGTGATGACTGTAGGTGGGCCATTTTTCATTTATTTCTTAGAAATGCATGAGAGCGATGCCCTTGAGAGACCCATTAATGAACAGATGAGTATGATCCCATACTTTGTCATCACTTTTTTATTCATGTAAGTGATAGCTGATGCTATCATACCTTCCCACTGCTGACTTATGTGACTTAGTAAGACATTACACTATCCTAAAAGTGACTTCATTTTGTGCATGGCTTTTTGCTACTCCAGGCAACAACATTTTCTGTCTGAAGTAATACTAATTTGTAGCATGGGATGCACAGCTGTGAAAAGTAGCTGTTTCACTAAAAAAGAGATGCAAATAAAATGGTTAGAACCAGATCCCACTGTAAGAAATCCTGAAATTTAGGAATTCTGACTAGATGTTCTGGTATATGTCTGTTTGTTTAAAGGTTAGGACAGAGTGTTGATGTTTTTGCAAATCTTTGGTTTGCAGTATAATAAAATGGGGTGGTTCTGGTTTATGACTTTTTTTAACATTACATTGTGGTTTTATTGTGCAGTGGTCTGCAGGATCTAACCAAGATCAGGCTCCTCATGTTAGATGTTGTAAAAACTCGTACTAAAAGCTGATTCTGTTTAGGTTTTCATACGATCAGACTAGACAAAGTAAGTGGAAGGGTAGTGAAATAAAAAAGAGTGAGTTCATGGAATTAATTTCTGAAGGTCATGGAGAAGGTCAGTCATACAAACTAGAATAATGGCTGATCATGCATCCAGTTCTTGATCCATCCTGTCCTACTGACTTGCTTGGACCGGAGGTCCGTAGTACCTCAGAAAGTCAGCTTGGAAAAATGTTTAAATGCACCAATGGTTGGACTTAGGCTTTAATGTTGGGGGTTGTGGTTTGGCTGTTTTTTTTTTTCCAAAGTGTTACGACTTTGGACTTTACACATTAAACTGAAATACAGCCAACTTGAGGACGTTGCTATACCTTTCTCAACTGAAGTTAGTTTTGAACATTGGATAAATCAAAATACCTTAAACCATAATTTTAAAGTTTGTAGGTCATGATTTTTACCACTAAGGGCTGGCAGCATCTTTATTTCAATAGGAGGCAAAAGATGGACATATTACTTTCCAACACAACATGGTTTCAACTGGAAGAAAATCCAGACATGCAAGCAGGGATTATGGGGAGCAGTGTGAACAGCCTTTAGATGCTGGTAGTCTAAAACAGCCGCTAGTGAATCAGAGACTGTGTGAAATGCAGTTTGAACTCCCCTTGTTTGAGGTAAGGTAAGAGATTTCGCCTTCTGGCTCCGAGCAAATTGTGTTCATGAACGCTTTATATCAGTACCTCTGTGCGATAGGAAAAATATATAATTACAGATACTGAAAGCTTTATTTTGGCAAAAATATTTTCAGCGACTTTACTAAAATGTTTTTCTACTCAGGGATTTTCCAATCTCCATAACATGCCCGATTGTCATATGCTTTAGGTGGAATGAATGACTTCTGATAATGAAAATTCTCTTCTTTTTCCTCTACGTTTGTCAGAAACGGCGTTTGACTTGGTTGCTATTCTGTACATAGGGTGAGCTCCTGCTGCAACGCTGCTGCTGAAAGCATCCTTTTAGGTTTACTGGCTATAGAGGTCAGAGCCTGTCTTGTCCACTGAGGAAAATAGTGGTTTGGGGAAAATGGCCTGCAGTCACTTTTGTGATTACAGTTGTAGCTGTAATTGTGATTACAAAGATCACAACCGCAGGAAAGTTATTGTTGGGTCTGCTATACTGGTGTCCCTGAGGATATAAATGCACAATGAAGGAAGCACGTTGAACATTTTAACTCCAGCGTCTGCATTAATCTTGCATACACTTGGAAGTAGCTGCTTGAAGCAATTTGGAATGTTAAAAAGAAAAAAAAAACACCAGGCAGAGTTGGGGAAACACACAGGTTGCTGCTGTTGGATGCATGTGATAGATTAAATCAATCTCTGCTAGACTTACAACACGTCTGTGTCACTTGTCACATGCACATCATTTCTATAGGCAGGCAGCGAGAAGATTTCTATAGCTGAAGGTGGTTTTTTGTAATTTGGTTGCGGGAAATATTTTCTTTCATTTGACTGTTTTGAGGCTGTTATTCAGGAAATTAGGAGAGACGGAGTAAGTCTTGAGAAATAGCTAGAAAACAGATGGCACGTCAGGGTTCAAAAGAACATTTTCATGTACTTCTGCAGTGCTGTAACATGAGCGTGTTCACATGCAACCCACGCACGTTTGCATTGTGAAATCCTAGTTTTGCGGAATTCAGTGGCAAAATCTAAATGGATGATCACTCTGTAAATGACTGAATATCCTTAAAGGAATGTCAGTTAGGAGAATCTCGATAGTCTGGGCAAACTTAATTCCTTTTGTACTTAGAGAGGTTTCTGTTTTAAATTTGTGCGCTGTTTATAAGCAGAACTCATATCTTTATTTCTCATTAGGTTTTTGCCTCTCTACCTCATTGTAAGTAGTGTTTCACTGCTCCAATATATGATTTCAGTGGTACTCCTTGAGAGGTAAAAACTTACTTAACTTTAGAAAATGAGACAGAATTGTCCCCTTAGCTATTTGTTTTTGAGAGAGACTTTCCAAGGCGCCAAATGCTGATAGAAACATTAACTATCCAATATTAAGAAAATCAACTTTTTTAAATTTTTTTTTTTCCAAAGGTAAGAGTAAAGCCTGTTTCTTCTTTTTAAGAAATCACTCATAGATTTATTTTGGGTGCCTCATGCTTATGTTTTTGAAATGTTTTTTTCTGAAGGACAGTCTTCCCCTCCCCCCATTATTCGATCTCAGTACACCTGGTTTTCCACGTCTCCATCCAGAGACAGCATTTGCCAGTTTACGCTTTCTCTTTTGCTTAACCTCATAAACTCTGTCGGATTTCTTTTTCTGTATTTTAATCTGTTTGCCATATCATCTCTTCTGCTGAGTGTTGCATAAAATGTTTCTTATGAGTCAGTGCTGTAGCTAGAAGTAATGAGGCCCCTGCTAAATATCCCACATTTCGGTTGATAGAGAGTAAGTCTTTGTGGCTGGCCCACGCGTAAATGTCTGGAGGGGAAGCAAGAAGAAAGTGTCACCCTTGTTGCCCTCACGGCCACCGAGTGCAGGGTCTCACCCAAAGTACTTGGAAACGCGCAGTTCCTTTACCTACCAATGCCATTCTGAACCCTACTCCTACATCTAATTAATTTTCCTTGATGTTATTCCTCCTTGTCCAAGAAATAAAAGCCTGCGCTTGTCAGAAATTCACTTGTCTTTTAATGAATAGACAAGTGTGTTTACTTCTGTCTGCCTCTGAGTCATTTCTCGCACACAAAGTGCTCGCCTCCGCAGGATACTTTTTTCAAACAGCAACCAAGGTCTAGTGTTAATTAGACACCAAACGTGTACTATTCCCAAATTCTATAAAATTGTGTCAGACAAAAACTAAAAGTAAGGTTTGAGAAAGTTTAATCAAGAGTAAGAATCCCAAATGTCCAAACTGTCATGCTGTTTATGTCAGGACACATCCAAAGATGTATCTTGATTTCAGTTAATTAGGCAGGGATACCTGGAGTAATTATTTCAATGAGTCTGGTGTATTCTGAAAACAGAAATAAAGACTTTTGTTTCATTAAGTGCAACATTTGTGCTACAGAAAATACTTTAACTTGACCCTCCCCAGTGCTTTCCCTTTGTAAAAATGTTCTATTCAACTTTGCCTTTTCTTTAACCTCCAGAGATCAATAGGCTGTTGACCTTAAGGTGTCTATGCCATGCTGGGGTTTCCCCCTCTAAGCCAATTCCTGGCTTCTTCAGGTACATGAAAGGTGGCTAAAATCCTGTGCGTTAGTGTTTTATGCCATTATACCAAGTACATTCACCTCATCTCTTGCCAAGAACAAGTAGAGGGAGGAGGTTAAGTTTTTGCAAGGTGAAAGAGGAAAAATTCCACTTTCCTCGCTTGATTATTTCTTTTGCAGAAGGCGAGATGTTATTTCATGGGTTCTAAGTATCTTTTATGGTGGAATGACTGCAGAAATGCTGCTCAAGCACAGACGTCCATGCTAATCAACTGATCGTTCCTCAATGCCTCAGGCTTAATGAGGTCTTTCCATTCACTTCACTGTGCTAGTGGACCTTTCTTCTTTCCTTATCCATTCCTATAAAATTCTCAGTTCCCCTGACACCACCTTCCACATGTGTCTTTGTATGTATCTCGGGCCCTGATGTCAGGTATCACGTGCAATTCTCTTGGTCGTTGCTCCATAATTTCAGTGTCTTCCATCTCTTCAGATAACTGGGTGTCAGCTAGAAATCATCTTGATGCTAGATGCCGTAATTTATGGGACAGTGTTGTCAGTCACACTTCCAGTTTGTCCCTTGGGTCTTTAAATTGTCTTTCAATACTTCCAGTGACTGCTGTGAATTGCCCTGAGATCTCGCTCTCCATCCTTCAATATTCCTTGTCTCACATCAATTCAGGGTTTCAGTGTGCTGCTTGATTCTTGCTTACTGTTAGATGCCTGCTGAAAAGAAACTTTCTTTCCCCTGGCCCTTAACTGCTACTGTCTCTAATGTTTCACTGTGTGTTTCTGGGTCACCCATTTGTTGCTGTCTCACTCATCCCCGCATCCTGGGACACCCTGTTTTCTACTCTCCCGTTCTGTCCCCACCCTGCTGGTACTGTACTGCTGATAAATCCACAAATGCTGATCTTCATCGTTACCAATATATGCTGCTAGATTAGATTCACAGGAGCATTGTTTTCAGTAATTGCTGTTGCCCCTTTTGGGAGGCTGTGTGCTGTTCTAGTATCATCTGCTGCTGAAATATCACATGGAAAAATCTTCTGGCGCATCATGCCTCTTACCGGTGCAAACATACCATCTGCCTGTTCTCAAACTGCTTTAAGCGGAGATCATGGTCCTAGTTATCCTCTGATATTTCTCTTGCAATGTATGAGGCTTTAGTCATCTAGCATCCTATTCATTCTGTTTTCTTAGACGCCCTGTGTGTTCATGCTCAAATATTATGTTTCCTGGCTTCTTTCAGACCATTATAAACTGCCCACTTGGAGCAGCTGTTTGTTATAAGTGCGGATGTAACTAAGAAGCCATCTCGACTTTTCCACTTATGTACCTCTGCTGGGGGAAAGCTCTAGGAACAGCTGATCAACTTTTTCCCCTTGGTATTGGGTTTCTAACCTGATTATATTACATGCTAGTTTGCTGAGCTGTGACTAAATCTAAATGAATTTTTGATTTTATTTCATGTTGCTGTGATGCTTGGTGAGAAGGATTTGCCTCCTGCATAAACAATAACAGAGGAGCAGGACTTAGCTCTGTGTAAGGGTGGGAGGCAGGGACTTGAGATACTTGCAAGCACTGTCCCCAGATTTTTAAAGGGTTATAAAAGTTCCACATGCCTTCCTGCTAGGGGGGTGGAATTTACAGTCATGTATGAATTACATGTCACTTAAGCAGTGTCAGAGCATTTTAACATTCTTCAGCAGGTGAGCAGGTAATATAGGTCAAACCAACAAGGTATGTTAATATATGAAGCCTTTATTCTTGAGCTACAGCAGTCTGATTTCAGTGGAATCACTAGACACTTATTTTTGTACCTCTTCTGTCTTAGCAGGATACAGATGTCTTTAGTTCCCGGTTGCATTGTCAGCCCTGTGCTGAAAAAGTGACATCTTCTGATAGTGTGTCATAAGCACTATAAAGAAAGAGTTTTGACTGATAATGTAGTTTAACAACTTGGAGGAGTATTGGAAAAATAAATCGAAAAGTTGTGAGGTGCAAATCTCAAATGAGGTCCAAAGATCCTCTAGCAGGAACGTGCAAACGGAATGAAAAAGGTTTGAAAAGAAAGAGAGTCCCAAGAGGCAAGGGTGTTCTCATTTCAGGTCAGCTTTACTTACCCTCCTTGTGCTTAAGTTTTTCACGGAAAGGAGCATTTTTGCAAGTGGAAGCAGTTGCCAAATGGACAGTTGATGAATAGACCGTAATGTCAGCCTAGAAGAAGAAGAAATTAATATGCAAGCAAAATGACTGACTGATCAATTATGTAAGGATGAGTTGGATGAAAACAATTCACTTCATCTTCAAAATGAAGAGAGCTCTCCCCAGTGTCATTTAGTGAAGTAAAAAAGTTAATGTTGTTATGCATCTTTTCATAGAATTATCTGTGACATGAAAAGGAGAATGAGAGGTATGCTTTGTAAGGAGTGGATTTAATTAACAAAGGGTATGGTGGATACGGTTTTAAAGCCCTTATCCTTGGGGCTTTTCCAGAAAAGAAAAAAAATAAAATACTTATTTTAGCAAAAGGGTCAGGTTCAGATTTCAGAAAAACATGACCCCAAATACATTTTGAACAATTGGATAAATTCCCATTGACTTGAACTAGATCAGTCACTTAATGAAAATATTGTATAATTGGTCTCATTTGGTTTTATTAGATTTCGTTAAGTTTCCTCTAAGACCTTTTGGTGCATATGTTAGTTAATCCGCTAGGAGACCAGGAGTTAACTTACGTACCTCACGGCAATCATTTTAAATTTGATGTTTAAGTATTTTGAAGCTCGCAAGCATTATGCTGTAAGTGTTGTTAGTGAGCCTTCTAGTTTTGTGGCAAAGTAATAACGCTTCATCATGTGCCATAGACCTCACCCTTTGCCACTTACAGATATGCATTTTCATGTGGATGCAAAACAATCTTAAGTCAACTTCCGTTGTGACAGAAAAAAGCCTGTGAGCAAGGGAGGATACACAAATAACACAATCAAGTAACTTCATACCTGTAACGGCCACGCTTACTACACAGTATTGAAGAACAAAAATCAGATACAACCCTGGCTTCCAAAACTTCCTCCGTCAGACTGGCAAAGGTCTACACTGGAAGCAGCATTTTGAGGAATAAGAGTTCAGGCAGTAAGAGTTCAGGCTAGCCAAGTCTCTCTGATCTTTTCAGTAACATCATCAAAAAGAAGACATGATTTACAATTGGGCAACGACTCGCAGCTGTGAGACCAGCCATTTTACAAAACCCACAAAAAATTACCTTTCAGGTCAGATTTGAATGCACAAAGTAAAAGTAAGAAAATCTCCGTGTACTGCCTACCCAAATTCACTACATTCTGTGCCAAGTCTTCAGTTTATTAATTACCAGCTTAATCCTTTCTTAAAAATAAAATAAAATGCCCTTCATCAGAGAGAAGCATCGATTTCATTGATGTTAAACTTTTTTTCTTATTGGACCTCAGTTTGGTTTGGCTTTTTTATCAATGACAAATGGAGACACATAGCAAGTGCTACTAATTTTGGAGAAGAAGTAGGAGATGAAAGTGTCTCTGTTATTGAGTAGGCTTCCAAAATTTGGAAAGTGGGTCTTCACTTTATTTATATATTTAAACATTTCCATTTCTACTTGATTGCAAAATCTGTTAATAGATGTAAGTGTGAAACAATAGGTAATACCTATTTAATTTAATACTATACTACAATAATATTATATAATAATAATACAGTACATAATATTGTACTGTGTAATAATAACACTGTAAGCTGCTATCACTTTACAAATCCTGAAGAATTTCTACATCATTTTTGAGGCTCAACTGTGTAATAGAAAACTGACAAAAAAGTCTGGGTAAGGAAGACAATTCAACGAAAACACAGTTATAATTCAAAGTCAAACATTTTTCCCTTCGTAGAATAGTGACTGTTAAAGGTGTCTGTTGATTTCCCACTAAACCTTATGAGTCTCTCATTATGTCTTATCTGAAGATAGGTGGCTTTTTTTTTTTTTAAAGATTTAAGTCTTTTTTGAAGATACAACGGGATCTGTGGTAGAGGACATTATTAATTAATACTACTATCTCCTTCTTACTGCTGAAAGAGACCTCCTCACCATTAATGTATCTGAAGCAGTTTGAAGTTGAACATGGCAAATGGTACCAAAATATGTCATTGTGCCCTAAATTCTTATTTGTTGTGTGATGATGCCTTTGGGCATCAGGCACAGGTCAGGGATCTTGCCATAGTGAAAGACAGCATGTGTCTTAAAGATGTCACTGTATATAATATACTACACCACTAACATTCCTTCTTTTATGTTTAGTACTCTCATAATAACAGTTCTTGCCTAGGAGGATGTATGAACATTAGTACTCGGTACAGTTTTGCAGAAAGCCTCATTCACTGGATTTTAACTTCAAAAGATGTGAGGATGAGCTTAAAAACACTTAAAACACCTGTCTTTACTGTGGCTGACCTCCTAAATGAAAGTCCTGTCTGCAGAGATAAGTCTGTAGTCCTCTGATGGATTTTGTTTGACTGAGTGATGAGAAAAGCAGATAACTTATACCTGCCATTTTTTGTTTCATACTTCTCGTATTTAAATCACCTTTTCGGTATTTACATGTGCAAATGATCATTTAGATGCTTTTTTTTATTTGCGTACACAAAGCGTGCTTGTTCTTTTGGTCTGAAGCAAACTGGAAAAATGACTCTATGAATTATAGGACGCCTCTGATCAGTATGTAGCGTAAGGCCTGGTCTATATATGCTTTAAAGGGTCTATAGGTGCAAACCTCTATGGCTGCCTCACCTGGAAAATCTGTCAGGCTTCAGTGTATCAGCATTTTTTGTATCACCTACTTAAGTCAATACTTTTAGTTCCCCCCACCCCGTGTGTCAGTCAATAGACACGGAGAATGTAAGTGTGGTGGCGTTGCTGAAGTGGCTGGGAACTTTATTAGGTTCTGCATGAAAGCTGAGCTCCTTGTTCAGTGAGAAATATCACTTGACACAAAGCAATAAAGCTTATTCTGCCCCAAAACGGAGATCTATGGATTCTGATGAATGCCTCCATTCTGGTTTATTTTCCACCGTTAATATTTAAGATAAAATCAGGAAAGTTTGCATTTGATTTGTTTGGAGAATATAGACTTGAACCCATGAAGCTTACAAATCATTTATAAAGTATCATTCCATCCCATTCTTTGTTTATACAATGTAGCGTAAGAGATTGTTTCGATAAACTGAGTGGATACCTGTTAATGCCTTTGATACAGCTCAAGAGAGAACGTTAAAATAAAACGCTTTATAATTGAGAAAGTGTGTTAGTTATAAACCCCAACTCTAGCACAGCTAGAAATATTGTGACAAGCACTTAGCAAATGCTCTTGACATCTTTTTTTCAGGCTGAGCTTTTTTATCATGCTTTTTCCAGCTAATTGAGATTCATTTAGTGTGATTTACTGCATATAAATCCCTGAAAATGAGAGGGAGATGTTAATCCAGCGAGCTGTCTGTTTTCCATATCATTATCGTGGTGTCTGCAGAGAGGGGAAGTGCAGGCTCCTTTATTGGGGTTTCAGAATGACAACACAGAAACTCGGAGGAGGTCCCTAAACAAATCCATATGTAATGACTGGAGTGATACCAGTTGTATCATTTGGAACTTTTAAAACTAGTAGACATAATCCAAAACAGTTTTGTATAATCCTGTATCAAGGGAGGGGCGAGGCAAAATGTGACTTAACAAGGGATGACAAGCAAAAATAAGGAGTGCATTTTTCCTCTTTTTCAGGTGCGGAAAGATTGTATTAGTTTTGGGGTTTTTTCCTTAATTGGATCATAGGATAACTCAGGTTGGAAGGGACTAACATCTTGTCGCCTGCCAAAATACACATTAATATACTCTAAGTAGATTATTTCACTGTGGATGAATAATTAATATCTAGAATTGGCTACATAATTTGCACTTTTTCAGATTTGCAGAGTTGAGGTTTGATTAGAATTCCTTAGATGTGCACTTAGGCACATAAGTGAGTTCTTAAAAGTCTAAAATAAGCTTTATGTTTTATTTGACTCAAGCATTGCTCTAAGAAGACCTCACACACAAATTCAATGACAAAAGGAGAATGAAAGCCAAGAAAAAAGAATAGTTGGAGGGAAGCTTTCTAGCTTTCCAGCTGGAAGTTGGTTTTATTCCACATCCTCTTGGGAATTGCTCCTACAATCCCTTGTGTCCATAAGGGTGAACCCTGTGTACGTAGCAGCAGTAATGCCTTTTATAAAACGTATGCTACAGTGGCTGTAAACTTTTTAAAATAGGAATGTATCTAAATCTAACCTGACTGGTGTTTTATCTGATGGTGGTGCAGGATTTGGCTATAAATTTTACCCTAAGTCTAGAGATGAAGTTGCATAATCTCTGCTCACAAGGTATTTTTAACATCTGTAATTTTGGCTTGCAGCAATGAATCAGGAGACTATTGCATATTCTTGATGGTGTTTTCAGGTCACTGAATTCTCAGGGAAGTAGAAAAATTCCACTGCAGCACCAGCTACCTACAAGTTTCTGAAAATTCACTTCCCCACTTGAATGTATTTAGACTTGGTGTAGATACCGCCTGCTGCTACATTTACTGCACAGGCATGTACTGGAAATGAGTAAACTGTCAATATGATCACATTAATGGTTACGGAAACATGAGATGGCTAAACATCGCTAGGAAGTGCTGCTAATCCGTGATGCACGGGGCAGCACTGCAGCTCTTTTTCTTTTGGCCAAGGCCCTTGCCGACCTCAGGTCTCCTCAGACCCTCTGTGGAACAAGCTGGGGTCCTAACTCCAGCCTGCTGCAGGCTAGCCCCATCGGAGCCCTGCCACTCTCAGTACATACTGCACATCTGTGGGGTCTCCCTCAATGTCCTTTTTAATCAAACCCACTTGCAGACCCGTTGTCAGACCTTTATCAGAGCAATGGTCAGGGCCCTCTGTGTCCTGTTCTCACCGTCCTCTTCTTGGCCAGCCCTGGGCCATCACCGGTTTGAATGGGCTATTAGCGTTACCTGTTAACAGGAACTTTTGTGTGTTTCGGTGATTGCCAGGGATGTTGAACTAATATCCTCGGAGCTTCTGCAAAGACATGCATCTAGACAGGCTTCTCTGCACATTGCCAGTCTTTCATGGAGTCTTTCCCAGGGCCTCACCAGGCTAGACCTGTCTCCACATTAAATGATAGATGTGAGAATTTTCAGTGGCCACCTGCAAGAGGACCTCAGTAACTGCTAAGCATTGGAGTTGCTGAAGATTTTGAGGACTGATTTTGCTAGCTTTAGAGCTTTACCATTAAAAGATTTTGTCATAGGAAGGAATAAAATTTTGACACTTGGTGACACAAGCCTTGTTCTCTGAAGCAATAGTGTGTCAAGTCCCCAGATAACACTTTTTCTCTTTCATATAGATGTGCACACCAGATTCCAAGAAGTCATCCCCTTCTGTCAGCCACACACACAGCCACAGGCTGCAAGTTCTCTCCTAAGCTCTTCAGGTCCCAACTAGGAAGATGCTGAGAGAGACCCCAGTCTCTTGTATGGAGGAGATGTCCTACTCCATGAAAATGTCCACATCCCTGTGGAATAATTTGTCATTACTTGACGATACCATGTTCTAGATACAGGCCCAGAGACTGGCTGGGGAAGGCTGACAGCCCAGATCGGGGTCCCATTCCTACTTTGAGTTTTGTGTCCTGCTCTCACTTTTTCTTTAACTAAGAATGGTTCGTGAATAATGCTGAGATTTGAGAAAGGCTTTTTTTTTCCACATAGACAGGAGGGTAGATCATCAACATAAATGGTACAGACAAGCTGGAGCAGAATGTTTCCTAAATAGCATCAGCTGGGTTTGCAGCAAAATCATAAAGTAGAGGTGCAATGTCTGAGCGTAGCGTGTGTGTGCCTGTACGCACCTCGGGTCTCGAAGCTGGTAGAGACGGTGGCGAGACCTTCCAGCTTGCTGTGGGGAGCAGGCTGACACAGTGATATGGGCAAGTTTTAACAACACCAGGATTCCCTTAGTGTTGGCCTGTGATGTCTCTGGGGTCACTGTGAAAATCTATTCATCTAGAGAATGAATTCTAGATGAATCTAGAGAATGGAAATCTAGATGAAATGGGCTCTGAGAAGCCCATTTCATGATGTAGTTCTCAACACCCCTCAGAGAAGGTCCCCTAAATGCTAAGATATGAGAAACAAGGGTTATATCTACTGATGTCAATGAGCCTATGTAGCCCATATTCAGTCAAAAGTAATTGAAATGTATTGTGCTCTCTTTCCCAATCTCCTTCACGTTTTACTTTTGGAGTGCAAGATTTTCTTTGTATGGCTACCTGTGTGATGCACCGTGTTATTTTGCCAAACACCTTTGGATTTTGTAGTCAGTATTCACTCAGTATGTCACCTACATTGTTTCTGAAGTTGGCCTAAAATCACACCAACGCACTCCAGGCTGTGATTTGCTTTAGGTTGCTGCGTTTGGCTTGCAGAGCCCAGCCCAAGTGCCTTTCGAGTCAGTAGGACTCTTTTCGTTGGCTTTTGCAGGACTTGGATCAGATCCATAGTGTGTAATTCTTCCTCCCACGTCCCCTCCCCTGCCTGAAGTATTCTTTAAGAAAGTTATAATATAATCTGAAGAACAACAACATTGGGCCAGATTTTCAGTTCCTATAAAACAGAATAGATATTTTTTTTCCAAGTCAGTAAAACTATGCTCATTTACATGAGCTTAAGATCTTTACGTACAGCCTCACATCTCTTTAAGAAGCCATAAAGCACTCTCAACTTCGGTAAAAACCAGAAGCGTTTAGACTAAATTCCACTTTGATGCTAAAGTCCTATGCAATGACAGCTTAGTTCACCTAACTTTGACTATTTTTCATGTTATCTCTTGATACAGCCTTAGTGCATACAACAATCTAGAATTTCTCCCTCTGCGATGCTATTGTCTGGTCATCTGCTTTCTCATATGTTTGTTTCACCACAGACTCAACTTAAACACAGATTCTAGAAGGAACAGCTTTAGTGACAGCCCTGCCTCAGACACAAGTGAAATAATGAAGAGTTACAGCAATCATAAACATATGTTTGATTTTATTTTACAGAAGGGCTTTTCTCAGTTTCAACTGGCTGGATAGCAGTGTGAAAATACATGTATGTCAGGAATTTGTTTACATCGATAACTGACTGATAAACTTTATTATTGTAGATTCCAACTTTTTTTGTTCTCAGCAATCTCGTGCAATGAGAGAGCTGAATTGGGTGGATCCTAAAAGCTCAAAAGTTTCATCTTCAGCTGAAAGATGTCGGAGAAGAAACTGCCTTTTCAGTTATAAAGTACAGCAAGTTTTCTTTTTTTTTCTTTTTTTTTTTTTGGTCTTGGTGAGAAATCCTTTATACTCCTGTGAACCCCAAGCAATTCTGAATTCTGGATTTGTGCTGTTGTTCCTAACATCAAAATATGGCCGAAGGAGTAAAATGGTGCTTTTGTAGCACAGCACAGCATGAACAGACTATATTTAGGATGTAGGAAAACCCAGTCTCTATAGAAAAGCATTCAGTGATTTTTATAATAGTATGGTAATACAAAGAGAAAGAAAAAAGAGAGGAAAGACGGAAGATGTACATTTAACCTGAGCATCAGGAAATAACATACCAGCAGTAGGTTTTATTTGTCTGCACAGTAGTCCCTAAGGGAAATTGAGCCAAATATACTTTCTGCTAACTTTCCATTCCTAAGTCTTAATCAAAAGTCCAGATACTAACTGCTCTTGGAACATGAGCCCCTCTGTGACAATATGTGGAAGCTGAAATTCAGCAACAGTTAACTCCTTCCCACAGCAGCATCCCATGTTGTAGTGGACTGGTTGGGCTTAAAATGTTTTCATGTGAACTTTTTGGGGCATTTCTCAAATGCTTTTTTAGGCATTCAAAGAGGAGAAAGTTGCTAAATAAAATTCTCTGTTGTCACAAAGCTGTGTCACCATTTGAACTGCAATTTTTAAACTCGATGTAACAACCATTTGCTGCTTTCGTGATGTATTGTCCAGACTAAAGACATGATTCAAATCTCGTCCCGCTGAAGGCTGATCACACTCTTGTAGGTTCAAAATAAAGTCCTGACACTAAAATACAAAGCTTAAGACAAAGAAGCGTGATTGGCAAAGATGGGGCTGATTCTGCTTTCATACCCACGTAAACCTGGAGAAAAACCTCACTTGTGTATAGCTATTGCAGAGGCTAACGCTCCTACAACTCGCACAGTCTCAGTAGCTGGGAGGGGTTAATTAAACTGACAGTACCTCAGCGTGCTGTTGGCGGGGTGAATCAGAACTTTTATTTTTCAGTATCTGTAAAGCCCATTGTGTGATGTGTTTCACATAAAACCCCAAATGCAGAACTAATAATTTACTTGCGTTAAAATGATTTAAATGAAAACTTTCACACAAGATTTCATCTGCAGCTGCTTATTGAAATGAAGAGTCTGATCCCTTATAAACTTACCCTGATTTTCAAACTTTAGAAAGCTGTACAGCTTTCCAGGCTTTCTTCACTCCAGCTGTATCTGTCTCCTCATGTAACTAACAGCAGTCAAACAGCGTTGTTTTTAGGCTGAGGTGCAGTGTTTGTTGGTTGGGTTGGTTTTTTTTTTTAAAAGCTACATTTTTGCCTTTTATTATCTGTGATTTTGTTCAATTGAGATTTTTTCTCCTTGTCTATGCTATGTGTGCTAATCTGAATTGTGCTATGTTACAAAAGGCTTATGTGCCACATAACTCTCAACTGCAAATACTGTCAGCCCTTGAGGGAGTTTTGGACACGTAGAAGAGCCCATATGCACATCACAGCCATAAATCCAAATGTTATTACCCAGACTATGTTAAACATCTTCTAGCATGCCTTTTACAGGGCCAATTTTTAATTTCTGGCACTACAGCTAAATGATGTTTAGCATTTCCTGAGCTGTACTAATCAAAGCATTTTTCAATGTGTGATTTACGACGTGGCTTCTATAGAATGTGCTGCTTTATGATACTTCGCTGGTATTTATTTGACTGTTCTGCGTGTAGAACCAGAGGAAAACAGTGAAATTGCCAACTGAGCTCACAGGCGCAGACATGGGCGAAGCTGCATTTGTACTTGGTGAAAAATTTTATTTGAGTTTAGGCAGAAAATGAATGTGGATCTGGAGGACGTACATCAGAGATGGGTACCTCATTTGGCACTTGGATACCCCTCTCAACCTGAGATTCCTTTGGAGGTCAAGCCCCGGTGGTTCTGGAATAAAGGCAGCAAGTGCTAAATGGTGCTGAGCTGTCCCGCTAGTAAGAGCCTGGGCACTTGACTTGTATTTTCTTTCCCAAGTCAGCATAAATTCAGGTATCTCCAAACATTATTTCCGATGTCCCTCATTAGTCTAAATTTAATGACAACATTAGACTATTTTAGTTAGAAGGTATGTCAGCAATACTAAATTGTTTCTTAAATGACTTTATATATATTTTAGGAGGTAGAGGAGATTGTTTTGGTTGTTTGCCTTTCACTACTCCTTTTATATAGATCCCTATCCTATAAAGAAAAGCCAGTTTCAAGATGTATAAAATGGTGTCTTTACTAACATATTTTCAAAAAAATAATCTAAAAATATTCTTGTTCCCTAACGTTGATAGTAAGCATGTGAAGAACAGGATCACTTGGTGCTACAGGACTAGAAAACCACGTAGCATTGTTTACATAAAATATGAAACTCTTTAGTTTTAACTACTATCTCATTTTCTTACAGTTGTTTTAATTTACTTATTAAAATAAAAACCATTCTACTATTTCTTTTTCTTTCCTTTTATTATAAAGCAGACCACTAACATATGTCTGTAACTTTCAAAGTACGCACAGCTTTTCCCAGTAGAAAAAATGTGATTTCCCAGTGAATAGTTCCCTCTCAAGAGTTTTTGTTTGTTTTTCCCCCCCCCGTATGTGTAATTTCAGATGCTGCACAACAAACACGTGATGGTTCGTGTTGGAGGAGGATGGGAGACTTTTGCAGGTTACTTACTGAAGCATGACCCATGCCGAATGTTGCAGATCTCCCGAGTGGATGGGAAAACTTCTCCAATCCAGAGCAAGTCTCCAACCCTCAGGGACATGAATCCAGACAATTATCTGGTTGTTTCTGCCCATTACAAAACCAAGAAGGAGATTAAGTGAAATAAGCTTCTCATGTGATTGGGACTCTATGTACGTAGGTCCAAATTACTTTCTCAAGTGTAGTAAATTTAGTTTATGCTTTAAAAGGACTTTGGAAAATTTAAGACAGACTGGAAATGGCAACCCATTTTGAAGATCTTTGAATTGTAGAACTATTTATTTCTAGTACTGTATCTTTTATAGCAAATTACCCTTGATAGGCTAATTACTACAATCAGATAAGAAATAGACATATATTTTTAGCCAAATTATTACTCTTTAATATGTGAATGTATACTTAGAGTTACATAAAGGAGTGGTTCCTGTTAATGGAAGAAAATACACAATACAATATATTTGTATGAAAATAGTATTTCATTGAATCCTTGACTGTTAGACTAGTTGAAAAATATATATGCAGGTGGGAAATGAATATTTGTGGAAATTATTTGGTACTGCCTCTCAAAATGAAATAAAAATTGACTATTTTTATGGGTTGCAAGATTTTCTTAACCAGTAGAATATAAAGACTTGCTGCATGCCGAACGACTTCCCAAAGCAATTACTTTTAAAATAAAATTTAAAAAGCCCAAGAACAACCACCACCCCCACCACCCCCCACCTTCTTTTGTTTCAAGCTAAAGACAATGCTAAGTGGTGGATCTATATGTAGACCCTTCCTGTTTTTTCCCAAGGTGCCCAATATAGAAGCACAGGGAAGTTGAGACGTTGCCCCTTCCTCCGCCAGACAATAGAGATGGTCGGTTGTACTGGTGGGGTGCTGGGCTGCAGCCCGCGAAGGGAAGCCGTGAAAGATGCACAGCCCTTTGACCCAAGGAGGAGCTTCAGGAGATGCTAGTCCCTCCTAAGTCACAAAACTCTACAGCGTTCTTGAATCCGAGCTTTTCTTTCCCCTTATTTTTAATTTTGTTGGTCATGCCAAATGTGAAATATTCATTACGCTGTCAGTAGAGTGATTCACATTCTTGTAAATCCTTCACACACCTCAAAAATAGCTAAAGGCATATGGGGGCTTAGTTCATTATCTTGGCTACTTTTCTATGTTTATATTTGGTAATTTATGTGCCTTGTAACGTCCTAGAAAAATCATTTTATAGGATTATTTCACTGACTGTATAAATTTGAGCAGAACTCAGTTGTTTCATTACAAATGAAATAAAATTTTGTAAAATACTCATACGTTTTGCGAGTCTTGTTTATTATTTGTAATCTGTGTTCTTTATAGTAGCACTTTGCTGCTACTGCCCGGATGCCTGCAACACACAACGCTGCTTGCTAACCTCATAGTGAGCTGCACAGTGAGCGGGGCAAGCATTCGCTTACTACAGATAGCACCGAAATACCCGGATTTTATTGAAAATTCATTTTCCTTTGCAGGGAAAGAAAAAAAAAATCAAAAGCGTTCTTGAAATCATTCTTAAAGTAGCAACTGGTATTTTTCTGTATATTTTAATGCTTAATTTTAAAATGTAGGCTTATGATCTGCTCCTGTGGTCTTTAAAATTAACAGCAAAATATCTGGCTAGACAGGATCGAGACCAGCTTTTATGTTCCGTGCCTTATCAGAATCAGCACGTTGTATCTCCCTTCTGTGGAACAATTCTACCCCACCGCCTAAAAACATCTGCCACATACAAGCAGTTGACAGTTGCTTGGTGCACCACGCGAAGCAGCATAGCAAGTACATAATTCCAAACATGTTTTTAGAAAGAAAAATTGCATCTTTTTAGTTCTTATTTTGGGGTATTTTCTGGGAAGATGAAATGTATACTCAACCAGTAAATCTTTTGAAAAGCCATAGGAAGACCCAGTTCTCATACAAGAAACGTACATAACCCTTGCGGGAGTGGAGAACAGGCCATAAGCAACATTATTAAAAACAAAAATGCAGCACAGCTGAAAAAAATCATGATTTTAATATATGCACCAAGAGATCTGTTTTCAAATGAACAGAGAAGAAAAAAAAAATCACTGGTGAAAGTGTCAAATGTTTATTTTGAAATAACGGTTACTTTTTAAAACATAAAGAGTCGTATTTCCATCACCCAAAATTAAGTTGGCATTATTATTATATCCTTTCTTTAAAATATTTGAAGGTGTTTACATGTTAATAAATCAAATAACTATATTAAAAAGTATTCTTAGGTTTATTTTAATATTAAGCTTCAACAAATAATCCTGGTAAATCCAAACCAAAATTTTAAATTAAACATGAACTGCTTTATGTGCTTGGACTGTAGCTATCAAAATAGCCTTTTTTGATTCAGGGTACTCAAGCATCTTAAAAAAAAAAAATCACATTAACACACTTCCTGACTTAAAGTTTCAATTTAGCCAGTTCCAGAATGGGAGGCCTATAAAGGACTTTTTAAAGTATTGCCACTACCACCTAATCTGTGTGAAAAGCTTGCCGGTGGGATTTCCTGCATTTGATGCACCTGGTGTGGGTGTGGGTAGCAGAGGAGGAAATTAAAGCAGGAGCATCAATAAAGCAAGCAAACAAAAAAATGTAGGAAGCTAGTTACCCCTGGGGGAAGGGGTGGGGAGTACGTTGTTCAGAAGGTAAGTGTTGTTGATCTGATAAATGGTGTTTTCTGAGTGTACTAGGTCCTGTAGCAATGTGGGAGTTGGGGAATTTGTTAAGAGCCTAAGGCTCAATTTACGAAGCTAAAGATGAGCAGCAAAATCTTGCTTAAAGAGGTGTGGTCCTTGTTGCAGCGGTGGGGCAGAACAGACTTCACGTAGAAAGTATTTGGGGAGAAAAAAACCCCATTGTTTGCCCAGCTGGCTATAGTGGGTGATGCTTGAAGTTTCTATGTCAAAATCTACGGTATTGAGGTATCTAGTGTAGGTTTCTAGAAGGCTGAGCTGAATTGTAGGGTACCAACAGGAAAGACCTGCGGCTCCTCTCTTGTCCCCGAGTCAGGGAGGGTCTGCTGAGGCTGCGGAATGGTTTTGTGTTGGAAGGGCAGGAGATGAGGCGCTGAAATAGTGAACTAGTCACGGATGGTGATCATAAGAAAGAGCGCTGTGTAGTGTTTTTAGCTTGGTCTGTCGCTGTGTAACTCGGCTGAATGTGAGTGGTGAGGAGGCTGGAAGTCATAAAGTTGAACAGTTGTGAGCTGCAAGGAAGCCTCTTCTCAAAGTCCTCCCTGGGTCATAGACCAAACCCCACGGGAGCTCCTGCTGGCTGGGAATATGTAACTGTGCTAAGCTCAAGATGGCTAAATTATGTAAGATTACTTGTAAAAACTAGTATTATTGTATAATGTCACATAAGTATCACCGTGCTGGAAGCAATTCAGGATTAGTTTGGAAATGTAACATCTGTTATTGCTCGCTACAGGAGGTACCTTCTGTCACCTTGCTGTTCGTGTATCACCTGGAATTTTTCTTCCAAGCAGGCTTATTTACATAAGTGATTGAGGATAGGATTTTTTCTCATCTGTTATAGTGATAATTGTTCCTTCCTTTGCATTACCACCTTTTTTCCAACTGCAATTTAGAGTTGATATGTAAAATCTATGGAAGGTACTTCAAGGCTGTTGGCGGGGGTGAGTGAAATGAGGAGGCGTCAATATATGTGTGTGGGAAGGTATAGCAAGTCCCTGATAACTTAAGACACAACACTGAATGTATCATATGTGTTCATTTTAGATCAGGGAGAGGAGCTGTTTGCCACAGCCCAGTGTTACAGAAGCATCTGCTGGAGACGTTTACAAGGGTCTGGTCCTGTTGGGGCTTGCGTCTTGTACTGCCTCGTGGGCTGCTGAGAGGCACTACCCGAGACGGGAGGAGGGAGAGCGCTTTTTCTTTGCGTCCCCTACTTTTTTTTTAGCCTGTGGTATGTTAGGAATCTAGAGTAAGGTGAAACAGACACGTGGAATCACGCGAACGTTTATGAGGCTGGAGAGGTTTTTCCATCTCAGGCCAGTTGCCGGCAACGCTTGTGCCTGATGAGCTGCGTCCCAGCGATTGCGTCCGTGTCTCTGCCAAATCCACATGCTGAAGTCATCTGTTTTCCTAAGGGCCCTCAGTGGTGCTGCCCACCCCTGTGGAGACGCAGCTTCTGCGTCCTCTGAAGCCTCAGGACGTTCTGCCCCAAACACTCCCTCCCTGGCATAACCCACGTATTTTAACAACGGGCGGTAGCAGATGGTTTCATTTTCGGTTACTGCAACAAAGATTATGCTATCGCAGTCACCGAGGCAGCCCTTTCATTGCAGCTTGCGAGCGCTGATCCCGACAGCCCGTTTTTCAAGTGAGCTGTAAGAAAACGCTTTCAGAAGGTGGAGGAAAAAAAAAAGGTATAGTCGTACTGCTGTAAAGAAAACAAAATGTCCAGGTAATCTACATGAATGGATGTGTTTTAACAGGCTCTAAGGGGAAGTAAACGTTTAGGATTAGGGGAAATAAGGACAGAATTCCTGTTACGTTTCATATTTACTTAGTGCAGCACTAAGTGGTAAGAAAGAGAGGAGGTGTCTCTTTCTGCAAAGATAGAGCAGCTCTCACCTACGGAGCTCTCAGCCCTACCATTTAATGGGACGCTTCAGATAGCTATCAGTTGTATGCTACCCAACTGCAGTATCGTCTGCTTTCATTCTCAACTGAAATTAATGTTACCAAAAAACTTAAAACAAGTGTCTTTATTTACCAAAGTAATTTTCTAGATTCTGTTCAGACTAGCCATCTGACCAGTTAGAGGGGTATGGTAGAGAAACCTCTTTAAAAACAGCTTTACCAGTTGGAGATCTTTAATCTAGAACTGTACAGTCCCCAATCCTCTGATGTAGGAATAAATTTGATGTTCAAAATGGGGACTTTTAAAAGGCACAGACATAGCTAGTTTTTACTTAAAGGGTGGAGAGAGAGCAGTGTTTTCTTCTATGGTAGTTCTCAATTGCAACAATTGTCTCTTAACTGAAAGGCGCCCTTGCCCCAGGGCGATTCAGGCCTGGGCTCCCACCTTCCAGCACAGCTGCCTGGCAGGCAGCCACGGGCAAGCCAGCTCTCTTTGCAGGACTAAGAGCTGGATAACGAGTAGCGCGGGTGTTGGGACAGGGTGGTAATCCTCTACTCAAACACAGAGCATCTTTGCTGGTGACAGACAGCACCCGGAGCAGAACAGGCTTGCCTTGGGCTGCCTAGCAAGGATGGGCAGCGCAGCAGTATGGCTGCATGGCTGCTTCACACTGGACCACCCACCCCCTGCCCCCCCGAGTGGTAAGCGCATTGGAATACTGACAGGAACTGTGATTCGTTTCATTAGGTTACTGCAGTGGCTTTAAATGAAAGTCTTCATGATAGTAACCCAAGCACAGACTCCTGTTTGGTCAGTGGGCTAGCTCCTTTGTACAATAGAAGCTTGGATGAAAAGAAACTGAGGGTTATTTCCTCCCCTTATGGTTTGGGGGGAGCGATGTGACCAAGAACGAAGAGAAGAATGTGTTAAGTCTGAAACACCCCAAGCGACCAGCTAAGCCTTAAGTGCTGCTTAACTGTCTTTACAGGACACCCAATGTGACAGATGTTAGACTGAAATTCACATTTCAAATTACTGTTCAGTGTATTTTATTATAATTCAATGCATTTATTAGACTTAAAAAAATTCACTATGACCAGTTAATACAAGGAAGAGAGCAATCGCCAGCAATCCAAGGAAACTGAAGGTATCCACCTGCCAAGGACACAGCTTTCTAGCCCACACACCATTATATTAATATTCAAAAGTCTCCCTTCTTAATTCTGCAGGCTAAGCCAGGAAACTCACTGTGTTGGGACTGCACTCCTAAGAGAGCAAGAGACACTACTGGGAGAGGTAAAAGAAGAAATACTTAGTTCAAGGGGGGAAAAAAAAAAAAAAAGCAAGCCTCTATAGCCTAAACTAGGTCAGAAACGGGGCCAGTAAGATACTAAGGCCAAGCATAATGCTCTCTGGGGAAAATAAGAGCTAGATTCTTAGTATTGATCATGCTGTGACAGACTTCCCTCCTCTATCAAAGCAGTGGCTGGGGACCACTAGTGTAAAAGTCTAGGTTTAACACCGCAGTTTAAGTAGCTCTAAATAATCAAAGGCAGCTTCACATTTGACAAAGGGATTACAGACATTGCTGAATACAGAATAAAAGTGACAGAGCTTTGGGCATTTAGCAAACATTACTGCCCCACAAGAAACCCACCTAGAATGTACAGCAACTTTAGGAAACAAAGTGTCCAAGACATGACACAGTGTAAGCCTTTTGCTTTTTGAAATCCTGAGAAGTGCAGCATTGCCCTCTTGTGGTAATAAAGGAGAACAATTAATAACAGTGTTTTTAATTTAATGTTTAACTTGCAGTATTCATTATAAATATTTAGACTTAAAAGAAATCCACATCAGAAAATGAGGAGAACAATTATTAGACTCATAGTAAAACAGCTTTCTTGCTATAGGCATACAGGGTTTATAAAGGTTTCTATTTTTTTTAACGTGTCACAAAATGCTTCTACTTGTAAGGACCCACCATGAATCTGCTTTCTTTTTTGAAAAAGGCACTAAATCCCTACGCAGTTGACAAGTCATTAGGAAACTGAAGAGAAACGCTGTCACCCACATATTCAAATATATATATTTATGAACAATTTTCTACATGAGGACTTAAGAGAAAAGTATAGTTGCAGAGCTTGAAGTAAGCGTCAAAAACAACACATGGGCACCTGAGCTGTGCCTAAGCCAGTCACACACAGACATATATACATACATCAACTGACCAGACATCATATGCCTACTGACAGACTACAGGTAAGGAGGCCGCTTCCATGTAAGAAAACCCATCTCCCTCCCTTGACGAGAGAAAGAATAAAACATGCATATAAAACCAACAAAAAAATTGGCCAAAACTTAGTGTTCAGAGTTAGTTCTTAAGTTTCTTAGTGTATGTTTCCACATCTGTTCTCCCACAATGGCAAAGTACGGCTGAGTCTTCATATGCAAACAGCAAAAGCCACATGATGAGTAAGTGCCACTCAGCTGCAGAAACTGGCAAGTTATTGGCAGTAAACATCAATCTTCTCTTTGGCAGTTGTACTTCTTTATCCAACCTGCCACTAAAGAAGAAAACAAAATATACCACAGGCTTGTATGAATAGGGGAAAGGTAAAAATCTAATACAAAAAAAGCCCAACAACAACAAAACCCAAACACCGTAAGATTGTCTAAATAGAGGTAAATACCCCATTCTAACACCTTGTATATCCAGCAAGTGAGGCACATGCAGCCCACCAGCAACAGCTTATACAAACTCCAGTCCCCTGAGTCATACACAGCAATGAGGGTAAGAGATGAAGGCTTACAAAGTCTGTGTTTTGATAACTACATGCATCTATTTGCCTTGGAGAGATTCTCATTCTTAGTTACATCTCTGCCTGGCCTTCTAAGAGAAAGTTTACATTAGAAAAGTAATAGTGGCAGTAAAGTTCATCACTATCTATGCAAATGCTGTGTATTTCTTTTGTAAGGAGAGATAGATAATGAAACCCCAAGCTGTTACCCTACTTAGTTCAACCATTTTCTATAAACTCTGACGGAAGAGAGACAATCTCAACCAGGACTGAAAAGGGACACCGAGTACAGGCCAACTCAGTGAGGAGGTCCCCAGTGCTGCGAGTACTGTAAAACCGATGCATCGTAGGTGCTGAAACTGGGGAAGAAGAGCGGGGGGAAAAGAAAAAGAAAAGCTCTCTGTCATCATTGCTGTCTTTGTGTCCCAGGAATGAAGTCTCACTGAGAACACTGCGCGATAATGACACATGCTTCCATTTCTATTTCATTTCCCTTCCTCTTTGTTCTTCCTCAAGTTATTCAGTCTCGTAGACAACAACAAAACAGGATTTTCTCTGTGAATATATGAACAATTGCATCATGTTCTTTTTTTAAACTTACTCTCAGTCCTCCTCCTCCTCCAGAACCTGAAGCCGCGATTCTTTTTTCCATTTCTTCCTGTTTCTTTTTCTTTTGCTCTACAGAGTAAGCGTTCTTAATACCTCGAGAGGAAGCCTGGGAGAAAACACATTTGGGTAAGACCAGTTAGCTATTTTTTTTGATAGAAACCAAACTGCAACTCTTGACAATACAGTTTTATGAACTCCGGTTTGTGTGAAAAGACTGAAACAATAATTAATGCTACTACTACATAAATGCAGACCTTCCAGGACACTTCCTCATACTCTGAGCTCTTGGTCCCATAGGTATGTGAGAGTGGTTTTCTTTCATGTTATTACATCCCAGTGAATGTATTTAATGCAATTACATGTACCTGCTTTGCAACCTAAGATGCCGAACCAGAACCTCCATTGCCAAAAGTCCCATAAATTTTTAGCCTGTGTTTTTTTCTGTCAGGGCCTATTCTTACCCTCACAAACAGAATTAACTGGGGAGAGGTGATTCGGGCAGGTGGAATGTCCAAGAACTTAGTTGTTTCATCATCCATTCACTTCTTCCATCTCTTTTTATTAGAAGGCTACCTAGTGATAAAATTGAGGTGATGGAAATCATAATGACAGCTTCTATTCCAAAACTCAATAAGCAGACAGAGAACGTCACAAGCTCTGTATAGCTACTACAGAAATCGATGGGAAATTTACAAGCAGGGGAGGAAAAAGGTTGTGTTTGTAGTGCTAGCCCAGGCTGTAAGAAATCCAGCTTCTAAATTGCTATCTGTGAGAAACAGCCTGTGTGACAGACTACCCTTCAAACTTCATAGGACATGTGGACAGCAGCTGTACCACAGATGACAAACCTGCTGTCAACTGCCTCCTTCATATCCTCATGGGGATGGTCTAACAAGGACCTAGCCTAGATGGCAGGAGTATCAGAACTACAGTGAACACTGTAAATCTAAAAAGAAAATGTTTTAAAATCTGATTCTTAGCGAAGTTTAGGGTTATGATGCTACAGCCTAAGCTGTACAAGAGATGTTAATGTCTACCAATGGAAAAGAGCAACGCTCTCACCTGAAATTCAAGGCCCTGACAACAAGCACAAATCTCAATGGGCTACTAAGGCACATCTTACCAACTTACTTAGACACTGTGAGTTCTAGCTTTTAGGCAACTGGCCTTCCGAGTGAGTTAGGTACCCAGACTGTCTCTACAACACCCCAAAAGGAAGAACACGACTTCAGGCTGAACAATGAGCAGTTAAAGAGCGTGTATAGGAAAACACTAAGCAGAGAAGGACATCTGATCTGCTCCCTTGTCCCTCACGAGGGGGAAACTGAATTAGGCTGCTTGCAAGACACCTCCATTACCCAACATTCAGAGGCTAAAATGCTCTTGAAGACAGTCCTGAAAAATCCTGGTAGACGTGTTTTATCTCTTTCTTGTAAGAAAACAAAAAGTAACAGTGAGTGCTATTTCCATTTTTCTGTAGCAGCTTAACGGTTACCCCAGAACTTCAAAGCCATCCATAAGCCAAGTTGCTTTGTTTCTCCTTCCTCCCAGGGAAAAGCTTTTTAGCAATTTAAGAGCTAGATGGGGATGTTCCCCTTTTACATCCTTCTCAAACGTGTACTTCCTACAGTTATGCTTCAAAAACACCCTTTACAAGATTACATATGGATTGCTTTTAGTATGTAGCCTGACACAAAATCAAGAGTTTTTAAAGAAGGACTCTGAAGCATCGCTCAGCTGTTGCTCCAATTATTCACCAAACTCCCTTAAAACCAGGTCAACATGCTCCTCATCAATAACGGTCAATTTTTAATTCCACATGTAACGTCACTAACATTCAAACAAATAACACATTCCTTTCTCTTCACAGTTCGGCTGTGGTCTCTAAGACACACTTGTTATTTATTGTACATCTTGTATGGTGTATGTTATCAGCCTTTTTGAGAGGTACGGAAAGGAAGAAGTAGTTTTACATCCTGCTAGAACACTTGCATCCTACCGCTTCTAGCTTTAAGGATACTTAAGCAGTTAAAGCTTAGCAGCCTTAAAAAGACAGAAGTTGATAATCCTTCCTTGCTAGAGTTTGAGCTGAGAAACATGCTCAGCTGTTGCCACACTGATGAACTGAACTTGCAAGTGCCCAGAACCCGTGTTTGCAAGGGAAGTACAAGCGCTGTACCACTTGAAATTGCCACCACAATTGTTTGGCAACTCCGGGTTGAAATTTTTCTCACCCTCTTGTTTTCAAGTCCTATCACGAGAGAAAAAAATGAACTTGCCCTTTCAATTCTTAGGCTGTTTTTTTAGCTCCTGCAAAACTTCTCCCATCCAAACAGGGATCAGTTACCTTGCATTGGTCTTCGAGTGCCTACCTGTGAAGCTAGCCTGTAAATATGGATGTAGTAAGTGGTATGAGTGTAAAAGATTAGCATACTATGAAAATATGCAATGACTTCCCATAATCCCGAGCCTGATTTCCAGTGTTCCCACAGAAGCCCTCGCTCTTTTCCCCGTAAACAGGTTACCTGAATGGATTTTGAATAGTTTTATCACGTTACCTCCATCTGCCTCTTTTCAGCAGCTTCTGCCAGCTGTCTTCTCTTTATTTCCTACACAAAACACGAAGGACAGTGACATTCCGTACCCACACCGCCCGCGTTCCCCTGCGGGCCCGGCGCGGCTCAGGCGGGTCCCCCGGGCCGCCGGCCCGAAGCCAGGGAGCACCGTCCTGCCCGGCGGCACCGGGGGG
>JAVJGI010000002.1:22634026-22666693 GCA_035590275.1 Ibycter americanus
CCCCCAGTTTATATACTCAGCATGACATCACATGGTATGGAATACCTCTTTGGCTAGCTTGGGTCACCTGTCCTGGCCGTGTCCCCTCCCAGTTTCCTGTGCCCCCCCAGCCCTCTGGCTGGCAGGGCCCAAGGAACTGAAAAGTCCTTGATTTAGTATAAACATGACCCCACAACAACTAAAAACATCAGCACGTTATCAACATTGTTTTCACATCACAGCCAAAACACAGCACTGTACTAAGAAGAAAATTAACTCTATCCCAGCTGAAACCAGGACACCTCCATTCTGGCTTGCAATGCTCCTTGATTAATTGCGTGCCAAGTATTTCCTGATGCTGTGAGATGAGAGATATTAGTGCCTGGTAGCTCAATAGTAACGGATGATAAGGGGTTTGTTTTGTTTGTTTTAGTGCTTTGGGAGCATATTTGGCCACTTCCCCCCACCCTGCCAAATAATACTGTAGTGGAATAACACATCCGTTATGTAATAAACTTTAAAAACAAAACAAAAAACCCACATACTTAACACTGACATTAATAGTAGTAGCACTTTGCCTTTAAAAGGGGCTGCTTGGCTGATCGATTTGAATTTTTTGATTCGGGTGACAAATTGTGTGTACTGAGTTTTGAGTGTCTGCTTTAGCAAGAAATACATACTGAAAATGTCAGTGACCTTTCTGCAGGTTTTTGGCAGCTCGTTAGAAGATTCGGCAATTTATTACTGGTTGAGTAATGGTTTGTTATGGTTTAGTTATGGTGTCATTTGTGCAAGGATGGTATTGACCTGCGTCTTAATCTGCGTTCTGTCAATGTTGATTAGTCTTTCGCTCTCTTATTTTCTCCAAATCCAGCAGGTGGTACTGTTGGCACAAAAATGTCCCGTATTTCCCAAATCTGTAACCACACCTTCGATTTATTGTTTTGTTTTGATATTACAGGCAGTGTGGCTTGGAATAGGAATGAAGATGCTACTGTCTGCTCGATTTGTGGAAGTGTCAGAAAGCTTTTCAGGATAGCTGACAAGGACTGCAGGAAACAAAAGGCTGTTTTTACCCTGCGCTATTGTGCGTTCAGGATAATGCAGGTAGAAGGGAAATTGCTTGAAGAACCCCGGCCAAGTGACTCACGGGTTGACGAGTTTCACTTTCAGGGTGAAAATTAGTCTTTACATGTGCTTGCTCTACCCCATAAATGTCTTTTTCAGTACCTCTGTCTTCTGAAGCACTTCGCAGCATTGCGCCACTACAAAAGAGATACCTTTTGTATCTCTGGATTACCTCTGGAGTACGAGGGCTAAAGGGGCACCGCAGATGTAGTGTTGACTTTTGAATGTGAGAGCTTACTGATAACGGAGGATTCCTGTTATTGGTGTTGCACCTAAGCCTAGAGAGAGAATCCATTTCTGACTTACCGTTTGGAAAGTTGTCACGCTCGTTGAATTATTTAAACAGAAAAGTAAAACTCACTAGTGATTATAGTTTGGATTTAACTTGGGAATGTTGTTACTTACATTACCTCTCTTCCAGCTAATAAAAACATTAATTTGAATTTTAAAATTTAGGAATCTTTCTTCAAGAAAAGATAAGTGTCTGTAAGAGTGGCTGTGACTCAGCTGCAAGTGGTTTGGGAATCAGCAGTACTTGCTTTCAACATACGGGCAGCTTTGAAAGCAACAAAGACGTGGGGCCCTATCCAGGAAAGGCATGGAAGAGCTTGGTGCCGGGTTGTCTCCTGGAAAAGTAATTGCAGCATCTGTGGACATTTATATATGTCTTTGTGGCGTGTTTTTCAAAGAATGTAGCAAGGCTGGTGTTTTTTTGATTTTATTATTCTAACCAGAGGTCAGTGAATATGGTGTAGTGCTTAGTCATAGGTTACTGATGCAGATACTCAGTTTTCACTTCACAAGTTTTTTCTCAAATTTCTTTTTATATTTTAGCTTAAGGTTTACTGTGAATGTCAGACTGCAGTCCAAGCTCTGT
Organism: Ibycter americanus; assembly: GCA_035590275.1. Lineage (NCBI taxonomy): Eukaryota > Metazoa > Chordata > Aves > Falconiformes > Falconidae > Ibycter > Ibycter americanus. Next base: position 22,636,011 of record JAVJGI010000002.1, read on the forward strand.
ATGATCCCTGACAGTACAGCTTTTGTTGAGGTCCATGGAAGCTGAGCTCTTTTTAAGCTACAGCTTAACTTACTTCCTAAGCTTTCAGCTAATCGTGGTACTTTTCTTTCCTTCATTAGCAATGAATCCCTTTCCGTTAGTTTCATGTCTGTCTTCATGGATTGTCATGATCTGCTCCGCGGAAGCAAGACAGATTTTCAGGTTTAAAGGTGTTGCTAGCTGGTGACTAAAAACTTGCATATTGCATACAAGCCTCCTGTCTATACGTTTTCCTTCTGTGCAAAACAAACGTGTATATGAAGCACTGAAACTTCTGGGAAAATTCGGTGTACAACTCAGTAGCATCATATCCTTGCATAAAATCTGTGAAAGCATGTGGAAGTCCTGCTCAACTGACTGTCTGGCATATAAAGTCTGAATCCCGGTAGAGCTCCTTCCGATTTCTTTTCTAGCTAAAACAAAGAATGCTTTTAGGTACTGTGCTGAGTGTGTTCATATGATGCATTTATCAGTCCAGAATACCTCAGTTAGACAGTAATTAGAGACTGCCAAAAGAACATCTGTTTACAGTCACCACTTCTAAGGATAAATTTGCATCATGAAATAGCTTGTGCTTGAGTACAAGGGCAATTAAAACCGAGAAGGAAGATTTCGCTGCTTTTTAAGGTCAATTTGCACTCTGCTTGCCTTTGTACTGCTACACAGTTTGAAAAATCGCTGTGCAATAAACTCCTTTGCAAGACATACAGCAATGCATATGCTTTCTCCCTCTAGCATGTTAGCAGAGATAGACTTGGAGTTATTTGGCATAAAATAAGTTCTAAAGCAAGTGAAATGCAGACGGTTTTCCCACAATTAGATAAGGATGGGAGCAGATGATTCTTGGCCTTTGTACGTTCTGCTTGGTTTCGGCAGGCACCTGATACTCTGTAGCCCTGCCTGGGGCACCAGTTTCACATCTTGGGTACAGAACGGAATTAAGCTCTCGCACATCTGGCTTCAGCGTGTCAAATAAACCTCACCAGTTTGACAGAGGGGTTCACAGTCTGTTCCCTGCCGTAGCGTCTGTCTTCCCTGGAGACTGGTACAGCTTTACAGTACCCTATTAAAAGATTATATTCTTGCTGAAATTTGGTTCTGCTCAAAATTGCCTTGATGCATCTGCTCGAACACTTTCCTGTTCGGGTCTTTTACTGGTTGACCACTTGCTAGCGTGGGTCGTGTTGTAGAGTTGCCTCTTCGGACTTGAGAAACGCTTAGGCCCTTGCAAAGAGCACGGTGTGTAAAGAGCAGGGGCTTCTATGAGGTATTTTCATGTGTAAGCACACTTGTACTGTTTGTATCTGTGTTTGGTTTTCTTTTAAACGTCTTGCATCTGCTCAGTGGGGAGCATTTGGATTCACTTACCCATTTCAAATCAGTATCACGGGGGCAGGGGAAACCCACAAGGTGAAGGACACAAACATGCATTTCTTTTTCTTTCATCCTGGAAATATGACTTAAAAATTAAGCCTTTACCTTTAGAAAAAAGTAGTATGTGCTTCCCATAGCAAAACGAAGCATCAAAAATTAACATTTGCAGTCAGCAGATGCTGCAGTGTCTGATAGCATACTTGGCTGAAATCTACCTTTTTTCTTTTTTCCCTTTTCGTGTGGAGTATCAGACTAGATCTTAAGGATAAAACTTTTAGTGATATGTAAATTATTCTGTCACCAACACCCATGGGTGCATGTTCTGGCATGTATTTGCAATATTGATGTTTCATGGTCTCTTCAGTCATGCGGCTGAATCAACTTGTCTGTGTGATTCGAGGAACGCAGCAATATTTCTTTGCCTTAATTATCTCTGTGAAACAAGAGAAGAACACACCTAAAGTTTACCTAGACACATGGGCTATGTCTAGCAATAAATTAACGGGTAATGATTTTAGGACTTCATTTACAGTGTAATGCCACGTCATAGTCCAATAAATAGAAACTGGAAAACTAAAGGTAACAGTTGATATATAACATTATAATGGAGTTCTAGGAAATTTTAATAATTAAACTTGTCAGAGCTATATGGAAAAACAAGAACATTAGCCAAACTGTTAGCTATATATATAAAAATATATAAAAAAATATATTAAAATGTATAGATATAAATGTATACATTTCTAGTATGTTGCTTAACAATAAATGGACTATGTAATTTCTTTATTATTCCATTTGAAATAGTGTGTTTTGTAGGGAATAATATATATTGACCTTATAATTTTATGCTTTCTGGTGTAGGTGACTATCTTTAATGAAGGCTCTAGGAATGATCGAGCAGAAATCGTTGTGCAGACTTTACAGGTTGCACCCCAATAACCACAGTGAAATTCAGGAAATAGTTCAGAGGTGGTAAACTCCCAGAATTTTGCCTGTGTATTGTGTTGCCAACAGATCTTGTTGCAGTAAATTGTCTTTATTCACTGGTGTTTCCAGAAATTGTTGCCGTAGTTTTCAGGACATGTTAGTCTCTGGGACTGTTAATGTTTTAATCCCGTACTAGAAGAGAATAGCAGTGGGAAGAGGATTTCATGTTCCCAGCCCTTTACTGCCCTCTGATATGCCTTCATGGTGAATCAAGCATATTCTTACTGATTACCAGCTAAAAAGCAAACCAGCAGGCCATGAGTCTTTCCAGGGAAGCACTTTTTCAATGATAGCAGAAGCCCGTGTGCGTGTGCACGCATGTATTTCTAGGTGCACATAAATGCTTAATGGGCACACAAGTGAGAAGTTGGCTTGGAGGATAACAAGGGGATTTGTCACTGCTATAGACACGCTGAGAGTTTGCTTTGTCCCCTGGGTAGAAAGTTTGCTAGTTCGTAACGGGCTGGTTGGAGCACTGATGATGTGCTCGGGAGCAGACGCCTTGGTGCCGTTGGCGAACGGAACACGCGGTCCCTGCTTGAGGCGCTGGCCACGGAGAGGTGTGGGGCCGCCTTGGCAGGAGAAGCTAACGCAGTAGTGTTTAATAACCTCGTTCCTTCCTTCTGTGACATTTTAACATTTATACTCCCATGTTTTGTGTCTCACCAGCATTTCAACTGTCACGTTCTTTTCTCTCAGCTGCTTATAATTTTCCAACTACATTTGTCAGGGGTCATCTTGCAAAGCCCTCTGACCAAATACTGACCCTGCAGAAGAATACTGCATTTCTACATGTGCTTATTATAGACAGAAGCGTTTGTGTCACTCTCTTAAAGTTTCCTGACACTTATCATGACAAGATTTGGGTTTCAGCTTTTTCTAACACTGCCAAACTTGAGCTGCTTGGACTGAAATTCATCATGTGGGTGTTTGCATCAGGCCGCCTTTCTTTGAGGAGCTTCAGCAAAAAAGTTGAGCTACTACGGGTAGTATTTGGGCTGCCCCAAGTCAGATGCTTAATGCAAACTGCCCTGAGACTTCTGTGTGCCAAAGCTCTTCAGCATGAAGGTCTTAACCCTGGTGTCAGGGGTGTGACTTGTGCCAGGATAAGATGCCAGCTCTCGGCAACTCTAGATATTGATCAACACTGGGAACACATGGGAGTTTTGATGACTGGTTGTGGAGGAAAAGCTCTGCAGGTGGAAGAGTAAGAGGCAAACAGAACTGCCTCATGCCCATTCTCACTTAAATGTTCTTGACTGGACCTTCAGAAGCAGTGCTCGCTAACTGGCTGCAGCAATTAAAAAGAAATGCCGTCTTTTCTGTGAACTGTAGATCACGCCTGAATCTCGTTAGTGTAATGTTTCCATGGCAACATTTTGCCTGTTTATTCTATATAATTGAACGCGGACTTTGGATTCAGCCAAACTTTACGTTCCATGCAAGTAACAAGTTACAATTTTAAAAACAGAATTAAAACAATTATGCACAGCTACTGTAGATTGAGATGTACTCTTTGGTAGGATATCAGTCTTAACACTGAATGTGAGTCACTTTCAATAGATAGTTGACTATAAATAAATGGGAATTACAATTTTCTCTCTAGGCTTGCCCAGTTATCAGTCAGACTTTCTTTATGAGCAACTCTTCAGACTACAAAAGAAAAGTTTCTCCAAGCACTACAGATTATGCATACTCTGCTACAAGTCATGGTAATGGCATCTGTAGAAAAACATGCCTTGTAGAACTACCCGGCTTCTCCTCCTTATCCTTAAGGACTCAAGGAATCTCGATCAAATCCAGGCTGTAAATTAATCATGAATATACGTTTTGCATGCTTGCAGGTTCAAAGTTTATCCCAATATATTTTAAGCAGTGTGTAAAATAAAGTTGCACAAAGCGTGAACCTGAGGTGCAACTGAAATAGTTGGCTGCGTTATCAAAACCTCATACCAGATTCCAGGAGCCATTGAACTGCAGCGGTGTGAGATACAGATGAGTGTTACCAGAACAATCGAGCACTAATATGGCACTGTGGAAATTGTTAACGCTACAGGTCTTTCTATTACTGCAGTGACTTGCTGAAAACAGACAAAATAACAAAGAAAGACCCGTAATAAGCACATCGTTGTGGATGAATTCAATGCATCTTTCTAACTGACTGTTTCAAAACATTTGTACTACTGGCTTGCTGAGGTACATTTTCAATACTGCTATTATGCTTCCTATTTATCTCTGGTTTTAGTTGTTAACTTGGCAATGACTAACTTCAGCTGGTGTTTAATATATCTATTAGAAGGAAAAAATGCAATTGGTTTGCCAGGGTGAGAGGTGTAACTTAGAGGTGTATTTAAGAAATTTTTAAAACCAGAGACTGATCTCACAGCTACAAACTGTACGCGCAAGATGGTAGTTGTGCATCAGATGAATGAGAAGTATGCCCCAGTGTCTTCCAAGGCAGTGTTGTTGATATCCTGTATAAACTGAAAACGATTTTCCACAACATTTTCAACCTGGTGCCTTTTAAAATAGTATTCTAAATTAGGTTTGGAATATATTTATATTTGGGACTTGAAATGGAAATGTACAAATCTTGTAAAGGAATCTATGCATCCTACTACCTCTCTTTTTCTCTGTGTATATATATACGTGCCCACACGCACGCACGTGATTGTGAAGTGTGATGTTATGACAAGCGCTGTCATAGCGGCACATCTTCTGTTGGGTGCTGGTAAGAGCACAAATTACAGCAAACCAAGAGGGATGCTGGTGAGCACGCTCCAGAAAGCCAAGACGTGACTTGGAAAAATACCAGTGAAAATTATGTTTTAACCATGAAAATATAAACTGATATGTAAGAAACAGAAGAGGAACAACCCAGTACCATTAGATATCTGATTATCTGTGGAAGAATTTAATGGCAAGCAAATAGGGTATCATTTGAGCACAGATGTTTCTGAGTGTCTCAGGAGTTGCATCTAGATATTTGAAGAATGGCTTCTCTCTCTGTTCTTAACATGTAATTCTAAAAGCCGGCAGTTGATTGTCTGGGCGAAAGAAGAGTTTGTAATGTACAAGACCCCAGAACTCTACTTATTGTTCCACAAAATCAGCTGTCCTGGGGACTTCATGGTCTAAGACCTACTGTTAAGTATGAACAGTAACACAGATCACATATAATTAAGACAACCATCAAGGTAAATTTATGTATTTTCTTATTTATTAGTAATATCTGCCTGGTGGCTTTTTTTTTTTTCCCCCCTCTCTCTCTTGAAGTTCCTGTGGCCTCTTTATGCACTACAATTGCCAGAAACAAGTTTAGAACCTGAAGAACACACTTTCTGGCTCAAAACTGAGCAGATTAAAAAGCTTGATGTCTTTCAATGGGGAAGATCTTGTCCTGTGCCCCAAGTGATTTGACATGAAATAAGAAATTTCACAGTCCCAGTGAACTGTCAAATGTGATATTTCATGGTGGGGGGAAGACTTAGCAACTGTCTTTGCATTTAAGTTGCTGTTGCCCATGAGTCTCTACTGGTCTTCTTCCAGTTAAGTCACGCCATTTGCTCTTTCTTGAAGTCATTAAATTTAGTTGGTTTTGGTGAAGAAATTCTATGTCATTGAGGTTTTTGTGTGTTCACATACTCCCTAGTTCTACCAGAGCTTTCTTTTCCAATGAAAAAGAAGTGGGTAACAAGTTACAGACACTTTGTTCGACTGCTGCTCTCCTGATGAAATACTGCAGTGTATGTTCTTGACCAAGATCTTCTGTATCTTAACTGAAGTCCTGTAAGTAAAAATGTCTCTTGACCAGTTCGTGTAGCAAGGTTTAAAAGCCCATACCTGCCTGATAATATCTGTGTTTTCCTCTGTCAGCCACCTAAAATCTTCAAATACAAAGCTACGTGCTTTTTTAAAGGCATTAATTCAGCAGTATTGAAGAACGATTCTGGTTGGTAATAATTTATTTTTACAATGTTAAAGCTTCCGAGGTCGGTGCTTTGCTTTATGCTGTTCAGAATGTTTCACTATACCTTTACATTCTCAAGGTGGAAGTTGCTGATAAATTACCCTGAAATTTAATGTTTGCAGAATACCATCTTCCTTGGTTACCTCCTGCTTAAAGTAGCTTGTGTTTATACATCTTGGAATCACGGGATATCTAACTTACGACTAAGACACTCTTCGTTCACTCCTGAAATACAATAGGCAAGAAGCTATGTAGAGCTACTCCCATGTTACATAAAATATCAGCACCAGAAGAGTAGGAGCTATTACTCTAATTTGAAGAATTAGAAGTGATAAAAGGAAAAATTAACTTTCCCCCTCTTAATCATTACATTCCGTATTCCTACAGGAATAACATCTTTTATCTGCTGATGTCATAGTAATATTTACAATAAGATCCACTCCTGGTGAAACCAGTAAGACGTAAATGCTTACACTCATCCATACAAAACGCTTTTATGGGGAAATTCCTAATCCTGATAAGACCACTTACTCTAATAATACATCCATTTTAGGCGCTCATAATTAACTGCATATTCTACAGAAATGATATGGCGTTACATCCAAATATAACCAAGGTCTTTCCCTGGGAACTGCATCTGCAGGGAAGCTTGCCCTTCCGTACTGCAGGAAATTGCAGGTTTCTAGCATCTAGGGAGCTTGGAGGCTTGATGACAGTAACGCATTCTTATTTTCCAAGCCTGTGCTTCCATGAGCTCTGGTGCTTTCCTTTTATCTCCCCGTTAAGAAATACGGATGCTGAGGACACCAGACTGCTTCTTCGTGATCCTAAATAGATTGAGGTTCTCTTAGACAATGTCATTTATGTGCAGAGTTGTTACTGAGACAGTAGTACGCCACCAAGGTTGAGAACAAGGTTGAGGAAGCACACATACAGCTTTATGGATGGAGAAATCGAGGCACAGCGTGTATCAGCAGGCTCGGCAGGAGGGTCCTGGCGAAGTAAGAGGAAGAATGCTGAGCTCCTGAGGACCACCAGCCTGGCGCCTGCACCTCAGGACCGACTTCTTAAAACAACTACAAATTCCTGCTCAGATTAGATTCTCCCACAGCCTTGTTCAGGTCTCAGTAGCGGTGTTGATATAATATGTATTCCTTCCATATGACATACATATTAATGGCTTGCAAATGAGAGGGTGTGAAAAAGGCGTGTGTATATATATACCCATATATTTTTAAGAGAAGATAATTAAGAGGTTGGAAATGTTAACTGGAATGGAAACAGGTGATATTGTTCTTCAGAAATATTTTTTATTGTCTTGAGATTTTTCTAGAGTGAGGTATAACTGCTTTATGACGGCTGCGCATCCTGCAGTTTTGCAGGGTAATCCATCTAACATATTTGGGGCTTTACTTCCATTTTTAGAGCTCCCGTTATTTTTCCTCTCACTTAAGAGGTAAATACAAAGCAAACCTCGTTTATCAAATCTGTTAATCTCTGGATTAACAGAAGCGGTTACACTGATTTGCAGAGCTTGTTTTGAGAGCTATTAAGTTTCACCTCTTTCCCCATACTTGGTTGAACGGTGGCTTTTAGGATTACTGCATAGATTAAATTCTCTTCAGTGTAGAAACTGTCATTTTTGAGACTTTCTGTGAATTGTAGTAGAGGCTGTGCTGCATTGCTGTTTACTTGTAAATGTACACAGTTTATGGAATACTTTTATACTCGCTATTCCAGAAGAAGAAATTAGAGCCATTTCAAGATTTTGGACACTCCAGTGTTTGTGTGAATGAAAAGATGTGGGTCTGAGTTGAACTTCAGGTCTAATGATGTAGGTCTAATTAAACTAGCCGTATAATTTACAAATGAGTGGAAGAATCTCAGAGGAGTTGTGTTTTCATTTTAGGCTAGCCCTGTCCTTTTTAATGTAGGTCAGAAAATGGTTTTATTAATTCATGGGATTGAATAAATTTAAGTGGTATTTTTCTTCTGAAATTAATTCCATTATGGAGAGTCCTATGGCATTTAACAGGAATGAAACCAGTAGGGTTTTCTACATAAATTACATTAGAAATGTGCGTATTTTAAAGAAATTATCTGTTTTTAAAAGAGGGGCTTTGAACCCTTCTCCGGAATTGTATTGCAGGTATAGAATTCTTACTTCAATGCCAGGAGATACTTTAGGATGACTATTTCTTTTCTGATATTTTAATAAAACCTTTCACAAGGGTTTCCATCATAAGGTACTCTGCTGTACTGCAATTTGTGACATTTTCTTTCAGGTGAGTCAGATGTTCTGCAGATTTTAATTTAAACAAGAGGTGAAAAATGTTTGTTTTATTTTAGTAGAACCATAGCAAAGCAGGGAAGGGGAGGGAGAGGAATGGCTTTTACCTGTTGGGTATTTAAGATGTGCATGAGTCATATGTTGGCTGACCGTGACCTGCTTTGAATCACACTGGGCTACGTGGAAAGTTACTGGCTGCAGGCAGAGTCATTCAAGCACTTAAACGTGACAGATGAGTGAAATGTAGCCTGGCACTCTCTTGACTATAGGCATCCAAACGCATAACAAAAATGTCTTTTGGAGTTTCTGTTAGATTACAAGAGATGCATGCATATATTGAAATAAAAATGAATTATTTTGTTCATTCATAACAGAGGAATTATTACTCTTTTTCTGTTCATGGCTGTATTTCACTTTACCGTGCCCAGTCAACTTGTGAAAATAGCTTTTCTGTCTCGTCCGTTGGTATCACAGCTGTTGTGGTTTGGCTAAGACGGCGTCCTTAAAATGTTTTTGATCCATCCATACATACTTAGAGGTTTAAGGTTAGCTAACGGCTTGGACTGTTTAGGAGAAAAGAGCATAAGGTAAAGCTGGAACCCCCATGAGTATACGAGCTGTGTGGACCCTGGGGTTGTGTCCGTGAGGATGTCACTCATGGGGATTAGAAAAAATATGGGATGCTTGGTGTGCGTAACAGGGAAAGGGAGAGCTTTGGTTCTGCTTTTACGGTAACTCAACTGAATTGTGGACAGACATGAATTATTTTGTATGACGGCTCTGGGTCGCGGGAGAAGCATCGCTTCTGAGAGCAGATCCTCAGTATCTGTGCTTCCTCTCTTGCCATCTCATCAGAGACCTGGTGTCAGAAAATCGTCTTGGGGGTTGGAAATGCTGTTTTAAATCTTAAGAAGAGGAGATTGAATCCTGTCTCAATCCTGCACTACCTGGCCTATGCCTCAGTCCTGGCCCTTACTTAGGGAAAGGGTACGTGGTGCTTGCTATTTAAAAATCCATCTCCATCCTGCCTTTACCCTTTTCTCCCTTACCCTCTTTAGGAGAAAACACATCATTCAAACCTTCTCGGAAAGGCTCTAGATCTCCAATCTGAGGAAAAGCCGAGGGCAAGGTGCTGAAGCTCCGGAGAGCAGAACTGAACAGACTTATTAATCCTTATTTTGTTAGCTAAGTGTCTGGCTTTCTCCTCGCCAGGGTCTGCTTTGATGCCTAACGTACTATCCCTCTGCTTAACACAAGGCTTAGCATCCTGCTTTCAGGATGGGTATTTTTAAGTGAGGTACTGCAATGCCATTTCTGAGGTCAAAATCACTTTATAGCTAGAGTCCTTACGCTATATAAAGACCGATTACAGTCTAATCCAGTGTTCACAGATGTCATTGTGGGTACAGAATGGCTTCAGCACACATGACAGCCTGCAGCTGTGGGCCCTCCACTGAATAATCCTTATTCTAGCGAGTCTTTTCAAAACAGCTTCCTCCCAGTCCTTTCTTGTCACCAAGTTTGAGTTGATAAACCGGAGATAAAAATGATTTTTCTGAAACGTGTCTCTTATTAAAAAGCCGGCAGCAGCAGTAAGGGTTGAATATTCAGCATCTGTGGAATTGCAGCGTCTGTAACGTAATTGTGTCAGTACAGCACAATGTGCATAGCTGCCCTAGGTGCTGCCGCGCTGCTCTTCCCTTGTTAGAGAGCAAAGATCCAACAGATAAGAATAGTCCCTGAGTAATAGCTCTCTTAAACATCTCTGGCAAGATTCCAGGGTAAAGGAAATCATGAGTTTTGAGCCCTGGGAAGTAAGAGCCTTAGGATGAGGAAGGAAGGGTTTGTGGTGTTCAGGTTGTCACTGGTCAAAATGGCTTTGTGGAGGAGGCTGGTGCCGACAAAGCTCAGCTCAAAGCAAAGCCCAAGCTGGGGCTGGTGCCAGATGCCGATCGGCACCCATAGCGCTTGGTCAATATCTAGTGTTGCTCCTTCTCCTTTGTTCACTGCATCATAAAGCTACGGGACTCAAGCAGCACCCTGGCCCGTATTAAGAAGCTGAAGTTTGTGTTTGTGAAAATAAGAAGACTCGGAGCCAAATTGTGCGCTTGGTGTTTGGGCGAATTTGAGTTATCGGTTTACTACCGGGGATTTTTTCTGTTGAAAGAGGGATCTTCCTATGGGTGTGTTCCTGGAGTTTGGTCCACGGACCCAAGCAATCAACGCTGTATTAGAATAGTCACAGAGGAGACCTGTGTCTGGTATAGTGGGGGAAATGACACAATATTGTATTATGGCCAGACTTGTGCCTTGTTAGCCGGTGGGATGTACAGTGCTAGAGTGAGGGGGCTCACTTGAATTTTCTTGCGGGCTCTCACGCCTGTGAACCCGGCCAAGGCACCGCACCGGGTTTCTGTGTGCCCCTGGCAATGCCCTACCATCAGACCCTACTGCTTTCTACATAGACCAAATCGCTACCCATCTCCATCTTCATCATTGCGCTTTCAGGAGCGAGGCACCTGGGGAAATTCTTCTACGTATTAAACACTTGTAATCTTTCTTCATAAATACAACATCCTCGAGTTACATTGCCACCACTGAGTGACCCCTGGGACTCAGCTTTTTGCTCCTCATATGAAGCTCATTCAATTTGAGAACATTCTTTCTGGCTGGATTTGGTCCTGTGTTAGATTGTTTGCAAGCATCTTTGGTACCGGCGGTGCCCTGACTTAACAAAATGCTGAGCAAATGTTTTTGAAGATCAAGGTAGAAAAGAAGTGCATCCTGTTTCCTTGAATTTTGGAGTATTCCTTGCCAAGAGACCTGAGAAGGGATCGGTATGCTATTTAGTTTTGACTAAATTGAAAAGACATAGAAATCCCATCAAAAGATTACAATTTAAAAATAAAAATCTGAGTTAAAACCTTCTGATTAGTTTCACTACTGCTTTTCTTCTCAGCCTAATTCCTGTTGGCTGTTTTGAGTGTTCTTAATGCAAAATACTTTGTCTGTACTCGTGTGAACAATATTTTTGGAGTTCATTTTTCAGAGCAGGTGTGTATGAGCCTTTAATAAAACAGAAATTTTCATTTTCTGGTTTGAACAATATGCCCTTAATATGGAATCCTGACCTTGTACACTTGTCTTCTGTAACCTGCTCTGTGGGGGTTGTTGTTGTTGTTTCTTTTATGTCCTTCACAGCCTCGCACTAACCTTGCAGCTAATCTAATATTGATTTCTTTCCCAGAAGTTTATTGTTTGCAATAGGAAGTATTTTTCAGATTGGATGCCATACTAATATTTCACTGCAAAGGACTTGCAGTGTGTGGGTTGCTCGCTGAGATAAGTGAGGACAAGAGGTCCACAAGTGCCCCAGGCCCGAGGACCTCATCTCAGGTGTGACCGCTCCTGAACTACATGGTCATCTCAGCCAGATTTCATAAGGCTTTAAAACATAAAAGCAGTTATGAGTTTCCTAGTCAGCATCAGCATACTCCTTGCGGTGGGGCAAATCCTGACTCCCGCTATGCTTTTTTCATGAAAAGAGAGTTGTGGCTTTTGCCCAGGGAAGCTTTAGGGGCTCGGCGGTAAGCTGGAGGCCAGGGAAAGCTGCATGGAGTCTTTCCATCCGTAACAGCGCTTGATGTTCAGTCCTAATACTCCTTCAGTATGTAATGCAGCCTTTCTGACTCAGAACTAGGTATTTTATTTCCCATTTCAATTACTCTTTAAAATGCATCATCCATCGTAGTGTTTTAGCATGTGAATAGCCCCAGTGATTGCAGATTGAATCAGATCAGGGTTTACAATAAGACATCTGTCGAGAAAATACACTTACCGACAATGTAAATATTGTATTCAGATACAAATGTGAATCCTCTTGAAATTATGCATTGATTTAGAACAAATGAAATGATATTTATCTCTTTTATCTCTCTGAGCACTGTATCCTACAATATAGGAATGCTTACTACCTCCATTATGTGGCTCTCTAGCACCTGCATCCTTTCAAACCCCTGGGCTGCAGACAGGGAAAAGCATGGTTTCCTGCTCCTGGATGCCCTTTACTCCTTTGTCCTGAAATTATTTTTAGTAATTCTACCACTATGAGGAAGTGAGGACTCTAGTCCTTTGTGCAAGTCCCCAGTGTTTCCAAAGAAGACTTATGAGCTGTGTACTAAAGGTTACAGCTGTAACACTAGGGGAGGATGCCTACGGGCATGTAAGTAACCTAGCCAGTAATTTGAATAATTTAAAGTAATCCAGGCTTCCTAGAGCAAATGATTCATCCTCTTCAGAGTATCTAGCATTTCGTACCTGAATCTACATGGGGACAGTCAACCAAGTAGGCTACCCCGCTTCATAACAGAATTATTCCTTTTTGTTTTAATGGCATCTGGCTACAGGAATCAAGACGTTCCTTTAGCTGCCTAACATTTAGCATTTCAGAATATTTTGGCCTTCCACTGTGTTGCTCTTTTTCTCTCCCTCAGCAAAAGGCAATAGATAAAAAAACCTCCTTTCTCCTGGGGGTCTGTGGGAGGTCACTGGATGGTGCCTGTTAGCCCTCTTGTCACGCCGTGCCGTGGGATTGCATGAGGTGTATGGGTCTGCGAGTGGTGCTCCGCCGCAGAGGGTTTTGCCCCGCGCATCTTTGCTAAGTGAACAGCCCCAGCAGCAGACCTGCCTCCTGATTCACCAGTTTCTTCTCTAACTGTTTCTGCTGCTACTCAACCCTCCGCCATGATAACCTACATTTTTATGTGAAGATGAAAAAAATGGTTGCTCTTCCTATGTCCAGCCAAAATACCTGGAATAGCCTCTTTCCTATGAAATCCTGCACCTGGCAGCTGCTTGGCTCCTGCCCTGCTGGGCTGGGGCGTAGTCGGTCAGTGTGAAAGGTTGGTGCTGATGTGGTTTTATTAAAGTGGAGGAGCTGTAAGTTGGCATCAGGTTTTTGAAAGGCAGCGGTAAGCCTCGGTGTGGTTATTTCTTTCGGTAGCTCATTTCTTCGTTATCTTTGTGGATTCATTTTTTTTTTTCTCCTACTTCAAGAATGTTCCCTACAAGCCAATTCCTTGACAAGAAAGGTGACCCTTATGATGAATGTGGAGACTTGCTTTTCAAAACATTGCATTAAAACACCTGCTGAAATAATTTTTCTTCTACATCTATGTGTGGCTCTTTCTCCCACCTTTTTCTGTGAAACCAATGTAACATTTCAGGCGGCTCTGTCAAAAAAACTGAAACAGCTATGTCAGGTTTCTGCCTCGTGCTGATAAACTTCAGCTTGACAAAGTTGCAGGTAACAGAAATAGGTTTTGCAATCAAAAGTCAGAGAAAGCATATCCGCTGTTATCTAAATTGTGTTTTCTGTGTGCATTAAAAAAAAAAAAAAAAAAAAAAAAAAAAAAATTAAATGAACCAAATGCTCCCCCAACCCCGAACGAAAATCCTTCTGCCAAAGCAGAACTGGTCCCTGCTTAGGACAAGTACAAGCTGTGCTCACAGCCACTTCAGTTTGTGGAAGAAAAGCTCCGTCAAGTGCAAATCCCTTTCGGGAACCCCTCTATACCTTGAAAGGCAAGAATTAAAGATGCCTAATCTCAGGGAAAAGTTTTGGACAGTACCAGCTTTGTGCTGCTTGCTCATGCTTTGTTCTGCTTGAATCCCAGACTTGGAAGGACTCTCTGTGGGTCAGGGATCCTTGCAGGGTCCAGGGCTATTCCATACTGGAGCATGGAGATCTCTAGAAACTTGGGGAGAAAAAGGAGGATTCATTTGTTGAAAAGCAATTGCCCTTCTTCGTCTGCAGGTTCTTCTGTATTGGCTGTTCCATATAAATAGATTTATTATGTATAATGTGTCATTAAAAATGAAATAAGCTAGCCATCACAGTGACTGCTTTTTGACAAGCCTTTCACAAAGCTCTGCGATGTTTTGCAGCATTGCAAGTGGGTTTTTTTTAATGCTGCTGCTGTTGCATTAAACAATATGAGCTTGTGAGGGCTGCTGGCCTGCGTAACGGTTGTGTGCCTGCCGAGTTATTTTGCAGGCGTTGAAACTGTTCTGTATGCATTTTGTGCTCATGCAAATTTTCAGTCTTTTATTGGTTTTAGGCAAGGAAGTCTTATAGCCTTACACTCAAATGTAAAGGCCAAATCCTAGAATTGTTTTCCACCTAAAATCAGTAAGGCAAGACCTGTAGCCCTTATTCAGTGAAAGGTTTGCTTGTTTGAGGCTGGATCCAGCCCTGTAATAGTTATTTTCATTCAGTGGATGTATGTCCCCTCCTTTCTTTCTCCCAAAGGAAATCTGGCAGCTTGTCTGTTCCAGAGGCTGTGAAATATTGGCAGGTTTCAAAACTAAATGTGTCAGCCTCTCTGACAAACAGTCAGTCAAAGGGCGGACGCGTTCCTATCGCTTTCTCTGAATCCAGCCAGATCTGCGCGGGAGAGAAACTGGCTCCGTGAAATAAGGGCTGCAACAAGACGTTTCCCCGAGTGCTGCCTGTGAACGTGCATTAATGTTGCCAGCTGCACCTTGAGCATACTCTGCTGCTTCTGGAAAAGCAGGAATAGTATCAGGACTGTGAGGCTGCAAGTCTTTATGCTACAAAAAACCCCCAAAACCGCGTTGGTGGGCATTTGACCAGCTGTAGAAACGGACGAGGAGCGGTGGTGGGAATGCCCATGGTTTAGCTGCCTTTAACTTGGTTCTGGAGGAGTGGACTCATCCAGTTTAAATTTTTTGAGTTTACTGGTGCTTTGATGGAGGCTTTGGACTTGGTGGTTAAAAAGACAGGAGTTTTGAGAGGAAAAAATGAAGTGTGGTCTTTACGTGCCTAACATCACACGTAGGCACCTGTACCTAATGCAGTCATAGGCTGGTTTGGGTTGGAAGGGACCTTCAAACATCCAACTCCACGGCTGTGGGCAGGGACACCTTCCACTGGCCCAGGTTGCTCCAGGATAACATCAGTCGGGTGTGAACTGTCAGTCACATATGTTTGCAAGAGTGTGAGGCAAGAATGGTCCTTGGGATTTCAGTCCAGGCTTACGGTGGTGTGGGGAGAGCACAACAGAGCATTTACCTTGTGCTGCCTGGCTTTTGCTGTGGGACCTGCGCAGCCCAGGCACTTAGAGTTGTCCTGAGATCAAATTGATTGCAACTTGAAGGTTTGCAAATGTTAATCTTTTAACCCTGAACTTTGGCTAGCTGCTGGTAGTTCACTGATAAACAAGTTAACAGTTTCAAGTCATAAGTGTTTTTTGTTTTGTTTTGTTTTGTTTTGTTTTTTATTATTTTTTTAAATTCTGACTAGGAGAACATACACCCAGGGGTTTCTAGTGATGTAGTACTAATAATTCTGGCATGACATCATTTAATCAGCTTATCTGTTGCATTTTCAAAGCTGTCAAAATAGCATTGCTTTGGAGATTCCCTACCTCAGGCATGATGTTACTTAGTTCATTTGCCCTGTCCTTGCTACCATTAAAAGACGAGTTCCAGTGTTTCCATTAGCTGGGGGATTTCTGCCAGAAATTATTTAAACTACTGTGTAATGAACAGTTCATTAAACTGGGAAATGATTTGAAAGCATCCAAGAGCATGGGGCCATCGTAACAATCAAGGTTGCAAAGGGTCCCCAGCTCTAAGGCACAGTTCTTGCTGTTTAGAAGGATCAGGGATTTGAGTACCGCTGGCGACGTCGCCACCTCAGTTTTCGTTTTGAAGTCATCCTTTGGTGGTACTTTCTTCCTTTAAAAAAAACAAGTAGGTTTATCCAACTATGCTTTCTGAGGATGGGAGGAATCTTTGTCCTCTTCCAAACCAGTTGTCACATGCCTTAATATATTAATGTACCTTCATGCAGCAGAGATGAGAAATACTAAAATACCACAAAGCAGATTGTGTGTGTTTCTGGTCCACTTGGAAGCAGGAAGGGGAAATCTTGCAACAGATTGTTTTTGTGAGACTGATAGCCAAATGCTACAGATTTTCAGAGCTCTGTGTTAAATAAAAAGTGCTCTAATTGAGGGCATGTTCTTTTTGGTGGGTTGGTTTATTGTTTTTTGTTGTTTTTTTTTAAGACAGAAGTTGATTTTTAGAGTTCCATCTGTAAGCGTTTCAATTTGTAGCCATTTGAATTGCAAAGGTACACATAGCGCTTTGGGAGCAGTTTACAATAGAAATACATTCACGATGATGTAGTATGTAGAAATTGATAGATAGTAAGGGATACACACAATTGGAGTCCTGGAAGTAATAGAGCTGAGTTATTGTTATACTCCGTTGCAGTAATTCGCTCATGTTGGGAGGAAATTTAATGAGTCATGTATATCTGTGGGTAGATTGATGCCGATGTGTCATGCTATCTATCGTGATATGTTCTTTGCTGCTCCTTGAACATAGAAAAGGATCTTTGAATCTATCTAAAGAATCCTGATAAATATCTGGCTAATGTAAATGTGCCATAAGCCTGAAACAAAATAGATGACTGCAGGGATGTTGTGAACAAGTCTTGCCAATGCTAACCACTGTGATTACAAAGTATCAAGACTGATTTTTGGGGAATTCCATTATATATGAGAGATATTTTAAAAGATTGTCAGAGAGTAGTATTTTTCACTAAAGAGAAAAGTAAGCGATACACATTTTAATAGAGAATGGGAGTACGTTGGGAAGGAGATTTTTCTTTTTCTGTTAACACCAGGAAAAAAGAAAAAAAAGGGTTTCTAATGAATTTTGAAAGAGGGTAAACTTGGCACTATGGTTTATGATTTGATTTTCAGAATACTTGAACCTCACTGGTGGATAGGCGTGTGCTATATCTTTCATCTTTCACTTCAGGGGAAAACTTGCTAGGATTTTATGCATTGGGACAAGAATTGCTGTAGATTCATATTCAGTAGATGATGAAAGGGTGCTGAAATGATCTTATTTCTTTCATTATTCTGATACAGCAGGTTAGCTTTGCTGTTGAAAAAGCAATATTTTTCTTGAGTACTCTGTATTTACATGTCAAGTTCCTTAAATCACAGAGAACAGTGCGTGTGCATCAGGAATCTAGAAGACTTCTTAATCTAAAATTTTTTTAATACTGTCATTAACCCACAGTTTTACTACGGTTTTGATAACTTGCTTATTTGAGCTTCTGAGTGTAAGGTTATAAATAAAAACTGTCACGTTTGTCTTCAACGTGTCAAGATAATCAGTTTCTCCGATGACTGTGCAGAAGCTTTTAATCTCTAAATTCATAATGACATTTTGCTCTCCCTTCTTGCAATGAGAAAAAACATTCACACCTTGGAAGTTGTGATGATTTTGTTCATTGTCTGTTTATAAAGGATCACTGTCCGTATTGTCTTTTCCTACATGCTTTTCTTTTTTTTTTTTTAGTACATTCTTAATGCATTTGAAAGTCTTGGCTATCTACTAGGGTGCAGGGTAGATGATGTATCGCAGTGATACAGTGCGTGCAGCTGGCCCAGAGAAATGCAGAGCTTTTAATGACAGGGCTCTGTGTTCAAGGATCCTCCTCTATCTACTATTTGCACTAAGAGCACAGCACAAATGAGCAAAGCCAGTTCAGCAAACTTCTGTTCAAGTGCAGCGTAGGTCCTTGTTCTTGCACAAAATCTCTGATCAGCAGAGGAGGTGGTGTATCAGTGTAGTGTTTTCTGTAGCTCAATGCAAATCTAAGGTGTCTACGTGACTATGAATTGTGAACTGAAAGGTATTTATTGTGAAGCAATACTCTTAGTCTCTACTGAAGTGACACGGCAAATAGTTTCTATGATTTATATTTGCTGACTTCGTGTTTACTTGCTTCAGGGGAAACTTTCCCGCTGATCATTATCCTATATTTATTATGTTTCTCTGTGTGCTTCTAGCTCCGATCGGTGATCACTATGGCAATAATATTTTGAAGTCCTGTCTGAAAATAATGTCTGTGTGGAGTAGTTGGACAAATACAAACATGTGAAGGTCTAAAAAGGTGCTTTTGTTTTTCTCCCGTCATTATTTTGTGAGATACAAATGTGAAGGAAGGGAAATGTGAGTGTAATTAATTTGATTGACATAAATGCTATTTTAGCAAAAGTTGAATGAGTAAAATAAAGTTTTAAAAAACCCCTGTTTTCCCATGTCAGCCAGCATGTGACTGAACACTGTGAGTAGCAATAAATAAGTGGATTTATTGATGAAAGGTCATCATAACGACTTTCAGGGCAAATTATTGTTTAAAATATGATGCAAAACCACACTGAAGTCCCAATAAAGATAAACAGTATTTGAAAATGACCTGTATAAGTTGTCTTGGGCAGCAGAAATTGCTTACAGTGGCTGTGACATCTTTACAAGGGAACTATCTGAAATGGTGTTACGTATGCTCCCTGTCCTGAAATGTTCGTAATTGTAAAGAACTTTAAGGAGGTGGGGGAAAAATCCTCTGTAAGCAGGTTTCATGAAATCCGACTGCTGTTTTGATGCACAGATAAAGAAAACTTCCATTTCCTGACAGCCCAAGGGAAATGTGGTATTCATCACCATACAGAGTAATGAAGTATCTTTTCATGCTGGATTTCTTAGTTTAGGAGACATTCTGTTTGCAATAATAACATGGGAAAGGAAGCAAGTCCCAGGTGGAGTTGCAGAGCTCTGAGCAGAGGCAGACTGACTCGCTTGGGAATATTTTTCAAATTATTAGAAATTATTTTGAAATTCCACAGAAAAAAACCCAAACCAACAAAAGTTGTAAAGAGCAATTCGAGATTACCACAGTATTAAGGCACTGCATTAATTCCTTTGTTTATTCTAATACAGGCAACTGTTTCATAAAGCAAAATAGATTAAGTCAATTCAAATAAAATATACTCTGTACAGGCGGCTTCCCGCACTATTTAGTTTCCTTAAACACTTGATTAACAAGCATTAATATTATCTCTTGTCACTTCAAAGCACTTAAATCCTTTATTGCTTGCTTTGTTTCAAAATGACTTTAGGAAAGGAAGAAAGGCAGGAACAATGTGTAAGAGTCAAGGGCTGAGCTGAGCCTTTGTTTGCAGCTCTGCCTGTGGATTTACTGTACCAGATCCATTTGCTGAGCTTTTGCTGCTGCTTTTGCCAACCGCAAAATAGATATAATCACCTGCACCATTTTCTTTGAGGCTTGGTTTCCTTCTGTATTTACACAGCACTAAGATAGCCTTGAGTAGGCAGTTCTGCGACAGTGCCAATGAATCCGTAAGATGCGACGGTGATAATTATAAATGGCTTCGATGGAGCAGTGTGTGGGGCAGGTCAGAGGGGTAGGCAGCAAACTTGATCAGCAGTGCTGGGCTGGCACCAGTTCTTGTCAGAGTTAGACTGCTACTGGCGCAAATACAGCGGCCAAAGGCTGGCAGAGAGATGGTGGCCATCTGGGAGATGAGTGTGTGGTAGGAACCCTGGTCCTGACTTTCTTAGGTTATCTCCCATGCTCAGCAGGCCAGATGATGAATTTCTCTTCAGTAAGGAAGTCGCTCCTTTCTGTTTGTCGTTAGGAGAATTACCGAGATGCTGCTCCTCTCTAGCGTCTCTAGGACGTGACGCGCCGTGCCTGACTCCGTCCCAAAACAGCGCTTGGCTCACCTGGTGGGTCCCTGTGTTTTGTGTCTGGTACCCGCTGGGTCTGGGACACCAGCCATTCCCTCTCCTGCGAGGTGGGCTGGGGACTAGCCTAAAAATGAACTCCCTGGCTTTCTCCTTGATCCATTTCATGGCTTCCTCTCATGACAAAGTGAGTCCACCCTGCCTGAAATCTTCAGTCATTTGAAGAAAACCAGTTCAAGTGCTGCTTGTTGTTCTGTGTGTAAGACTAGTGTCAGTGTGGCAGCTGGGGGCTGGATGGACCCTTTGCCAATGATGAATGCCCTTGCAGTAGCCTAACCTCTCGCTGTTCGTGAGCTCTCGTCCTTTTTCATGTACCTTTGTTGACTGTACAGTAGAAAGCTCTCTTGCTGTTACTTTATTTTACAGCAAAGATCAAGTGCTTCCTTACTTGCAAAAGTTTGATTACTGCTGCTCCTCCCGCCCCCCTCCCCCCCCCTCCAAACTTCCACCCAAGTAAATTTGTGGGCATGCCAGAATGGCCTTTCTTTTCCAGAAGGGCTGTGAGCTCCTGGTCTGATGGATGTTAGCAGTCCCCGGGACTCCAGAATAGATTATATGGAATCATCCTATTAAGTTTACTGCAGCGCAGCTATACCGTTTTTGCAACAGTAACTATCAAATCAATATGGAGCAAACGTTCAGATAAATCAACAGTTGAAAGAATGATAAATAGGGGTTCATTGCAACAAGAAATAAGCTTTAAATACACCAAATGTAAAGCGATTCTTACAGAAATAAGGAGTGTGAGCTTACTTCAAATGAGAAATTGCCCTGGAAGGCAGCAACTAAAAGGATCCGGGCGTAAGAGTATATACGAGCAAGAGAACATATGCTCTCTGTGTGATGCTGTAACCAGACAAGGTGAGATGCTCTGCAGGGGGATGAATAAAGGAGCAGTAAACAGGAGCAAGGAAATGATTCATGTCTTCACAGCACTAATGAGAGTGGCGACACTGGTGTATGGCGCTGAGTTTTCAGTAACTTCTTTTAATGTCATGACACGCAATCGACGATCTAAAAGGGAAAAATAAAGTTCCGACATTTTGAGGGCAGATGAAACTTCATTGTAATGAGAGAAGGGTCAGGCTATTTGGTAGCTTAAAATCAAAGAAGAAAGCAGAAGTGAGAAGTGATAGAATACATATAAATGTAACAGGAGGAAAACCAATAAAACCCAAGCAACCAACCCACAGATCACCAAAGCACTTCAGTCTGATGGCGCCCAGCAGCTGGAAGCTAAAGCCTGACAAGTTTGTCTTCGAATCAGATTTATTTTGTTTTAGTTTGGTTTTGGTTTTGTTTTTTCCTCCCTCTCCATTGCAATGTGGTAATCAACCACTGGAGCTAATTAGCAGGGAAGTCATAATTCTTTCCATAATCTCATTATAAAAAGTTGGTTTGATTCAAGACTGACCGCATCTGTGGACGATGTGGTTTATCAAGTGCCCATTACTGGATTCAGTGCAGGAGCAATGGTGCGAAAGACTAAAGCCTTTGGCTCTACAGGAGCTCAGGGTAATGAACTAATATCCCTTCTCAATTTATCTGTGCATTCAGGGCCTGCATGACCTTTATTGTCAAGTCAGCTGTGTACCCTGCCCCACACCGCTCATGGTTCAGGTGTTCTTTATGGGCTGATTAAAGGAATCTATCAACTCTAAATTTTTTTACTAGCTTTTTGCTTGTAGTAAGGGACTGGAATGATAAAATTAACTATACATATTTTTCATTTCCCTATTTATTTGACTGGACAACAGATGTTCTCATGATTGAGAACACTGTGGTGCATAATAACTTCACGTACTGGATGCTACTTGAGTTTTTGCACAGCTTGCACACACACATACACATGTGTATGCATATTAAAAATGTAAGTGTGAAAACATAGGAAGAGATTTTTTTAAAAAAAACCACCCAAACAAAATAAATACTGATAGACTGTAAGGGAAAGGGCAATTATTAAACCACTTCCCTCACTTTGAGCCTGATTACAAAGTAGATATCTAGGTCATTTTAACTGATAACACTTGCTACACATCTAAAGCATTGCTAAGGGTTCCACTTCTCTCAACGAACAAGTGCAATTTCCAAATTCCTGCTGTTCTGTCCTGTCTCTTGAAGGGCTTATGTTCCTCTGGACACCGGGTACTGGCCATTTAATCTTTAAAACCAGGCTTTGAGTGACGTATGTGGGGCATGTCATAAAAAGCATGGTTTCAGTTCTTTTATTTCAGTTGATTTTATGCACCAGTGATCCCTGTCACTGTTGTCCTTCCAGTTTTAGGCTTATATATTCATCTCAAAGTAAAATTCCTATTAAAACCACATGTTTCAAGGACAGCGGTGGATTTCTCCTTCATTACTGGGCAATGCTTTATGAGTTCACTCAAAGCTTTGTGAACTGTTCGGTGGCCATGAGCCAGGCGTTGTAGACTTGATCCTTGGCTAGTGTAAATGACTTTCACGCTTCCTGCATCATTGATATGAATGAAACTCTGATGCTTTGTAATAGCTGAGGATCCAACCTCTCTCTCTGTAAATCCCAGGGCCTGAGAAATATTCTATGTGTATCGGTCTGAGTAAGACTGAATTGTATCAACCTGCTTACTGTAGCTTTTCTGGAGTGCTGCTGTGACCTGCTTACCAGCTATCGTATACTTAAAGTCGGTGGTCTGATGATCTGGTTGATCATTGAAGTCGTTCTTTAATACATATGGGAGGAGGAGTCCTTTGTGTCCCTCCAAATTGCTTTCCTCACTGAACGATGTATTGCAATCTGTGCCACATAACAGCAGAGACAAACAAAACTCTAATGGGTTTGAGTCCTGAGTCACCATGGCTGAATTTCTGATGCCCTGGAGACACATTGCAAGAAAAAAAAGGCATGTAATTTCTAGTTTATTAGTTCTATTTCACTGGTATTCTATTGCTTGTGTGGTCCTAGTTTGCTTATGTATGCAAAAAGGGGGCATGAAAATGACATTTATTGGAAATGTGTTGACTGACTTGAAAAAATTTGCATTCCAGTGCACTGGAGCATTTTTTGGTCTGTGCACAAAGCTGATAGTTTGGCATGGGTTCTCCTCTTTTCTACCCAAAAAAACCCCCTTTTCCTATGGTTGTATTTCCTATCAAAAAATGATATTTCTAGAGAAAATAGTTACTATCAATTTGGATAGCAAACTACTACTATGTTTTTTTTCAGTAAACATGAAGCGAATATTTATGCAAAATATCCTATCATTCAGCTAGCTGTTTGTGAACAGCTTGCAGATACAGATAAAGGGAACTAGTGCAACTCCAGCTTTTTATTCAGCAGCGTGCCCAGTGGCAGAACTTTTTTTTTCTTTCTTTCTTTTTTTTTTTTTTTTAGAACTTAATTTTCATTGTGTGCATCTCTAGAGATCATCCCTAAATTACTGTTTTCTGAGCAAGTCCTTGGGGATTAAACCTACCAAATTCCACACCAAATTGGAAATAACTTTGCACATCTGACAAAGCCAGTGTACATTCATTACAGCAGACTTTTTGCCTTCAGCTAGCCCTAGGAAAATAATTACAGTGGCTTCTGGTTATAGCATAAACAAAGATCTCTCTCTTTTTTCTTCTCATTAGCCTAGTGAGGAAATTTAAATGTGGCTATTCCTGCTGTGACTATATGGCTAGTGGTTCATTACTGCAAGAGGGTTTTTCTAAGAGATCACATGTATGTAAATTGCAGCTAACTTGAGATTTGTAGGGACTATTTTTTGAGATTTGTACGAAACTGTTATTTCTATATGCTGCTTCACAAAAAATAATGTCAGGGTCTCTGTCATCCACTGCTCATAAATATTATATTATGGTAATAAGCAATCACTTGCCAGAATTGCAGATAACATTGGTTTTTAGTTTGGGGTAGTAAAACCAACTAGATAGCTCTCTACTAATTTGCACTGTGACCAGATATGTCAGGTTTTCATAAATGAGGCCATTCAGTTTGTCTGTGGGTGTTTCTGCTTGCTTTGGTTTGGTTTGGAAATTTTTTTGGCTTGGTTGGACATAGGGACGTTATACTCTGAAGTGTCAATAAACTCTCATAGACAGAAAAATCTTCCGTCTCCTTCGTGTGATCTCCCTAGTGTCGAAGGGTTAAATATTTGTTGGTGTAGCAAATAGACCTGGCATGACATGAAAGCCCAGTGGCTCTGTTGGTTAGCTGGGAGATAAGGAGGCATCCATCCCCGTGTCTGTGCTGTTCAACACTTTCTTTACATTAAGCATTCAGTAGAGCAGTACAGAAAGCTGTGTTTGCCTGGCGAGTGATCAGATACCCAAAGCAGTGGCCTGTGAATCCTTTTTCCCCTTTTCTTGGCTCAATGAATATTTAATTCGTCTCTGTGAAGCAGTTTAGCTTTGGTAGAAAAGATTGATACCATTGCCTTGCCTGCCTCAGACTGTCCTGTATCTGGAGCTTTAAACATTTTCTGTAGCAGGTGGCAGCTTAAATAAGACAAAGGATGGAGCTGAGCTCATCTGCCATATCTTCTGTCACTGGGTTAATGCTGGCAGTAAGAGGGATGAGAAGAGAAGACAGAGCAGCACCATCGCCATCTCTTTCATCCACCAGATACACTTGCAGATCAGGTGCCAGATGTGGGTCCTGCGAAGGCAGCGGATGCCAGAGAGCCCAGGTTTGCCAAAGCGGAATCCAGAAACATGGGCACCTACTGATGGGCACTGTCAGGACTTGTGTAGCTTTTGGAAATGCTTTAGGCAGAGTTTTACATGCGTGAAGAATCTTAACATGGAAAATTTAGGTCCTGTGGATTTTGAACTTACTCCATGATTGAGTAGTAGCTAAGGTGGGGAGGAACCTCTGCGTGGATTCCGTTTGTGGTGTTTGAACCTCATTTCTCTGCCAAGCGAGCTCGTATCTCTACCTGATCCAGAGAGGAGGAAAATAAGACAGGAGTGTTGAGACTGGCTTTGGTTCTATAGCACACAACAAACTGGGCTCTAGTGTGGGGTAGCTGTATACACTAAAATAACTACGTAATACTTTAATAGCTATAGTTAAATGCGTGTTAAATCCATTTGCAAATTGCATTGCTTTTTCTTAGCTGTGGGAAGAGAGATTTTTTTGAAACCTCAGACTTCTGGATAGAACTTCTTGGCGTGAGCTTAATTGCTAATTGATCAAGGCAGGTGGTAACAAGTTTGGGCTAGTGGCTTCGGAGGGCGAACTGAAATCAGATGCTATGTACAGACAGTGAGGACTTCAGAAAGGCTTCAGAGGGGAGTCCAGTGTGTGCAAACAGTGGAGAAATATTCTTGCTTCTCCTGTACGACTGGAGAGCAAAACCTTCACAGAGTCAGAGGTGTGGGTTCTAAGAGAGGATCCAGGAAAGACAAAGTGGAACTTTGCTCACCAGGAATTCCCCTTAGGTCCCGTTCTGCTTCCCCGGCGTTAGTGCCTCTCACTGCTGTGTAATCTGCGTTATCTTGGCAAAACCCATTAGTCTCAGTGGGAATAGTGTTCAGTATACTATCACTCAGTCTTTGTTTTGTAGCTGTACCAGTCTCACTCTCAAGGCTGAGAAGCAGTAATACAGTTTTTAGTTTTCCCAGATGGGGGAAAGGATGTCATTCACATTCTGGTTTTGTATCTGTACAGTTATAGGACATAAGACATCTACTTGTACTCATTTGGGATATTAAATAGAGGAAAAGCATTGGAAAATTCTCATACTAAACATTGATCTTGTTGTGGTTATTTTGTGAAATGCTTGTACACATTTCTCTTTAGGATAGGAGCGCTGTGCTGGAATATCTGTCATATGGTAACAGCTGTCAAGCAGGTAGGCAGATGCTCTTCGTGTATCTAAGAAAAGGCTTGGAAATATTCCAAAAAAATAAATGGAATTCCTTCCCTGAAACTTTTTTATTTCTGGTTAGGTTTAGTACCCAGCCGGCTGGGATGTAATGAGTTATTTTTATCTTATGAAAAATTAATTTGAATTACTCCGTTACATGTGGTACATGTGAACTGTAAAGAAAGCAAATATAGCCTTGCTCTATAGCAGAGTGCTGTTTGGAAATTCGGAGTGCCAGGCATCTAAATTCTCTCTGCCTGATCCCACTGCAGTCCATGGTCACAAGCTTCCTGGTGGAAAATAATGACATGTGCTCCGTTCCCTGCCCCCCTGCCAATGCCACTGTAAGACAGCAGGATCAGAGCGGGAGGTCGTGAGTGGTGTTACTTTCCCTGTCCCCTAAATGAGAGATCACAGACGAGTGGTTCCACGTAGCTGTTTCTCTTTTCTGGTATTCTTTTGCCTCGCACTGAAATAGCTGTTTTAAGGGGTTTTTCAGGGTCAATGTGAAGCTTCATGTTATTTCCATGGACAATACAGATGGTGGAGAACGTACAACATGTAACTTGGATTTGGGAAAATAAAGTAGAAGCCTTCTTCCAAAATTCTGCCATAACCAGTTGGATATATGGGAATGTGAGCTATATAATGCATGTAAGCCTTTTATAAAAAGTGGCAGCTTGTACCTCCGGATGCACATTACTCGTTAAACACACTTCTTCAGGCTGGTTTGCAGGGAGGTTTGATTCAACAGTGAACCAGACCAGAGAGAAACATTCATTCCTGGTGTTTGCACTGCTCTAATTTCCCTACTCAAGGCAGGAAAATAAATGATGATAGAGCCCTGGAGTTGAACTGCGAGACATTAGCAAAAATTGCACTGGAAGGTCTTTTAAATTTGTGATATTCTTACACTTTGTACGCCCACTTCGTTACCGGCTCATTAGGCTTTCTGGGTTGTCCTTCTGTCTCTGGTGCGTTCTGAAGTTAGGTATTATATAAAGTAATGTTTTAAAAGCCTGAGGTGTAGTATTTTTACAATAAACACTTATGTGTATGCTTGTATAAAAATATGTATTATATAAATATTCAAATATATATGTGAAGTTGAGTTGACATGACCCACACATCCTTTACTACAGGAGAACACTACTTCTTGGGTCACATGCATTTACTTAACCAGGACAGCTTAGCAAGCTTTCTCTGGAAAACGTTTCACATTTGTCTTGAAAAGTATTAGAAATGTGCGTATTATCAACTGTACAAAATTTCCATTAAACATATATTGCTCTGTTCTTGGTTCCAATCAGGGATTTTTAATTATCCTTCAGAATAATACAACATATCAATATTTTCTTTAAACCTACCTGAAATCAAAATTCTATTGTTTGGGGATTTGGGAAAAAAAAAAAAAAAAAAAGTACTACTGAGGGCTGCTTAGTATGCACATTCATGTATAATTAAATGCCACAGCACCTTCTTGGAAGTCAAGAGATTTTGAAAGTGAATAATAACAAAGGCTAGAGTCCATTGGCAAAACATCACAGCAAGTCACTCCTCTGTTTTCTGCAGGCTTGTGAAAATATTCATGACCCTAGCCTGGTTCCCCAGTCTTCCTTATATTTTATTTGCTTTATTATCGCAGAGTACGAAATCCCTTATTTTGCCACTGGTTTTTTGGAAACATCTTTCCGACCTTCTGAAGTTTGTAAACGACTCCTACATGTAAATGAAGTAGTAATCACCAAACTGTTTATTACCTAACAAATGAGAAATTCAGTTACATCTAATAGCGAGTCAAGTCACGCTTGGAGTGTAAAGCTTCCCTTTTTGTGTTTGTCTGATGTAAAACAGTGTATATTCCAGTGGAGGATGCTTCAAGGTTACATGAGAGTGGTTTTGCCCTATTCGAGTTCTTTACTTCTGGGTTTTTCATTTGTGTAATGACTCACCCGTACGGTTTTCAGTGAACCTGGGAAAATAAACGGCATCCTATTTTGTCTTGTTCACCAATTTGATACATTACTCTATTACAGCCACAAAGAGATACAGTTCTGTCAAAATCTGCTTTGCTCTACAAAAACAGACCCTGACCCAGAGGTATCACAGTCATAAAAAGATTTTGAAACAGGCTGCAGCACATTTATCTCTATGGCTTGGCTCAGAAAGAACACATAATTTTCCAGCATCTTCTCCTTTCTTTTTGTATGGATCATGTCTGAGAGGGGCCATGTGCCTAACCAAATCTAGCCTGTGGATACGTGACGCTGTTCCTGGTGTAGCTGGATTAATTTATAGTGATCGGCTTGGAATTTTAGTGCATTCTATTACAACAGGTTTTTTCTAAATAACAAGAATAAAAGACAACTGACAGGACAAGACGGGGAAATATGCGGTACAGAGAAATATCTGTGAAATAAGTTCTTACTTGGTTTCTCAGAAGTGTTTATCAAATGAAAATACTGAAATGCATGCTAAGAAATGGGAAAGAAGGCAGCTGTGGCTGTACCAATCTTACACTGTGGTTTTCAGTAATCACCAGATTGGTGTCGTTAATATTTTGCTTGAATTTGCTTAAGACTGCTACCCTGTGTAATCTAACACAATGATGAATTTGGTGGCCTTCTATGATGGGATTGCAGCGTTGGTGGATGAGGGAAGAACAACTGATGCCATCTACCTGGACTTGGGCAAAGCATCTGATGCTGCCCCGCACAACATCCTTGTCTCTAAACTGCAGAGACATGGATTTGACGGCTGGACTGCTCGGGGGATGAGGAGCTGGCAGAACGGTCGCACTCAAAGAGTTGCAGTCGACGGCTCAATGTCCAAGTGGAGATCAGTGACCAGTGGCATTCCCCTGGGCTCAGTTCTGGGACTGCTGCTGTTTAATGTCGTTGTGGGCGACACGGACACTGGGATGGAGTGCACCCTCAGCAAGTTTGCCGACGACACCAAGCTGTATGGTGTAGTCGACACGCTGGAGGGAAGGGATGCCATCCAGAGGGACCTTGACAGGCTACAGAGGTGTAATGAATACTCTGGGAACTTTAGTATCATTTGTCTAAAGCAATGAAGGAGCGCATATTTTGTTACTAAATTGTTAGAGCTGTAGGAAACCAAGTGAAGAAAACTGTCTTTCAGATAAGTGTATAAAAAAAAAAAACCCTGGCTGCATAAGCTCATTCTGGGGGTTTGCAAAACTGTGCCAGAAGTCTGAGACTGGCAAACACTGCGCTTTCTAACCGTGCTGGAAGAGCTGAGGTTGGACTCATTTGCCTTTGCGCTCCTGCAGTTCTCCTTGTGTTTTGCATAAGTTTTGCAGTGTACCAATATTGTCCTTCTCTGACAGATTATGCATATGAATGAGACGAGATCCGTGAGAGAAGTAGTATCAGATATGTTTAGAAAAAGTGAAGTTTTGCATGTATGAGGCTGAATTTAAAAAAATGAGCTGGTAAAAGCTCTTTCTCCATCTATAAATCAGCGTAACAAAATATACTACCTCATCCTACAAAACTCTCCATTTAATCAAGTTTCTGTGTCTATTGGCATTTTCCAGATAATCTGCAGAAAAGCAAACCAGGTAAATACGTACCTACAAGCCTAGGATATCACTATTTTGGTCTGAGTGGGCCTTAATGGTTTTTTTTTTTGGTACAGTAGCTAGCTTCAAATTACCTGGCAGGTGTAGGTGGGCTAATGACTCCAATATACCTTCCTTAAATAAATGGGGAGAGAAGGAACTCTACCTATCCCAGCTTCAGGAGGCGTATTGTGGCGTGTTTTCTGCTAATTGTTGTTTTGCTGGTATAGCATAATGACTCTGGTGGGCTGGGGTGTAAAATTAGCTTTGCCCTGATAACTTTTAATTTAAGATACCTTGCATGTTTTTTTCTGAACTATATAGTTTAGATGAAGTGCTCTAATATCTCTGCTGGCCGGCAGTGCTTGTAGCAGGATCTCTGGGCTCTTGTAGTATTTTAGTTTTTGTAGAAAAAGGAGAGTAAGAGTCCCTCTGAAGAACGTACATCCAAGAATGAACCAAATGTAAGAAGTGCAGAGGAATGTGGACAAGCAGCATGTGCCACCCTGCTCTGGTGACTCAGCTCAGCGCAATGTTGCGTGTGGGAAGAGCTCCAGTTTAACTAATGTGCCTGTTCCTTTGTAACTCAATTCTGGCTCAAGGCGACAAGAAGGAGGGTAAAATGGGAGACAGAATAAAACTCTCTAATCAGTTCTGTGCTGCTTTCTGATCTGCAGGTGTTGGTGAAAATACCTGTGGTATATAGAATTGTTTAGGTTGGAAAAGACCTTTAAGATTATCAAGTCCAAGCATTAACCCAGCACGGCCCGGTCCATCACTAAACCGTGTCCCTAAGTGCCACATCGATGTGTTTTTTTTAATACCTCCAGGGATGGTGACCCCACCACCTCCCCGGGCAGCCTGTCCCAGTGCCTGACCACCCTCCCAGTGAAGACATTTTCCCTGACACCCAACCTGAACCTCCCC
>JAVJGI010000002.1:22666793-22773573 GCA_035590275.1 Ibycter americanus
ACCGGAACCGCCCCGGGCGCAACCGGAGGCCGGTCCCTCGTGTCCTGTCGCTGGTCCCTGGGAGCAGAGATCGCCCCCCCCACCTACAGCCCCCTGCCCAGCAGCTGTAGGGAGCCATCAGGTCCCCCCTGAGGCCCCTCCTCTCCGGGCTGAACACCCCCAGCTCCCCCAGCCTGCTTTCTCAGTTATTTACTTTTTCCCCTCCTTTTTCCTTTAAAGGCTTAATTAACTTAGGGCATGGGAAGAAAAGGTGTAAGACAAGAAGCAACTCTAAATAAGTAATAATCCCTTATGAGTTTATCTGGCTTAAGAGAGTACCTGGAAAAGTGAAGGAACTGGCCTTTTCTGCCTTCCTCTGCATCCTCACAAATTTTTCCATGGTGGGCCTTCTGTATAAGGTCAGCATGGGGAGAAGAAAGAATTTTTATTGTGTTTATAACTAGCTAGCTGTTACAGCTGATCAATATGAACAATCCTTAATCAATCTAACCCCAATATAGGGGAAGAATTGAGTTTTCAATCTTTTCATACAGTCAAAAACAGCCAAAGCAATTTGATTCTGTGATGGCAGAAGATTGAATTTCTTATCAGGATCAGGAAAGATAGTTTTCCTGCCTTCCAGAATGATGTAGAAACTATTGTGTCCTGTTTTACACATTACGATTATTTTAAGAGCTCATACAGTCTTTCTCTCAGCTCATTTCTATGCGTTATATGAAAACAGAAGGATTATGGATCTTTGTATGGAGTTCCCCATATGAATACCATCCTGGTATGCTGCTAATTTGTTATATGAAGGGCTTTTTTCCTATTATTAAGTAGAGAATAAGCAAAATATTCCCTTAAAGCTTTGCTACAAAATTAAATATAATTCCATGAAGCATACTTTTAAAAAGAGAACTGATGTACGTGACTCATTCAAGTAATTTAGGGGTTACTGTGGGGATTTCTTTTTCCTGCAGTTATTTGTCCTGAATACCTGGATCTCAGTTTCTCTTTTAAGACTGCAAAGGAAGGTGAAATTCTCCATTTAAAAAAAAAAAAAAATAAAAAAAAAATATATATATATCTTTTTGATATGTGTGTCTCAATTTTTAATTCATATCTTCATATCTTTTCCTAGCCATGAAACTTCTGTATTGTTCTTGTATCAGTTTTCTCTCTTGGACTGAGACGAGGTGGTGGAGGAGATGTTAGCATACAAAGTAAACACAGCAAGAAGAGCAGTATTTGATGGGGTGGGGGGTAGAGCTGTTGAGTCCAATAATGGAACTTTGAAACACGTTTCCTCTGAATTGGAAACCAATGAGACTGTCTCATTAGTTGTGCAAAGGTCAATTTGCTTTGATTTATTTGTTTATTTTGAAACTGGCTCAATCTCACCGGCTGTGGTCGTTCTTCAGGTCCCTCCAGCAGCTGGTGCCCTGGGAGTGGGTGGCTCTGGGCAGCCCGAAGGGTCACTTGCTCGCAGCAGAATCGTTCTTCTGATTTTTGCGGTGGCAATCCTGAGACACAGAGCAGTTCTCTGCCTGGGGTCACAGAGGAAACAATCAGCAGAGCTGGGAGCAGATTAAAGAGCTCCAGACTTCCAGGCATGTCGTTTCAACCAGTAAATTATTTCTTCTGCAGGAATCCAAGAAAAGTTTGGTCTTTCCATTTGGTACCAAATCTGTATTCTCTCCGACCTCCCTACTCTCACATAGTGTTGCTACAACATACGTTCAGCATTCATACCCCTCCACACCCCCGTCTCTTTTATCCTCTTCTCCTGCCACGTGTTAAATGGGGACTTGTCCCTTGTGGCACCCAACTGTCCCCAGTGCTCTCCACCTGCAGCGGCCCAAGGGGATGCCATTAGGATATTTAGCCTTTCCTTGAACCCCTGGGTTAGTTCCCTTTACCACCATGGTCAAAGAGATGTTTCTTTTCCATCCGTTGTAGCCCTTCATAACCCTTGTACTCGGCTACCTTCATTAGCCCCTCTCTCTCCCTTTATCTGCTCAGGGACACGAGCCTCATCTGAAGCTTGCTTGGGTTCACACATATATGCCATCTTATCTCTTATCCCTCTGTCCTGTAAATATTCAAATCCCTCCTGGTCAGGTGCTCTGCTGGATACTTATGGGGCTGCACAAATTTAGAGGGAATCTCGAGAAATAATTTTTGGTTTGCTTCTTCTGTGTGCTTTAAGTTTATCTTATTAGGGCTAATTCCCCCACTCCCCACACCCCCACCCTCAACCCTGTTCTTCTCCTTTATCTCTTCCTCTGTGTTTGCGACTTCTAAGTTTGTTATTTTTCAGCTTCTGGCTTCTGCTGGTCTTTCCAATCCTCCTTTCATTTGGAAGCAGCAGCCCCTTCCAGTGAAATTATACTGAGGGTAAAACCAGCTCTCACGACTTCCCGAAAAAATAAAGGTTCGGCAATTGACCGTCTTAGTTTGTAGTTCAAGGGTGAATGAATATATTGCCAGTACATCTGAACTTCATTTTTTCCTCAAAGAATGGTGGTGAGATGTGCTATAACTCAGGCTGAAGTTAAAACACGAAGCGCCTGGAGGAAATATTTGTAAATATCCCTCATTGCCAGTCAGCTTTGAAACTGAGTCATCCAGTGCGCCTGGAGCCCCAGACGGACTGCCACTAATCTTCTGGCCTTTCGCTCCAAATAAGCTGAACTCTCCTCATCTGGATTCTTTTAAACTGGAGCTCTTAACGCTCCCCATGCATTATACGTAGTGCATTTGCCTTATGTGCTTGAGATGCTGTCTAGGTGCAGCCTTCTACTCAGTGCTTCAGCTGTGTATGCAGTGTGGGGTGGTTTTTTTCCCCTTGCCACCTGTACCCTTAAAAAGACCAAATGCTTCTGTAATTATCATTCTTTGAAATTATTCATTCTTTTAAAAGATAAATGTAAAGGCAGTGTGTGTTTGTCTCTGCAGGTGCTTTCTGTATGTGTGTATATATGTGTGCGCATGTGTATACGTGTATTTTTTTAAAAAAAGGGTGGATGAGGTGTACTGGCAACACTGTAAATAGAAGGAAAGTAAGTCAAGCAGCTTGACTGTTTGCTTTTTGTCCCCACACTCCTGTCCCTGCAGAAATGCTTGCTCGGTTACGTGGCACCAAGGCATCACTCCGCTCTGTAGTTGCTTGTTCTTTGGAAACTATTGCAGCTGGCTCTTTTAAATCAAGCACTGACTGTGTGCTGCTGTGGTTAACAGCCAAGGACTAAAATTCGCTAGTGACTTACACGAAGGGGAATTATCAGAAAACCATATGCCTGGTCAAGCACAGCTCAGTCCTGTTTGATTTTTTGGGGTTTGAAGCTTTTTTTTTTTTTTTTGGCATATCCAACAAAATAATTTCTAGGGACCAGCACTCATAACAAGAAATAATTAGCATGAGGCTTCAACCGTGGTGCTCAGTTGACTTAATAACCTGTGGTCCCTCATAAACCTGCTGAACTGAAATTCTTCGAGACATCGAAGTGTTGCACTGCCTGTGGAGAAAAGTGGCTGAGAAATGCTGAGTCGAGGAGTACATCAGATCTAACTTCGCCGTGCTGCCAGGCATATTATTTTATTTGATTTACCATATGCTTTTTAAAAATAAACCGCGTCTTGCGTTATCTGTTGAGCACTAAAAAGATATTGCCCAATTTCTTTATGTTCAACAATTTTTAGAAATCTGGACACCATTATTAGATACAGCGCTCCGGGAATGTCTCAGTAATCATACGGCATGGCAATAATAGTTTTTTGTTTGATATGCTGCTGTGAACTCAGTGAAGGACTGCATTTGCTCCCACTTGCGTTGTCCTGGCATCTTATTGTACTTGGCTATTCTTTATTTACGGTTGTTGAATTCTTAAGCTTACCAGTAATGTACATTCTTGGCTCCTCATTGGAATTTGCATTGAACTGTATTCCCCATCATTTTTTACCGAAGCTGGACATATTGTGCAAGATGAGGTTTCTTGGGAAATAACTGTCTATTTACTTCTGCATCACCTACAAGGCTCACAGTCACTGCATTTCTATTCTTTTTGGTAGGATTCATAAAGATAATGAAAGCACTATTTCAAGGGTAGATTTCCGAGGGACCTTCTTTACAATAGCCTTGATTCAATTATACTTTGACTTTTTCCGTTTCTGGGTTTTGTTAATCTATCAGTTAAGTGTTTATTAATGAATATAATAGTAAAAATTTCAGTCAGCATTTATTACAGTGGAGAAATTATTGTTGTACAAGACCAGACTTATGAACACGTTTAAGACACTTATCTCCACAGTAAACACTAATTCTGAATCAGAACAGCTCTGAAATTAAGGCTGAATGGGTATTTACTGATTAAAACAATCCTTGGAAGCTAAGTAATTTCCTTCGAAGCTTATTTCTTTCAGGATAAGAACAGTGAAATTTCCACTGATTGGAGGCAAAAGTAAATTAAAATGCCCTGTTCTGAATTAGCTTAGCTCGGAAGCAAACTTCATTTATGGCTTTAATTACACTAATATTTATTAGTTGAAATAATATACTCCCCTAAAATATTCTCCCATTTCGGTTCCTAACTGAGCAAAATAATTTCATCAACCAAACTTATTTTAGAAGGAAAAAAAATCAGCTTTGCTTAACAAACCCTGTTTGTTCTGGTGTGTAACCGTCTGTCTAGCTAGGAGGAATGGGGCATTCCTGTTGGGAGACATCTCCATGGAAAGCATAGGTGCAATTTGGTTTTAGCTTTCTATTTAAGGATCTTTTCTGCAGTGGGTAAAGAAAAATCAGAGTAAGCATGGTATAGCCGTAATAAAAAACTACATTTGGACCCCTTTGGTTTAGTTCATGTGCCTGCACACTGATGTTTGGTTGGGTCTACGTATGCGCGATGCTCGTGATGGTTGCAAACCACTAAAATGCATCAGCCCAGACTGTCTGTGCCTGCTCCTGAAATTGTTTCATAAAGGGTGGAAAGACTTTTTGCCAAAAGTAGCTAAGGGTTTGTTCTGATTTTTTTTTTTTTTAAAGAAGGATATAAAGTGGCAGAAAAATGTTTATGAGAATTTTCAAAACAATTTAAGTGCTTCATGTTTTGAAATCTGATGATGTGCCTAGTTCCTTTTAAAATCTTACTAAATAAATTCTAAGGTTGAAGATCAACAATGACATACCGATTAAAACTGGCCTTCCATTTGACTTTGATATTTTCTTCAGCTCCAGGTGATATTTTTTCCAGTTTAATGACAGAGGATTATAGCTGAATGGAAAAAAAACCCCATACACGCAAATTGATCTGGTGCCTTTCAAGCTTTGAGGGAAACTGCTGCTTCTGGCGTAGCTGGCTGAGAGCCTGTGGAAACTGATGGAAATTCTTACAAACAGTAGATCCATTTCTGTAGTTTGTATGTGTTATGGGCTACACACTCCCCCCACCCCAACCCCCTCAGGTTTTGGGGGTTGTTTGTTGTTGGGTTTTGGGGGGGGAGGGGTCTGTTTTGGGGGTTTTGGGTTTGTAGTGTGTTTGGTTTTTTGGGTTTTTTTTTTTGTAAAGGAGCCTACTGCTAGAGGTCTGGATAGCTCCAAAGCAGGCAGGATTAACAGGGAACTGTTGGGAGCTGTTGGGATGCTCTGGCAGCGGAGATGTTGGGCTCCACTCTGCATATGCTCTTTGGAGCCCAAGAAATTGGTGCAGGGTATCAGTCAGTGCCCAGTTTCCTTATCCATTAGTAATAATATGACTGAAATGTTATATTTTCTTTAAAAATAGGGAACCTGCTGACTGACCTGCCTTACTGTGTAAGTTTCAAAATACCTTCTGTTTCTAATGAAGAGTGTGACACTTTGATATAGGGTCATTGCAAGACAAAAAAAAATTGGGCTTTTTGCTCAAGAAAATCGGTCAGTCTGTCCTATCTAGCAGCTTTTAAAAAAAAAAAGTATTGTTTTTTAAATTAAAAAAGTTTTCATCATATGTGCTTTCTCCCTATGCATGGTTGTGGACGCTATTTGAAATGGGTTACTGGGCCACTTGTGCTAAGAAAGTAAAATACAAACCCCTTCAGCTATTTAATGTGTTACAGTATTTGTACCGTCATTAAATTGTAGTAAAGCACAATTTTACTAAATACAAAAGTACAGTCAGCACAGGTGTGCTTGTAATCATATTTAAAGCTGAAAACGCTTAATAAAATTACTTTGGGAATGTAAGTGACAAAAACATTAATACACTTCATATGTTTAGAAAAATCTGCAGTGGCAAATAGGTGAATTTGAAAATTTGAGGAAATTTCAGCAAACAGACTAAACGTTTTAACTGAACCATATTGGATTATGATAAGCAAGTTTATGATAAACTGGTGTTCATGTTATGTTCTCTTAAACTGTTATTGTAGAGCAGCTGATGGAGAAATCCTCGTAGTCACCTAATCTTTATTCATGTCTCTTCTGAAACACACTGTGCTGTGCATAAAGGTCAGCTTTATCTCCTTTGAAATGATTGAAACTCAATTAAATATGCTGTTATAATCAGGAGAAGAACAAGATGTACTTTCCTTTTTCTGGAATTCTATCTTGTTTCTAAAAAAGAGCATAGTTTATCGCAGAAATGACTGAATGAATTATCTTGTCTGCTATTTTTTTAACTGAAATATTTTGCATGGCGATTCAAGAGGTTTAATTTCAGATCTAATTTGCACAACAAATATAAAGTAAGTGGGAGCACAGCTGATGAAGGCAGCCAGACCAGTCCCCTTGTACGGTAGAGCTGGGATGAGCTCTCTTGGCTTATAACCAAACTTTTTCATCCCACTTCTTTCTTTCTATGATTACTGTGAGAGAAAATAGTTGTAAGCAAAACAAAGTAATTCAGCAAAGAAAGTGTCTTGGCAGCAAAACCCCTGTGAAAGAAGGAGTTCTGAGCAAGGTTATAATTCGTTCTGCCTCAAAGAATATTTTAGGAATAAAAGATGCTTTCCTGTGAGAAATCGTGAGCATCTGGGCATTTTTAAGAACCAAATCCATAATTTCAAGATTCGAGATGAGATTTCTGTCTCAGCACTGTCTAAATAAAGTAAATTTTTTTGGTACTTTGGATGACATTTTGAATATTAATTAGGTACACACCATTCCATTTAGCTATTCTTGGAAAACTGAGTTACAGAAACTGCAAACCTTTGATTAATTGGAACACTAAACAGACACAAGTCAAGGTCAACCCTTTCTGGCAAAAGCTTGCAAAAGTATTTACAAATATTAAAAAAAAATCACATAATAACTTTACTAATAGTGGTGACTTGTCGTTGTAAATCATGTTAAAGCAAAGTATCCGATAAAAGATCTGGTATTTACAGGACTGTTCAGACTTGTGGTATACACAGCCATTTAGTCAGAGATACTCAATTAATGTTCATATACACTGCTGCATTGCTTTATACACAGCATCAGGAATGGGAACAACACAGGAGTAATTTTTTGTCTTTTTTTTTTTTTTTTTTAAATACATTCACTTCAGATCCCAGCAGGAGGTACGGTTAATTAGGGTGGTAGAAGGGAAGAGAAAGTTCTGGTCTTTGGGAAAATTAGTAATCATTTTTATGAGAATGGGCCTTATTTGGACTATACCTATGACTTTTTTGTATTTTATAAAATTTTCAGTTTTGAGCAAAAACCCGAAAGTCAATAGTTGCTATTGGAAAAAACACTGTAGAAAAGGCTACCAAGCACTGCAGTGATTCAAACCTCCTTTGTGAATGATATCCATGTTCCATCTCAACCATTCCTCTCTTCCATCCCTCTACATTCTTATTTTAAGCATAACTTACGAGGTAGAACTAGTTATAGAGATAGATGCTCGAGCTGTTAATGTTGAAAAGCTACAAGCTCAGGCAGAAAGAGTCCTTGTTATATTTCCAAATACGACCTTCCCTGGAATGTAATAACTTTGAAATTACCCTACAGGTAAGGATGCCATCTAGATTACCAAACAGAAGTAAAATTTTTCGGTCCAATATCTGGATTCAGGAAAAGAGGTGGAAGTACCAACAGATGTGTAGTAACAGTATGCTTCTACTGTGCATAAAAAAGACACAAAAATTGCTATGTGGAGTGAGGTGGCAGTCCCAAACTGCTTTATGATGTCCAATCCAGTTGCAAAGACAAAACTTTAGAATGGCTTTAGAATGAGCAAATTCTTATAACACAGAAAGGAAGAAGAAATTCAAGAGATTTTCACTGAGGAAGATATGTAGTGCTACATACTTTCTTTTGGTCCCTTGGTCATTAAATAGTTAAATATTTTATGGGTTTTTTTTTAACATGGAAACGTTTGTTCTTAATAAATGAAGTCATTCTGCTTAAAATTAAATTTTAATTAAGAAGTGCTGCAAAGTAAGTATGGAGGAGAAATTAAACATAGACAGTATGCAAAATATACATTGATCAGAGTTCATTACTCTGGCAACTAAAGAAAATGGCAATATTCTGTCTGGTTTTAAGAAAAAAAGAAAATGAGCTTTGAGAACTGTGATAAAACATAAGCAAAAGAGACATTTCTTCTTGTCTTGAGACTTTTTAATCTTCAAACATTTTGGCTTGAACAAGTTTTCTCCCTCTGACAAGCAGCAGGCAAGAACCTGAGCAACAGCTATGTTGGCCTAATAAAAACTGAAGTGCAGCTGCATTTACCGTACACTGAGAACTGCGGGGAAATTAATGCAAGGACTGTACAGGGCATGGCTGAAGACACCAGAGAGGCTCTCCTGGGAGCAGCAATAAGCTGCTCGGTGTTCACTTCTCCGCAGAAGCAGAGCTGAAGCGTTCTGCATCTGAAGCCGGTAACGTTTTGTCTCGACGCTCTGGTGTGAAAACTGAGAGAGGCAGAGAAAAAGACGTTGGGTTTGGGATCGCCACCCTGGCTCCGCTGCTGCAGCTGGACAAAGAGCAGAATCCGAAGGAGAAAAGAAACAAACCCCCAAACCTGCAGGGGTGAAGATGCAAAGGAACCTGGGCTCTCGCTGGAGCCCTTGCCCAGGGGGAGCGGGTGGGGGGCAGGCAGGGACGCATCCCTGCTGTGCCGTGCCGGTCCTGGAGCAAGGTCCCTCAAGGCAAAGACCAAGTTTTTCCAACTCTTGCAATGAGCCCTTTGCCAGTCTTGGTACAATTGTCCCTCTGTGGGCTGGTGCAATTGCATATCTGCAGGAGCTGGAACAAATAGGAACTTACTCAAGCCAGACAGCTAGCGTGTCAAACCTGAATAAATCCTGTACGCTTTACAGAGAATGATTCAGCTATGTGGGTTTTGAGACGCAAGTGTTATATAAATTGGGGATAATGGGACAAGCTAGATGTTTCAGAATACCTGCAACAGCTTTCTCAAATTCAGCATCGGTATCTTGACAACAAGTATTTGGGAGCTACTGTTTATAAATAACCAGGATCTGAACAAATGTGTCTAAATGGGTTGGCATCTTCAGGAAAAAAAAATTGTATTTATGTAATCACACTCAGACACGTAAGATGTGAACTCAATATATGCTTTAATTTTCTCTGTATCTCTTCTATTCATCCATCAGAAGCAAACAGCCTCTCCACCCACCTTCGATGTCTGCTCTGAAATGTAAAAGACCCATTTGTGCACCACGGATGTGTATTTATTTGTGCTTCTGTGACAACTTTGCAAACAGTTTGCCTTCTCTGGGTCGCTCCCCAGGGAGCTGGAGGGTAATTAGGAGCAGCATTTAGCTGGTGAGAAGAGCGAGGCAGGGGAAGGTGACGCATCCTGCGTGGTGCTGCATCGGAGGTCTCTAGCAGAACTGGGAATAAAATGTAGTTGTCTCCATGCACGGATCTCTGTGGCATGTGAAACTTCGGAGCACACATGGGAGCATTACAGACCGATGTGACTGACGGTTCAAATAATCCGCTGATTTGCAGGCGAGCATTCGAGTAATGCGTCGGTCTGATGGGTTTGAAATTTAACAAATTTAAAAGGTTTTCTATTGTATCCCGCCATGGCCCCCGCCCTCCCCAAGGCTTCCAGACTCAGTCTTCTATTTCCAATTGACTACTTCCAATTTCTATTGAGAGCAGCATAGATTTTTATTAGGAATGAACAGCTCTGGGGATTGAGAACAGCTTGTGAAATGTTTCCTCCTGTGCTAATTTAATGGACAATGTTTCTGACTATGCTTCCCGAAAAAGGACATTACATGTTTGATTACATTTTATGAGGGAATTGCAAAATATCTTCCGTGATAAATTGCTTCTAAAAAAAAAAAAAAAAAAGGCAAATCAGAGTGAAGTGGACTGAGTGGGATAAATTCTTGGTTCTGCCTGAAATGGGTTGGGAAAAAAATAATACTGGGGGATGGATGAAGGGTCTTCCATATGAGTGCCAGTCCTTGGCCAGTTTGCTGTATAGAAGCTGAGAGCGGTTTCTGGTGTAAGGTCTTTTTTGTTTCTAACTACTCAGGTTTTGGGATCACTGAAGTACTGTTCAGATTATCCAGAGCAGGGTCTATGCACAGCCAGCTGGTTAAATAGGGTTTTAATTCGGTTTGCTGGCTGAGCAGTGAAGAAGCCATTGTAGGGTGAGTAGCTGGCCCATTAATTCATCACATCTTTACTGGAGTGTGCACCTTGAGTTTTCAGAGACGTGTTAATGATCTGCCATTTTTCATTATGATAAATGAGAACCCTCTGCCTGTAGAGCTTGTCTGAAGGGTGAGTCTCTGAAAGAAATCATCACTTCAGTGTTTCACGTTTATTCTCCCTCACTGATTCCCAGACAGAATCTATTGAATTACAGTACAAAAAATATGACATTGTGTTTTAACCGCGAGCTTCACCTGAATCTAATAATCAATTCCCCAGACTTTTGGCATTATGGATTAACAATAACGATAAGGGCTGTGGCAGGAGCATTGGTAATGCTGATAATCGTGTTAAAAAGAAAGGAGGCCATCTTGTTCTTCTTCAGCCAGTCTGGCTCTGCAGAGCAGACAGCAGGCAGAGCGCATTTGCTGTTTTCTATAAATAAAGCAATTACAGCAGAGTAGAGTGATAACTCGCAGTGAATAGTAGATTCAAGTGCGTGTATACGTAATCTTTCTGTTGGTAAATTGTTTGCAGTTCATATTTGGGGTGGTGGGGGGTGGTGTCTGTTTTCTTCTGGTGTGGGGTTTTTTCCCCCCGATTATTTGCAAAATAATTTGACTGATTCTTGGTTTGTTGTTGTGACCTTGAATGAGGTTTTTACACAGAGAAAATTCCTCTGCACCTAGTTAATATGTCCTTTTTGCAAACGTGCGCATTACAATTTGCTATGAA
This sequence comes from Ibycter americanus, assembly GCA_035590275.1. Classification (NCBI taxonomy): domain Eukaryota; kingdom Metazoa; phylum Chordata; class Aves; order Falconiformes; family Falconidae; genus Ibycter; species Ibycter americanus. Next base: position 22,678,117 of record JAVJGI010000002.1, read on the forward strand.
ATGCTCCAGAGGAGTAGCTGAAATGATCCTGATCCAGAGAAGCAGAGAAGCATGTGCCTGAGCTGGTGCTGGTAGTCATAATGCCGATTGGACTTGGAGCTGAAATTAATTCTTTTGTTGAGCAAAGGTCTGTGACAATGTTTTATAATACTCTATGCAGCTGCAGGGATGTTATCACATAGCATGGAAAATAGATACGTGGGTGTCATACAGGTTGGAATCCAGTCAGTGCTGTTTAATGTACTGGATAATGCTTTGCAGTGATTTTTCAACAGATGACCACACCTTGCTAGTCTTTTGAAGCATTAACTTGTTCCAAAAAGCAGTGATCAAAGGGAAAGACCTGTATGATGGTTGAAAATACTGGGCTGGGACTCAGGAGAACTTTTCATACCGATACTCTCCTTCCCTTTCGCTTTCCTGGAGATAAGGATCATGCTCCTCTGTGAACCATTTAGCCACCTACTGATGAAAAATGATTTTTAAGGGCTCACGAGTTAGGACTGCTAGAGAACTATGCAGAATTTACAGTTTCTTAAGACAAATACAATGCATCTCCTTAAATTACATATCCCAGAATTTTGGAACTAGTGAAATATGTGATACCCACAGGCACCAGAAGGTCAGCCACGATGTTTTCTCAGTTCTGCAAAGGGGCAGATGGATGGATGGAGAACTGGAGGTGATTTTTCTGACATGATGCTTCAGGAGCCTGACATCCTGACAGGCGGCAGAATTTTTCTGTTAGCTATATCAGAACTGGGATTGGGTTTTATCACTAAATGGAGCAAAATCCATAGGTAGCAGTTGAATTCATGGCTCCTGAGTTGTCTGACTACAAGATAAGCTTTCGTTCACCGGTGTTAGCCAAGTAGTTTGGAAAAATCCTCAAATAATGCTGACCGTGCAGCACAGCCGTGTTGCAATGGGCTGCTTCAAGGACTCGAGTGACTTGCTCGGTTGTACTTTGCTGTGATGGCTTGCCCTCTTATTAGCTTTGTCACTTCACCTTGGTTTGTTTCTGAGTTTCTGTGTGCGGTTAAAATCAATAGACGTTTTTTCTCCTTGGCTTCCAAAACATCATAAATAAGATTCATTTCTCAAAATAGATGCCCTCTGTTTTCTGAAATAACACCGTAACAGCATAGGAGAAAAAAACCTGAAATGCTAGTAGCTGTTTGAAGTTTAAATATCCGTGCTCAGTCTTCTCCTCTTCAATGCTTGTTTATAAACCCTTGTTTTACAGTCTAAGTACTTCATCTCTGTGGGTTTTTTTGGTGGCGTTTCTTCTTCTCTCTGGGTTCATCCTGTCATTTGTCCAGTCGTGGTTCCAATAATCTCGCATTCATCACGTCCTGCTCACAGCATGTTGTTACAGTCCACAGTTGTAATAAGAATAAAAATGTGCTGCTTTTCTGTATTTCTGCAACAGCTAGCTAAGCAGTTTTATCTCCATGCTACTAATAAACTGATTTGACAAAGATGCACTTAAATTTATTGGCAGAATTGAGAAAAAAAGGCAAAGATGACAAACCAGCTCTGTGTTTAACCTGTAGCTCAGGATGCCAGCAGAGTGCAGTTTATAATCGAGATTTTTCTTCCGTACGAGGAGAGCTGGGTTTCTTGTACAGTGGCTATGTGTGTAGTCACTTAACTACTCTGATTTTACAAACACCTGGGTACCTGTTAGATTCTGCTGAGAATACCAATGTCATAGGTGGGAAAAAAAAAAATCTTATGCAAGGAAATTTCCTTGGGCATTAAATCCATGCTGGACAAAAGAAGATCAGAGCATCTTATGGGGTCAGACTGGTTTGCACAGCAAAATGGTGACGATAGTTCAGAGAGCTGCCAGGTCAACACTGAGACAAAGATAACGTGGAAGAAGGGAGAGCAGCCCAGCGGTGAGGAGGTGGTGCTGGGGGTGACCATGAGCAGCGGTCCAAGTAGGACAAATGTCACGGTGTGTGTGTGTGAGCCTGCCTCCAACACCAGCTTTTGAAAAGACTGTCTTTTTCTATGGCAAAGCCACCATCCTATTGCTTCTCAGTATCAATACTGCCTTTGTAAACTATTTCTGTGAATCAGACTTTTCCAGCCAAGATAATTTCCTTGGGAAATTTCTGGCTGGCTGTAATGGTTTCAAACTCCAACCACATGCTAGTGGAAAAAAAAATCAAAATATTAATGGAGATATGAAAATGCATTGTATGACCTTTTTTCCCTGTCACTAAAATATAATTTGTTTTCTTCACTGAAAGTGCAATTCACTGTCAGTAGTCCCATAGTATACACCTGATTACAGTATGGCAATGACTTGTTTTTAATATAATTATGAGAAATTTTAAACAGGATGGAAATTTTAATGACTGCTTTAAAAAAAATATCAAACATTAGATTAAAACTACTTGTTTATTCTTCCATTTTTTCCATTATCTCTCTGCTTTTCTGGTGCAGTCATATACGTAGATGAAGAAAATGACAGTCTGTTTTCCCTTCCAGAATGTATATTCCTTTTCCATTTTCTAGATAGCTGGAAGAAAGTACTGAATCTGTCTTTTAACTGTTTTGTGTGCTGAGCAAATGAAAAGCTTTAGTGTATAAGTAGTTCTGAAAAGCATATATTGGGATTTTGTCCTTAATCAGGAAAAATCTGGAATGTTTTGACATTCCCTCTATCTGGAACTTTTCCTAGAATAAAAGATAGTGTCAGTTTAATTGCTGTACTGGAATGATGCTGTGGCTGACACTAGTATAATTCAGTGAGTTTGCTGGAAGCAGCTGGGCTGTAGGAGGATGCTGAAGCAGATCCAGTGGAAAACTCCAAAGTGTGGTGTAGGTTGGACCAGGTATGTGCTTCTGAAGCGAGTCTTGTAGCTGTCCCTAGCGCTGTGCTGTGGTCCGTATCTCAGCACACACCTCACGCAGCCCAGCCACAGACGGACGGTCTGTCGAGGGTACCAGGCTGGAGCTCGCTTGATGTAGCTCCCCAGAATGTAGATATCGTGGATGTCAGGCCCGCTGCATCAGCTGCTACACGTGCCGTTTGCTAATGTAGGCGTAGATTTAGTTGTCGTGGCACCAGATGACCTCAGGTCTGTTGTTTGGGTTTTGCAGCAGTGCATCTAGAGGCACAACCTCAACAATATCTGGAGGTCCAGCGGGTTTGAAGCTTTCTTAGCTGTAAATCTTTCCAAATGTAAAGTGTGGGTTTGGTGGTATGACTAAACCTGTGGCCTTTGCATTAGGAGGTGCTATTCTGGAGGTTGTCACTGGAATGGGAACCTGATTTGAATAGGTGACAGCATCTCCTTTGCTGACGTGTCAGATGCTGTCTCTGTTCCTGCTGTACTGAGGTTGCTCTTCAGGTGCCCAGTCTTCTCATGCGCCTGGCTCGCTGCAGAGTGGCATCCCTTAGCATGCAGCCATAGGCCTGACTGGCCAAAGGGAGTGACAGGCTCCCACCAGGAAATATGATGCATAGGGAAAAAACCCACATGCCAGGTTACTTTTGTAGAGTATGTCTTTTATAAGACACAAAAAACCCTGGCAATGCTGATCTGAAACAAAAAACAGTGTTTCTGCTTGAGTGAAGAAATGGAACGCAAGTGTAAGCATTTTATACCGGTTGAAATGCACAATAAACTCTTTTTAAAAGCAAAATTTTTGGGAGTTAGTGTTCCTAATAAAATATTTAAAATTGCACATTAAAAAACCCCAATCAACAAAACAAACGAAAAAAAGCCCCCAAAAGCCCAACCAACAAAAAACTAATAAACCCAGACCAGTAAGAATTTACCACAGCAGGGAAGCTTTGATTTATGTTTTTTCTCTGGTTTGGGTTTTTAGTTTTTTTTTTTTTGAATGATTGTGCAGGATAAAAGTATATTAATGTGCTTAATGCCAGAAAAAAAAAAAAAAAAAAGGGGGGGGGTGGGGTAATGTTAACAATGTGTAAGAGAAGCTTAATTTACTGATGTCTGATGTTCTTGAGACCACAAAGGACCAATCTGACAGCTTTATTCACTCTAAGTAAAAAAAAAAAAGGAGTCGATAAATTCTTAAAAATAGTAAATGAAACCATTTGCTCATTTTAATTAGATAGTTAAAGATGTGTAAAATCTTCTTCTCTGAGGAGGTCTGCATCTACTTAACTTCAGAGAATCCTTCTTAAGTAAAATGAATCCTTAATCAGCAATTCAAGGAGTCTAAATTAATCATCAGGCAACTACTTTAGGCTTTAAATCCCTACTTGATGATGCTTTGATCCACAGTAAATATTTAAATAAATGTTGACACAGATACTCATTGTCCACTCCTGAGAAAAAAAAAATTAAGAAGCTCAATGTATAGTAGCAAAGTTGAAATACTGTGGGGTTGCCTGTAAATAAAGGCTTTTGCGGATGGTGTTTTTAAGGGAAAAATCTAGATGAAGTCTAGAAATGGGTAAAGCATAAAAGTACAGTGTAGCCATCATAATATACTCCTTTTCTCCTTCATATAATCTCTAAACACCCCCAAAATAGAAATTAACTTCCTGATGGGACTCCATAAGGTAACGAGAAATTTCGTCAGATATTTTTCTATCATGCATAAAAAGAGGGTTTGTCGTTATTCACCACACTGCTGTGCGCATTGCTGTCACTAAGGCAAAGTCATAGTCCCTGTCCCTGCTATGCTACTAGTTAAGCCACTACTGCGCCTCGCTACACTCACAAAGGTGACCTGCGAAACAGGTATACGATATACTAACGCAATCAGGGCAACAGGTTTGCCCGATGGACGGAGCTTCTAGGTGGCCCTAGCACTGTCGCCTTGCCACATCCTGATATTTTCTTTCTTAAATTGATGGATGGCAGCGAGCAGCCCCGGAGCACTTTGGTTTCTTCTTTTCCAGGAGACAAAAGCAACGAAAAAGGGGAGACAGGAGCTGACCTTTGCGGTGCAGGAGACATTGTGAGATAGGGTTGATGCCGATAGTCTCCTCTTGCCTGGCCAAGCGGGTTTATTTACAGATCTCAGATTTCTAGGCTGTTTGTAAAGGTCTGAGTTGCTGCCACAGACTGTATGGAACTCCTACCCCATCCCGGGCTTTCCCAGCCAGCCCAGGCTTCCTATGTTTTTTGTCCAAACAACAATTGCTTTCAGAGGGAAGGAGGTGCTATTACAGAAGCCTTTGCAGCAGCCCACGCTGTATCTCATTCCGAAGAGGCATCTGGGTCACCCAGCTCTTTGTTTTGTTGTTCAAGATGAAAAAAATAGAGGAAGTTTGAAAAGCTCTCTCCAACGGAACTGAAGTGCAGCAGCTAATGGAAATGCATAGCTCGGGAAACCACAACGTTTCTCAGCAGAGGGCTTGTGTTATCCTTGCACAAACACTTCTCAGGGAAGATGCAACGTGACTTTGCCGTAAGGAGCAGGCCAGACGGGATTCAAGTGGTGGAGAAAGTCAGCTTGGGTTACATAGGAAACTATGAGTGGGTTTAGACCAGAAATGATGCTGTCCTGCTTAGCACCTCTGACAGTTAATAACCTTTTTATTTAACTGACTAAATCTGGATTATGTTCTGGGTAGGGTATCTTCAAATTTTTGCTGTCATGACTAAAGTAATGTAAGCTGCTTTTTCCTTCATTATGCCAGCTCTGGAATTCTGCATTTAAAATATCCCCGCCCCTCCCCGGCCCCAAATTGTAGTAACAGCTTGGGGGGGGGGGAAGTTCTACAAGGCAAAACTACTTTTAAAAATCATAGGAATCAAAAATTTGCTAATTTCTTAGCACAAGAGAAATGAGGGGAAAAAAAAGAGGACTGAGTTTAAACGCGCAGCATAGAACTAGCGATGTTTGCATAGAACATTTCAGACATTTTAAATCATTTCATATAGATCAAGAGAACAGTGAGACCTCCACGCATCTATGGAGGATTTTCATAACAACTTGAAGACTGGAATTCTGCTCAGAAGGACTTTCTGCTTTGCCCATTAGGAAATCACCTCTTCTTTATTAGAATTCCTTTGTTTTCCAAAATCCCAGCCATTCCCTAGGGGTGCTCCTGGAGGAGCAGCGAGCAATCCCAGTGGCAGGGCCACACTTTGGGAAGCTGTCATGTAGCCACCCTATGTGGGAAGCACACAGCATCCCAGAGCAATCTTCTCAGCTTCTTTGATCCCAGCAGGAATGTCTTCTGCCTTCCCGCGGGGGCTGCCTGCTGGTGGTTCCCTCGGCAGGTTGGGGTTTCTCCCTGGATGGGAGGGGGTTGTCTCCCTGCATTTCTTCTTGCCCTTCCCCGTAGCACATTAGTGGCTGTCTTGAGATGTTGTGGTGGCGGTTCTTCTTTGGTTTGCCAACTTGGAAATAATTTGCATGTAGTTCTTGTGTGATGACTGAGGGTTGGCATTCAGGAATGGTGTCTAGGCTGGGTACCACAGCGGTCCCCATGCTAGGAGGACCTAGGACTGCATCCTCTGCTTCCTCAAGGGTGGAAAAATCCCTTTGCAGGGTGGTGCTGCCTCAGTGCTCACAGTAGGCTGACTTAAGTAGTAGGGGTGTGTTCAAACAGAAGAGCATTCGTTGGTGTGTCGATTGGGGTGAATGGCATGTCCATCCTGAATGTCCATCCTGAGTCGATGTAAGGATGCAGGCTGCGCTATTGTCAGCTGTCATGTAAATGGCATGCCATTATTAACCAACTGTCTCTCCCAGCACGGGAGCCTGGACTCATACATCTGTGATGCTTTAGACTTGAGAAGAGTGTCTTGTGTTTCTTTTGCATGTTGTACCCTCTTGGCAGCAGCAGAGTAGCACAGGCACACTTCTCTGTAACCTTCCAAAAGGGGAGAAATAATGTTGAAATACCCAACGGGCAGCACTTCTAGATTGCTGTGCATTAGGTGGAAAAGAAAGAGAAGGGGCAGGGTGGTGTGGTGCGGGGAGGGAAGACAAATAAACCGGTCAGCTCGAGTCAAAAGCTTGTCGAGGGATCAGACACTGAAAATCTCATCCCCAGCACAGAGGAAATGTGCTGTGGATAGAGCCATGGCAGAAAAATCAGATGATGATGTAGTCTTTTACCAGTGAAAGCTGTTGGAGAAGTGAGCAGAACTTACATCTGCTTTAACTGGTAATAATCCTCTAGTCAGTGCCTGGCGAGACGTTTAGAGGATGAAAGAAAATATACCACGAGCTGCAAGATGTCAGAGGCTTATGTCATACACTGCATCATGTAGCACAGTGGCAGAAAAAGAAAACCAACAAAATTTATTTAGTTATGTTATTCCATTTATATTTTGTGTGTATATGCATATATATGCCTACATATATACCACAAGGATTTTTAGCCCAGGTGCTAGAAAATTAGTGCTTATTGTCCAGGTAAATCATAGGGAAGTGGGCTACTTATTAATATCTACGTTCGCTGGCTAGATTTGGATCTGCGGGCACAAAAACTCCAGTTCAGTAAAGCACTGATACTCCAACCAAGTGTAAAGAACAGTGTAGGAAGAATTTAAGCCTTTTCTTGAAAAGGATGCAAATAGTAGAGATGCTGTTTCATTTACCATCAGATAATGCAGAAGGAATGTTATATGTAGTCAAAGAATAGGTTTGAAGAAAGTGTTGTTTAAAAAACCAAACAAACAAAACAAACCAACAAAACCCACCCCCCTGAAAACTGCTATATGATTCTGCATCGATGTAAGCATGGGCATAATTTCATGAGTGAGACTGGTTAGCTGAAACTGGATTGAAATACTGATGCATTCACATCAGTACAGGTCCAGAGCCTTTGGAACTTGCTTCTGACTTCTGGCTCATGTTGATAATGTGATAATGCTTCAGTTACATCAAAAGTTTAATATTTTTTTTAAAGCATTTTTGAGTTCTGCGAGATGCTAAGTGGGAATAGGGAAGCTTCACCTGAGAGCTGAACATCTAAATGCTGTCAAAGGTGTGGGCTTTCGTTTCTATGTTTCTCAATTTAATAGCCTCCCCCAGTACTATTTTCCATGTAGTCCATTTTAATTAGGGATCAATAATAATGTCCCAGCAGTTTACTACTTCACTCGTTTCAATTGAAGTTGATTGCTTCAAGTACGTTCGGGGCTGTGTGGCAGGAAGGTTGCTCAGCAACTGTGGTGTGCAGACAATAAAATTTTGTGGGCTTGGCCATTAACCATCTTTAGGGATGAGTTTATTATTGTTCCACCCTACACTGATGCTAATGTCCTGGAGCTGCCTTCGGTACCTGCTGCACTTGAGAAGCTGCATGTTAGAGGAAGATAGTGTAAATCCTGCTTCCCCTGTTTGGTTGGGGCAGCTGGATTAAGGGCACATCCTGGAAACAAAGAGTTACACGTGGGACCACCAGGGAAAATGGATGCTGAAGCCAGCTCTAGCAGGTTCTAGTAGATCTAGTTGATCGTAAAGGACCTGATCCCTGACAACTATTCCAGTTTTTCCACTCACGTCGATGTTATCTTAGATGATGCTTTCAGATCAAGGTTCGTATTCGAAGCTTTCAGTATTTGAATGCTTCAGAGCTTTATTTTTATCGTCTTCAGATACAGTGTTCCAGCATTGTAATGAAAGTTCATTACAAATAGCCTTAATTGGCATTATTGTCCTTTTTTCTTGCAAAGCACAAGCCTGGGCATAATGTGATGCAGATTTAATTTTATCTAAGAAGAGAAAAGAAAAAAAAATCTAGTTAAAAAATGCTTTTAAAGCTTCTGATTGGTCCTAATCAAGAATCAATCTACCCCCACCTTGTCTTCTTAGTTCAAAGTAAGTTTTGTTTTGAACTTCCAGCAAATGTGGGTATAGAAAGATTAAAAAGGAAATACACGATTGTCCAGCATTATTCAAAAGCTGTGTAGTCCTCGCATTTCCAAAACAAAACAAAATAAATGTTAAGAAAACCTCAAACTTCCTTCTACCTTGGGGAAAAAAAAAAAAAAATATTTTCTGTTATCACTACTGGGCAGAGATAGTTCCTATGGTAAGAAAATAACTTTTTAATCAGGGAAATAGAACAGTAAAACCACCTGGGATAACCCAAAGAAGGCGATAACTAGAATACTTTAAAAATAACTTTTACTAGTGTAAGTATTGGCTAAGTGCTTTGGTGAGCGTGCTGGTCAAATTAAGCCTGCGAATTGGGAGAGGACTACAAGGTCCTCAACAGGGCACTAACGTGCCTCGTGGAGATACAGCAGCCTCGAGCCTTTGCTACTTAGAGTTGTTATTTGTGGGGTGGCGCAGAACCACCAGGAGGTTTCCTTAAGGAGGAGACATTATGGATTTTCAGGATGAAAAGGCAGCCCTGTGAAATGAAGCAGCTGTGACTACATCTGTACCATTTTCTCCCCATCCTGGTTTGAGAAAGTCAACCAGAGAAGAAGCCAACAGCCAAACCAAAGGAAAATTCCTGAGTGATCCCTGGCTGGAGATCAGTCTCTGTGCATACATTCAGAGGTGCGTAGTTTATAACGGTCCTAAGTCTCAGAATTCCTCTCTTGTTTCCAGGAATGTGAATTAGGAAGGCAGCTTAAGGTATAAGGAGAGGATTTTCTTCCTGGCTTTATTGCTGGCCTGCTGGGCAACTCTATGGGAACAACAACTGTGTTCATCCTCACCTTCTATACAATGATGGTTATGGGACCGTTTCTCTCTCTGTGTTGTGCCCTCTGCATGATGATGTGTCTGAGCATCACTGCTTCGGGGTTCCTTGCTCCCAGAAGTGGGGCTGTGGCCACAGTAAATGCAATGCAAAGTAGAGGGGTGGTAGAGGAGGTTTTCTTGGGAGCCCTGGGGTTGCCATCACCGCTACTTAAAGGTTGAGGTTAAACATCTATAATGAAGTCTGTAACGTACTCATGAAGTGTTCAGGCAGTGAATTGTGCTGGAGAGAAGACAGCAAGAATATGTCAACAGAAATTAGAGCTTTTCAGGCGTTAAGCTAGTGCTTTATAAACACTTGAGTGATGTATTGAAGAGTCCTTCAACTTCCATATGCCTAATGCTTGTTTAAAAAAAAAAAAGAGACAAAACCCACTTGCTTATAAAGGTCTCTGTTTTAACTGTTAGAGCCTCACCGTGTATCACCAGAAACTCACCTGGTGTACTTGACATAATTAAATTCCATGTTAAGTGCATTTTTCATTGGTTTTAGAAAAAAACCCACCCAAAACCTCTATTCCCTTACAAAAATATAAATGCATGCCTAAGAGTTCCATTTGCTTGGTTTTATATCAGATGGCCTAAAGGCAGAGAGTCTCTAACAGCATTTCAGAAGAGGTGAGGAATTTTCCATACTAATACAGTAAGTAGGAATCATCAGAGGAGACCTGCCAGAGCTCACACCCAGCAAGGTATTTTCAAGTTACATCTGAATCCTTTCCAGCTGATGTCAATTGACGTCAAACTTCAATTGACTGGAGGTGGGAGAAGGATGAGACCTCAGCCATGCCAGCTGCAGTTGTGGATGATAAAAGCAGAGACGCAGCCTTACTACACGGTGTGAAGTTATTTTTGTAGATTTCCAGAATCAGCAGGGATGAAAATGGTAGATAACTTTTGTAGGTCATATGTTTCTCCTTTCCTTGGTAGCATTGCCTCTGTTTGTGAACTCATTAGCAAAGCAACTGTTCATTCTACAAAGTGTTGGGGAGGAAGGGAGTGTCCACGTAGCATCCTCAGAAGGGTGTAGGACGAGTTTTTGATGAGCATCATAAAAGCCATGGACCTCTATGGCAGCAAATCAGAGAGCTCTCTTTTTGGTGACTACAGAGGACCTTGCCTGTGACAGAAGCCACTGGTTTGAGGGGAATTAATTTCTGGGCTCCTTTTGAACAGGGATTTTCAATGCACTTTGGGCTTGGATGCTCAGTTCCTGCATGATCTTTCTATTTTAAAGCTTTGTGGAACTTGGGGTGCTTGGAAATTGCCTTGAAATAGAGTGAGCTGTGATAATTAGGCTCTTGCTTTTATCTTGGGAGACGGGGACTCGGTACTGATGAACTGCACTGGGCAGCAGCTTTTGGCTGAAATTTTTTTCCCTGAAGTTGCAACTTGCTAAAAAGGAAAATCATATTAGGGAAGAGTTGCTTTTAATGATTTTTTTTTAAAATTTAAATAGTAATTTAAGATATATTTAATGCTTTTATCTTTTATTCCAGGAATTTTGGAGACTTAAAACTGCTGGGTTTTTTATTTTTTCCATGTGGAATAAAGATATGCAAGACATGCAAGTAAAAACAGACTTAAAACTGAAACCCTACTGAAATGGATTATTCTGATTGACATGGATATAAATTGTATCCATATTTGCCACTATGTTTGATTGTGGGATTTAAAAGGATTTTAAAATATCCAGCTTATCTGTATGACAGGGAAAACTCAAGAAATCTTCATCAACTTCAGACTTACAGTAATGGTTTAAGTGATATTACTGTGCAGTGTGGTTGTGGCGAAGAGAAAATGGATATTTTTGGGGTTCTCTGACTGAATGTTTAGGAGGGGATTGGGGAAAGAAAAAAAATATGTTCAATTAATGAGGCATGTTTGATATTGACTATATATTGTTTCCCTATGGAAATTTTTGGTTTGTAAACTTTGGTTTGGGAGACGAAATATGCGCCGTATTTACTTGTTTGTTCAGATTCCCATTTTTATTAGATGAGAAAGTTTTTATTTTAATTTTGTGTGTGATGAAACTTATTGACGTCCAAGGCTCTAGAAAACAAATATGGTTAGAGAGGCCACTTCCACGTGAGTATTTGAGTGGTTTCTCTGCGTACCTATAGGTCTGTATGCAGAAATCGTTCCTTTGAAAACAGCAGGCTGAAGAGATGAAAAATAGGCAGCAACACCAAAGTTTCCCAAGGACTGGGGAGCTCCGGTGTCTCCTGCCCTGGTGGTTATCTGCAAGACCTGGTGGATGCAGAAACCAGGCACCTGGTGAACCTCGGTGCGCCCTGGGGGTGAAGGCCATGCGTGGTGTGTGTAGCTACCTGCTAGTAACAAAACCAGCTTGGGTCTGTCAACGGTAACACCTTAGTGAATGCAGGGTGGTCTGATAACAACTGGTTGTAATCTGGGTCTCCTCCAATTCAACACCTGGGCAGGGAAAAGGGGATTTAAAACAATATTTAAGGAGTTCCAGACACAGGTAATTTTCAGCAAAAAAACAAGAGTTACCTGCTCTGATCCCTGTGTTCCCAGCTAAGGTCTCTGACAGTAGGTGACTGGTAGGAAGAGCCACTTGGTTAGAAGTTTATGTGGCTATAAAGTCAACTGTGAGAACTTTTATTTACCTTATGCATTAAGTGTAATAAGTATGTCTTTACCTGTACCCAGCTAGCTGTCTAAACATAGAATCATAGAATGGGTTGGGTTGGAAGGGACCTTTAGACGTCATCTAGTCCAACCCCCCTGCGATGAGCAGGGCCATCTTCAGCTTGATCTGCTTGCTCAAAGCCCCATCCAACCTGACCTTGAATGTTTCCAGGGATGGGGCATCTACAGCCTCTCTGGACAACCTGATCCAGTGTTTCACCACCCTCATCGTAAAAAATTTCTTCCTTATATCTAGTCTGAATTTACCCTCTGTTAGTTTAAAACCATTAGCCCTTGTCCTATCGCTACAAGCCCTGGTTAAACATGCTTCTCCAGAAGTTGAGTGAAAACTGCTGCTGCTGTCAGTGGGTGAGGAGCTATAGTAACACGATTTCTGGTAGTGTGCTGAGAGCGTGGGACCTGACGCTTTGCTCTCCATTCATATAGGCAAGCCTTCCTCCACAAGTAGTTCCATACAGTAGGGAAACACCCAAAGGTAAAGCTTGAAGTGGAAGGTGCATTTCATGCCAGCTGAAGCCAGCCTCGTTAAGGATGCTCAGGGACCAGTCATTCCAGCCAGTGTTATTGGCTTTTGTTCAAAGCATCTGCATCGGAGTAGGAGATGGAGAGGAAATATGAGAATAATCAAGATATAAAGGCAAGACGGAACCATTATTTTTTGGCCAATTCCATTTACTTCATGATGGTGCCTTGGAGGGCTGCTGTTCAGGCTTTTTATTGGTGTTGTAAACATTCAAAAAATACCATTTTGTGCAAAGATTAACTAAGTCTCAGGACTCCCCAGATAAGAAATACTGAGCGGGGTTAGCTAACTTCTTCCAATTATGCAGAATTTTAAGATTTCCTACATACGCCAACTTGATTTTGGAACTGAGATTCTGAATTTAGATTTTACCTGGCAAGTTTATAATTACACATGCCCATAGCTTAATGAAGCTGCATTAAATCGTTTGGCAGAGTTACAAAATGTAATAGCCCATGGCACCATCTGTCACCTGCAAACTGGATTGTTGTTGCTTTTCTTCATTTTGCTGGGTTAAGCAACTGTTTAAGGGTATTGTCCCAGGAACGCGTTCTTTAACAAACATATGGTGTGAGTTCATTGGACATTTCACTTGCTTTTTAATCTCTTGTAAGAAAGTCCCATCTGAAAAGATTTTTAAAAATTATTGTGGCAGGTTTCAGATTTGATTTTAATTCTCTGTCATAATGAAGGCAATAGAGACTTGAATGAAACGATGACAGAACCACAAGTGATGCCCCATCTGCTACACTGTCATGTAGAATATTATTCCTCAAAGCTGAACTTCCAAGATAAAACAACCTGGTAATGTAAAGGAAATTCCAGGGTATATTTCTTTAGAATTTTTGGTGGTAGCAGGGAAAAAATGACGTTAACTTACTGATTTCTGGAGGCTTAAAGGGAGATATGTAGGAATACTTAGCTGTTCAGTGTTTCCCTGCAATAAGCGTGCTGGGATTTCAGTAGGATCTTACTGATGTTGAAACTAAAGATTGATTTATTTTATTCATTTATTTTTGCTTAGAAGCATGCTCAAATGACATTATGTAGTAAGTACAGCTAGCTGGGATCTGCCCCCAGGTCCAAACTTTTGGTCCTTTTTCACTGTTGCCCTCAGTGACTAGCTGTGGACGGTCACTTCTCTTTCCTTTTCCTAAAGGGATGAAATGAGCACCATCACCTAGGGAAGGAGAGGTCAACAAAGCTTATATGGATATTGTGTTGTCAGCTTCCGAAGAAAATCAGGATTCGATTAGGAGTATAGGAATTACTTTGTTCTGGGTTTCAATTAAAAAAAAAAAAAAAAAAGCAGAAATGAGTTTTGGATTTACCATTTTCAACCATTCTGAAAATTATTTTTCAGTAAGGTTTTAGAAAAAAATGCTGCTAGATCAAAGAAATATTTTGCTTAACCCCCAAAAAATTTTATTCTATTTGGATATTTCGAACAAAATTGTTTTTTTCTTAAATTAAAACCCGACTTGAAGTTTCATCATAAAAATGCTGAAGTGCTGAAAGTTCTGTCTTGAAGGGAGTATAGTTTGTTCTTCATATTCAGTCAATTGAGTTAAATCCCACAGAAATTCAAAAATGTTGCAGACCTGAATACTTCAATGAAAAATTGCATTCAGCTTTAATTTTCATCAAGTGTAGCAGTGAGTGATATTACCATATACTGTTATGTATAAATTCCAAGTTTAAAGTAGTGTCCTGAATGAGATTTAAATACTGATGAGAGAGGAGGAGGGAAAACAAAGAAGAGATGAATACAGGGCAGGTTTTCCTCCTGTGAATATATTTTCAAAATTAGGTGCGTTAGATCTATTCTTGATAAACTTTAACCCCACTTTCTAGGTGATTCCTGTGAGAACTTTTTCAATAGCTTTGTAATATGCTTGGAGTTTCATATAGAAGAAATTCCAGTATATACCAGCTAAGTTATGTAGCACTAGGTGTGTAAATCTGTGCATTAATTACTGAAACGAGTGGTTTGACTTCAGAAGTGCTCAGCATCCTTCTGCACAGGGACTAAGACCTTTACATTTATTTTTTTTTTTTTAATAGTGTATTGGCAGTGTGCTAGGAGAAATTGTTATTAATGGAGAAAAGTACAAGATTTCAGTCTTCACAGATGTCATCAATAATAAATGGCATGTCTCCTTTTTAAACTTCTGTATTATTTTTAATTTTTCATGCAAAAGGTTTTTGGCAGGTTTGAAACTGATGTATGAAAAGTTACCATTCAATTCAGGGGGGAAAAAAAAAAAAAAGCAAAGCGATTTGATATCCAAAAATACCGTGGCCTCATTACACGTGCATTAATGTGTGTGGAGATCCGTGACAATGTCTTTGGGATGCTATACTTCAGAAGGCTACTTTGAGAGCTCGGAGTGGCTCAGGGGACACCAGCTGTGTTGCAATGGATCAGTAGTTCCTCGTTGTTTTGGCTAATACATACGCCTCTCATGCAGTCTTTTTTGAAAGGGAGACAGTGTTTTAATTCTATTAGCAGTCAAGTGCTGATACATCAGGTGCTATAAAATCAAGACGGTAGGGTCATTGGAGTATATCTGCCTACAAATGTCATCACTGAGTTGCATTAGACAAAACACTGTGGCTTTTTGCCTTTTTTTTTTCAATTTGCATTTTTACGTTATGCCACTCTGGATTGCACAAATCTTAACGCCCGTTACTAGAATTATGCTTAGCCCTTTCCCCATCCAGAGAGCTTTTCCCTGAGAGTTATATCCTTCTGTAAGGGAACAAAGACAAATTACAGCGTGTTTTTGAGGCAGCTAACTGCCTTCAGTGGTGCTAAATCCATTGCCTTCGACCCAGTCAGAAAGTTTTGATGGGGGGTAAAGACTGGCAGTTTCACAACTGTGCTACCTTTTCTATACACCTACGTGAGTCCACATGGGGTCTGATCGCTTTTCCTGGGTTTATATTTAGTAACTGATTGCAGATGGCTTTTAGACAGCAGGAAGGAGAAAAAGAAAATTTTCTCTTTTATGTAGAATTATGTTGAAAATTTCAAGGTGCAAATACGTTTATTTAACTGACAGTCACCCTGAAAAGCTTTCTTACATTAACAGTTCACAATTCTAATTAAAATATGTTACTCTCATGTTCTTGTTCCCTATCTGTTTATATTCACTTACGGTCCATTGTCTTATTTTTTTCTTTCAAACCCCTTGAAACAGAAACTATATTTTCATTCTAGAGTCACAGTGAAGTTATGGCACTGTCACACCCCGGGGCTCCTAAACATTAACACAAGACACATTTATTCTGATGTATTTCAGACTTTGATATTTCTCATTGCTGGTGTGGTAGATAAATCCTTTTAAGACGGGCTCTGTAGGATGTTGAAGTGCTCATGGTCTTATCTGTGTTTTTTTTCTCATGGGTTGAAGCATTGCTTGGAGTAAGATTTGTGGGTTTTTATTTAGGTAAGACTTGCATTCATTAATTTTGTTTGCTATTTGGAAGGGGAAAAGGAAAAAAAACCCCAAATACTACTTCCATCATCAGGGAGTGAAGGGGATGGTGGGGCATGGTGTGAGTACTGGTGGCCTTGCCAAGGCTTCACTTGCGTCCGTGTGAAAGCTATGAGTTGTTAATGCCATGATACAAAGAGCCCTGGAAGCAGCAGGATACAACTGAAAAGTTGTTCTTTGTTTAGGTAACAGGTGTATATACATATAGTGTGTCAGGTCATGTGAAAGTTTTGGTGTATATTGGGAAAATGTCCTTTCATGAAAGGGAATCACTTCCAAAACTGACTAGTCTTTCTTTAGGGGACAGACACATAGTTGTGACCAAGATGCACAGAGTAGATTTCACTGGAAAAAACCACTTTCCTGTAGAGTTACACATGATGATGTAGCAAGGATGTTAAGGTATTTTCCATATATATATATATATATATGTATAGCTGCATTTAATTATCACTAGAGGGTGTTTTTTATTTAGTACAACTCCTTATAACGCTCACTAGACAAACCACTCTTTCTGCCTGTGGGGATTAAAATTTTTCTCCAGAACTAATAGTAACATATCTGACAATATGAGGAAGCAAGAATTTTCCCACAGTGGTCTTTATTCACACTTAGGAAAGATTAGAGTTATTTGAGAGAGCGTATACGACGTGGTTGGAGATGTCTGTAGAGGTGATTGCCCTTGGGATGCTCTGCGCGACAGCCTTAGCAATCCTCAAGTTAGGTAGGTGAAGTATGAAGTGTAAGACTTGAGAGAAGGAAGAAATTCAACCTGACTTTCTGTTCTTAATTTCTCTAGGCTATCTAGAATCTTTTCAGCTGCTGGCACAAATTCGAACAGCCTCAAACCTCCTCCAAGTTGTATCCTAAGGAAGGGAACGCATTCCTTGGGTTAGAGATAGCAAGGATGCCAGGCTGTCACGTTATTAACTTATTGTTTCAGACAAGCCCCCTGTGCAGAGTGACTCCAAAGAAACACAGAGCTGGATTTCGCTGGATCCCTGCTGGCACAGCTTCTGGGCTGATGGACAGTGTACAGCGAGAAGAAAGCCGCTGAAACCCCACGTCTGTTTTTTTAATGACCTCGCGGTAACTTGGAGCACGTTGCAGTTTTTACTCTTTGAGGTAAGGAATTGCACCGCTTATCCCTTCCCACTTAGATTAATGGAACAGTCCCGTCAACAGGAATAGATGAAGGAATGTAATCCTAAATATAAACGGTAAGCGGGGAAAACAGGTGGTTCGCAGATACCTTTTGGAGAGCTGCAGAGGCAGCGTAGGAGACTTCTGAGGGCTAGTCAGGGCAACGGCAGCACCGCTGATCTGATCGGCTCGTATCGGAGAAGGGGAAAGAAAAGGGGTTTATCGATGTCTTATTTCTTGCTTTCGGGGTTTGAATTCTGCAATGTGTACATAAAAACAAGAATGAAGCTCTCGGTACTGTGGAGTCCTGGTACCGGTTCATCAGTGTCATCTTCCCAAGGGGACACTCAGCCGGCCAGGACACAAGCGTGTCCCCCCCTTCCCTGCCACTAACAGAGAAGGAAACACCTCCAGCAAACTCCTTCACGTGCAGCCTTCGCTTCTTTGGTTTAAAGCTGTGTCAGTCATGTCCCACAGCGTGAGGGCAGGAGAAAATTTCACTTAGTGCCAGGACGAACGGGAGAAGAGGGCGAGTGACACGTCTCCAGCTCCGCTGCGGTTTTGGTGCAGGGCTGCATAAACCCAGCTGCTGCAAACGCACAGCCACTGCCATCTTCTCCTTGAAAATGCTGGCTGAAGCAATGTGTTCTCCCTCTGAGTCTTTTATTAACTTTATTATGTAATTATCCATTATTTTCTTCATTATTTTTGCTTGCAAACTGAACGGTGAAAAAAACAAGTATGCCCCATATGTTACTTTTTTTCTCCTTAAAAGAAGCAGGACAGAAAATGCCATTGCCATGTCCTCGGACATTCAGCTACAAAGCGTTTACATAAAGCTGTTATGCATTCTACTGTTACGAGTTTGTTCCAGTTGTTCGGTCCACGCTATGAGAAAACACATTAGCTCAGCTCTCCCCAGAATCAAACCCCTGTTCTAAAATCAAAATTTCAAGTATAGAGTCATATTCTTTCTTGTTCCTTTCTGGGTTTGTGCGTGTGTTTTTATCCCACAAGGGTCTTGATTTCATTGTGTTTTATGTGGATATGAAGCTTTAGGATCTGAAGGTGCTACAGTGTTTTCCCTCTGACTGTCAAGAAAGCTTTTAAATTAAACCAAAGATTTTTGTAGGTCACTGTGACCGTTATATTTTTGCACTGTACAGCCTATTAACTGTTGGAATGAAAGCTGCGGCTCACAAATATGTTTACAGCCATACAAAGGAGGATGTGCATTAAACTGTAGGGCTTGGAAAACGTAAGTAATGAACATTATTTGTACCTTGACAAAGCAAAAAAGCATGATTAAGGATAATTGTAGGTAACTGTCATCATGAGAGAAATGTTTATGCAGTCAGAAGTACCACACAGCATTTAAACAATTCCTCTAAAGGGAGCACTAAGAAACTAATGGATGCCAGTACATGCCTTGAAAACAATTTGACTTAAAGGTTTTCAGATACTTGTTTTTTCTCTTTTATGAATGTAGAAAAATAGTGATTGTAATAATTGTTGGTTTGAATGAAGATTTGGAAATATTCATTCTTACCCATGTTATCACAAAGCTGCTTTTGTTTGAAAAAACTTAATTTGAAAAACATTTTTTCATGAGATCCCAGATGCTGCCTTTTCTGGTCAGGCCAGCAACCCACCTTACTGAAATGCAAGTTAGGTTCATGTCTAATTGGATTTTCATAACAAGAACATTTCTGCCCATTTTGGTGCCAGGTAGAAGCTTGACAACTAAACCCACCTTAATTTTTTTTTTATTATTTTTTTTTAAGAGAAGCATTCTGCTTGTGTTTATATGTATATATAAAAAGCAAATTATTTGAAGCAATAAGTAGAATTCAGGGCAAGACTTCTTAATGCTTTTGCATTTTGGGTATTGGCCATACTGCAAACTCATTCACATGAGGATAAAGTATGTGAGATAGGAAAAGAAATGTCTCAGGCACTGGGAAGAAGTCTTGGTGATAATAGAAGAAACAAAGTCCTTGAGGCGTAACTCTGCATTTTGTAGGACTGGGAGGTCCAAGGAGACTGTTGAATTTGTCCTCTCTAGGTGGATCCAAAAAATGAATCATTTTCAACATGTTTTGAAAGGAACCAGATTATGCCTTTTATTTAATTCATAAGAAGACTTAGAAAATGGTTCAAATTTGGAAATGCATGTGTAGACTAGTATTTTCTATAAAGAGATGAGATGGTTTGCAAGCAAATTTCTCTGGAATGCTTTGGTCCCAGCTGCAAGACTCTGGAAAGCCCAGTCTTGGTGATCTTCAAGGGATACCTGGAATTCTAAAAGCCCAAAGGACAGAACTGAGGAAAAGAAAAATTATTTTGTTAACCTAAGTTCCCCTGAACTGCCTTGTCGGTGATTATTAGTTTGCAGTTGGAAGTGGCTTGTATTTTGAGGGAAGTGAGACCGGACTATCGCTGTAGCTTCTTATGGCCTTAGAATCTATAAAAAGAGAGAAAAATGGGTTTGTCAGTCTTGATAAGTGAGGATTCAGATGCTGGCTCCAAACAGTCAACGTGTAGTGTGCCCAGGTGTAAAATTTTGTTTTGAAATGTGTGATATTTATTTGCATTTTTATTTATGAATTTTTCTAGGTTTGTCAGCACGTTGATTTTGTGAGGACTTATACAAAATAAGACACCTTACCAGCATTTATAGTAATTTCACACTACACAGATATTTCAGGGTGCTGACAGGTAGTGGTCATGATTTTTGATGTTTCAGCAGCAGCAGAATAGCACACCCCTAATAAAGCAAAGGACTGCTTTATGTCATTTGGATTCTTACAGTTCTCCCACTGCCTTCTGATGAACTAACTTTTATGGGATTGAAATACAATTCTCATTTTGGTTTTATGCCAAGCTATACTTCAAAGTCAGGAAAAAAAAAAAAAATCAATGGTCTTGGGATGAGAATTATTCCCAGAAGACAGTGGAGGAGAAAGTTCTGGCAAAAAATTTTAATCCCTGCAAGCAGAAAGAGTGGTTTGTCTAATGAGCATGATAAGGAGAGGTACTAAAAAAAAAGAAACCACCAAACCCTCTAGTGATTAAATGCAGTTTAAAGTCCTACAAACCTTGATCAAAATCCATCACTGGGATCAGACTCCTATTACGGAACAGTGCGGGATGAGCAGTTGCTGATGCCCGAGATTAGCAGTGGCTTATTAACAAAGACTCGAGTGGTATGGCAGTAAGTGCCAACTGGAAAGCCACCTCTTATACTGGTGGAACTGCTTCCATTTTCAAGCAGATTATGCAAAAAGGCTGAGTTTTCTGCAGGGCGTTAGAGGCGGAGTGGCTGGCCCTGGTGCGGTGCTCTGTCCCCAGAAGCTGCAAAAGACTTAATTTTGCCTGGGTTAATTTTTGCTTGACCAAAAGCTTGGTGATGTGGAATTGCAGAGCACACCTCTTCTAGCTGAATGGTACCTATTTGAAAGTGAAGCTGTCTGTTCAAATTAACTGAAATTTATGAGGTACGAGCACCTGCTGCATTTGCTACCAGCTGAATTCTGAAAAACGGCCAAGTTCGAGGGTGTTATTTTTGTTATTGTTTTTTCTCACCTGTAATTGAGAGGGCTGGAAGTGTGAGTGCTCACAGCAGAAATCTCGTCAGCAGGTGATACAGGTGCAAACGCTAATTAGGCCACAGATGAATAAGCCTGGGGTTCTTGTGCCAGCCCCTACGCCTGCATCCACGTTGGCGTTGCCGGTAGTTTGCCGCAGTCCATCACGGTGGCTCAAGGTTTGTTCAGGGGAGTGCTGAGGTGCGTTGGCAGGGTTGCAGAGGGCTCGGAAGCCCCCACGCTGTTTGCCAGCCCTTCCCTCCCCCCAGCACGCTGATTCCTGGCCGTGTTTTCACAGGGAGGTTGAAGTTTCTGGGGCTGCTAGTCTGCAGGATGGTGCCTTTCTGAGTAAAAAATTGCTCATCTCATACACACTCTCTCCTGAATAAAACAAGCAGAAAGGCCCAGAGAAAAGAAATGGAGTAAGACAAGGGAGAATAATACCTGTAGAGGTCTGTTCCTTCCACAGCCTGGCTTAGCACGATAAGGTATACGTTAAAACCAGACCCAGACCGGTGCATCCCACATAACTTGGAAAAGCATTGCCTTCAGAGCCAGTTTCTTCTGGATTCTCACCAGGTTTCTACCCCTTTCTATATTTCTCTTTCTTTGCTTTAAGAGTCTTGCAAGTCAACGTCTTCTACCTGCTCGTTCTCACCTTGAAATTGTAATGTTGTGCTTGCAATGTCATTTTTGATGGCAGTGAAACAATGTTGACTACCGATTACCGGAGTGTCACTTTAAGGCCATACTCTCCAAGACGATAAGGGCCATTTGCATATACAAATAAGTACCTTAGGGTGCGTTGCTCTAGAGGCAATGCTTCATTAGTTGGTCAGCAAAACTCTACTTTGACATCAAGCCCCAGCTTGCACGGTAAGACCGCTACACTGAGAGAAATACATTGCTAGTATTTCTAGACTACCCATGTCAACCTACGTCAGTAAGTAAAAATAAGGTTTCTTTTAAAATTAGTAGACTATTCTCAAGACACAAGAACATTACGCTAGACAGATGCGTTGTGTACTGTCTTGCACTGGCAGCAAACCAAGCAGGAGCCTTATTTTGCACTGGGAATAACAGGGGTTTCTTAATAGCCATAATAAAGCTCTCTTCTCCCTTCCTTTAAATGTGCAATCACAAAAATAATCCTGGAAATAATCTTTATATTTATAAACAGTTGTCTGTGAGTGGGAAAATGTATCAAGATAATTCACTAATCAGGAAAAAAGGTAGTTCATTTTGCGTGTCCCTGTTATTTAGCAATACGGAGTATTTTTCAAATATTCAGAAAATATGAAATATTATCAGGAAGCTCGCTAAACAGAGCATTTCTTTAGTACTTCCAGAGCACCTCTTTGACTTTCTAAAGAAGATAAATAAGCCAGTACATATTTATGGACTATATTTCGTTCATGGATAAGATGATGTTAAGTAATTGATCAAAGATCTCAACCGTGAAAACCGAAGAGTTGAACTGAAAAGGTAACAGTGTTAAAGTGAGATCATGTTCAACAGATGAAAAATTAGACATCACTGAAATGAGCGGGAGAAGCAGTCTGCATTGAAATATACAGTAAAAAGAGAGGCAGAGGGAAGCAGAGACTGAACTAAATCTCACCCTCCCACCAAAAAAAGTTATGTTGAATTCAGAACTTTTAGGCTTTAATGACGACTCGTGGGTGGTAGGTCCCATTCGGTCCTTGTTTGCGTGTCTTGACTAGCAAAGCCTACCAAAAAAACCCCAGAAACCCAAACTGAGAAAAACCCCAGAACAACCCCCCCCCAAAAGCCAACCTGAAAAAACCACACCAAAGCTCTGATTTTGCAGATAATTTTTTTCTTTTGTAAAGATGACTTTTCCTGGGTTTTTTTTTTGAGTAGTCCTGTTCACTTCTAAACTTCACAAGGCAGAGGGGCAAGCTGTTCCTTTAAGATGTTGCCTTTTGATACATTCATACATCCCAGTCCCTCACATATTTAAAATAACATAACAATAGATGCAGAGGAACTTCCACTGCCTTGATGGCAGGTGCTCA
Source organism: Ibycter americanus (assembly GCA_035590275.1). NCBI lineage: Eukaryota > Metazoa > Chordata > Aves > Falconiformes > Falconidae > Ibycter > Ibycter americanus. The sequence continues at coordinate 22,701,263 of JAVJGI010000002.1, forward strand.
CAGGGAAGCCTGAGGCGGCTGGGGTTAGGAGCAGCATGCTAACAAGCAATGCTCGTACCATTTATATGCCTACGGTGTCCGAAAGGCGCTGAGGTGCAGACGGGTGTCTGCATGCTGCAGGCGCCCTGGAGCTGCCTTTTTAAAGGACAAGGCAAGCGGATTTTAGTTTTCTTGACGAACGGTGCTGTGTGTGTATATGGGTGGGTGTTATTTTTTGAAACCATCGACTGTACAAAAGCACCACAGCGGTGTAAGAGATACTCATCTCGGTTGAAAACGCTACCGGAAAATTCTTGATGGCGTGATGGTTGCGGCCGTTCCAATTATTTTATCTGAAATCTGAAATGCTATTGCCAGCTTAGCAGCTTTTCAAAAGATTTATACGTCTCTTAATTTCTTTTCTTGCTTCAGACACTGTACTTAATACAAATCCCAAGTAAAACTGAGGTATTACGTATGCTGAGTATTTTCATCTCTTTGCAATATATATTATGAATTGATTATGTCATTTGCGGCTTTAAAGATGACTGTTGTCTGCTTTCACTCTTCTCCTACTGCCTTTTACTTTCAACCTTATAACACTCTGATGCTTGCGACTGCCGTTTGTAATACCCCTTCTGCCTGAGAAGTAGAATACAGCTAAATTATGCAACCTTAGGACCGTGATCTGGTGGGACCGAGAATTTTCTGTAAAAATACAGGTTCTGGAAGAGGAAAGTCTATCAAAAGGGAAGATTTTGGAAAACGTGCTGGTAGCCCCAAATGCTGCTTGGAGTGGCAAAGGAGTTCAGACAAGAACTTGATTCTAATCTATTCTGGCTCTCACTAGAAACTGTTGCTTTAAAACATTTAATTTGAAACCAAAATTAATGTTTTTTGCTTTGCTGAAGCAAAGTGTTTCTGCCAACTTTTGTAATTGACTTCAACAAGGAATCTCATCGCTAAGGTGTATTGGAGCACTGCACCAAACACAGCAGGAAAATAGACCAGCCATGCTTGCGTGATGTTCCCGTGGTTGTTTACTGAAATTAGAGGTATATAGTATTGCTCCATGCTTTATGTTTTGCTTCATCAAAGATGACAACATCCAGCGCTGGATGTTCTCTGAGTTTGTGGCAAGCTGAGCACTGAAATAACTGCGATAACTCTCTGGGCAGTTTTTTACCCAGCTGTACAATCCGATGTTTGGAGGCGTTCAGAGCCCCAGCGAGCTTCACAGGACTCCACTTGGATAAAAACATATTTTCCTGAGGAAATCTCTCTGCTAAATTGTAGCTGTCCTTTGGAAAGATCTGTCTTAATTTGTTCAGTTTGCATCCAGGGGTAAAACTCCGCTGTAATTTCTATGACCGGCTCAACTGGTTGTGTCGAGGTAGGGGTCTACAATCAACACGTAAATTACACCTGCTGCTATGTCTGATGAGGAGGAGGGCTTTGCTGTTGTACTGGACGGAGGCTGAAGGCACTGTACGTGCAATTTGGGCAATTTCCCCCCAAGATAACATCGATACAGACAAGCCGCTTCCTCCCTAGCCCCTCAGCTGAACATCTTACAGTCCTTCAAACTGTTGTACCTGCAATTGATTAGCCAGTGGTTTTTCCACCTGTAGGGTTTTTCAAAACGAGGGAAAGAAAAGCAATTAATAGTGCAATGACACACTGAGCAGCTCTTTCACAGCAGAGCTCTTTACATGGAAGGAAATTTCTTGACACATCTGTTAGCTACTGTCAGATGCACAATGAGAATTTGCCATGGGCTATTAAAATGTATTTATTAACTTTTGTGGCCCTGTTATGCATAATTATTATGACATAAGTATCAATTAACAGTGCAGCCATTTTAATTGCATTAGTTCGGTTTGAAGGCAATGTCTGCTCTGCGGTGGACAGAACAGATAGTTATCTTCCTAGAGATGGAGATACAGTTTTCCAAGCCCTATTTCCAGGTAATCCAAACCTTCATTTCAGAATAGGATTTTCATGCTTGTAACAACTCAAAACCCACATTTTTCTTCCTGAAGAATTTTTTTGAATTATCAGAACACATATAACTTTGAATTAAACATCACGTAACACACTAACTCTGGAAAAGCTGAATATCCAGATCCTGAGTTAGAACAAGCATGGGCTGGACCCCAAGGTCATACACCCTTTTCTACCCCTCAGTTAAAAGTCAAAACTAGACGTAAAAAGTAATTTTTATTATTTATTTATGATTATTTATTATATTTATTATATATTTTATATATTACATTTATTACATATACTAATAAATATATTTATTATTAATACAAAAAGGTATTATTTCTTTCATATACCAAGTGCAGATTTTCTTTACACACAGGCTGCTTTTGTTTTCAGTTCCAGAAGGCAAGATGGAGCAAAAAGTGTTTTTGAAGCAGCAGTCTGTTTCTGTAGCCCCGGGGTGGGTAGTGCTCCCAGATAAAGTGGCACAAGAGTCCAAGAGGTGCTCAGAAATCTCAGAAATGCAGAGGCACACAGGTAAGGCAAACAGAGAACTATTGTTTGTTCACTATTTTTAACTTACAAGCATTTAAAGAAAATCATACATCTTATTTCTTGATTAGAGGAAAAAGAATGCCTGCATGGTGGTTTTTTGTGTTGGGTTTTTTTTTTGTTTTGTGTTGTTGTTGTTGTTGTTTTTAACAGTATAGAGAATTTACAAAACCCTTATGTAGTGATATAGTTCTGGGGGTGAAAATCCAGACTGGAGCCTCTAGAGAGCCAGAGCCTGTGCAACCCTGCCAGCCTCGCACCAGATACTCAAACCCCGAGTCGAGGTAGTTGCTAATGACACACGGTGTAAGTCTCAGGGCAGCGGAGGCAGATGGATGTGTGGATGACAGGGAGACCCCAAGACCTGGGACAGAAACACTCCTTCACATACGAAAGCTGTTTCTGCTGTGGTCAGTTTTGTTCTCTGTTACTACAAAGTAGACCATGTATCAAGAAATAGCTGTTGGTATTGTTTTTATTGAGGAAGAGGAAGGAAATCATCTGCTAATAAGCTCATTCTAGTTAATGTATTATATGTGTGTATATATATGTGTGTGTATGTATTATTGTATGTATATATTATGTAGTTAAGTATTTGCTACAACTTCCCACAGTTAGGAAGTTTTAAGCTCAACTTCCAGGATCCAAGCAAAATGAACGGAGCCGTGTTTCTGCAGACGAGGGACATGACTTGAAGGTTTCTCTGCTCTTCTGCTACGTAAGGAAGAGCTCCCTGTGCTTGCCCAGGAGGTGTTTATAGAGCTGGTCAGAGAGAGCCAGTGATTCCAGTGGGAGCCACTGGGACTTCATGCAGTAACGCACCTCAGAAATAAAGCGGGTTGTGCAGAAAAGGATGAGGAATGATAACCATTGCATAAAACTGTGACGAATATAGAAGAAACACAAGTGGTATTAATCAATACATAGCATTAGAAAAAAGTGCTGCTTGACTAATAAGTTGAAATGCTGATAGATTCTGAGAAGGGGAGATTGAAAAGGTGGTAACTCATGTAAAATGAAGATAAAAGAAAGTGATCTTACAAAATAATGTGGCGAGGAATGAACAGATCCTCATGATGATTGTCATATAACATCTACAAGAGGTAATTGCATCCCAAAGGTTTGCTGTAAATTTAATCTGAGCTAGAAACTGGCACGTTGCTTGCCAGATTGAATGGCAATTTGAAAGAAAAGCGTAAAGCTGCAGCTAGTACAGGCAAGTACCTGGAAAAAGATGAGCTAAAAAGAGAAATTGTTCAGGGTAGGAAAAAGAAAGCATATAGATGCTGTTGTGATTGATAGAATAATAGAATTGTTTAGGTTGGAAAAGACCTTTGAAGATCAAGTCCAGCCGTGCTGTTAACCCAGCGCTGCCAATCCCACCACTAAACCCTGTCCCTAAGCGCCACATCCACGTGTCTTTTAAACTCCTCCAGGGATGGTGGCTCAGCCGCTTCCCTGGACAGATACGTGCTTTTGATGGCTACAGCCAGCACTGCTGTGAAAATAATTGAGGTCTTTCCTAGTGCCACAATGCTGCTGGAGATCGTCTGAGAAGTTAATTTCCAGAAATGGTCTGCTGTTTATTTCTAGGACATTTATTGAACAAAATATATTTGAATACATCACTGCTTAACTCTCACCCTGCATCAAGTCAGTTGGCAAGTGCATTTTAGACGCTGAAAGAAGCTAATGGTAAAATTATAGGAGCTTACTAATGTATTGCAATAAGATTTCTTTTTGGCGTATGCATTTACCCCAGGGACTTCCCAGGAATTAATTCACCATGAATTTGAGGGGGAGAGGGAAATAAAAGATTGAAAGCTATGGAAAACATAGCTCTCTGTTTTGCATGGGTACATAGCAAGAACGGGGAGAAATGAAGATGATATATTATTAAACAAGTACAAGCCAGAGACTTATTAAACAAAAAAATAAGGAAGAGATATTTTGATCGTTACAGGATACAAGCTTATAGTGGTTACCAGTTACGTCACCTGAGACAAGTAAAAAATATTACTATACACTGGTAGATAAAGAGATAATAAAAATGAGAAGCAGATAACAGGAACATTTCTATTTCTCTGTTTCTATCTTTCCTTACTAAGGCAGAACAATTAATAACTTGGGCATGCCTTTCTCTGCCAGACACATGGCACTGGTCATAAAGCAAAGTGAAAGCTCCGCTTGTGGGTTTCATCTTTATTTTCTTATGCTGCTGTTGTTATTTAAGAAATTTCTAGCGGGTAGCAATAGTGTACCAAGGAAAAAAATGGGGTACAGGAAAAGCATTAAGTTATTACATATTTCCCAACTGCAGATTAGCTTCGGGAATGGCTGGAGTCGGGGTTATAACTTTTGAGTTAATGTTGAAGTTACACTCACAAACAGGAAGATTTTCATGAGTGGACTTTGTGGGGGCTGGGGGTGCAGAGAAACCAGGGAGTCTGAATGTTGGCTAAGTTAAATATCATTCTTTTTCGAATATTACTGTTTCTTAAACGGCAGTGCGTAGTACCTGCAGAAAACAAAAGCCAGAACTTTTTTGAGTGATTCATTTAGTACATCAGATAAAATGCAGATGTTTGCACACAGTAGCTAGTGAATCTTCCAACACAGTTCCAGCTGATTTTAACAAACAATCTCTTTTCTTCTGAGGAAAAAAGACAGCTTTCTCCCAGGCCAGGGGAGAAAACAAGCAAATCCCTTTAAATTAGTCCAGCTGGTGATTGTTCTCTTAGACAACAATAAATTGTCATTCATCAAGAATTCAAGGACCAGTGAGTAATTAAAAAAAATATACCTGAGAATACAATGGGGATGAAAAGGGTGAAAGCTGACGTCCTGTATGAAATGGGTTATTTTGGGAACATGACTGTGTTTGGAGCCCGCCACAGTTTGGGTTTGGCTGTGCATTCTTATGGTTTCGGTATGTTTCTCCCGTGCAACACGAATCGCGAGCAGATGGGTGAGCGCTGAGCAATGCAAGTCAGAGGTACAGGGTGCCCCAAGTGGCACTGCAAAAGCACCGTACTTGACTGAAATGCTGACTCAGAGAAGAAAAAAGCTGAGGTGCAAAACAACAAAGAAAACACACGGTTAAACTTAAAATTGCAAATTGTACGTTGTGTTCTGTGTATTACAGATGCTCTCTGCCCAGAGAAGGGGAGGCTCCTTTAGCATCTTCCAGCAGCCAGCTAGTGCCCTGTCCAGGAACGTGCTGGGTCAGATGTGGTGTCTGACGTGTTTAGTGACCGTTGCATGGACGTCTGTGCCATTACCGTGTCGGTCTGTTGGACGGGAGGACGTGTTGCTGGTCTCCCACCTGGCTCATGAAGAACAAGTTTCTTTGGGTTGGTTTGAACCTGACCTCTACTTTCTTCTCTCTGTCCCCTAGATTTTTGCTGGAGGTGATGGTGGAGAACCTCTGTGTAGATGTCACTCATGATTAGTAGACCACTGCCGGGGTAGCTGTATCTCTCACTAATAACTGTTTTCTGCCTCGCCTCCCCTTCCTCTCCAGAAAAGCAGCATTGCTTAAAGGCACTTGATGAAACTGTTGGGCCCAGGAATGATGACTGAACACAAGTGGCACTTGCCAGTTTAGGGAAGGGATTCCATTTGTTTAAACCTGGCTCTGCTGACTGCTCATACTGAGAGATCTCATCATCTCCTAAAGGTTCATTTACTGCTTCAAACTCAGATGAATCACAAACAAAGCCAAAAAGGAGGAACTGTTAGATGGGAGCAAGAGGAAAGCAAGTTCAATGGAAAGATGTAAGAGTGGAATATATTATTTCACAAAATAAGCACACTGAGGTATTCCACAAGGTACTAGGTATGGTCCAACACCCAGATGAACTTATGCTATTATGCAACTCTGAGATCTAGGGCATCTGTCAGGCTAAGCTCTGAGGTTCCAATATTACTTCTGTTGCTAAAGCTATTATGGTTTTAATCTGTAAATCTAGCCAAGTCCATCTGAATACGAAACATATTTCAAAATTAAGTTTCTATGCAAAGGAGCTTTGTCTAAATTAAGCTATTTGCAAATAGAAATAGCTTAAGGTAGTGTGAGGGACCTAGAAAGTCCTGTGTTAAATTTCACTTTTCCTGACTTTATGTTTTTGTCCTTTTCTGGTTTTTATTCCAGATTCCAACTAGGTAGGTCAGATGGAAATCAGGCACTGCCTGATGCTTCACTTGTGTGTCTGCTAGTTCTATTTAAAGTCCCCAGAGCATGTTTTTACACCATCAGGTCATTATTTTTAATATAAAACTGTTCTGGTGGATAGTGGAACTGTACTTCAGTTCCTCACCAGTGTTTCTGGAGAGGGATTCTGACAATGTTTGGCAAGTGCTTTGATACTCTCACAAAGATGCTGTGTAAGTGCAAAAATAGTCAGCTGAAATATTTTTCTAGACAAAACTCTACTTCTATGCGCATTGAATTTGATTGCCAAGTTGTAAATGTTTTTGGGTTGTTTTTTTTTTCCCTGTGCCTGAGTTATTAGCCTTTTTCCGTGATAAGAATATGTATAACTCTAAATTTCAATTTCTTGTAACCATCTTGACTGCATTTTTCTTGTGGACTGAATAGCTAAGGTAGAAGCTGTTGATTCTGTTTTTCAAGTATTCTGCCCATGTTAGCAATTTATCACCTTGATACAACCAGTTTGTTGCACTTGCTATGTATAAGTAAGTACTTTCTGCAGCTACCAATGACTGTATTAGACTGTAGTCTTTAACGAGTTTTCAGTGTCCTCAACCCAAAGCCTCGATACCTTTGTTGGATCAGAAGCATTTTATAGTGACTAAAACTTCATGACATGTCAGGAATGAGAGAAACATACTTAAGTAAATGAAATGTCAGTTGTTGCTTTAGACAAAATCAATCCTTTTTGCAAGAAACCCCTTCCTAATTTTGGCCTTTGCAGTATCAGGCAATTATCAGTCTTGTGATCCTGATTTAGGCCATCGCCTCAGGAAAGTCGATAGGTGAAATTTAGCTACTCATTTCACTGTCGTGCCTAACCTCGGAGGAAAAAAGCCACTCATTTCTATCATGAAACAAAAAAGCCTGGGTTTTGTGGAGGAGTTCTGACCCTCAAAGTGTTGAGGAAGCAGCTCTAAGAAGGTGCACGGACCCAGAACCCTTTCTGCCTGGTGGTTCTGCTCGGCACCTTCCGACGGTGCTTGGCCATCAAGCAGAAAGAGCAATTCTGTAGGGTTTCAATTAAACGCTTCTAACCCGCAGAAGACCCCAGCAGAATTCACACAGAGGCTGTTATCAGTGGGAATTTGGCACATATATGGAAGCCAGAGAAAGCTGGGAAGACATAAGAAAAATAAATATTTCAATATTTTGCTCTATGCTCTAGCTCTTCTGCTCTCCTCAGCACTTATCGGTGAGTACTAGCGTAAAGTTAAACGCTGTTTTGAGGAATATTTGTAGAGAGTAAAAGCACTGAAGATATCAGTAAATGTTTCAATGAGTAATCGCACTCATTTATTTTCTTAGTATATGAAGGAGGTAACACTGCTGGAGTGGACTCTTGCTCGAATGGAAAAGCCAAAAAAGCTGCAACTGGACCGCTGGCCTTTGGAAAGAGTGGAAGGATGGAATTCTCGAGGATGGGCCAGATCCCTAGGTGTACTAGCAATGAATAAAGCCGTCCAACATTTGTGCTGTTAAGGTGAGAAACACCCTGACTGAAAACTTTTAAACAAGCTTTAAAAATTGCACATTTTTTACAGAAAAAAAAAATCAAGTTCTTATGTCAGCTTGGACTGTATCAACAGAAAAGTGATTGTTTTATTAAACCATAATCTATTGAATCAGACAAAATATAAGCCGTGATTTGTCTAACAGCGCGTATCTATTAATAAGCACCCCATGACTTTGCACAAATTAGTAAAAATGATAGCTGATTTGCAAATACTTGCTCTGGTTATTCTTCCTAATGAAACGTATTCTCTGTAGCATCCTTCAGGCTGCGATGTGTACCGCAGGAGATCAGCCTTAGTCCGTACTAAGGAGCTGGTTAGTAGAAGACCATTACCCCACTTCTTGCTGTATGCAATGGAGAAGCTATTACGGTTGTGGTCAGCTTGTGTTTATTGGTTTGGGGATCCCCGAATGCAAGGATTGGGCTTATTCCCACCCAGCTCAGAGATTTAGAAATTTCATTTTTTTTCCTCCATATGCAGGCCAAGCGACAGTTTTGTTCTTAATTGAAAGTCCTGACTACGATTGATCTGCTAATGCTAATAGACATCTAGATAGACAATGTTAATTAAGGATTACTGTAGTCTGCCCATAATTTGCACTGCTGGAAATGATAAATAAAAGTTCTGTAGGAGCTCAGGTCTCGGCTGGTGCAAAAATGTTCTCTCAGCTGCTCAGCTTGCTGCCAAGCAGAAGGGACCTGACTGAGGGCTCGCGACCCAGAGCTGTTCATCCACCTAAGAGCTAGCACATGAATGTTGATGCTCTAAAAACCAAACAGCTTGTTGCATGAATTTATTGCAACCTATCATATGTGACACATAACAAAAATATTTAGCCTATTCATGAAGAATTCTTAACTCCAACAATGATCTCCTTGATTTCTTTCTATGTTTCTGAGCATAACGCACCTGCATACAAAACTCACGGTACATTGGGCCGTAGCAAGGCTGGACGGTGGGGTTTGGCTGTAAGAAGGTGCTTGGCATGGGAAGTTGCTTGTGCAGCTGCTGCTTAAGATTAGGAGCTGGAAGTCTGCTGTGGCAGGCTGAGCTGGGCAGAGGGCCAAAGCGGTGTGTCCCCCACGCCCTTTCCCAAATGGCCAGAGCTTTAAATACCTCACTGTGTGCTGGCCCACAGCGCACAAATATGCACAGCCCCTTGGGCAACGTCCCATCTACTTCGATGTAAGTGAAGGCAGATGTCCGAGCAGGATGAGCAATGCATTGACTGGCCCTTCTGCAAATCCTGCTCCTCCCTCTTTATGCCATGACAGAAAAAAAAACTACCCAAAAGAGATTCATTAAGCATGAAATAATTCCAGAAAGATGTATTATGTAGTAGAGTGACTGCTGGTTTACCTGTATTTTATATGTTGTTTAGGACCACAGATGCCCATAAGTACACACATTGTTATCGGGAATATAAATATTGAATTTTCACAGAAGCATCGGCCTGATTAATGATGGAAATCTGAAACAAAAGGCTCTGAAGTGCTCTTACAACAGCATGTTAATCTGTCCAAAGTAATGATAAAACCTTTAAACTAGTGTGCTGTAATTACAGCAATAAGTAATTAGTACATTTAAAGGGCAGACACAGTGCTCTGCCTGAATTCAGCGGAGGGTAGCCAGGCAACAAAATAAAGTGGTATTTTGTGAGGCAAATGTGAGGAAATATGCTTTGTCCTGGAATATAATTATCTTTAGATGGATGAAACTGTCCAGGTACTTTTATTAAGAGAGTGTTGAGCTCTGAAAAGCTGGAACTGTCTGAAACAGACATATATGCAGCATGCTCAGTGACAGGAGCATCTTTGTAAAAGGCTTCCAGGTTTCCGACATAGTTGGTAAGGCAAAGCCCAAGTGGCTGGGCAGCTTCCAAGATCAAGGAGCGGAGGAGTTTCATGGAAGGAGGGTAGACACGAACAGGATGCTACTGAATAACCCGCGGTGTCCTCGTTCATTCTCTGGATACAGCATCTGGGTTGTCCACCCTACAGTTACTCACTCCTACGGTCTTTCATGGGTGGGTGGACCAAAACAACAAACCCTCTGCCAAACCCAAGAAGGTGTTTTTGCAGGAAAGCTGGGTGTGATTCAGCAAGGGAAGAGTTTGCCACGGGAAGATGGACGAGCCCATGCCGTGCTCGGCTCGCAACCTGCCTGGGCGCTACCCCTGCTGCTCTCCTGTCTTCGAGCGCCTCCTTGCCCTCAGTGCCGTGCCCAGCAGCTTGCTAAAGGTGTCCCTGGCTTCATGCCACAAAGACCCTGTTCCTTGAAAGCTGAAACAGTGTCCTATCTCGTTTTAGAAATTTTGAGCTAGAAGAGAAAAATTAAAAACCTGGGGCTGATCTTTGCGAAGGACGGGGTTTGTACTGTGGGCATAGATGGTAATAAGTTTCTTTTAAACACTGTCTCAGTTTTGTAGACAAAATGAAATTATTGATGAAGGCTTTGATGACCTCTGCCTTTCTTGGTACAAGGATGAAATGCGAAGGAAATAAAAAGCCATTGCTCTCTTATAGCACCTTTCATATAGTAGTTTAAAAAGGTGCTTATATTGTCAGTTAGACCTCAGGATCTCTGTCTTTTTAAAATAGTGTAATGTCCTGCTCAGACAGCAAGGCAGACCGTATGATTCCAGTTTTCAAACCTGCGTACCTACAGTTAGGCTCTCACATCCAGTACAAACTGTGGGCATTCAGAGCACTGAAAACAGAGCTGAATTTGCCCCTGTCCTACCACTGACAAAACCAGAGCTTGGCCAGCATTGCCTTGACTTCAGATCTCCAGCTCGGGATGGAAGACCACGGTTATTTAGACCCCATAGAATAGATGTGACATGCATTGCTACAGCTGTAATAGAAGAAGAGACTTTAAGAAGGATAAGCACTAGTCCTTGGTATAAAAACAGGAAAAATAATTTTGGAAAGAGATGAGGATAGGGGAGGTATTTGGTTATTAATTTCCTTTACATAGAAGGGGTAGATCTGATTTATTCAAAGAGTTTTGTTACAGAAACCTTCTTTTTAATCCCTTAGTTGTAGTAAATGTCAAATACTGTGTCTTTGGATTCACTGTTCCAATCTGTCACTTGCTGGGAAAGGCAATACAAAAGCATATGGCCAGGAAGAACACTGAAAAAGGGTTTTAATTTTTTTTCATTTTTTAACAAGGTAGCTAACTCTCAGAAGACAGTGCTAGAAGGTTTTCTGGAGGGACTGTTACTCTCTTCAAGAAGTTACTGACTTACATACATACATATACACACACAAACTCTCACACTTTGTTTTTTGTCAAGAGTGTTGTTTCAAGGCAATAATCACTGCATGAGTTTGCCGCTCTTATTCCAGAGAGGTTTCATTTAGAAGGATGTGATTTCTTTGAAATGTATTTTTTTTTTTCATCATGTGAACATGCTGTGAGATAAGGAGGAGCACGTAGGCTGAAAAGAAACTGAAATTATATTCCTTTTGAGAACTTGGATTAAATTACAGGTGACTTTCATCACCATATCAGACAATAACAAGCAACACCTATCAGAGCTACAGACAGAAACAAAATTTGAAAGACCAGTCCTGTGTTTCCTACCTGGAAGTTAGTTTAGGAAAAGAGTGACTCGAAGCAGAGAAAAAAACACAGCAGGGTATGTAAAACGAGAGATTTGTTTCCATGTAAGCTTCTGATCTGAGCTGCAATGCTGATGCAAGCGTATTTACTATGTCCGTGTAGCTGTTTCTGCTAAGGATAGGATGAAATTTCCTGTGCACACTATATAAAGATTGGAATAAGAGTCTGATGCTTGGTTAGTCAGGAGGGGAGCAGTTTTTCAAAAAGAAGGCAAACCTGGCTGAGTCATCACCTCTGGGAACAGGAGGATTAGTGAAGCAGAAGCAAAGGATAAAGCATGGAGTAATGTGGAAGATTAATGGAGACCATTGCTGTGTTTCACTTTCATGATTTTGCCTCTTCAGCAAGTTTAGGAAGCTGCTATGACCATTTTTAGTTGGTTCAAACTTTTAAGAACAAGGAGGAAATCCAAATCCACATTTTCACTAACAAGCTTATACTGAATAGGCTCAAGGTGATGGAGATGGGAGAGAGCTTTGGTGTCCTTTTTGACCACTCATCTTAGATGCTGAAAATGAGAATACCCTTACAGATTTTTTTTAGATGATGCTTGAAATGGGGAAGATGAAAACATCAGTTTACATTCCAGATCCTGATTTGTAAGTGTGTATTTTTTATATGCCCCTCAGGCACAGATGCTTTCAATTTCTTTTAAAAGGGTTCAACAAAATTAAGCTCTGAGAGTGTTTCCTAGACTGTTTCTAGGTATTATCGTTCGATATATGGCATTTTCTAGAGCTGCGTTCTAACACTTTTGTTTCCATTGTATGGGAGGTGTAAAAGCATCACCTTTGTAGCTTTTCTTTTCAGGTTTAATGTCTCCTCAGAAATGAAGTGTTCATTTCAAACTTTAAAATTTTCAATCTTTCAAAAATCCATCGTGCACTTCCAGAATACAAATAATACGAATTAAAATTCAGCTCTAACTCACAGCAAATTGTATTACATCACGTGTTTTTAAAGATAAGGGTTAATTGAAAAGTGGGTCGGCCAAATCATTTCTCTGAACATTAGCGCTGTGTGTATCACAAGCAGCAGGCAGCCGATTATGAACAGGTTCTGACGTGCTTCGAAACCGCGTAAGGATGGGAGGGCAGAGTGAAGGGAGCACCATATGCTGGGAGGTTTGCATTCTTCTGGTGAGGACAAGGGGTTTTTTACCCGTTTGAGCGAGGATCTGGCGCATCGCTGGTGCGGGGCGTACACAGGTGTGATGGGTTGTGAATGGGAAGGTGCAGCACGTATGTGCAGGGGTGTTCTGCTCAGCGCCTGAAGGTGTCTTTGGGGTGGTGATGACCATATTGATACTCAGGGCTGCCTTCACCTTACTGATACATGCAGAGATCGCCTTTGTTCCTGCTGAAACCTGTGACAAAGCTCCTTGTATCCACAGCTGCTACCTGTGTTCTCTGTTGGGTGTGGGATCTGAACAGGGAACATGTTCAATATACTAGATTTTGTGATTCAGCCTTTCCCAGGTCTGTTCCTTCCAGTTCCAGCTGGCTTTAGCTTTCTCACAGGTAGACACTGTCATCTGCTTGAGTTTCCAGGAGAGCGTTAGAGGTTGTGTGAAAGGGGGAGAAAAAACTAGAATTCCTCACTAGCATGTAGGTATGTGTGTACTTTTATGAAATACGCTAGGCACAGGTTTGACCCATTCCTGTAAAGTTTTGAACCCTTGTTTCCTCATGTCAACTCATTGATTTCTCCGGGACTGTGTGGAAGCACTGGGAACCATGTCTCTGTAGAACTGATTGGTTTTTTTTATATTTGCTAGCTATTAGATGTCACTGGCTGTATATATACAGTGCAGAATCCAGCCTGAGCCTAAACTCTCTGCCAGCCCACACTACTATCTGCTGGAGTACTGGTGGGGCAGCGGAGCTGAGAGAGAGGCAGAATTTGAGGAATTTCCCTAAATTTAAGGTTATCTTCATGGACCAATTTATCCGTTCGGAGAAAGGGCTGGGTGTGCTTTCTGTCAGACCCCATCAGAGCACGATGTGACTGACCTGCCTTACTGGCGGGGCTGGGCACCCAGCTCAGGCTGCTGGAGGAAATGTCACGTTCCAGGTCTCGGGAGCAGCCAGGGCATCCAGCTTAGCCTCGCTGTTAAGCTCAAGGCACAGGTGGAAGCTGCGTGTGCGCTATTGCAAGGCGTGGTATACAACTTGTGAAGATGTTCCACTTGTGTGGTATGTTACGTTCATTTGTGGCTCTTCATGCAGCTGATGGAAATCATGCTTTAAGATGCAAGCAGAAGTGACCAGAGTTAATGTGGCATTTCAGCTTTGCTCTTGCGCTGTTCCGTGTTCTCTTTGATTTCCTGACCTTCATATGACACGAACACAAGATTCTTTCAAATAAAATACAGTTAAAACCTGAAGTCGAAGGTGATAGCTGGTAGGGTCACTGTGATGAAGCTTGTTCTGTGGGAAAGAGCATTTTTTTTTGTAATTTTATTTTTAGTAAAACGTACACACATATATGTGCCCCGCATCTGGCATATCTGAGTTGCTGTATTAATAACCAATTTATGTGCAACTCAATACTTTGGCTGAAAAATGTCCAGCTTTCTTTGACCTAGTGAAAATCCTTTCCATTTCTATTCTGGATATATTTACATAAAATATCAACAAATATCTCCTAATGATTGAGTATTCACCAAAGTTTCCATTTTCAGGGTTTTTTTATTCCCTGAGTACTTTTAACGTATTTTTAGCACATGAGTATTTTGGGATCTTTGCGTTCCTCTTGCCAGTGCTATTTTGCTTGTGCAGAGAGACCATTTATCTATTTTGTACCTGCAGTCCTTTTTGTGGAAACTCTTTTTCTTCCTCCCTGAATATTGAGAACAAATCAATAAAAAGTGAAAGTTTAAAAATATTCCCAAGCCGCACGTGAAACAAATGGGATTTTTAAATGCTGAGTTGACATCCCTTCCCACCACACTTCTGAATGAGATATAAAACCAAGGTCCCGACCACATGCAGCCCTTTAACAGATCCCATGGCACTTTTTTCAAGAGGAGAGGTGAAAGCTGCAATGTCATGGCTTAATTTCAATCAGATAATTAAATTCTACCTACTTAAATATTCCTCACTGGTTTCAGTTAGAAAAGATATTCCTCATTTTTCTCCCAAACTGTTGTGTTGTGCATTACTAAAAAGCCTTTGCCCTTTGCCCCCGTAGAAATGCTGGTTCCAGGACATTTCAATAATAAGTAAAGCGATCATTACGTATCTAATTTGCAATAAAATTTCCTAAAGCTTCTCAAATGCCACAGGAATTGTGGAAATACAGCAGATACTCTCCTCTGCCCCTCGTAGACTGTACAGTGCACCTCGTCCTCCCATGTTCTGGAAGAGTGATTAGGAAGCGTAAGCGTAGAAGCAGCAGATGAAACATATTTATTATAAAATATTCCTGGCATTGTATCTAGCTTGCGGGTGGCATTTGTTGCTCAGGCATATGTGCAACAGCTTCCTATGCTTACAGTATAAACTAATTTAAGATTACAGGGTTAAAGTTAGTAAAATTATCCTTTATTTTTTTTTTAATCCCACCTGACAACACTCCTCTAAATTTGTTGACACTGTATCTCATGCAGGTGAAGCACAATTCAGCTGAAGGTTCCTGAGAGCTTTGTGAACATGATTTCAATGAAAACATAATTTAGCTGAAGCCTGAGGACTGTGGGGACCCCTCGTGCAACAAGAATACCAAAGCATTTCTAGATGGGGCTACGCTGTGTGAAGAAGATGCTTTGTGAGCTGAGCAAATGAATGGTGGAGATTAAATCTGGGGCTTTGTCTTTGCCTGAATAAGGAGGTAACTTGAACAAGCTGGACGTTATGCACTCTGTTTAGGTGTTTTGGATCATCCTGTGTGAGGTTTAGCACCATGAGGGACAAAGTTATTTTAAGGTTAGTAGTCTTCCAACTGAAACACCTAAAGTGTGGTTGCATGTTGGAACATGAGTTCTTCTAAACGCCCACCAGAATGGATAAAGCCTGTTTTCCTCCCTCCTCTATAACTCCCTGTCCCGGGCCATGAGTTTCTGCTGCTTACCTTGTAGTCACTGTGGCACTTGTCCAACTATTTTTTACATGCAGAAAGGCCACACAGGGCTGGTCCCTCTAACCCCAGACTCTGCCTCTGGTGGTGGGTAAAACCCAATGCTCAGTGAAGGAGAGAAAAATCAGATCGTTATACCCCTCCCAAACACCCTCCAGCAACTTGTGACTCCAAGACTTTCTAAGCCAGACCAGGCATCTAGATATGCGATAACCCTCAGTGGAGTTTTCAGCGGAGAAGTTGTTAGGGAAGACTCATCCCATCCTTTCTTGAATGCTCACACTTTCATCTTACCTATCCACAGCACCCTGTGGACAGGAGCCACCGTTTAGCCGTGTACTCTGAGACGGGCCACCTCCTTCTGTTTTCTTTCAACTTGCCACCAGGTGAAAACCAGGCAATACCCTCTCCCTCTCCTGGAGGAGAGGCAGTGAGCAGCTGATCTACCATCTCTTCATCCACGTCTATCTTACCTCCCTTTGCGCTCCCCTATTTTCCAGGATGAAAGCTCCTAACCTTAATCGTTCTTTGGACACAAGTTGTTCCTAATCTACAGTCACCCTTGTTGCTTTTCTCTAACCTTTTGGAGATCTGCTCAGTCATTTTTGAGATGGGAAAGCCAAACCACATTATTCAGTGGTCCAAAGCTCTCTCTTTTGTTCTCTTTTCTTTCCTTGTAGTTCCTAAGACTTTATTTGCTCTTTGACTGCTATTGAGCTCTGTGCTGATGCTTCCTGGAGTTATCTATCACGATCCCAAGATTGCTTTCCTGGTAAAGGTCAACTCAAAGCCCATTATTTTCTTTCTGAAGTTAGGATTGCTTTTTACTACGTGTGCCATATATTATTCTACACTGAATTTTATCTGTCTTTTGACACAAAGCGGCTCAGTGTCATAAGGTCTTTCTAGAATTCTTTGCAGTCAGCTTTTATCTTTTCTGCTCTGAACAACTTTCTACCATCAACAATTTTTGCCACCTTGGTATTAAGTGCATTGCTATGATATTACAGTTACATTAAGCATCAGAGGTCTCGATGCAGAATACTGTGAAACGCCGCTGGAGATCTCTCTTGAGTGAGAGAATTGTCCTATTCTGTTTCCTACCTGTTCGCCAATTATTTTACCTATTTTCCTTTTTATGCAAGGGTTGCTTGAATATCTTCAGAGCTTATAGTAAGAGGCTTGGCTGGGAGTCATTTGGAAGTGTAAATAGATCGTATCAACTGGATCTGCCCGTGTAAAAACCTTGTGACTCCTTACAAAGGCACCAGGTCTGTGAAACTTGGCTTTCTCTGCAAGCACTAATGACATTTATCCGAGTGCTTCAGTTCATCGTATGCCTTCAGGAGCAAAATGGTAAAAAAGAGAGCCAAGAACGTAAATCAGTAGCACTTTGCTGTGTTAGCAAGGTGAACCGACTTATTTCCTAATCAGATGAGCTCTGAGCATCGCGCTGGTGGGTCCGTGTGACCTCTCCTTTGGGCAGCAGTGGGGCTGGCCCATCTCAACATCCTTTTCTGATAGAAGGGGAGCAAGGCAGTTGGCTTTATTTCAGAAATAAAAGCCAATGTTTTAGCATGTGAATGAGTAATATAGGTGCTCTAACAATTCTGCCATTTTCCAGACATGGAAATACAAGTCTGAGGAGGTTTTCCATGCATGTTCAGGGAAATTACTGGGGCTGAGAAGTGTTTTGTGGCTCAGGTGTGCAACATTTGTGGGCACAAATTCTCACAGGAGTGAGTTCCCTGGTTTTCTCCTTCCACCTGGCTTTCCTTGGCAGAAGCGGGGAAGAAGACAGAGGCATTGTGTTGGTCTGTTGTAGGAAGGACAAGGTGCTTTAAAGAGCCTTTTTTAAGTGGCAGTCCCTGCAAGAACCTGGTTAAGGGTTAACTTCTTTGACTGGATTAATGGGGTTTCTAGGTGTGCCCCAGAGACTCCATTTAACTCCTCTGACAGATCCAGTAATTTAAGGCTACTTAAAACTTCTAATTGAATTTTCAAAGCAAAAACGATTTCATTGTATTTTAAAGCCCTCAAAAGAAAAAAGGAAGGAATACATTAAATTGTTTTTAAAATTAACTTGTAACTATGTAACTGCAGCAACATATAGTGTAAGTTCTGTTGCTTTATTAAAATATGCAGGAGAAAAGAGAGAGGTCATCTTTGCTTACTCAAATGTCCTACTGAATTCAAAACAACAAATTAAAATGTAAATTAAACTCCCTGGTTTTTTCGTTTTTGCAGATGCAGAAAGACTGTGAAGATAAACTTCAAAGGTTCTGATGACTGTCTCATTTTCTCCTAGGGAACTTATGAACGCCATTATAACATGTGAATGTAAGATAAAAAATATCTACTGCCTTCACTAGGCTATTGTACTTCAATTTTTGCTTAAAATCAAACACCTACGTTAAGTAAATTTAGAGAACTTGAAAGTCTTCCAACTGCTATAGTCTTCAAAGAGTAGGTTGGCGATGTTTAGTAGATGGAGCCAAATTAGTTTTACCCGGGAAGTTAACTAATTGAAATCTAAGAGTAGTCCATTACTTTGTGATTATTTTTGACAAGGAAACACAAAATGTATTTGTAGTTGCCTGTATTGTGAATACAGCAAAAATCCTTTCCTCTGAGTCTGGCGGGGGGCGGTTATCCATGGATCAGTATTCTCCAAGGGAATTGTTACTGTCTATTTTGTAAGAGGTATTCAAACTTGCTGGAGAAAAGTTAAATAAAAATAAAAATAAGTTCCACAGCAGCAATCTTCTTTGTTTCTAGCTCTTTATTCAGAGGTGATATGTTTTGACTGATACACCAGACGAGCTGCACTTGCAGGTCCTTATATCTCTGTTTTGTTTTCCACATTAAAGAAGAGTGAAACTTTGTTGCTTTGACTAGAGAAAACAAACGTGTAATTTCTAGTTTTGCAATTTACACAGTGCAAGTCTCTGAATACATTTTTAGATTGTTTTTTTTTTCTAAACCTGTTGAGTAAACTTAAATTAAGATCGTTACAAATAAGTAAACATGCAAAAGAAGGTACTTCAAGTAATATTGTAAAAATAAACCTGTTTCATGGAAAAAAGGTAACTCTTTAACTTTTCTATAAAGACAAAACATATGGTAAGCTGGTTGTGAAAACAAACATATTTAGGCACAAGTATTTAAACCAAAATATTGGCTGCTGTTGTCTTCTTGTTTCTCTTTTTACTTAAGACAGTTTTTCTTTATTGACTGTGGCCAGAATGTCCTGTAAGGTGGCACGAGACAGCGAAGGTGGCCTCCGTTTGTCCCCTCTGTCATACTGGAATGGATAGACTGCCTATAAGCCAACTCTGGATGCCTTCTCCTACTGTTCCATTTAGGTATCTAATATTAAAAACGATGGGTATCTGCTGGGCTTTTTGTTTAGAAATGTGAATGGAAACCTTAAGGTGGGCTACGTATGAGCACTGCGTTCAGCAAGGCAGAAGGCATCTCGCAGCCCCAGGAGATGCAGGAGCACCTTGCCAAGCACCTTTACCAGCCATCCTGCTGGCAGAATCGCCCCGAAAAGGTGAGTCACAGCTGGGCTGAGTAATGTACTTGGGTTATTTATGAGATGTGGGAAAGAACTGGCATCTCTGAGGCATTGCATGCCTTCCACTTTTGAAGCAGTCAGACCTGCCAAAAGGCATAAACCTTTATTTGTCTCTGGCCTTTCTCTGCCTTCAAATGTGCAGTTTCTTTCTCTCATGACGCTACCACCCAAACCTGCTGTATTTTCCTCAGTGCCTTTCAAGGAAATCGACTTTTCCCACATCACTATCTTGGTAGGAAGTCATCTCCTCCTACTTTGTTGGCTGGTTTGCCTGCAGACTGTAGCAGAGCCCAGAATTTCAGTCTGCCTCTTGGACAGCTGGGCGAATTCAAGGGCTGACAGACCCATCTGAAATACAAAAACTAGACAGCATGGTAATAAACAATAGTTCGGGTGGTTTTCTTCTGTCCCGCTGTCCCTTACAATATATTCTGGATGATGTGCTCTGCCTGTAACGTGTGCAACCACCAATTACTTCTGGGAGGAACCAATGTGCAAAACCTCATTCTTGACCACAAGTCAGTGGGCAGGTTCCACGAGCTGCTGTGGCTGCAGTTATCCGTAGCAGGCTGGCATTTCTCTTTGTTCTCAGCAGTTTTGGATTTTCATAGATTCTTGTGAAAAGATTTTTATTTAATCAATCTGCCTATGTATTTTAAATGGAATGAACAGCATGGAGCTCTCACTGCTTTGTAGGTTTGCTGGTTTTATCTCTGGTAAGTCTGGCAGAAATCATGAAACTCTGCATTTTAATAGTCCTATGGCCTATACGTGTGGATCTCTATGGATTTAAAGTTGCCTTTGAAGTCAGTGAGAACACTAGACAAAGCTAATAGTGTCTGTGTTCACTCTTTTGTCACATCGAAGCTTAAGCTGGTGTGTGACACTCAATTACTCGGTTGTACTTTCCAACGGCAAAACAACAGATGACACTCCAGTGTGTCATGGTAGAAACAAGCATTGACATCTCTCGGTGTTTTTTGGAATATTTTTGCATTAATAATGTGTTTTTTTGACAATCTTCCAACCGATTTTGCTGGAGATAATGAGGACCTGTCATAATACTCGTCTTCTGTTGCACTTTTTCTGTGCTGCTGGAATCCAGCTGGGATGAAGTTGGTTGCTCCCCTCACGACATAGTAAGGGAAGGGGTGGCTTTTTTCCTGAACTTTGTGTACTTTGATTCATTAGATTTACTTGAGTTGTACCATAAATGCTTTTCTACTGATTGGATGCCTCTGTTATCTAAATGATGTTGTGCTGCTACTTTTTCTTCCACGGGTAGTTGCAGCATTGGGACGTACGGTTTGTCCCCTGCCCAGATCCTGGCCGTTATTGTACTTGCCTTCCATCGTATGCGTGTTCTCTGCGTCGTTGACACCAAAGCGCCTACATTTTGTTTCATCTCTCCACGTCTGGCTTATTGGCTTTTTGCCGTTTGCGTGCCTGTGTTCTGTTCATGCCGACGAGAGGTCTTTTTTTCCAGGAGTTCCACTTGGAAGGTGGGATGCTGTGTTTTACAGATGGTCCCTCCCCTGCTTGGAGCACCCCTAGTTCTTTAGGACTGCACGCAGGTGTCAGATACCTCTTAAGCATGACACCGCAGCCAGAGCATGGGTTTTGTTTTCAGTTCCTTTGTTTCAGGTAACATCGCCCACACTATACCATGGCTGTTTAAAATTATGTCCACAGGCATACCCTGTCACAGTTTTCATCAGATTTCTATCTTTTCTCTTTCACCACTTGGGGTGGGGTGTTTTTCGGTGTTAGTTTGGCAGCAGAGGGAATGTCCATACTATACAGCGCAGCTATGAAGTGTGATTCTATCAGTGGCACTAATGAAATCACTCTAGAACTGGAATCAGTTTAGTGCTGTCTTCAAAGGAACTAGTTGTGCTGAGAATCGGGAGTTGTTATTTTAGGACAGAAATGACAGTACCCTAACTATGCTTTCTTTCTTTCACCTGCATAGAATATGGGTTATCTTCTCCCTGCTGCCAAAAGCCAACTCCGAATTTATGCACATCCATGATGGCAGGCTTGAGACTCAGCTGACGTGTAGAGCTTACATTCACTTTCTGAAAAGGGATTAAATTCCTCTTATGGACTAGCGTTTCACGGTAAATAAGCAGATTGCATAAAGATTGTCACTTAAAATGAAAAGTCGTTATAGCGTCTGAACTGAATAACACTGCTGAGGATGCGCTGAGCACCAAATTTTCTCTTATTAAACCTAAATCACAACTTTCATATTTTAGAGTTCATTAAAACTTGTCTTATCTACTTAATTACAGGCAAGTATCCCTATATAGAGACAGACAAACAAATTAACATAATATGCCTCAGCTTCTCCTGAGGAACGCGATATTCTTATCTATAGAACACTAATTGCTGCAGTTAGGGTTTTGTTAAAAATGAATTGATATTTGCTAGGAGTACAGATCTGACAGATGCAGAAAACATGAGTGACTACGACAGCATTCTGATACTCAGATGAAACAAGGTATTTAAATGTTAATATAATGTTTTTCTAATAAGAGGAAAAATATTAGTTTAGCAAATTAATCCCAGTGCATTGATGGCTTCCATGGGATTGTAGTGCTTTGTTACTCTATCATATAACAGAAAGATTCAAAGTAAAAGCGATTTCTATCATAGTAAACTGTAGCAACACGTGTAATAACAGGGAAGATTAGTTCCTGCCTACACAATTAGGCAATGTATTGACTTAATACAGTTCATGCACATACATAATAAATGGGTGTTTATTATAATGTGCATGCAGCCATCTTGAATACACTGATTAGCAACATAATACAGTCAAACATAATCATATATGTTTGTATTTTGTTGAGTGCAAATTAAGTCAGTGTATTCCAGTGTTCCGTATTAGCCGTGTTAGACAGACAAGCTGCATAGAGACAAAAGACCTAACTGATATTTATTTCAGTAAATCCTTCCTTACATTGACAAGTAAATATTCCACAGGCTACAGATCTCCTTAAGAAGCAGCAAGGCACGTACTGGAACAGAATCAATGTATTAATGGGATAATTAACAGTTTAGAAAAGAATCTGTCACAATCAGCAAGGTGCAAGTAGCAGCTGAAATGATTTTTCCTGGGTCTCCGGGGGGAAGCCATGTGGCTGGGAGATGGAGCAAGAGCAGCCTTGCAGATGACTGGGAGACACTGTTTACCTAGAGCTTCTCACAGAGCATTTAGCTTTGGTGTGTGCAGCCTTCTCGCTCCCATTTTACTGTGCAGTAAAAGGCTGGCCTGAGTCTTTTAGCCAGAGGAGAGCTGGAGAGATGAGAACCCTGGCTCCTGGGAGACTTATGTCCCCATGGATGGCTTGTTTTATTCTGTTTCAGGGAGTTTATAATCTTACCTCACTGGTCTTGGCGTCAGCTACTTGTCTCCAAGTACCTGGCAAAGATAGCAATAAGACTGGGAAATCTATTTAACGTGGCTCACCAGCCAGGTGCCTTGCTAGTGGTATTGATGTCCCTCAGTTAGACTTCTTTTACATGCTGTAGGTGAGAGAAGAGCTGATCCAGGATTTCCCATCCTTGCTGGGTGTGCCAACGGGTCGTGAATAGCTTCTTTAGGTCGTGACTAAAGTGTGGCTGAGGGCTCTCCTTGATCTTCTTAAGTGTACTTTGCTCTTTTCGCTTGTTGAAATTTTAAAAACCCCAACCCAAACAACCACAAAACACAACTAACCTCAAAAAAACTCCAAAACAAAACCAAAAAAACCAAAAAATCCTGAACTGCAAATACGAGTAATGGGTCTGTAGGAAGAGACATCTCTGTTACTTGGAAGATGTTTTCAAGTCATTTGGAACTTGCCACTAATTGTCTTGGAGCAACTGAACTGTTGGTGTCATTCCCTTCATCATGGCTTGACTATGAAGTTCAGTTCACTAGGACTGTGTTCTGTGCAGCATTGTGTAACGTAGCATTTATCAATCATATTAAAACATCTGGTAATGCACAGATTTTCACGAAGCAGCCAACAGATTTGTGTTTGGTATCACAGGCACGTTGCTAACACGTTAACTCAGAGAACAGTTTAGGATGAATGACCGTTGTCCTATAGTGCTGTGTTTGGGATTTGTGACCAAAACAGTGTTGATAATATAACTTGGTTTAATCATTGCTGAGCAGCGCTTACACATCATCAAGGGCTTTTCCATTTCTCACACTGCTCCACCAGTGAGTAGGCTGAGGTGCACAAAAAGCTGGGAGGCAACAGCCAGGACTGCTGACCCCAATGACCAAAGGGATATCCCGTGCCGTAGGATGTTGAGCTCAGCAGTAAAAGTTGGGGGCAGGAGGAGGAAAGAGGGACGTTCAGAGTTATGGAGTTTATCTTCCCAAGTAACCACTATGGGAGATGAAGCCCTGCTCTCCTGGAAAAAACTAGGCACGTGTATATGTATGTATATATTGAATTTAAAAAGAGGGATAAACATATCATGGAGCCCTTAATGAAAACTCCCAGTAGCAGCAAACATTTTTTGTTGCAGTGACATTCCAGCATCATGTGTACTCGAACGTTACCCAACAATTAGAAGGCAATTTGAGAGCAGTAACAGCACCCTTGGTGTCAGGGGAGCCGGGATTCACAGTCGTTACTGACGGGCTTCCTTGATGGCAGCTTTGGAGCTAGGCATTTCGGTGACACATAATTTACAAGATGGAAGTGTGTTATATGAGTTATGTAAATGACTCTAAATTATTGTTCTGCCATCAATAATACAGCAATTTTAGGAACTCCTAATTTACCCAATAGGAGAGGGTTTTATGTGGCATATGGAAATGAATGAGGCACACATGCTTCTCTTGCTTAAAGCGGAGAGCTTTGGGCTGTGTGATAAGCCTGTAATATTCACATGTCACAAAGGATTTTTCTAAATAGCAAATTATCTGCCTTTGGTATTAAAGATAAGGGGAGTCCCACCTGAGAAAAAAGGGGACAACCGTTCTGGTCTGTTGCTGGTTTTACATTGTGCAGTTGTCTGTTTTTGAATTTTCCCAAAAATGACCCAATTATGTCAATATAGGCAGCATATGCATTTCGTGTGTAAAAGCTACATTCCTATAATACAAATACAATATATATATGTTTATTTATTTTCTGTTAGAAAGAAGTATTAAAATACGAGGGCTAGATCTTTGAGCTTGGTATAAATCAATAAAATCTGTTCACTCCAGGCAAAATCAACTGGATCTACAACAACTGAGGATCTGATTTTGGCATAAATGCTACATAATGGTTCATGAACTACTTCAGACTTCTAAAGAGAAACTAAAATTGATTAGAATGGCGTTAAGTGACATGCCTTAAAAATATTTTAAATTGAAGGTTTTTATAGAACATTGACTATACTTGAATGCAACCACGGATGGTGAATTATGCCAGCTTCAGGAAAAAATTATATTAAAAACTATGATATATGTCATGTGTGCTTTTCAGTTAGTAGAAAATGAGTTCCTTCTTATTTAAAAATAAATAAAAAAGGAATAACGTTAAGAATTTAATAAAAAAATCAATGTTTAATTTAGTAAGGGGTGTAACAAAGTACATTTGAGTTGTTTATGGAAATTATCTGTGCTTTGGACTCAGCAAAATAAGGTCACAAATCTCTTTATTATAGACAAGTTATAAGATAAGTTATAATTTATTGCTTAAAGAAAAGCTACAAAACCAGTCTTTAATACCTTTGTAATATTGCTAGTCCCTTATGGCAGAAGTCAGCAAAACTAAAAAACCGAAAAGTAGTGAAGGGAAATAAGGTGGTTAAAGTATTTTTGCAAATATTCCTGGATCATGATAGTTAAACACTTAAAATAGGTGAGGGTGAGCCAATGTTGTGTGTGGGTATCATTATTAAATTTTTGTATCAAATGCTATGCAGAAATAACAGGTGAGAAAAAAAGAACGAATACATTTTACATTCTTTTTCATTAAAAAAATACACAACACCGAGCCTCTTATTTTTCTGTTATATGCCTGAAATATTTTCTCTCTCTTTTATGTAAAGATGTTTCCAAGGTGTGGATGTTCCTTCCTACACGTGTTCTTTTTCCATTTTTCTAATATTCCCGAAGCAAAATGGGCTTGCGCAAATCTGGAATAAAAAGGAAGCAAATTATAGAAAGACAGGTAGTTTGTTTGGGGGGCTTTTATAAAACAAAATAGTGAGAATCTTCTGTTAACGTAATTTCAAAAAACCCATAGTATTAGTCATCATTAAATGTAAAAGGACAATTCTGTTAAGGATGCAATACAAGAAGTGAACAATGAAACACTTCACCTTTGTTTTCTCATGGTCATATCAGGTTATTTAGGATAGGGTGCTTGCTTTATCCGCAAATTTAAAGAGGAAAAAACCAAGCAAATATTGACAGCAGCTGACCTTGTCCATTATGCATCATTAATCTAACGGTGACGTCAAGCAGCATAAAATTTGGAAACAGGTATCGATCTCAATGCTGACCTAGAAGTGACATATGCAATGTGATCTCACCGTACCTCAATGAGAACGAGGACAATTTCACTGTGGCACTGTTACTTTTTGTTTGACTTCTGTATCCAGAAAGAACTCCAAAAACCTGAATGATTTCCACAGGAGAAGGTAAGGTTTGTGCCACGTGCCACGCTGGCGTAACCAGAAAGTGAAGTTCTAAATTTACCTGCTCTCTCTTCTCCTACCAAGGAGACTCGACTTATTCTTAAGAAGGGAAATTCACAGATGGCTCTAGAGAAGAGTTACAGGATTTCGGTTTTGCAATGTGCTTGCATTACTGGATGACTTTGAGACCAGCATAACATATATTATTGTAAATCAGGTAGCAAAGTATTGCCTCCCAAGGTTGCAAATAGGTGATGGAAAATAAACACGTACAAACCGGCATAACAAAACAATGAGGAGGAATTAGGGGTTGATTAATGAATCGGTATTTAGTTAAAACAGTCCATAAAAACACAGACCAGTTAATCAAAGCTTTCTCTTTACGTGGTTAACATAATTCCACTTAGTAGAGTACTGAAGTGGACAACTGGAATTACTAAAATAATGAATAGAGTCAACATTTTAAGTTTTTGGAGTGGATAATGAGGAAAATAAAGACTGAGAATTTCACTGGGTCATGCATTATTTCTCTCTACAGGGACATGATTAATTAACTCTCCATTCCAGAGATTTCTTTGATCTATTGTCAACTGTAGTGTTGATTGAATACAACTATTCTTAAATTTGGATCAAAATTATGATAGTGCTCATACTGTAATCTGTATATTTAAGGGGCTGAGGTCAATATTTGATGGTGCCTCAGTTTATTGCTAGTTGCTGTTCTATAGCAGCTCCAGGGCAGCTCCTTTCCAATTGCCTGGTAACATATGCTATTAGAGCTCCTGCCCATAGATAATGTCATAAAGACACAGACCCATTAGTATCTCTGTCTCCTGCAAATTCGGTTCAATAAATGCTAGCTAGTTGTGTATGCAATACACAAATGTCAAATGCAGCTGATGAAAGGAGACACTAACAATAACCACATTTAAACTGGAATGGCAATATGAAAGGGTATTTTTTGATAGTCTTCTTTTCCTGGAAGAGTAATCACATAAAATAATTTCAGAACATATTATCCACTGTGTGTTCCTTTGAGGAACACAATGACATTGTTGGAAAAACAATACGTTAGGTATTAAAACTGTTCTAACTTGAGCCTTGAAGTAATAATAATTTTCTCTATAAAGTTATATAGCACCAGAAGCCTGGGCAAAACACTTTCAGCAAAATTTACAGCTTAAAAGTTTGAATCCTCTTTCCCTCCAACAATCTTGCAAGCGACGTGTAGGAAATATAGACCTCAGCATCTGAATTTGATCCAGGTTTGATTCTGAACCTCCACCAGCCTTTGAAGCAGCCGTTTGTGAAGCAGGTTAATTCAATCAGCTGAGCAGCAGCACGAGCGCGGCGTCCTGGCGGGGTGACACCCGGGGTAAAACCACTTCCAAACAGATGGGCTTGTACGGGCTCCGTGGGGTCGTGAGCTTTGATTCTGCGGGAGAAGCAGAAGTCATTTCTGGAGCACTCAGTTCACTACCATGCTGATGGGTACCCGATTTGCTGCTGATAATCGCTTTCCTCTTCCTTAATTACAACTCCGGTGTTTCATTGACACTTCATGTGGCCGGTGCTAGATATTCCATTACTAATGAATTTGAGTGTACGAGAATCTGAGTATACTATACGAGCTAATGGATCAAAAAACACAGTATCAGCTCGTCTATGAAAGGGTGTAAATACCGTTTATGTTCTAGCAGCTTGCTGCTTTCTTCTTGACATTGTATTTATTCTGTCTTGATTTCTAGCTCTGATCCTGAGTGCATATACTCTTAATTTCTCATAGGGAGGGTGGCAAGCACTGTGATAGATAACTTCAAAGCATAATGAAAAGAAAAATGCAATGAGCCATATTTAGGAGCCTAACCTTTTTTTTTCCTCCTCATTTCGACTGATGAAAATGGAGCGGTATGATCCATGTGAACGTGTAATCCTTTCCTTACTGGGGGAGGCTTCACATACTGCCTTGCTGGGCACTTGAAATGGCATGATTATGGCTGAATTGCACATTGCCAAGAAGAATTCCATTTTTCTAAGAATACAGTAAAGTAAAATTACAAAGATTATAAAGAAGCTATGGTTTATTCGAGCCAGCAAAAAGACAGCTACAAACTGACCATTTTATCAGCTTTTTTTCTCATCGCTACGTGCAGTTTAACATTTGCACATTCCTATTAACTTTCCAAGTTGTTTCTGAAGGTGGTATTATGCATGGTCTAGTAGAAATAAGCTTGATTTTTCCAGGGAGACTGGTAGAGAAAAATTGATGGGAAGACATCAGCTAGTGTTCTGAACGTGTAGATCAGTATTTTCATTTAGGGAGTAGCTCAAAAACATTATAGATCTAGACCCTTAAAACTGAACTTGTCTTGAAGAGGCTTCAAGTCTTGCAGGTAAACTGTATTAAGCCCACTAAAATCAGAAATAAAATGGTTTTTCAAAGAAAAAAAGAGGGTTAAGCCGGCATATTACTTTGCAAGCTGTATTGTTTAAAAATAATTAAAAATAATGTTTCCAACAACAACCTTTAGTTTTCCAGATAAACTAATGCAATTTTCCCTTTTATTAAAGGGCCTTGGGGTGATTTTAGACATGTTAAATAGCAACAAAATGGACAGGGACAGCATGGAAATACAGATAATTAAGAAAATAGTTGTAATCACACCTACTTATACATGCAGCAGAATTCCTCACTGTGCAAGGAGCCCAGCTCTTCTTCCACAACATGCTGCTATTTACGGCGGACGGTGGGCTCAGACACTGGTACCAATACCAAAGGTACTGCTGAAGGTGCAAAAGCCAAGTTGGTTTCTAAAAGCATTTTTGGAAAAAGGTAGACTTCAGTTTTCAGAGTCATTTGCTATTCTAGCTGTTTAAGGCTTAAAATCCCTTGAGGAGAATCACTTTGGGAAACCAAGGCTTAGTACTTAATTTATCAGAAAAAAACCCCCAACTGTTAGTGTCTTAAAATACTCCAGGTATGGGAAGATACAGGTTGACTGATGGTTTTGTGGTCTCTCATGGGGAAAAACATAAGAGCTTTCAATAGCTCAGGAGTACGGATGGGCAAACGAAGGCACGGTGGAGCCAGAAGGTGACAGTGCTGTCCCTGGCAGTAACCACACTGGTTAACTGGGCACCATTAGCCTAAAACTTCACAATGTGGGAGAGAAAATATTGATGAACAGCCCCTGCTGCCGTTCAGTCCAGAGTCGGCTTGTCCCAGTATGGTTTCTGCATTACCTGGAAGAGATGAGTGATGTTTTCATGGAAAGGCAGCCAGCACAAAACCGTGTCAGGATGGGTGCACCTGTGGTGGTGGAACCACTGAAGCAACATGCAGGGTGCGGTCCGCAAAGCTGGAGCTGACATGTTTTCAAACAGTTTTAAGGAGGCAGTATATTTTTCATCAGTTGTTGAGTATTTCGAAATTTGGACAGAAATGGGAGGTCCAAATAACCAATTGTGTGTCCTCAGGGGACAAAGGGTGTGTAAATCCTTTTTTCACAGAAATTCCAAACCTCTGGTAAACTTGAAGTGGAAGTAGAATTAGGAGCAGATCCTAAAAGAAACAAGGCAGAGCTGGGGCATGCAGTAAGTAGAAAAACCCTTAGCTCTTGATGAAGGGCTGGGTGGTCAAGATAGTGTTCAGGAACCTTTAATCGGGTTAATGATATCCCTGCATTAAGAAGAAATAGGTAAGAAAGGAACCATGAGCCGTAAGTAACAGATACAGTTTGGAAGAGTCCCCAAGAGGTCATGACCTATTCTGTCCCCAGAAGTTAGGATGGTAAGGGTAAAGCCTAAGAAAGCAGCATACTTTCAATCTTTCTTCATGTCTGGGTCAATAATTTAAGATAAACCAATATTCCTGGCTTCTATCAATCATGAGGCAACAGCATTAGGAAATCTGATGTCTCTCCTATTAACACAAACAAAGCATCCCTGCGGGATCTGCGTCAACCCTTTTCACATGCGGCTAGCAAGACCTGTAACTTTACCTGGCTTTCATGTGACAGATGCTTTTGTTCTTTTTAAAGCACTAACCATGTTATTTACACTTTCACTAAGGTTTTTTCCCAAGCCAGTGATACAGTTTCCCCGTTTCTTTCATCCTTTCATTTCCTTTGGCTGTTCCTAGTCCTTTCGGCTCGCATGATCATGCTTCCCTGCCACGCTCTGCTCATCCTCTGCTCCTTCTACAGGTGTTACCCTGCTCCAGTACTTGTAGCTGTGTTCTCTCGCCTCCTCGTATCACTAGCCTCCCTGGCAGCACCCAGAAATAGGCATATCCAGTAGTAATTACGCCTATCGCTGCTCGTGGGATGAGAGAAAAGGGAAACAGAAAGAAAGGGTTTTTTTTTAGGATGTCACTTTATGATTTAGCCAAATTGAGCCTGTATGTTCAATGCTTTCTACGTGTATTGAAAAATCCCTGCCTTATCACACAGACAAATAGATTAGGCTGAAGCATTCCAAGTTCTATTGACATGGAAAAGCAGTAACGTTATCTATCTTGCTTTGTTTTCAGAGAACAGATACATATTCTAACAAAACTAGCTACTTCGGTCTATAGTTTGAAAAATTACAACCACTTATTTCCCTTTCTGCTAGTCTAGCAGTTTTGTACAGGTCCTTGTGATACTAAAGGAGAAACATCAACTGTGATTGGATCCTGGTCCCTAAGGTTTACCGTTGGAAGATTATACCATCTATAACTCTGCCGTTGACTACAACGGGCCTAGGACCTTACAGAATACATAGTCTGAGCTGTAAAGGATGACTATCTTGCACCTTTAAGGAAGTGACAAAAAAATCATCAATTGCTGCTTTATCTTATTTTATCTCTTTACATAAATTAGTATATATTTCTAGCTAGCATTGGACAAATAATAACTGCGTATAACTCATTTTCACACAGATGTAAACACATACATACCCAGTTCAGTAGCATTTGCAGGAAACCCGTAATGTCTAATTGTTGAGACTTGCACTTGCTTTTTGTTCGTGCTAATTAAGGAAGAACTGCATGTGGCAGAGCGGGGTGAAAAGGAGGATTATTAGAAAAACAAGACCATACCTCCATAGACACATGCAGAGGCAAGGGTGATAGAGTTCTCTATATTTTTCAGTTTACTTTTTATAGAGCTCAGAGTAGTAAGTTGCTATTTATACACCCTGCATACTGGGGCATTTTGCATTATCACCAATATACTGCTGCATGACTAACACGCTAGCCTGCAGAAGCATTAATATAGTATCTTATATATATATATGGGCCCTAAAATATATGTTAGATATCCGTTTTATTTTGAAAATCTTCATTATGGCTACCTCTGTAAAAGAGGGATTTTGTAACATCTAAATTTTTTTGCTCACTGTATAAATAATTAAGGCTTAAGAAGGAAAAATGTTGTTTAAGAAGTGTAGAAGGTATGTTGTTTTCAAAGGTGATGCTCTTAAAAAATATAAAAATGTCCTAAGAACTTCCCTTAGTTGTGAAAATATTGCAGTTGCAACAAGCACTGTAACTTGCAGACCCACTAAGTAAGGATGATAGAAGCAACATTAGCTGTGCCAAAGTAGTCTGTGCTAGTTAATCAAGGATTCCTCTACAGGCAATTGAGAGATACAGAATGCTCCAGAGAGGAATTTATATCACCCATCTCATGTATTTAAAGACTGGATGGGATTGCTCACCTTCTGGAGATGGCTGTCTCCCCTTATTATGGGAGGAAAGTAGGTGAATAGTGTAGCAGAGACAGCAACTCCTTACTTAATTAAGGCTTCATGACACATGAACAGCAGAGCTCAGAATTCTTTTTCCACACATACATAAACCTAGTGAGTAATGAGCTAAACAAAAACTTTTGTTTACTGTAACAGTAATAGTAAGTTTCGAACATGATCCTTTAAATATAGTGGTAGCGTGTGTATGTGTCCATAATAATTACATTACAGCAAACCCATGTGTGTTCACCAGAAAAAGAGCACACTTACAGGATCAATAACTCGCCTATACATTGCCTAATATTCTTAGGTGTATTACCTCAGTGGGGTCTGGGAAATGAATTGTCGCAGCAGTGACAAATTGAATTTGGGATACAGTTCTTTGTCCTATTGCCTCTTGCATCTGACTGCATCCAATAAAGCTGATGGTTTTCCAAAGGTGGAAACATTCCAGAAAGCATTGATGTAGGAGAGCTGGGTATCTAGTCATACGGGGACATGTGTCATTGGATAGCATATGTAATTTACCATGACTGTTTGTATTGCAGTAGTGTAGTAACAGAGGTCTTCCTCACCACGTATTTTCATGGTTAGCTTGAGGAATATCAGGAGGAAACTGCTGCCACGGAGCTGACAAAGAAACTCATTTAAATTAGAAGCTACTATAAACACACTAAATAAATAGAGTTTTCCTGAGGTGGTTTTCTGTTTGTTTCTTTTTCTTTCATTTAAATCTCTTGAGCTGTCAGTGAAAAAGATTTTAATTTAGTAAGTCAACAAACCCTATATTTTATAGTGAGTTTTTTTTTTGGGTTTCCTTTTTTTTTTTTTTTTTTGCCTAACCTAAAAGCTGCCATTCTGCGGTGACTGATAACGCATTTTGCTCCTTTGATTTCTTGCTGTGCATACCTGAAGAGCATCTTCTAACTTACTCATGGCTTGTTTTCCTTTTTGCTTCTGATTGGTTTTGCTGCATGTTTATTTTGTTACCTGTGCCTAACGGCTGTTTTCTTATGTGGGAACAGCCCATGCGTCTTCTGATTTTTGCCATATGGTAGGCTTTACTTCTCTGTGTGATATCCTCTCGATTACATTCATCAGCACATTCCCTACAAGGCAATTTTGACAACGCTCTCTGCATACACAGGAATAAGCAGTTGCACTTTCCTGGTGGAAGTTAATGAATAGATCTGCTCCCTGGCAGTGGAACTTCTCCCTTTTCGCTCCTCGGATGGCGGCAGGCAGCATGTTTGGAGGTACGTGCTGTCAGGAACCCCCTCGGGGAGGCACGGGTGTTACCTGCGTGGGAAATTTCCACCCAGAGCCGCGCAGGTGACGATTGGGAAGATCAGGCTCCTGATGAATTGAGGAGCAGGAATGATGGGAAGGGAGATTTGTTAGGCTATAAATTCCTTATCTCTTTCCAGAAACAGAACACTATAACCGACTGTGGGTGAAACTATTTTTGTGAAGAAAGCTTAGGCAAACCTAAGCTTTACTTTATGCCCCATTTTAGCTAAGGAGGTTGATAAGTACGGTGCCATTGTATTTTAGTTGATTAAACTATATTATATTTGATTAAACTCTGCAAACTTACAGAAAATAAGGATCACCAATGCCAACACTTTGTTCCAATACAACTGCCTTCAAAGACTGAACCTTGTCAAGGATATTGGGGAATTATTTGAAGCAGCGCAAAAAAAGATTTTGAGTCATCTGTGTGTGTAAGAGGGTAAAGCGATGGCTTGGGTCACATCATTACACACCCTGTGCTGGCATGCTCTGTTATTACCCATCAGTTATCCTGCAAGAGTTTTCCATAGTTACATATGCATTTACTAAATGGTATCTGTTAATAGGCGATTTCTCCCAGTCTGTTATTCTCACTCTTTACCTCCCACTGTGTTTTGGCTGCCGTTCAAAACTGAGCAATACCTGCATCCTTTACAAACAACAGCAGAGTCTCTCTCTTGAACGAGTGTTGTCCTCCAGCATCTCCTGGCCACGGCGCCGGTGTGCCTGAGCTGTCACTGGCTGAGCTCTTCGGCAGGGAGCACTGAGTCCTGCCAGCCTTCGGGAAAGCCAAGCCCCCCAGCTGGCCACCACAGCCGGAATGGATCAGTCTCACCTTGCTCACTGGTAGCATGCAAAAAGTAATCATGTTGCAGCAGAAAGCACATCGTGAAATATTATCTTTTGTAGATGTCGGGGTGGAAGAACAAATCTGTGTTTGGGAGCGGCGGAAGATACAGATAACTGGCGTCATTTTAACCCAGCGGCCACCTAGATTGACTCCAAGTTGTGTCCTTCAAAACTACCAATTTTCATCTTCCTTCCCTGGGTTCTCCCACATGTCTTGCTTTGTTGGATTGATTTGAGATGAAGTATCTATATATCCCTAAAAGCAAAATGTACTTTGTTACTTCCTCCAAGGTGATGACAAAAATTCCCATCTGGTCTTACTTAGGAAACGATATCACATAATTTCTGGTTAATCACTGTGTGGGTCAAAGCCTGTTTAGGAAACCTTGATGAAACCTATCTGTTTTTTCCCCTATGAAAGAGAGTTCAGACCTCAGAGCTGACAGGCGAGGAAGCTGCCATCAGGAGCAACTGCTGCTAATGCTCAGGTGAACTCAATATGTCAAGAGCTTATGGAGATGGAAAAGCTGCATGGAGATCCCTGCGCCGCTGACACTCTCAGAGTAAGAATATAGGCAAAAGATTAATCTTAATAACCTCATTTCTGGGCCTTTAATTCAAGCAATAATTTTGCACACAAAATGAACACACAGTGCTCAGAGGAGATAGTACCACTAGTGATAAGATGCTCACTGTTTTGTGTCACTTGTTTTTCCTGATGTGACTTTATGAAACGTGAGAGCTGGGAGTATGTGCTGGGATGAACCTGCAGCGTGTTGTTGTTGTTGTTGAGATGGGAGCTGTGGCATTTGTTTGGCTGGCTGCAGAATTAGCTTATAGGTTGGTGTGTTAAGATAATAGGTTAATTGGCACTGAGTTACCTCGGTTTGCTGGCTAATAAATAGCAGCGGCTGAGAAGCTGCCTGAGCTGTGATACTGCAAGCGGCTGGTGGGAGGATGCTGTGAAGCAGGAGTGAGCTATTGCAGGTCATACAAAATTAAGGTAGCCCTCTTTGTCATCCACTGTTCCTATGTAAAGCTCTTAAGCACTTAGTTGTGTTGTTTCTTAGTACGGCAGAAGGTTAAAATGCCTGCACAACAATGGTCCTCAGCTAAAAACAATGTTGTTCATGTGCCTCTATGGATTTCTAAGCTGAATTTTCTAGCTGTTTTCTTAGATGTAGTGAAATGATTTAATGATGATTGATTACAGTTCAGCCGTGTGTGTTTCTCTGCTACTCTATTTTAGTGGAGTTTATAAACTTTTTGGAAGAAGTGCTAAGTATAGTGTTTGTAATGAAAGCTGTTCTGGTTTCTAGGAAAAACTGAAATAAGAGGAATTAAATTATCTATATTCCCTTTTGTACAGGGGCACTGTTTCAAAGAGAGCGCCATCAAAAGGCACACAAGGACAGGTGCCCATATTCAAGTTGTGTTAAGAAACTGGCACAGATCGGAAGATGAAAGTGTATTTCAATTTCATTTTTAAGCTTGTATACAGCAGAATGTTACTTTGAACGTTTCAGTTGCATTAAGAAAAGCTTGGGTGTTTCTGTAGCACAGTAGGAATGGGGGAGTGGAGGGGCATGATGCTTTCTTCGGTCTGTTTCTGTTGTTATCAACTCAACATGCCACTTGGAAACTGTAGGTCTCTCTGAGGACAAGGCACAGATAAATTTTCTGTGAATTGGACAGTGTTTCTTAAGACCACACGTATTTACCTTTGATAAATGTTGGATTTCAACAAATGCTGACATTCTCAAATAATTTCCCTAGGGATCTAACACTAAAGCTTCTCTACTGTAGGGTTATTCTCCATCGGCCAATTTCTCAACTGTTTAATTTTTTTGGTTCTAACAAGTCACCCAGACTGTTTGCACCTGCCAAACAAAGGAAGGCGAGGGGCTCTTCACTGCCTTAGGTAACCTTTGAATTTCCGAAGAGTATCATCCTGTGGTATTTAACTGATATGTAATAGGTTTGGATAGCTTATTTCCCCATCTTATTTCGTGCCTTAATAATCATACAAAGAAAGTTTCTGAGTAGTCCTTGGGCATGATCAGGTTTTGTTCTCGTACTACTGTGCATGGGGGGGAAGCCTGTGAAAAGTAGTTGCGTTATTGAAAACAGCAATAGAACTCATGGGACATTAAAGTAAACTTCCCTAATTACTATAATTTAAATTTACAACATTAATACCCAGAAAAGCTATTATAAATAAAAGCTTTTAAGCAGGAGAGAATTAAATCGACTAAATTCCATTAGTGACATCTGCTATAGAAACACATTAAGAAGGCTAAACACCGCACTGGATGCTCAGTTAGTTAAATCCATTAGTATTAAATACATGCTTTTCATCAGCTGCTCTGTTCAAGGGATCCAAGCTTGCATTCTGTTCTTTTGAAGTGAATAAGGTGATTTCTTTCAGATGAGAGGTAAACAGTGACTGGTATCTCACAGGCTTTGTGTATTATGTGCGTACTTTGTCATTATAAAAAAAATAATACGCAGTTCTGGCTTAACAACTTTCAAATACATGAATCTTGAGAAAAATATGTGCAGCACTGTGAGGTAAAGATTGACATGGACTAGAATCAGACCCCTTTTACAACACCAACCCTTCAAAGAAAACGCCACCAAAAAGAGACTGAGTGAGAGTGATGTTATTCTCGGGGACCTCAGTCCAAAGCACAGAGAAGCAAATGAAAATCACTTATTTCCTTTGGGTTTAATCAGGCTTGGATTTTTGTTTGCTTTTAATGAAGCCACACCGTTAAGAGAAAATTAAGTAAACAGACCTACAGCATTGTGCAACCTTGCACATTAGAATGTTCACAAACCTTAGGAAGGGGAAGTTTTCTTAAAAAAAAAAAACAAGGAAGATGTGGGAGAAGCAATAAAAGTCTCTCCTAGGAGCAAGAGCTTGATGCACCAGGTGCAGAGAATAACCTGTGAGGATATGGGTGGTCTTTTGGGATGCCAGCTGCTGAGCATCCAGCACCGGTCAGGGGCTGAGAATTCCCCTGTGAGAACACCAAAAAGCAGACAAGAATGATCATAGAAGAGATTCAAATAAATTCTGTCCTGGCAGTCACGAAGATAATTTTCCACGTGTTAATCTGTGCATGTGTTTGTATGTTGATGAGGGCCGGTTACTTTGCATTGCGGAATAGTTTGTATTAGTGATATACGCACTTTCTATTTTAAAGCAAAACTATGTGCAAGCTGGTGTGTAGACTTATGCCATTTAAACTGGTTGTTTGAAGACAATGCTTATCTGGGAAGGTTGCCACGCAGTTCTAAATTTTCTTGGCATGCAATATAATTTCTGCCTGTTCCTCTACCACTTGTAGTGCCCCTTACTGAGAACTGAAATGACAGAATTTTGTCCTAATTATTATTTTTTTGGATTTGGAATGTGTTTGTGCTTTCTGTGTTTAGGTACCATGAGCATATGGTCCCTAGTTCCTTCTGTGTCAGCTAAATTTCCTTAGTCCATAACAGAATCACCTGAGAATGATGTCGGATGATGCATTAAAATGTCCAATTACTGTCTGTTTTATTTAGTTTTCATAGAACAGCAGAAAGCTGAACTCAACCTATCACCTGCTTAAGCTTTGTTCTTCTTGTTTTGACTAAATCTTTTTCTCTGAATTGCATATACTTAGCAAGGAAAAAAAATAATCAGCTGATCTGCTGTAAGTTTACACGTGTTGTTTATGTGCACTGAAATTACTTTTACAAGCCCTCTGCAGACCACACTAGGGATATATTTTCATAATTAACATAAATGCTACATGTTCCAAGATCTCAAAGACCAATGTCTGTAAATTAACTCCTGTAGTAGTCAGATAAAAAAAAGTAATCTGTTTTTAACTCGCAATGGTGTTTGTTTTATATTATTTGTAATTAATTGATAAAGTCTTAGGGTGGTATTTTAACTGTAAATATTATTTTATGACATTTATTTATGCTTTGCAGTTTATCAGTTAGGGAGATGTCCTGTAATGATTAAAGTGTGGTGGAGACAGAGAGAGATTTGGAAAAAATAATTAAAATGGGAATGGAGAACAGTTATCATTGAGGATAACCAGGAAGGAGAAAAGCAGTAGCTGGGAAGTCAGCTGCTGAGTGTTCAAAGCCAGTGGTACTCAGAGAAAGTATCTGAAATTCTCCTTTGAGATCATCAATAATCATAAATGAATAAACATGGTTTTACTCCCAGAAAGTGCAAAAGCCAGTGTCAGTTGTTCTCCCTCTTCCATGGGACAAAGCTAATTTCCATCTGGGAAAATGTAAACCCCAAATCTCTAATTCATTGATGGTTGGGTGTTTCATTCAGTGTTTGCGCAGCACCTAGGACAACGGCTCTCCAGTGCTAACTTCAGCCTTGGGGTGTAATCGTTGTGTAAACGTGAACTACTCACGCGAGCCAACAGCCTGTGTTTCCTGCACCCTTCATGCAGTTCAGCTCATGGCAGCTCTCGTGTCCTCCTAAACTGGGTCAAGGAATTGATTCACTTTGCTCCACTTGCTATAGAAATCACAAGGGACGAAGCAGAGATTAAGAGGACAGATTTTTTTTTTCTAATATGTTCAAGCAAAATTCATGTTGAAATGTTCTATTGAGAGCAGTCTTGGTGGTGCCACCATGAATGAAGTTTATAAGTATCCCGTAAGATAGTTATGGTTTTTCCTTAAATTCTGGACACAAAAACATTTCTTGCCAGCTGTTGAGTTTTTTATGAGTGTTTGAGGCTCGGATTGAAAATTATTACACTATCATTAGCAGATCGGTGGTGTTTTTTTGTTGGTTTTAGAGGTAATTCTACTTAACGCGGTGATTATTTCTGTTATCGTGTGTACACAGTTGATGCTTGATATGTGCTTAGCCTGGTTTATAAGCCAACAACTGGTGTGTTAACTGTTATGCTCTTACTTCAGTCCAGCTTTCCATTAATGCATTGATATCCAATGAATCTAATGCAGGGGGTCCTTTCAAAATTAACTCTAAAAGTTCCTAACTGTTGCCACACGCTTAAACCACCGTTTTTCATTTTTATATATAAAAATAAATCTGGCTTTTTATTTAGTTTCTGGGTAAAGTACTCCTTAGCCGTTCTGTTCAACATTTGCATGAGTTCAAATTTTTAGTTGAAATTCAGACGAAAATGGAAGCACTAAAGCACAATGAAAATCGAGCTGTATGTATCCAGCCATTCTTATCACCCTGTTACATGACTGCCTTACCACGTCCTCGGTACATAAGCAAGAATTTCTTTCTTTCTCTCTATCCTCTTGCAGTAATTCCATCTTCATTCATATCTGTTTATGCGGAGCCATTAGGCAGTAAAACTGGAAGTGAAAATAGCAAAAAATAAGGGAAGAAAAAAGGGTGTTCTGAGGGTTCATATAGACTTCCCAGTACAATATGTTTTATGAAAGGAGTCTAAACTGATGGCAAGAAAATCTCTTAAAAGTCTCTTTACTGTTATAAAAAATATCTATTTTTAAGTATTGCTCTTGTAGAAATCTTTTTGTAACCTTCCTGCAGGTTTCTAGGAGCAGTTCTAAATCTGGTCCTCTCTCCTGCCTTTAGACCACCTAAGTCATGTTGATCCCTTAAAGGAAGAGTCCTTGTGTTTGGTGTTTTTGGTAGGTTTTTTTTTCACAGCAACTAGGAATAGGCGAAAGTTTTTTTGAGAAACAGATTTGAAATTGGATGACCCAAAAGGTTTAAGGAGGACTTAATTTACTGTAAAAAACCATCATAACCCTTCCTTTTAATTTCCGTTGCACAAGATGCATTTGGGTCTTTTTATTACTTTAGAAGTCCAAAGCTTCCCAACTTGCTTAAATGCTTTCTGACAGTTTTAAGAAGTGCAAAATATACTTCACGATGCATAAAGTATTCCACTTTTATCGCCTGAGAGGATCTACGCATTCCTGTTACATCCAGATCTGCGGAAACCAGAACGTGGTTTCTTTGCTAGTTACAATAGCTCAGCAGTCACTATTCTTCCCCTCTTCCTTGCTCTGTCTCTCTCCTCTCCTACCCCAGTAACTTAATCATTTGCACAGCAGACTCAAAGCTTCATTGATTTAGGAAACTTGGATTCAATTCGGAATATATTTCCAGAACTATCAACGTGGGGACTACTTACGAACAGATGGAATATGGGGTCACGATTCAATTAGGCATTTATCAAAAAGGGCTAGAACAGCCTAGATGTGTTTACAAAAATCTGGACATGAGTAGGTTCGTGTATATTATATCTATTCTGCACCTGTTTCTCCCCTTCTCCTCCTTGCTCTGGAGCTAGTCTATGCAAAGTGTGTCTGAGTTTGCCATTTTGGTACCTGATCTTATTTCGAAGTCATGTGAAATCCAAGCAAGGGAGTAGCAATGTAATAACAAAGACATTGTTTTTAAAAACAAAAAATAAAATTCTCTGTATCTTGCTTTCCAGACTTTTTTTTTCTTTTTTCCCCCTTTTGATCAGAAATGGTTGTTGGTTTAATTCCCAAATTGCTGGCAGGCCTACAGCTGCTTTGTAAAAGACCTGACAGAGCAGACGTAAGACTAAAATATAAGCAGCTTGGGGAAGTGCAGCATAGGCAGCAGATCAGGTAAGAAGAATAAACCATATGTTATTGCTACTTCCAGAATCGTAATATCTTTGGGTTGATAAACTATTTCTCTGTGTAAAATGACTTAAGAGGAACATTTCCACTCTACTGTATTTTGAATAGAAGTAGGCTTATTCCTAATTCTCTGGGGTTTTACAATGAATCTGTGAACAACAGGAGGCAACTCTGCAGGTTTTTCCCATTAAATTCATGCTGGTACGTGCTTGTCTCTATTTTATCTTGGATAATGATAGTTTCCCAGGTGCAGAAGTCAGGTTTTGGATTTAAAATATACATGAGAGAGGTATTTTGGCTAGGAACCCATAGGTCTATTGCTGTGATGAGTTATAAGACGTGATACAGATTTCTTGGAGCCTTTAAATAGTTTTCAGATATCATACAGATATGGCCAGGGAATGAGAAATACCCGTTTCCCAAAGACGTACCGATATCACATCATCACAAATGTGTCCCTTTCTTCAAGGAAAATTGTGAAGACCTGGTGTGAAAAAGGCCAGTTCTAGGCCACTTGAAACAAGGTCTCCTGTCGTGCTGCGGCATCCCTGCCAGACCCCATGCAATCATCATCACCGCAGGATGAAATGGTAAAGGGAACGAGAAAGACTTTGTTTCCAGAACATTGCAAAAATTCGCAGTGGATAATGATGACTGATGCGTAGCAGCGGTAGCATAAGGTCATAGGAAGGAAAAAAGAAACAGCAGAAATATATCAGTGATTGCTTCAAGAAGATGTTGACGACTTCTGGAAAAAGTGCTTGTTCTTATCAGTTACCACTGTTGACGAGCTGAAGGTGAAAGGAAGGCGAGGCATTTTGTAGTGTGACAGCTAAAAAGGGGTTTATTTTGTGGTGTTTCACTTACTGAGTAGGGTGTGGTAAGAGTGTCGCCTTCTCCTAGCAAAAGCAGACGGTACCGTGAGGCAGCAATGTTTTTCCTGCTCCAGGCATTCTGGAGGAGAAGAGGAGCTGAGGAATAGGGGAGACTAATGGAAGTGGGGGGAAATGCAGAGTACTTAGCCCGTTCCAGATGTTCCCAGATGTGAATTTGTCCAGTGGGTAGCAAGTAAGAAAAGAGATATTTACCGATCCTTTGCTTCTCTGATGCCTGTCTTTCTATTAATTTACCAGAGGCAGGTTTAAGTGTAGGACCAGTCAGGACTGAAACCAGAGACCCAACGCATAAACCCCACTCAGTGTCCTGTGCAAAATGAATGAATTAACTGACAATCTGACTGAAGGAAAAATTAAGTTTTAGTAACTTATTGCTTGGGCCCAAACTCAAGGATAGGTGTCTTATTCTCCAAAAATGTAGGGATTATTTCTGTTCTTGCTCTTTATGTGCTTTTTCATATGAAGTCCTAGCTGTACCAACACAATTACTCTAAGTACCCTGTGGGATTTATTCTTAGGAATGGAAATAAGCAGAGCAGCAAATGCATAATAGTCCAGCTCAGTCCTGAGATTTTTAGTCTCTGATGTGAGAAGTGCGTTAAGTTTGGCTGAAGTGTAGATCTGCCTCTAGTTATGCTGTTCATCTGAACAGAGTTTGGACTTTGACTTGTGTGTTGTCTTCATCGCTTCACGCAAAGCATTATAGCAAGTACAGACAAATGGTGATGGAAAATGAAATTTCTACTCCAATCTAAGAAGCCAAAAGCAAATGGGCAAGTGAAAGATATACTTACTGCTGCTACTCGCTGTTCTAGCTGTACAACAAGATTTCATTGCACGAAAGGAGGAAGCTTAAGGGTTAATTCGTTGTTGGTTCTGAGCAATGTATAAACAAGATTTGAGAGTGATGGTAGGTGAACAGTTGCGAGAAGTGATTAATCTAATTAGGCCTTCAGTCAGGGTAAGGCTGAGTGAGTCATATCAGAAAATAATAAGGCAGAATTTTG
Source organism: Ibycter americanus (assembly GCA_035590275.1). Classification (NCBI taxonomy): domain Eukaryota; kingdom Metazoa; phylum Chordata; class Aves; order Falconiformes; family Falconidae; genus Ibycter; species Ibycter americanus. Next base: position 22,743,856 of record JAVJGI010000002.1, read on the forward strand.
AATTTCAGGCCAAGAAGAGATAGGGTAGGACTTGAAGAGCTACTCTGCAAGTCAGTAATAGGCTGGAAGAGTGCAGAAATGCCAGCATTCGGGAGAAATTCTTGTGTACCCAAGGGCTGTGTGTGAGTAATACAGGAAAAAACCAACCCAATAGCATTATCAGGGAAAGGGCAAGGAGGCTGGGTACAGAAGTGCAAGAAGCAATTAAGAGAAAACGTATAACGCTTTGTTCCGGGAAGAATAAGAAAGCTGACAACGCAAAAGCGTTTGGGAAAAATTGCCATGAAACAGAAATGAAATTAGAAATTACATGGAAGTATAGGCAATTAAGAAGCACTCTGAAGTGTGCATGTGTGTTTGTTTATGTGTATCTACACACACATAAATAAGGACAATCAGGTTTCTGAAAGACAGTGAGAATAATCTAATTACGGTGGAGACAAACATTTCCTGGCACCGTAAGTTACTTGTGTCTCTTAGTGCTTTCAGGAGGGTTGCTGGCAAAAGGGCAGTAGAAGAAATAAGCTTTTCATGCGAGGGAAAATGAAATATTGCTAAATTCAAAAGTGCACCAGAAATCTTTAATCAGATCCTGAGTTTAATTTGCAAAGTGTTAAATGTGTTCAGGTGTTATTTCAGGCTCCTGAAGCTGGGTACTAAAGTACCTGAATCTTTGCTAAAAAGTAAAGGAGAACATTTCAGGAAACCTGTAACTTTGTTAAAGTCTGAGTTTGTTTTCCTTGGGAGACAAAAGAAAAAAAAGGAATGGCTCTGCTTCTATAGTCTCCAGGTGATCGTATGTCTGGATGTCCAATTCAAACAAAATCACTAGAGGCATACGATTTCAACTCAAGAGTGACGTAGTAGAAAGAGTTGCTATTTTATATCACTTTGAACTCCTTTGGTGCCATGGAAAATGACCTTTAGCTGGCACAAAAGAACAGATCCTGACATTCTCTCCACCCGTTGCCTTCAGTGGGAATACCTTCAGACTAACAAACAGCTCAGTGTGAGCAAGAATCTCAAAAACAAGCCTTACAATAGATTGAAATCCTCTGATGAGTCAAATTGTAATACTTTCTTTCATTTTTGGCTATAATTTTTTACCACTGAAAAATCTTACTTCAACACAGGCAACATAAAGTGGAAGTCAAAATAGGAGTAGAGATAAATAGTGCTGCGTGAGCCTCCGAGGGATGTCCTAATGCTAGAAATTCTCCTGCAACTTTGTGCCAAAGTATTACTTTATAATCTGTCAACTGTTTAGCCATAATTACAGCTTCTCTATTTTGTCCCTACATGGGAATTTGTTTCTTTTATAATTTTTAATTTCCCAGGAGCTCTCATTAAGGGTTGAAACAGTTTGCGTGATTTCCCTTTATTAAATATACTGAAGAGTCAGCTGTCTTGGGAATAAAATACAATTTCATAATTAGGACTACGTGCTTATTCCCTGTGCTAAATTTCTGCTTTATTCTTATTTCAGTGTCTTCTCTGAAAGTAAACATTTAGGATGGATAAGTAAAGTTGGAAAGAAACAAACCTTATTCCAGACTTTTCTCCCAACTGTCTTATTCTTTCTTACGTAGAGTGTATTTCCTTTTGATTTATTTATACAATTAGTTGGGTAATGAAGCACAGATCTGGAGTGAGTGAGAAATTTTGACCTTGTAGTAAGGGCTCTGCACGATGGCGAAAATACCCTTTTTGCTTTTCAGGGTCTGCTCTTGTCCTTTGTTTTATACCGGTTAATTTCCCTAAGTAAGTTTTTTCTTGATCTAATAAAGATAGAGCATAGCAGTAATGAAGCATCCAGCTGAGCTGAATATTCTTGCAGTGTATCTTTAGTCTTTCTATCAACACTTCTGTGGAGTTCGAATGCTCTTTCTCCTCTAATTTAATATTATTGCACCTTATTTATATTCTGGCATCATCCCGAAAACCCAGTGTAGCCTGTCTGTCCTACTGTGATAATGCTGTGTGTGGACAGTGATCAACATGTGGAAATTACAGTACTGAGAATGGCAGACATTTGCCCAGGGCCGTAAATGGAGGTCAAAAATTCATCTCGCTTAATTACATATTGGTTATACAACCCCCCAGACAGTGTTGCCTCCGTACCTAAACATGATGCTCTTATTCTGAAGTCTTCTTTTTCTCCCTAATAAAGCAGTTGCTTTCGAACCCAAGCTCAAGGCTTTACGTTGTTTCCTGTCATTAGAACTCTGCTAATTCTAATGATCTTCATATCCTACACCCCTTCCCCTGTTGCCGCTTTGTGACTTCTCTTATGCAGATCTGTGTCCTCTCAGCACTTATAGCTGCTTATTTATTCATTCATTAATTCAGTAATACAAAGGGGGATTTACAGTTACAGACACTTCTGATGTGAAAATGGGTGAGAAAAGAGGAGACCAGATGCCTTGAGGACAGCTGCTTTGGTTTTGTTGCTTTATTCTTTAGACTTTTGCACCGAGCATACTTGGACAGTCATGAATAAAAAGAGAGTAGAATGGCCAGAAACACAAGAGAAAAATCTCTAGTGTGTTAGCCCAGAGGCTGACACCTTTTATTATTTGTTTTTAACAACCCGTAACAGGTCAGTGTGTGACACCTGCATTCGATAATCTGCTCTGCTCGGTGAAATCTCCAGCACAAACTTCTACATCAGAGAAGACTCCTTCTGTTTTCAAGTGCCGAATCATTTGGTCCGGGAGAAGCCTGTAGGTAGCAGTAAGTTGAAACAAGCGTTTCAGCTGCCGTAACCTCTCCAGGGGTAAAACACGGTGTGGGGAACGTGCTGTATCGCTCTCTGTACTGCAATATCTATGTGGAAACCGCAGATTTCCTTGCAGCGGGAGCCTGAAGAAAAGGCTGGGTCCTTCAGGAGCGTGTTTTTTTTTTTTTTTTGTGTTACTCCATGAAGAAAGCTGAATTAATTCTCTGTTTCTCCTCAGAGCTTCCCATCTGCTGTGTGGTTGTGAATAACAGCAATGGGGAGAGCCAGAGAGATGCTTTGCTGGCCAGCTGAGAGGGAAAACTCTGGAGTGCAGATTAAGAGAAAGGTTGTACAGCCAGAGCCTTTTCTGCCTTCTCTGCCTCGAGCTGAGACAGCTGGAGCAGGGAGCTCTGATGGATCTACTGGAGGCAGTTTGAGGAAGTTCTCCAGAATTAATTACTCTTTCTTTGGCTTCCCTTGGGTCTGGCTTGCAGCACAGAGTTTTTGCTGGTGACATGTGTGGATAGGCTGGGAATAAATGATATGTCGGTGGAAAGGATTGCTGACACTTTTATACAGCCAGTGGAGAGAATCCTGGAGACTTTCTCACCTGCTCCATTACAACATGAGAACTCTTTCTAAATATATGTACAAATAGCGATTCCGGTGAAGATGCTTTATCCTTTCCTTTAACACTCTCCACATCCATGTGACACACTTTGCATCTGAGATGGTGTAACTTTTTTTTTTGTGAAACTATTTAAAACCCTGGATATGCACGTTTTTCTCCTATGTGAAACTACTAGCTGGTGTAGCTCTGAGTACTCTGCGAACACTTCAGCTTTTCATTATATGTATTACACCCGTGATTTAGTTAGGGTAGGTGATGCATAAAATTTACATATACTTTAATGTACGTCAAGAAAGTCAGTAAATTATTCAGGTTGATCAGAAAGGGATCAAAAACTATTGTCTATCAAACTTAGACGAGTAAGCAGTATCTGCTGCGATCCCTGCAATCTAGATAGTTGCTTATAGAGCAGATTCTAGAGCTATAACTGAGGTGTCCAAGTCCCTTTACAGAGTAAATAAAAGGGGAAAAACTAGAGAATCATTTCAAAGAATGGTCTTATGAGACTTCTGATTCCCAGGTGCTTTTTGGGTGTGGTGGGTGGAGCGTGTCTAGGATCTGTACCTGTAGGATCTCTGCCTCTTTCAAGTTGGATTTGCAGCCTGGAGTCCTTAAATGAGACTAGGGGTCCATGAGCCTTCTAAAGAGCCGAGCAAAGGAAACTCTTCCCTCTTACTCCACTTGCTGAGTTTTCAAATGAAATGACCATCCTCTTGCCCCATCCTTGCCTATCCCTTCCCAGGAATTGGAGTGGAAGATGGGGCTTTTACAGTCACGGAGATTAACTGCAGGTCTCTACAGCCCTTTTCTGTTACAAGACACCACACGCTGCTTTCTGCAGCGTGGCCAGGATTCAGGTTTGCCTGAAAGCTCCTCATAAAGCGCCTTTTAGAGGCAGCTGGCATATGTTCGCTTTCTGCCAGGCAGGTGGCAGATCAGGATCTCACGAGGTCAGGGTGAATTAGGCATGCTTCTCACTGCCCAGCGCACCGCAGAGGTGGCAGTCCTGATGGCAAAACTCACCGGATCATAGATAATTTAGTTTTGTTCATTTAAGACCTCTGAAGATGCCAGACGTCCCCATTCCCACAGTGGAAGAATACTTGTATCCTGTTGTTTTTGTGGGTTCCTTTTAAGTTTAATCATGAGCTTAGTGTTAACTGTTTCAGCTCTCTGATGGAGCTCTCTCACGTGCTTGCAGAGCCTATGTGGCACCTGAATTTCAGTCAGTGAGCTTGCAGCCCTTCGCTTGGGGAGCTTGCCCTAGGATAGCGAAAGGGTCACTGTTAGTCACTTGGTGGCCCTGACTCCTGGGTGCTGCTGCTCAGATGCTTCTTTCCACCAGCACCCTAATACTGCCAGTTAAACCTATAAAATTAACTTCCTGGGTGGCTAGAAGTACTGCTTTCATTACTTCAAAAAACCCATCTCTATCCCTGCTGTGACTATCTATTTACTATCCTAAGGGGACAATGGAGTGATAATAAAGCATATAATTTGCTTGAAATGGTAGGAAAGGAACAAGTGTAATGGGGGTCAGTAACTCTTCCTTTTTACGAATGAAAAATGGCAGTAGTAGTAAAGTGGCAATCACTTAGATTTTGAGATTTATCTGGCTTTTAGATCTGGAAATTGGATTCTGAAGTGCAGAAGTAGATCTGTGTGAATCAGTGCAGAGATCATCAAAACCAGAAAGTGCCCACAGGAGGTATTCTCAGTAATCCTTGTGAAGCTGTACCAGGGGTAGCTACCAACAGCTTCCCATCCCCCTTACTAATGAGAAGAGTATAATTGGCTTTGTAAATTATGTATTAGAGGATGCATCTGCATTCTGCCACGCTTTGCCAAGTAATAAAGCGGTTGCGGATTTGAGTTTTTAGAAGAAGGTATTATTAATAAACAGTAGTTGAACTAGGAAAGCTAAGCTGCCAAGACTCCACAAGCTCAGATGCAATTTTTACATGTGTGTGTTTCAAAGTGGGTCCACAAATCTGTAAGGTCCTGCTCTTACATTCGGTCTGTGTTTTTTGAGGTAAAGGTAGAATGAAAACACTGATGAGCATGCTTAGGGATGTTAAGGAAGAGCCTGTTTGAACCTTGTTCTGCTTAAGACTCGCACCAAGCAGCACCGCATTGCATGAGCAACCGCATTAAAATTATACTTAAAGTAGGAAAATTGTCACAGTTTTCCAGTCTGGCATCACTTTTAACAGGAATGTCAAGAGTAGTTTTTGTGATGAGCATGCTGAATGCTTATATTAAAGGCAACATTAAAATCTCTGGTATTTTCTTGTTAGCCTCTTCTCCTTTTGATGCATTGGATATACGGGCTTGTAACTGTTGCCCTTTAAATAGTGGCATGTGAAACTGAAAAGAAATGTCTGTTCCTTTTACTGTCAGATGCATAAGACACTAAGAACTAGAAAAAAAAAAGTCAATAGTAACATGCTAACGATTGTCTGGAAACACATTATAAAGAATAGATATTTATAAGCATTCTCTAAATTGGAAGGGAATAGTGTGTATGGTCCTGAATATATAAAACATTAAGGCAATTAGATATTGGTTAAATGCTGGAGTAAAGCTGAGGCATCTGGTAACTGCAAAACTGTTTATTGCTAGACATATTCCAATGAAGTGAACATTACTCTTGAAAAGATAAAAGAATACAATGAGCTATAACATAAAGTAGAAAAAATATTGTTTGTTTATTTGTTTTTTTTTCCCCTCCCCTAAGGTTGAGTAAATGTGGCGTTTCTATTTTCTTAGGCTATCCAGTGACTTAATTTAGGGGAATAAAAAAGATGAATTATGTTGGGTCTCTATCCTCTTTGCACAAAATCATCCAGCAACCGAATCTATTTAACTGAACTACAGTGTCCAGCTCAGTATAGAGACCTATAGCACGTCCACCAGGAAAATTAAATCCAAGCAAATAAACACCCTCAGGGATTTCTGTTTAGCTCACTTCCATCACCTCGGTTTTACAATAAGGAAAAAAAGAATTGAGAGGAGAAATACAAAGGACACAGCAGTGGTAGTGCTTAAAAGGTAAGGCGTCATTACTAGTAGCGAGGTGTTTTAAAGAAGGCCACTTTAGACTCTGGCTGGTTGACAGTTGCCCCATTCCCAATGAACGCACTACTCCATCTAAAGTAGTTCAGATGTTCTCACAATTGACTTCCAGCAATAGTACATCTTTGGGTTCTTCAGTTAAATATTAATAGCACTTCTTGGAATAGTTCATGCAGTGTCTTATGCCCATGTTTCTGTTACCTGCTTCATTCTTCCAGAGACATAAAATGTCATGATGAGTTACTGAGACTTTTGTATGGGGGATTTGCGTGGATGTTCTTCCTTAGATATACCTGTAGTACCTGGGTTAAGTACTTCTCACCTTCCATCGCGTGAGCAATACATACAGGAAGAAATTCCAGAAATAAGTGTACAGCATCTACTTCTTACAGCAGCGTTTTAATATTGCGTCTGTGTATCTTGGTGTAAAGACTTGGGTAGCCCATGATTCCAGAGCATGTCTCTGTCACAGTCCAGCCACAGGCTCTCCAGAACGGTCTTTTGCAATTTCATATTGCTCGCTTCTGATTTTAATTAGGAGAAATTCTTATATACTATATAAGAACTGCATGCAAAAGCCTTAAAGTAATTTACATTAAACTTCTGCCTTTGTCTCTGTACATGACTGGTACATTCTGACCCATTCTGTTTGTGAGCAAGCTAAAAACTGTAGAAAAATATCACAGTGATTGCTGAAGCAAGCTTTGTGCTGTGGTTTATGCTCACTATTCATAATTATCTTTCTGTGATTAGTCACCTGAATGGCATTCTGTTTTTCTTCTCCAGTTTGGATGATTAGAACTGTAAGGGAATACGGAGTGGTAAGGAAAATAAAAATTTATGGGACCAAAATTCATTTGTCACAGCAAGGTTTAGGGACTATGCATTATTATTTCTCCTTTTGAACAGAGACTCATGGAAAAAAAAAGGGAGGTAATTGAAATTCAAACTTAATTTTCTGTACGAACAAAACATAATTTATCCAAGCATTAATATTAAGAAAAGGGAGGGAAAGGACATAATAAAGTGATAAATCTGATTTTCTAATTAATCTAAATGTTGAGAACTATATCTCTGCACTATAAACCTGACTTTTGTTAATAGCACAGAATAATGATGTTTCAGTCACTGAGGAATCATTTTTTTTTCCTTACTTAAAAAGCAACAGTCTTTTTTTTGGGGGGGAAAAAGATCTAATAAGAAATTAAACATGAGGAAATCTGGGGAAACAAGGACATGTAAGTACTGATATGATCTTTTCCATCACAGAAGCATTTTCTGTTTGGGAGCTCTTTCACATACTCTCCTGCTACTTCCCCCCCACCCCATTCTTTGTCTAAAGTTCTAATTTCTTGTTTCACGGCAGTGAATAAAACTGGGAGCAAAAGTATGAATAGTGAATTCAAAGCAGCTGTACCAGCAGCTATTCATTCTGAAGTTAGCTACTGTTTCGTGGCATTTGCTTTAACCCAAATGTTCTCACCCTTACTTACAGGCCAGTCATTCCTACTGGTCCAAACATGCTATGTCTCACCTGGCTGTAGAGATGGACCTAAAAGATGGGCTACACCACCTCCTCGGTGGTCGCTCTGTTTTGTCCTCTGCTGTGGCAGGTTGAGCCTGCAGGAGACGGGAAATGTGAGGGCAGCAGTTATTTGAACAGTTTCATAAGGCTTTTTAAATTAACCACTGTGTATGCAGATAGAGAGACAATTATAGTGAAACGGCAATTGGAATGAAAGCTGAGAAGCACTTACAGAAGTTGTTCGTCATCTGAGCAGAAGCAGAGCTGGTAGGTTTGCCTCTCCCAGTTCCAATAGAGCTATTACAGCCTTGTCATTATACGATGTAAAACTCTCCCTTGTACAGCTTCGTCTTCCTGGTTTCGTTAGCATTTGCAAATACGTAGAGCGATGCTATTGTGTTAGATCAGTTCATTGCAGTCTCCATTTTTGGACTGTTTGCCTAGGGTTTGTCTTTATTCTTTGCCTTCACAAATGAATACTGCCCAACGTTATTACCTTTGTCACGTCTTTCTCTGTTAGATCACAGTGACTGTCACTTCTTTTTAATCTGAAGAGCTGTTTTGGACAGTGGAAGAAAGTGGCTATTATGTTTCACACAGAACCAATTTGGAATTTGGTTATGAAAAGATTTTAGTGAAATAGTCTCATAACACAGGAAGGAGATGAGGGAGAAGGGAAAACTGGGTGAAAAATATAGCTGCAAAATCAACGTTATAAGAAGAACGTGTATTGGCAATTATACGTGGCGTGCGATGTGTTCTGTAAAAATGAGCAAATAATTTGCAATGAATAATTCAGTTTACTAATTTGGCTGTTGATCACTCTGTGGAATATTTGCAAGAAGGCTGCAATGTCCTTGAATTGTAACTGCATGGGAATAAGGTTTCCCAAGAAAAAAAAATAATAAAGTTCAGCATTCGTTGCATAGACAATGCGAAGGATGCTTCTGTAGGCTCCTTCAGTGAGGGTAACACGTACTGTTATTGAGCTTGTCTGAGTTTATCCTTCAGTAGGATGTGGCCGAGGTAAACATGGGAAAAGAATGCTTGAAATCAGTGTGTTTATTAAGAAGAAAGAAACCCCAGAAACATTATGTAGAATTTCCAGGTTCTAGAGTTATAACTTTTTTATGTTGAAATAAAAAGGGAAAATACATTGTGGGAGCTGGAACAAAGAACTCTGCTAATTAGCAGCAGTAAAAATAGCTGTGCCTTTCTTTGGAAAGTAATTGTATGCAAAACCAGAGCTTGTATACAAAGGGATAATTAACACAGAAAATATATAATTACATACAAAGGAATAATTAAATCTGCAGTCTTAAATGTATTATAAACAACTGTTACAAGAAATGTCTACATTTCTGGCGCCAGTAGGAACAGTAAGTTTCATCATGCATCTATTCAAGCTCATTTGTAACTGGTGCTTTTCCTCTTAAAAAAGAATAAAAATAAAAATGGAGGAAGGAAGTTTCCTGTAGGAAGGGAACGAGGCACCTTAGCAAGGTTATGTGAGATGAAGGGGAGTGGCACTGTCTGCAGCTTGGTCTTTCCTCCTTGGTGGTGTAAAGCCTTTACTTTGGTTGGTAGTAAAGTCATCTTAAAATGAACTACCAGTGCATACAGAACCTACCGTGAGCTGTACCACTCTCAATGGGAATTCCAAATCACGCTGCTGTCAAAACTCCCGAACTTTGTGGATCTGGAGCCATGTCTTTACCTGACAAAATCAGTCTGGTCCTGGGAAGAAGGAGCCTCCCACCCTGCGCGGGGCTCTGCCCTGCTGCTCCTGCCACCAGGCTGCAGCAGGTCTGCGGGGGGCTCAGCTCGGCGCAGCCCAAGGGGCAGTCAAGCACTTCAGCAGGTACTTTAGGTTTGTGTCTAAAAAATATGCTGAACTCTGTGCCTGTTTCTGTGGACTAGAGCCTGGATGGTCAGAGTTTTGCCTGACGGAGCCCTGCAGGAAAACGTGTCAGTTGACTTCTTGCAGTGAAGTGAAAGAATTCCAGGCAATTCCTTCTGAACAGAATGTCCATATGTTAGGTTTCACTCAGCTGCAACAAGCGGCTCTGTGGTGTGCTTTACAATGTGCTTTATGTTTTAGATCAATCCATGGCGTCATTTGCTGATTATAATGGGCAAAGAAAGCTTAATCCCTTCGTGAAAGACAGAAAATGACTGTAATAAAAACCCAAACCACCTCCCAGCTAAAATTTTGAACGTTTAAGTAAACCATTCCTGGAGAATATTGACAAATATTAAAAATATTGATAGATTAGAATGTCGGAAGATTAAAAATCGTGGGACTACTCATAAAAAAGGTGCTGGAGTGAGGCCTTAATTCATTCAGTCAGAAAATGAGCTTCGATCTGTAAGATATTTAGGTACCCAATTTCAATTGGATTAATGAGAGTTAGAAGCATGAAGTTGACTTAGACATCTTGCAGTACTGAGGTGTTTGTGAACTTTTGATTCAGTAATCTCTGGATATCCCTGGACAATTTAGTTCAATACTTTTTTTTTTACCTGAATATCTTTGAGTCCCAGAAACATTATTCTCTCTTGAAATCATTCTTCACCTAAGCCTCTGATGGAAAAATAAATGAAATTGTCCCTTCTGATTCTCTCTTTAAATCTTTATTGTAAGAATGAGTTATTACCCAGTTTACTGGGTAAGTTACGGGGTTGAATGGTATGTGTTTGTAAAGTATTCTGTTCATTTCTTGGTAAACAAACTACAGGAAAGTAATGGGGAACTACAGGGAAGTAATAGTTCAAGCTAGGAGAGTCGAATAGATCAAATGGAAAATGCCCCAGATTAGCTGTATGATCGTATAGGATTACAACAATTTTTTGAAAATAGCTATGATGTAGGTAAACAGGCCACATATTAAATGTGCAAGGCAAAGTACATTTTTTTTACTATTACTAATAATCATGTATACTTCTCATTAAACATTCATGAGACGAAGGTCAGCTATAGAAGAGAATCCTTATTAAAGCTTTCCTTAGGGCTCAAACTGACATGCCGATAGGGTTTCCTCTCATTTCTGAAGCTCTTCGTATGACCAAATTCAAGATAAACCAATGATCTGTGTGTTCTACTTTTTCAAGTTTGATCCTGAATAAGTATGCTGCATTGGACTGGGACCTCAAACAGGAATAGCAATGCTAAAACTGTGAAATTACTGCATGGCAAGGTTGTGATACTTTCACTGTTCACAATTTTTACTGATATCAATGTTGCTGGATCCAGCCCCAAATCTCTATAAATTGGATGAAAAAAATATTAAAATGCTTTTGTATGATACTATCTCGCAGTGCTTTTGCAGGAGGTAAAATACTTATTTTTAACTAGCTAATCAATGTTTCACGCTTCAGTTTGCAGATCTATAAAAGTAGTGATGCCACAGTATTGATGCTGCATCAGCAAGATTCTAACGCAGATATAAGCCCCCTCAAATTGCAGCTACAACCTGAAAACCTTCAAAAGGCTTCGGTTGTGACAGTATGGCTGTTAGAAACCAGAGGTGGCTCCTACAAACACTTGATTTGGATGCAGTGTTTGCGCAAGAAGATTTAGTGGAAGGTCAACTTAATTTCATAAGGTGTTATCCAAAACCTTAAAGTCTGCTCTTCAGTTCCATAGCTTGTATATCATTTTAATAGAGGTCAGCTTCTACAATAAATAAAAGATGAACGGGCTTCTGGGGAATAAATGTGTTTGGGAGACCGACAAACAAAAGTAAACACATACAGTAGAACTTGCCCCGGGGAGAGCGGAAGTGCCTAACTTGTTCTTTATTAAAAACAAAGTGGAAATATTGGCAACTGAGTGATGTGGGAGGGATCTCTTTGTTGCTTTAGTGTCCAGATGTACATTAAAATAACTCTGTCCAGAGTCTATAAATTTTGGGACAGACATTTCAAATACTCAATGCAGAATTGCAACTGCAAATGAAATTCTGTGGAGAATGAAAACTTGCGGATTCCAGTTTGATGGCTTGATCTTGGACAACCTTGTTTTCCAAGGAGACCAGTATGATCTCTGATTGACCTCGTTTTCCTGATCGGGCCTTAGAATAGAGCTTTGACTTTTTAATGATGTACCAAAATGCAGAGTTCTATGTTGCTGTGACTGAACTTGGAACAGGCTAACAGTTTAATGTACATAGCTTTATTTTGATCTGAAGCGTGATGTTCTGGGATGACCTTTAATTACACTTCCGTGAAGAAGCTCCAGTAGGAAACGGAATCACCAAAAAAATCACCTGAGTACACTGTGACAAACTAAACATAACTAGAAAATAGTTGTCAGCTGCAACTAGGAAACTGTCAGCCAAATTCAGCCCAATACCATTTACTGCCGCGTTTCTCTATTTTCTACTTGGAACAGGAACCTTAGCAGAAATCCGAAGGTTTGCTGCTAAATGAACTTCTGCTGCCCTGTAACAATCGAAGCAGATTCCAAGTACTTAGATCTTACAATTAACAGTGAAATGTGACTTTTACCTGCCTGACTTTGGAAAACGCAGAACAGCTCCATTCTAGGGGTCTGAGTATCAAGTTTGTTTACATGGTCGATTTATTTCTCTGATACTTTCAGTGAAAACTTGATTTATGAAATCTTGATTCAGGGAAGGACTAAATATGTCTAAGTCTAAGCACTGGAGTAGTCTTAACCTCCTCACAACTACTGCATGTGTTAAGTGGCATAAATAATAAATTTATAATTTTGTAATAAATACATTTACACATTACTTATTTACCACTGAAAGACAGTAAATTCAAAGCTTTAGTTCCTCTTAGTCTGAACCAAAACACTCTGTGATCTCAGTGGTGCTGAATGCTTACCTGATACCCTGCCATACTAACAGCATGTTGGACAGATTGGTTTTGTTTTCATCTGAAATGTTTCGTGTTCCAAGCTGGGTGGTGACTGCCCATGATTAGTACATTCCTCCTGCTGCATTTTTCATGTTGTCTTCTGCTTTCCAATGCTTTCTCTCAGTTTCAGGCTATCATTCCAAAACCTCCCCTTTCTTTCTTGGGTAGGTTAGGGATCTGCTCCGTGGTGTGGAGTCACTTGGCTTTCCTCGAATGTATATATCCTCTTACATTCTATAGCTTTAACAAATTTGTGCCTTGTAAAATCAAAGAAAGCCTGTTTACTTCAGTGGACTTTGGATAAAATTTGGAGTGTACTTCCTGCTTCTCCCACAAAAATGGGTGCTACCATTTGTGGATTAAAGGATGTCTCTGCTAATTCTGGCCTCCCTCATCATAAGCAGTGATGGTACCTGGATGACTGAGACCTTGCTCAGGGCAGGGTTTATGTCTGCAAGGACTTGCATTTAAATTATTTGAGTGTGAGGTTTGGAGTCAAATACTCCTAGTATCTGTCCAAACTTTACGCTGGATGAGGTTCTAGACCTCGCAGGACAGCAGGTGATGCTGTGCTGTTACCAGCCTGCTTCTGCTCCCCTTCTGTCTCCACTTTAAAACGCTACCCAGCTTTCCACTCATCTTTTAAAACGAGAGAGATCAAATAGTCACAAAGTACTCTTAAAAACAGAAGAATTTTTTGATGAATGGGTTTTCTGCATTGTTGCAGAGTGCACTTTCAAGTGGTGTGAAATGGGTGTTTTCCAGCACCTTTGCTTCCTGCCCAGGCCTGTCATGGAGCTCGGGATGCAAAGGGATGCACCAGGAGTGTAACTTGGTGCCTAGCCAAAGCAGAGTATTATCATCAGCTTTTCTTCTTGAAACTCAAAATAGTTTTCCTCAAATCCTTACCTTGCTCTATGTAATCTGTAAAACCAGCTGACGTGCCTTCCTCCAGCTGCAGCAGGCAGAATTATTTGCATCCTGAATTGCTAAAGGATTATATTGTTTTAAAATAGAGTAGGTAATGTTATCAGAATGTGATTTAAACTTTCATTTTTTAATATATCTCACTGTATGCAGTTCTGATATTACAAAATGTTACTAAAATGTCATATTACCTTTAATTATTACTGATAACTATTCCAGAATTCCAAAGATAAGACCATAGCCTTTCAAAAATAACGGAGTATAGCGAGCTTTATTTGTACTTGTCTGGCTTGTCTTTTTTTTTCCCCCCACAATTCATAACCTGTCAGCCAGTGAGATGAGAAAAATATGTCAAATACTCCATAGTAATTTTTAACATTAAAAAAACCCATCATATTTGCACCTTGAAGGCAATCTATGTTTCCAGCTGGGATGGGCTACAGTGTTAACTGAATTGAAGTCACATCTATAATATATTAGTAAGCTAATAAAAATTCATAAAGAAAACTAGTTCCCTTCTTGCGATGTAAACATTACCAAATGCACTTTACCACATACATCTCTATGGAAACAATTAGAATTTGATAACGAAATCTCATGCCTGTATACCTTTCAGTTTTTGCTTCACTACCCTCTTACTCGAGAAAAGACTAGAAAATAAATATTGGAATCTGTTTAGCAGCAACTTAGTGTTGTGTTTTCTCTAAAGAAAATTTTGCCCGATAGTTCATTATTTCTTTAAACCACCAGTCAAGCTGCTAGACCTGAAAATTGAATGAATACGTTTATAAATTAATGTAATTTTTTACAAACAAGAGTAAGATCATCTGTCGTAACTGGTGAACTAAAGCGTTTGAAACTTGTGAACTATTAGCCTAAAAAGAGCAACGGTACCTGGGCTTCAAGATTTCAGATATTTTACATATCAAAATGATTAAGGAGGTAATTAGCAGGAGAAAGCGCTGTCAATACAGAGGGGTAATGGGCTATATGGAATCGTTCTGACTCCCAGGCCCCACATGGTCTTTCAGATGTGAGAGGCCAGTCACAGAAGGATGTTCACACTTTTCGTTCAAAGCCGCAGATGAGGTAGTGTTTTCTGAGCTGAAAAAGGTTACTGTAATTCCGGGTGATAAATTAGGTTCTGATAAAGACTAATAAAAACGGTTCTATAGCTATTTAAAGCTAAGGAAATAGCTAAGAATCCAGATGGGAATTAGCCAAAGGTAGGCTTCAGTGGCTAATTAAGCGTGATCCGGAGAACTTTGCAAAGTGTGCAAAACCTTCCTGCAAACAGCCGGCACGTGAGCTCCATGGCCGATTGCACCGGATCGTTAAAGCTTTGTAACGACCGCCCGGAGACCTGTTCTGCATGGACTTACAGACGGAGGCATTTCAATTCCGGAGCTCGAGCTGAACGCGTGATGAACTTTTCTGTCAAACGCCTAATCCTGTAAAGCTGTTACTATGGACATCTGATGAAAATCCACTCAAGTGGATGAGAGACTTTTAGCGTTGAGGTCTGAGAGGAAGGCTGAGCGCTCTGTAGCGTTTCCATTTTATGAAGCTTATTTTATTTAGTTATCCAATCCTACTAAAGCACTGAACTGGGCACTAGACAGGTTTGTCACTGGGCAAACTGCACCAGTAAGGTGAACAGGTTTTATTTCTAATTCAGAGTACACTCACATTGGAGTTTCAGAGAAAAACAAGAAAAAAATATATTTACAGTTCTGGGATTCTACAGGAAAACTTGTCAATTATTTCATGCTAAAAGGTGGTTAGTGGGGGCAATAGATAGTATGAACTTTTATTTAACTATGTCATGAGTTTATTTTTATCATGTATTAGCATAACATGCCTAAATTTACAAAAGAGAAATGCACACAGTACCAAAGATGGAAAATGACTGTGTTTCTAACCAGTCCTTTCCCTTCAGCTACCATCCACTGATTTTCTTCTGGAAATTTGTGAAAACCTCCACATAAGCACGTCTGTCTCAATATAGAGCTCACCTAGCTCCCAATGTGGGGTGCTGATCTCTCTCTTTCTCTCCTTTGTCCTCCCTCTAATGCAACCAACATATTTTCATAGATTGTCCTTAAATTATCTCAGAGATAATACAGAACTTAAACCCAAGCTATAAGAAGTCTGAGGGTTTTTTCTTGTTTGTTTGGTTTTTTGTTTTGTTTTGTTGTGGGTTTTTTTTTGTTTTGTTGGTTTTTTTTTTTGTTGTTGTTGTTGACATTATACCAAATAGCCTGAGAGGAACTTTTCACCAATGTAGAAACCTATAGAAACAAATGAGGCTTTTATGAGACAGAGGAAAGTCAAAAGCAATTGCCTGGGTAAATTTCCACATCTTTTTATCCATGGCAGGCAAAAAAAATCAAGCAATTAAATATTTACATTTTTTAAATTATTTTAATGCTGCATATCTCTGTCTCTTAGAATTATATGGGAACATAATTCAGTTTTGTTCCAGTGGGTAGTATGAGTTAGCTGCATTTTGCTTTGTTTAACTCTAACATAGTCTACTAATAGGATGCACAATAACAGTGGCAAACATATAGTGGGACTGGAGATTTGAAGCATGTTTCTTTTCAAGCCTCTATGTATTAGCTCAATGATATTGCTCTTCAGTATTGACACTGAGCAACAAAGAAAGTCTTATTTCTTTTCTTGAGTTTTCTTCTAGGAGTCTAAATTTTAAAGAGGAAGCCAGCTTTGCCAAAAAATACAACTGAGAGTAGCTGTATGTGGACTGAAAACCTTTTAAATCTCAAATGATGGTTTTTTTTCTCTCATTTTATGCGGAAACTGTATTTGAAAACTAGCTTATGTAGCATCATTTTGTCCTCATTTTGTGTTCTGCTGTGTCTTAACAGGAGGGCTTTTATGGTAACGATGTGGCAGCAGGCTGAGCAACTCCTGGGGTCTGGATTACAAGTGTAGATGTTAGTCTGAGACGCTCTGGTCCAAACCAAATGTCTGCTTATTTCTATGGATGAGCTCTGAGAATTGATGAGGCACTTGCTTGGCACTGATGCAGATTATGGACACTTTACTGTTACTGCTACTTGTAATAGAAAGAAAAGCTACTTGCACAAATAATTCCTCTGACCAGAACTACCTGCATGACTTGAATGTGGAAGACATTCACAGCTGAATTATTAGCTGCATGGATGCAAGATGACTGCATATGCTGTTACTCCCTCTTGCAGTGTTTATCTAGGGAGCTCAAAACTCCATCAGATCATTGTGCTGCTGGTGCTCAGCTCAGCTATCTGTAAATGCATCTAGACACCTTGTTTTCCCCACTTTTCATAGAACCATCAACTTTTGAGAAGGTCACCTTGTTCTATTCAGCTGAGACCCTGGCATAAGGAAGCATTCCTGTTTAAAACAGTGACCTGATGTTTTGTAAATAGATTTCATTTGGGGGTTTTTCCTAATGGGAATGTAAACATGCTGTGTCACTTTCCTGAAGGACGGATGATCTTTATAGCTTCTGAGAGAACTGGGAATTGACCTTAGGAAGTTATTATGTTGCTGTAATAGAGATGGTGCTCACTTAGGAATTTTCTCTGAGATGCTGCTGCTCAACTACCAGTGTTATACTGCTTCCCCTTTCCATTAAAATAAAAGACTCAGTCTGGCAGACATTCATTAGCATAAACCTTTGATCAGTGTAATTATCTCTAGACAAAAAATTAGTTCTTTTTTTTTTTTTGCAAACTAAATGAGCAGAACATTATCAATTCAAAAAATGTACCCCAACCTAATTTAAAAACTGTACGTAAAGTGCTGCAGAATGCTGACAAAGTAATCCTCTTTCTTAAATCCTCTTTCTGTCACTGATTTGTCACAGGTTTGTTTTCATCAGTCTCATAGTCAAGGTGAACCTTTACTTCAAAGATATTTTTTTTCTTCTTTTTTTAAAATGACCTCCCCCTCCCCCACCCCCCCACTGGTAAATTCGACTCCAGTTCTGGAGCAAATTCAGTGAAGTCATGAATGTTACATCAGGGACAAACTTGACCTCATATTCCTTGTACCACTTGATACACGTCAAAGTAATGATGATTAAGTGAACATATAAAAATAAAACACCTTTCATTTCAGTGTTCAAACCCTTCAGGTAAGCCTTATTGCTTTAACAAGTTGTCGTCTTACGCTATTTGAGCGGAAAGAAAAAAGCAGGAAGAGCGGACTATTTAATTATTTTTTTAAAAAAGGTTTTGGAGAGTAAATTTGGATCACTAAATAGGTGCTGAAAAGAGCTGCTTTCAGTTCTGTTTTTAATCTCCGCTTACAGACATGTCTCTCAAAAAAAAAAAAAAAAAAAAAAGGAAAGAGGCTGGTTTGTGAGCTTCCTTCTCACAATAAAGTGTGAAGTGGATTTAATTTAAAACCTTTGAATCCTTTCCCCACCTTTTGTCACCTTTTGGGCCACTTGCTTATTTAAGTCTCTGAATCTAACTGCCTGTATGCTGAAAGCATATATTTATCAAAATGCTGACCATTATTCTAAATCTTTGTGTCGCATACAGCTTTCCCATACTTAAAAAATTAAATCTTGTGGTTTTTCTTGAATGCTTGACGTTGCGCACCTGCATTCGTCTTGTCTTGCAATGTGTTTCTTATGATCAGTTTCTGAGGCTACTGGATTTATTGCCCAAAAAAGTATGCATTTTAAAATTAGAACATGTGTTTAGATGAGAATAATATATGAATCTCTGTTTAATGATTTTGGTTCCACTGTCCTGGTATGATTTAGGAGATCATTTAACTTAAAATATTTCTAGAGACAGAGGTTTCACAGCTTCCCTGCTCAACCTGTTCCATTGTTGAGTTATCCTCATTATGAAAGTGTTTTCCCTACGTCCAGCTGGAATTTCCCTTGCTGCAAATTGCAGTTATGGTTTCTAGTCCTTTCACTGTGTAAACCCAAAAAGGCTCAGATTCCACTTTCTCTCAAACAGCCACTTGATAGTTGAGGACATCGGTCACATCCAGCACACATGTGCCCTCCTAAGCCTCTTCTCTAGGTGGAACAAGCCCAGGCCCCTCAGGCCCTGCTAGTGCTTCATGTGCTCCAGCCTTCTCTTGGACTCACCACAATGTATCAAAGCTCACTTTTTTATCTACATTTGATTTTTTTTTTTCTGCTTTTAATTGGTTTATTAGCGTTCTGAAGAGCACTTCCTTGAATTTCTGAGGAAAAAGTCCATTAAAATGTCTTATAGCGGATAGTGCCCATATTTTATTGAATACTTAGAAAAATCTATATTGTATTAATGAAGTGTAATAATTAAGCATAAGAATAATCTGAAAGCCCAAGTATTTGTTGTACTGAACTACTCTGTTCTTCACTAAATTACAACAGAGTAGCAAATTCTAAATCTTCAATATAAAAATAAAACTCAGTGACTAATCTACGACTTCTGCAGAGCTGAACCGGGCAGGTGTGGAGTTTTAGGGGAAAGAAAAACTGTGAAAATTTCTTTTTTTTACTCTTCCATGACAAGGCTGACTTTCTAAATGTTACCTCTTTCATGAAAGCTTATGTTAAGAACAGAAAGTATGCAATCTTCTCTCCTTGTCACTGTCTCTGGTAGACGATATCTTTCACAAGTCACATTATGGAATTTCTGGGGGGGGAGAAAAGGCAACAAATATGATGGATAAGTGCTATGACACTGCAAACCTGTTAACTGTCCTCCCCTCCACTTTTCTAACATGATTGAAGTCAGGAGCTTTAGGTTTCACTGGTAATGAGATGTAGTTTAAGTAGGCTGTTACCACAGATTAAAAAAAAAAAAAAGACATTTTGTTTTGAGGCCAAACAAACCTTGTGTCAGTAAACAAATTTATCTCTTTAAAGTCTAGCATTGGAGCTGCATAAAAGAATTTAAAAGAATGAGTCATAAATCAGAGTATTAGAGCCAAGCTTTTCTGAAATGACTGCTATTTGTACGTCCTTCAGAATTTGCTTTTTTAACGTATTCATTGACAACCTCAGTTCGGTTTGTATTACTGAAAATTTTGTTCTATATTCCTTTTCAGTTTCAGCTTTCTCTGTACATAAATTAAACAGCAAGAAAATGTATGTCATGGCCACTGTTACAACAAATCAGTGAAAGTTCCTCGTAGCGGTAGTCCAGCTGTGGACCTGATTAAACAAAAAAAGAATTTAGAAGCTTTTTTTTCAGATAAATACAAATCTTCAGTAATCAAAAGTGTGAAAAATTTCTGGAATCTCTGTAGCTGTGGAATTTCAATGTCCTAAGTAACAGCACTGACGGAACTATATTAAGCGTGCTTTTGCAAATAAAAATTACTTTTTAAATTTCCAACTGTTTTTAATTAAAAAGCTTGGAAACTAAGCAATAAAACCAAAGACCTTCAAAAGGCAGGGTTTTTTTTGTCTATCTTAAAAAAATAATGATATAGGTCTGGAAAAGACATTCTGGGTTATTGAGTTCTGGCCTCTTCTGCTCCATTTTCAGAGGTTGCTTCAGTATTGCAGAATCTCTTATTTCTCTAAAACACATGTAAAATGTTTGAACAAAGGAGTGAGTAAAATAAATGTTTACTTTTATCTGATCTGCATTCATTATTTAACGGTACATAATTTCTAAAGATATTTCTGCGAAGGGAAGGCCCATATACTATTTAAAACCATGTGGGCTCTTTTTGTGTTCTAGTGATTAGTTCAGTAAAAGATTTGGTCTAGGAGATCAAATGTGTTACAGACCTACAGAGACTGGTTGTAGACCTTGTTCTCTACTTTGTAAAGAATATACGGAGGAGGCAAGGAAAGATTTACCAGGGATTTGCAAACTGGGAGTGGATTGGAATTACAGCACTGAAATATAGTTTTTATTATATTATTGCTAGAAACAGGCGTAGAAGCTAAGAGCCTAATGCAATCTGAATTTAAGCAGGAAGGAGTCTCACTTATTTCCATGAGAGTTGTTTCCACCTGCATCGGAGCTGTGTTTGCTTATTTGGCTTTGTACTATTGACACTTACTTTCCTTGATCTTGCTTCTCACACAGCAGAGAAAAACACAACTGTAGGGGAGAGTAAAAATCATCTCTCTAAACAATTGTGGTGTTTTTTTGATATACTTGGGAAGAGGAAATCCCGAGTAAGTTTTTCATATGAATTGGCCAGAATTGCTGATTATCATAGAGTAGTCATGATTTTGGAAAGCATTTAGGAATGTTCGTAGTTCTAAGCATGTACTTCAATCCCATTGCTGTTTTTTGAATGCAAATTTTCAGGCACATCTTTAGCATCAGTGCTGTCAGGGAAGTGCATTATGCTCAGTTTCTGCTATTTTCAGTAGTTTTGACCTGAAATCCTTCCTGGGTTGGTTTGGTTTTTTTTTAGTTTAGTCTCTTTTGGGCCTGATGTGTTGCTTAGGGCCATCCAGAGTGCAGTTTTCCTTTGATCTCTGGGCTGAAGCGCAGGGGCTGTGCATTACGCACAGAAGAGCCTTATCTTTGCGGAACAGTAATTTACAAACTCCAATTTGTATCCCTGAATATCTTGGAGAAAGATCACAGAGCTGAGCACAGGTAGGGGTGACAGGGAAGGGAAAGGACAGCTTGAATCCTGCCTAGAGAGCAGCAAAACGCGTTTGAAGCAGCCTGCTGCGAGTAGCAACTCCCTCACTAGTCATCCATGGTGAAATAGCTCCTGATAAAAGACTAGAAAAAGCTGAGCGAGTCCTCAAATGGGTACAGAGTTCGGATAAACAGAACAGCACTGTGGAATGTGGATCCACGGAGGGGGCAAATGGAGCCGGCAGGCTCGTCCGTGTGCCCAGGCGAGCTGAGCATAAGCAGTCCTGGCCCAGGAGCTGTATGGTTACATGAGAAGAGCTCTACACGGGCCGTGTTTTCTCTTTATAACCCAAGTCTGAGGATGTGGGTGAGAAGCAACAGGGAGGAATCCTCCCCCACAAACTGGGGGAGATTTATGGGAAGGTGTTTTCAGGAGGGGCTGCAGCAGCACCTGTGGTGCTGTGACTTCTCTTCCCGTGGCAGCCCATACTGGTTCCACATACTGTCTGGGGTTTGGGCACCTCGCTTGCTTTGCATCCTGCCCTACTGATACTGTTTTCTTACCTTAACATATGCATTGCTTATTTAGATTATACTTATCCTTTTGATGAAGAAATACCCATATGAAATTTGTATCCAAACGTTTATGCGAAGATGTAAAATATTTTTTCCATGTTATTTGTTCCCTGCCAGGATGATGTGCATAGATTAAATAAAATATCCTGTAGTTCATACTGGGGATGAGGGTTTCAGACATACTTAATATTGTAGTAACTCTGCTTTTGCCTGAAGAACTTTTTAAACTCTTTCTTATAAGCGGCAGAATTAGGACCATCACGACATTTTTCACAATTCTTACAGCTGAAGTCCTTGTTTATTAGCAAAAAGTCACAGAATTAGGTCTGAGCCTTCTTCAACAGAGACTAAATTGGACCCAGTTCCAGTTATATCTCTGGTGAGTTAATCCTATCATGAAAGAAATAAACGATAAATCAAGTCAGGTATGATTATAATCAGCAGTATGTTTAATAAATCAAACCAGCCATGCTAATCCAGGAACATAAGTAAGGGGATAAAGATTTTTTATCCTGTAAAGCATTAAATTTACAATATGTGGTTTCTTACGCAAAAGCAGATCTGTGAACTGCTTAATTCAGAGCTGTGTATGCTGGGAGGGGGAAGTGGTCATCAGCTCTCTTCTGCTGTTGTTGCTGTTCCCATATAGAGCAATCCATTAGCATTATCGCTTTGCGTAACACTTTCTCACATTTATAATTTTGGAGCCAGTTTCTTAGATTTGTGCTGTGCTTTAAAATGGTGTTCAAATCTTGTCCTTCTGGGTAGAAAGAAGGATGTAAACTTTTCTTTTAAGTGATCATAAAACACTTCTGGTTTTCTATTTCAAAATGTTTTTGATTAGAACTATAGTATGACCAAAACCGAACCGCAATTTCCCAAGAGACGCTGCTGAACCTTCAGATGACAGGCTGATACTTCCACAGCAGAGTACAGAATTCCCCCCACTGAAAAAGGGAAGGATTGCACAAGAAACCTCTGTGGAAGCCACAACACGTTCGTGTCGGCTGTATAGATTACCTGAAATTGATGTGAAAGATAGCTGGGACTTTTCAAGAGCAGGGCTGAAGATGCTTGAAAACACTCATAATATTAACCGACTTTTAGTGAAAAGCTGCACACTTAACCTTTCCTCACCATCCTGTGTAGCAGACAATGTAAAACAAGCTGTGAAAATGTCAAAGAAGAAAAAATAAATATGAGAATTCAATCTGAGTAGGTTTTAATTGCTTCTTCTGCTAACACCCATTGACACTCAGGATTTTTTTTAAGTTATCATATAGTGAAATTTAGAGCAACAGATGCAACAGTAATTCCATTCCAATATTATTCTAGTCAAGTGCTCAGTTTTCATCAGACAGCAGTCACACGGTGTTTTGCTGCCTGCCTGTAGCACAGGGTACTCACAATGATGGAGTACTCCTTTTTGTAAGGTATTAAGCAACAGTGTGTGTTTTCAACTTGGTGGGATTAATGGTGAACTGCTAATTATAAGCACAATTGTTAATTGTTACAGTTTCAATAATTGTGGATGTGTATGGCTTTTACAAGTAGGCTTTTCTAAAAGCAGAGCAATCCCAGCTGTAGGTCAAAGTATTAGAAAAATACCAATTTCGTGGCATCAGCTGTGCATGGGTGGAATGATCTGAGGGAGAGATGCTCTGTTCCGTGCTCTGAAACTCCGTTCTCCTTACATATATTCAAAAATGTTATTTTGGCAGAGAAGGGATGATTTTATTGTAATACTCATCTATTTTTGCTTTATATATATACACTCACATATATAATTCTTGCTTATGCATTTGAAGAACTCATATGTATGACTTCATGCATTTTCTCTCCTTTTCCACGCTTCACGTTTGGATATTTAGCTGTGGCTGCCTCTCAGGTTAAGATCAGTGATGTTAGCTCTTGAAGACAGGGCTGGCGTCTTACACTTTCCACGAGGGAACCAAAAGAAATTTTCTAGTAGGAACTGAAATAATGTCTAATGTAATTAAAGACAAACCTACTACAATTTCCTACTGTCAAGAAATCGGTTTTGTTTTTCCCCATCTTGAGTTATTTCCAGATGACCTGCGCCTACAGCTTATGTAAGAAGCTGATATGCTAGGCAAGCCCAGGGGGGATGAGATCGCAAGGGAAAAGATGGAGTTTTATATTGCTGTTTCTATAATTAGCATATCTGGTAAGCTAGGATACTTTCACAGTTGTCATTGGAACCTGTGAAATCTCCCACTGGAAATGACTAGTCCCTAATTTAGTGAAAAAGGTT
Organism: Ibycter americanus; assembly: GCA_035590275.1. NCBI lineage: Eukaryota > Metazoa > Chordata > Aves > Falconiformes > Falconidae > Ibycter > Ibycter americanus. The sequence continues at coordinate 22,768,045 of JAVJGI010000002.1, forward strand.
TTGCATCAAAATCAACAGCAAAGGCCACAAGATCTCATGGAAGCATCACTGTTTCACAGTTAATACTTTATTCAATCTGTAACTATCGTTTTGGACACGTGCACTCAGATACATATTACATATGTTAAGTACAAGTATGAAGTCATTTTGGGTCATTTGTCTGATTCATTGCCAATTCTTTTCTTTATTTCGGGACCTTTGAGACCAGGTACTTCTGTAAAAGCTCCTTCCTGTTGAGTAGTGCATGAAGGAAATCAATCTCCATTCTTCTTAGATTCTTGCTTTCATAAGCAATAATTGATCATGTTAAACTACTGATATAAAAATAGATGGTGTGTAAAATAACTTCTTAATTTCCCTGCAGGCCTGTCTCTGCTTTTCATGGAATTTAACTTAATTTTCTGTCAGTGGAAAAGTCCTTTACAAACTGGTGTGGTCACTTCCCCCACAATAACTTCTTAGAGATTTTGATGAATTTAATAGATTTTGCTGAGCACTCTCTCCTGTGAAGTACCTGCAGGCTTTTAGACCTCCAAGGATGTACTCAAACTCTTGTAAAACCCAATCCATTCCTCCTCAGTGATGCAAATTGTTCGTTTGGGTAGAGATTTGAGAATTCATCTCACCCAGATCTTCAGGTTATGTTCTTGATCGCAATGAAATTTCAAATGTTTCTGCACTTCAGATTTTCAGTTTAACCCAGTATTAAAAGAGGTGCATCTTTTTGATTCAGATCCATAATCACAATCTTTAATCATATTTAGAATTGGGTATTTTCGTCTCTGATTACGTGATTGGATCATGTTTTTCCACAATGATTTTTATGTCCAGATAAGACGGCATCGCTTACAGGCATATGCTTCAGGAGTGTGAAATTTCTTCTCATTTCAGTGTTACTGACTCATACTGCAACGCCTTTTTAGTGTTCCAGAGTAGGTGATAGAAGGATCTCTCAAAGGGCACCTCTCTCTTTGCACAAGCTGTACATTGTAAGATGATTCCAGGAAACCCATCGTCTCTCTTAATTTTCCCTCATTTCCATTTCCATTTCCATGAAGGACCGATGAGCAGCGATAAGCCAGTTGTTAGCCTAATAGCATTATCAGGTAGGCAGAGAAGCGTTCCCTGCAGTTATACCGAATTCCCTGCAGTAGTAGGACTCAAGGGCATTACCAGCCCTCTTTGAGGGCAGAGAAAGTGGTACTACAAACCTTCTAGTAACAGACTTCTGCCAGGTGTTACTTTTGTTTTCTTTGTCCGGTGTGCACACAATATCTACATTTCTTACGTGTATATATACATACAGACATGCATGTGTATGTATACACACATACCTATGCATATGTATCTGTTCGTGGGGATAACCACTATAAGCTTCATGTAACACTTAATTTCAGACTTTTTTCATCATTTATAACAGACTTGGAGTTTATCCATTAATTTAATGCACAACAGATTTTTTTATTATTATTATTTTTCTCTCCAAAGCCTATCAGTCAATACAGGAATTTTCTTTTTGTTGGTTTTTTTTTGTCTTTTGTGTTGGACTGGTTTAGGTGTTTTTTTCCTCTGAGAATTATGACTGCTTGCTAGGCTATGAGATACATATTTATGAAAATGTCTATGGATTGGTTATCACAAATGTGTAATACACTTACTAAGCATGGTTATGTACTAATTGCATTTTATCTGTAATGTTTTGCCCTAAATGTAAAGTGAAGTATGGAGTAGGTCTGCCCTTCTTATAGTGCAGCTTTTGGCCATACTCTCGTTTTGCATGTTGGACCACTGTTTTTCAGTTGTTGCATTTATAGGTTGGGTTTGGGGTTTTTTTGTAGGAAATATTTCGTTGAAGAATTTATTGTTTAACATTTTCTACTTTGTTGGTTATGCAGGACGGTTTTATTCATTGATATAATGGTGTCATAAACTAACTAATAGAACAGTTATGCTGAATTAAGTTTTTGTTTTACCTAATTTGTTGAAAAGATGTCATCAATATAGGGTTTTTTGTGTTGTTTATACAAGTAACCACATGATCTATGACATATACTGAAATCCTGCCATATGAGGTACTTGCTGCATTTTCTACATAAAAATGAAAATGCTATTGATTACAAAATGCAATGCTGAAACCCTAAATCACAGTAATATTCTACTTCATAAATAATATTAAGTTGGGGTTGTGCCAAGACTTTCTCTGAAGGATTAGATAGGTAATTGCGTTTCTCTTCTGTGCTTTCAGCTTTGTAAGGACTAGACAGAAATTTGATTTTCAGTATTGAAATACTGGGGGCTTTGAGTAACAACAGGAAAAAACCTCGTGGGAGTTACTTCCAGATCACAACTAACTCCCTGTAGCCAAGGAGCAAAAGTCTGACTTGAGCCCACGCTTCCATTTGCTGCAGTGCGTGGCGGTTCCCCACTGGTTCTTTTCTGCTTCTGCATTCTCTTAGAAGTCACTAAATGGATTCTACCACTTAGTATCTGAGAAGGTAGAAGATATATATAATTCATCAAATCATCCTGTCTGAAAATGAATAAAACATACACATCCAAGTATGCATCAAAAAGCTTCCTATTCTCTTGTAAAGCCAACAATTACTACCTCTGAAAAGGTCTGTGTAGCAGCGCTGGATGGTGAAATTCCTGTTTTGTGTAATATTTTTTCAACTAGAGATCAAAGAACTCTCTCCTTCCACTTCTCATTAAGATATAAAAGAGTTCCATTAAATGGAATCTCTTTTCTGTGGAGGTTCTGTTTACAGAACAGCCAGATAGAAAATACGGAGTACTCTGCAAAAATGCGTTACAATTACGTTTTGTATGACAAATGAACATTATTGATTTTCCTATAGTGCCTTTCGTAAAGATAATCTGTATATAGGAGTCAAATGCTGAAGAGAATAAAAAGGTTTAAAGCTGTTATTTAAATGGGCACATTTCACAGGAAATATACTGAGAAAGCAGCTCAGGATTAACTGTATCCTCTGCCATCTACAAAGATTGATACAAAAGCCTTAAAAATTATGAGAAATGTAAAAAATCACGACAGTCAAGGGAGCGGATTGATAAGAAGTCAGCAAGTGAAGCCATGATGGCCCCAGGGGTCTGAAAAAGCTCCAGGGCCATATTATTCAGCTTCAGTGGTAGAGAAGTTGTTCAGAGGAAGAGAGAAATATTGACAGTAATATTCCTTTCTGAAACTCTGACAGGAGGTTTCACCTGTTCCGTTGCAAAGAGATGGGGAAGATAATGGTAGGAAATGTGAGTATAGTTCTGGTAAAGAAATATATTTTCAGTCTGTTCAAACAAATATCGCAGAGAGAAACAATAAAGGCTACCAAGCTTTGTGGACTGTTGCTACTATAGTTGTTCTAAATGAATATAAGATTTTGTAAGAACATATTCCAGAACTGAAAAGCACTTATTAATTTCATATAATGGATGCTGTGGTGGCTATCTGAAGTGCAGCGTTACCGGTTTTGCAATGCGCAGAGGTTTTTTTACAGAGTGAAGGTTTTTTTAGGTATTGCTTTTTACTGAGTGGCAATGGCTAAGCCATTTCAGAGCTTCCTTTACATCTCCAGAAATAACATAGATGCTTCAAAGTCTCGGATTCATTTGTATTTAGGATTTTACTTAAGTCACTTTCAAAAAAAGTGAAGCACAGGTCAGCATTCCTCCTGCCTAGGATCAATCGTGATAAAAAAAAAATAATTAACTCTCTTGTCTAATCTTGCTTTTAAGACTCTTCTGTAATGAAGAGAGGCACACACAGAGAGAGTCCTTATTATCTCACTTGTTATAAGCTACTTCCATCCCTGAGATTTCTTTCTTTCTGCTCATAAAGAAGGATATTTTATAATAGGGTTATTATTTCTGTCGTGTTTTATATTGGTTGTATAATAATGCTTTATACGTCAGTCCCACAGTGTGCTCAGTGTGGTTTGGATTTTATGGGGAGCTGAAGGCTCTGAAATCATGTAGATTTGCAAAAGATTTCAATGTCCAGTCTCTGGTGGACTCTGGTGAAAATTGCAGACCTTTTCAGTATTTCATATCATTAAACTACTACATTTAGAAAATGAGAGTGAAATGCATCCCTGCTTCTCTATTTACATTAACTTCAAGAGATATATAAAATTTCAGGAGGAATACAAATCAACCCCTAAGTGACAGGACTTACCAAATAGCTTATCCTAGTGGGAGAGTTATCCAGTGTTCAGAACGGCTCAGTTTTTGGGCACATTCACCTAACACTGAGGAAACCTCAGAACAGACTTTCATTTGGCCTGGTATGTATGGCAATGGCTACATCTATTATAATTATTTTACAGTAACCACCAAGGTTTTCATGTGCATTACATAACCCTCTGATAATTTTCTCTGCTTAGGAGGGGATCCCATCAACATTTCTAACCTGCTCATGAATAATTCCACTTTTCTTACATCCTGTTAGCATACAATATTTCAAAAATTTGCAAGTGTACCTAGTTAGTTAAATCCTAATGTTCTAACTCCGACTAAAATTTTTTAGGAGGTATTTTGTACATTTTATTTTTTCATGTCCTTATAATCTTACTTACAAGTAGTTACATGTACTGAGTAATTACTTGTAATCAGTTAGATTGTGTACTAGAAAGCAAGATGGTCTTATTTGCTTAAATTTTTCATTTAGATTGCTTTCTGATTGTAAACAACTCCTGGAAGACTGAGTGCTCTAACGTATACCACCCTATTACTTCTTCATTTAGCTTAAGAGAAGAAAGGTCCATTTAAGTATCTCAAAGAGATACACAGGGAATAGCTATAGGTTACTAAGAAACAACTTGAAGCTAATACCAATGGAATAAATTCTCTGATGCAAAATAGAGGAATTGAGACGTAACCCTATTGCAAACTTCACCCCTGCTACGTCTCCAAAACCTGCAGCTTTTAACAGAACACAATGCATACATTTAATTTCAACTTTAGGGTGTTACTGACTACGAGGTTTGTGGTGGGTTGACCCTGGCTGGACACCAGGTACCCACCACATTTGCTCTATCACCCTGTCCTCAGCTGGACAGGGGAGAGAAAAATGTAATGAAAGGCTGGTGAGTCAAGATAAGGACAGGGAGATCACTCAGCAATTACTGTCACAGACAAAACAGACTTGACTGGGGGAACACTAGTGTGATTTATTACCATCCAAATCAGAGTAGGGTAATGAGAAATACAAACAAATCTTAGAACGTCTCCCCGCCACCCCTCCCTTCTTCCCGGGTTCAACTTCACTCCTGGTTTCCCTCGCTCCTCCCCTGAGTGGCGGGGCATGGGGGCTGCGGTCAGTGCATCCCACGGTGTCTCTGCCGCTCCTTGCTCCTCACACCCTGCCCCTGCCCCTGCCTGGGGTCCCTCCCACGGGAGACAGCTCTCCATGGGCTTCTCCAGCTGAGCCCTTCCCCCGGCTGCAGCCCCTCACCCCCTGCCCCAGCGTGGGTCCCTCCCGGGGGGGGCCGTCCTTCAGGCACAGCCTGCTCCAGC
>JAVJGI010000002.1:22773673-22786653 GCA_035590275.1 Ibycter americanus
GGGTCAGCCCCCCCCATAACCTCCGTGGGCTGGGGGCACCGCCTGCCCCGCTGGGGGCTTCCCATGGGCTGCCGGGGAACCTCTGCTGCGGTGCCTGGAGCCCCTCCTGCTCCTGCTGCGCTGACCCTGGTGTCTTCAGAGCTGTTGTTTTCACATAGTCTCACCCCTTTTGCTGGCTGCAAAAATATGCAGAGTTTTTGTCCCCTTCTTAAACATGCTATCCCAGAGGTGCTACCACTGCCATTGATGGGCTCTGCCTTGGTCAGCAGTGGGTCCATCTTGGAGCCGGCTGGCATCAGCTTTATCAAGACACGGGGGGAAGCTTCTGGCAGCTTCTCACAGAAGCCACCCCTGTAGCCTCCCTGCTACCAAAACCTTGCTGTGCAAACCCAATACGGGGGTTTATGGCAAAGCATTTTCAGTAAAAGTTGGCACTTGAAAAACTTTCCAGTTTAACTTGGAAATTTGCTGTCTCTATAAATAGGTATGACTTTAGTAGCAGGAGTATAATCTTGCTTGTCAATATTTTGCAACCATTCAGCATTCAGATACTAAAACTAAAAGGAAGCAATGATAAAGAAAGAAAACACGTCCCAATTTCACATTCATTTCATCTTAGCTCCCTACTGAGAGCAGATGTGCCACTAATGGTAGTGTTTTCTACATGATGATATGTATTAGTAGCTCATAACAAGCTAAATGCCATTGCCAAAGAGTTGTCATCTAAATTTTTCCCCCCAATCATTTCTCTTAGAATAAGTGAATGATGTTGTTTGGCCAAATACAGAGCTTATTTGAACAGCCGAAGAGGTTTATCTTCCCAGTCTCTCTCCTGTAATATGACCAGACTTAATGTGTGTGTTCAATACGGTCAGTCTTCAAATATCCAGTGCTTTCTGGCAAGTGTCAGGTGTATTGTGCACGCAGACGGTCTATTGCATGAGGTGCCATATGCAGAAAGGATGCGGCTGTCATCTCCCATACTGCCCCAGGGAAAGCAAACAACCTGAAAATGGGCTGAAACTACCGCGTGAGATGCTCCTGTCAGAACAAGTTATTATGGTTCACGCCAGCAATTCTACAGTAGTCGCAGAAGATTTCTAGACCCAATTGCGTGTTCTGGCAGCAGCAACTTTTTCAGCTGTCACCATCCCTTGATGTTCAGAGGCATGTTTCTGTTCTGTGCCTGGGTATACACGGACAAATATTGATGTGAATTGGAGATATCAGTCTCAAATGGGAACCACAGGGAAAAAAGCTTCCAGGAATAGACTCTGGGGAAGGGTTCTTACAGGCTGAGAGCCTCTCCCTAAGGGACTTTTAGGAAAGAAGATGGGGATGGCCTTTTTGTCACATACAGTGTCTCAGGGGGAGTTCATGCTGTAGAGCATTTAAAGTCAGGGTGAACCTCAAACAAAATCTCAGAACTGTACTCCTCAAAAGAAGTGCTTTTCTACATTATTAGATGGTTTGCCAACTTGGAAAATGTAAAAGGTCAGTTGCCTTGTCTGATAGCTTTCTGGTATTACTTTCTTCTTGTCAAATAGAAAGGAATATTAGCTTTATGCATTTTAACCATCAGACTTCCAGATCTGACTACAATCTGAAATGACAGTATGTATTGCTGATTATTTTTCTCCTTAGAGTTGGTGAAAGGGATAAGTATAAATGTTTTTAGTGGGTTTTGGCTTTTTTTTTCATTTCATAGAGGATATTCTGGTTCATTATGTTGTGATTTTTTTGGTGGGAAAATAATTAATGTAATTCATAAAAAATAATCTATTAAAAAGATTAATATATGAAGTCATCTATTTTTCAGCTGGAGTGACATGCAAGAAATTTTTTTTCAAATACTAACAGATTTTTTGTAAAATCTGAAGTTGCATGGCCTATTTTCCCATTTTTGAATCTGTAATATAAATAATAATCATTAATCATATATTCCCTGTTTTGCTAGGCAAACCATATTCTTCATAATTTCTTTGACCTAATTGTTTTTGGTATGTCTTTTTCTGGCACAATGCAATCATAACCAGGAAGGTGTTAACAAATACATTTTTCTTTCTTTCTACTTAGCAGGAAAGCCTAAGCTCAATTATAGCATTTTTTACTTTGCTATATTCTGCAAGAGCTGAACTTCTTGCTCTTTCTTTGTTTGAAATTACTATATTGAAGTCTGCAGAAACCAAGATCCTAATCGTGCCACCAATGATTAATTGTAATTGGACTTGTATTTAAAATCTAGGCTCTATGATACTCATATACATACTTTAAATGTTTAAGTAGGCGTTTGTAACATCCAGCCTAAATACATGGTATTTCCATTTACAAGCTATTCCATTTATAACAGTTGAGTATCTGTGCCTTTTACTTTCAGCCATCATTGACAGTAATCGATACTTACAGCAGGGCAATTTCAATAGGATCATAGCCCCACTGAATCAATGGGGCTGTGACTTGATGCTGTACGTTTTTGGAAGAAGGGAGCCATGGGTTATAAAATTAAGAATAAATATGAGGACTAGGAACTTATTAAATCATATGCTGGTTTGTTTTTCAGTGAGCAAAGATGAGACTTAAAATTTTAGTTGGCAACAAATGCTGCTTTTTCCTTTCCTAGCTAAAAGATATGTATATTTCTTTGTATTATCAGTTTATAATTGTTCAGTCACAGTAATAGTATCTGTAGTTTGTGCACTGTGTCGGTGTTGATCAGAAGATATTAAAAGTATGCAGATCGTGTAATGACGTTTAGAGGAACGTGAGCTGTCTGCCTATGCTGATATTATAATTTTTTCTATAGGAAACTTCTACCTAAGGATAGATGTGTATATGTAGTGCTATTGCAATTTAATTACTGCAAGTTCTCAGCGAACCTCGTTGTACATAATAGGAATTTAGCTGCATGGTGTAGTCAATCACCTACAGAGTTACCACAGATGATGTCAGAGACATGATCTGCCTAATGGCCTGACAAAACATCTGGAAACTGCTTAGAGCCTTTACCAGGGAATGACATTCTGTATGGGCACTGTTTTCAAAGCTGCTTTTTGTCTATAATGAAAATGCATTCAAATGTAATTGTTTCCAAGTTCACTCTACATCATTTTTATTGAAGCTAAAAGGGGTCAAGATTTAAATGCATCACTTCAGATTCATCTGTAATTAACCCAGAATACTATACTTATGATCACAACTTGGAGTCGTTACTCAAAGCTTCCTCTTCTTAACCCTGATGTCAAGCAAAAAGTCCTGTCGCGTTTGCATAAAATATTATCAAATGTTAGTGCTTAGACAAAATTGCTTTGAATTCAACGGGACAGTATTGACCATGCAGGTCACATCTACGTTAGCAAGGAGGAAGCACAACAGCAGGACATCTGCAGAGCAAAATAGTTGGTGCTGATGACTCAAAATCAACCAACTCTATATTTTGGGTCTTCTCTGTAGAGTAGCTCTAGCTTGGTGCTGTGCACATGGGGGGATTTGGCAGCTAGAGTGCATTAATGAGCTTCTGTGGTACATCCTCCACTTTGCTTTAATTTTTCAGTGAGATTCAAGACACCCCTAAAGCTAACAAACACTCTAAGTGGGAAAAAAACAGAAGATTTGTTTTGGAAGGGCACTCTAGACCTGAACTAAAATGCCAGTGTGAACACACGCTCTGTCATTTCAGAGGACATCTGGTTTGAGTAATAAGGACTGACAGATTTTTTCTCCTTATTCGCCTTTCAGTGATTTTCAAACTTTCGAAAAGGAAGTGAGAGATATCCACAGGTATGTTCTTTCTCACCTCTGACTTGTGAATATTTTTATGATTTGCAATTTGATGAAATAATAATAATTTCATACATTTTCATCCCACAGATGTTTGCCTAAGATTTAAATAAGAAAGGTCAAAGATTTCAGGCTTTTTGATATTCTCCTGTTCTATTTACCTCAGGAGGAGATGTAATCAAGGAACTTAGATGGAAATCCTAATATATTTTCTGGTTTACTCATTTTTGGTTCAATATAAACATCTTTCCTGAAGAAATACAGTCCCAGATTTTGATGACCCTCAAGGTGGAAAATTTGTTTTCCCAATGCTTAATCATTTTTCCATATTCCAGCTTATGCTCATTCCCTCTCATCCTCTCACTATCTACATTTGAGAAGAATCCATCTTCTTTAAATCCTCCTATTCCATAGCTGCAGACAGCAGTGGGATTTCCCCCCCACCATTAATCATCCCTTTCCTGGATGAGCGAGCCTAGCACTCTCACCTCTCCCCCTACACCATGTGCTCCAGACCCTCCGCTTTGGTGACCCTCTGCTGGTCTCACTCCAGTGTGCCAATATCTTTCTTGTGCTGAGGAGCCCAAACCTGGACACAGAGCTCCAGACTGCGGTTGTCTCAGTTCCAAAAACATTGCCTTTGCTTGAGGTGCTATAAGGTGTATAGAAAATGATGTGAGCCACGTGCAGCCTTCAGGCTGATGACATCTCTGTACTAGGTATTCCAGCTGATTAAAGCAGCCAGTGAAAATTTGTTTGTGACTTAAGCATCCAGGAGCAGCTAGAGATTGCTTCCTCAAGTTTTGCTGAAGTCTTTTCATCCCCTGCTCTAGGCAGCTCCACCAGCCTTTGTTAAGCTATCAAGGAGCAGATATTGCAATGATATGATCAAGCCTTTTACTTTCATAAAGAAGATGGAGCTTGAATTGGCTGAATGTGTAAGTGACAATAGGAAAAAAGGCTGAAGAAAATTACGACTTTAACAAGTCATCAAAGGCAATGTTAAATGGGCGATTTCTGAGTCTGAAATAAGTCTGTGGGTTCAGTCAGGGCACTCACGTATTTTGCACTTCAGATTTTGTATAGCTGTGAGGACTTTCAATTGACATAAATAATTATTTATTGATTGTATTTGGTAATTATCAACAAACCCAGCAACAAGCGTGGGTGAGTCACACAGCATGTGTGTGTGTATACATATATCTGTACAGCACAGCCTCTGCCCCCGATTTCTTAAAATCTAAATTACCAAAGAAGGCGGCAGGCAGAAGACGTGAGTGGGATACATTGCAGGATCAATGCCAAACTCTGGAAATTAACCTGGTTTTGTGGTGTTTGTGCAAAAGCCAATATATGTACATTACACTGGCTTCAGTCAAAGCATGATGTGTTGGACAGTCTTCGCTCTACTCTTACCTAACTCTCTCACAGGTGGAGTGGCAGCATGAAATCAAAAAACCTATTCAGGTCTCTTAAGCACATAACATAACAGCTGTTGCTGTTGTGAACTCTTAGATAAAACCCCAAATTTAGGATGACTTTTAGTCCTTAAAGCAGAAGAACATGTAGCAAGATAAACTGAAAACAGGAAAACAGCAATAACAGATAATCCTGTCATGTGAATGCTTATATTACAGCACACACCAAGTAGGAGAATTGTCTTCTATTATTTTTTGATTGTTAGTTCCAGGTAGAAGAATATTTAATAAGATAATCAGGACACTGAAAATTTTATTTTACCATAAAAATAAATTGTAAATAATTATTATCAGGTGTTCCATTAGGCAAAAGTATAAATACATTCTCTTCTCAAACAACAGGAGCTGTGCAAGTATACCTGATGGAATAATATCACTCTTTCTTCATCAGCAACACCTGAGGAAGGTGTCAGGCCATATAGATGGATAAAAATATATGTTGAGATACGAAAGATAATGTGCTGTAGTCAAAAGGATCAGTCTCTGATCAAGCCTGACTTGTAACTCTCTCTAGTGTGTTGACCAATTTTAGGTTTTCAACTTTTTCTCTTGATTCTGGATGGTATAAAAGCATAAAACATTGGAAATTTGCTGGAGTGAGAAAATAACTTCCTTGTTTATAGCTATCTGTGCAGCAGATTTCAAACTGAGACTTGGCTGCTGAATGTCTCAAAATCAACTTTCTGCTTTGACCAGTCTAAAGATAGATAAAAGAATTGAAACATGGGTTTGTATTCTGGGAATTCATTATAGTTCAGCAGTGCTTAGTGTAGTGTGTTTAGTTTTAACTAAACAATAATAGAGAAAGTTGCCAACTATAAAGCAGAACTCTGTTACTGATCACAGACAGAAAGCTCGTGACATTCAGAATTGTTGATCCTAAACAGTTCATAACGTCAGAAAAAAAACCAACCAAACACCAACAAACCAGTGTCTGCAGACTGATTCATAGTTCTTATTTATAACGGTTCAAATTTTCATATCATAGTCATTTTTTTGTTGTTTTATTCAGGCAGCTTTCCCAAAACTTCATCAGAAAGTTAATGTTTCTCACCAATAGAATGCTTCAATAAATTAAAAATTGGCCTGTTTGGTTATTAACAACTTTTAAATGGCAGTAATTCCATAATCCAACATCATTTTTCTGTGAAGAGAAATGCAGCATGTTGAAAGCTAACACAACAAATAAATCTCTGTTTTCAGTTTCTAGCAAAGAAGAGCAATGAAAGAACAATGTACTGTGGCACCAAGAATAATATTTGGTTGAGCTGTCTGTTTCCCAACGGTTCTTAAAGCATCAAATGGATTTCTTCCAAGTTGCATGACTAATAGCAGGCTCCTACAGAGCAATTTTATATTCTGGGACAAATCTGTATTTGTTTATCTCCCTCCAACTAAATATACGCCAAGAACTTTGTTTTGTACCTATCTCTACCTACTACCATTACAGAAAATTGAGCTTCTCCTATTGTGATTATTTTTTTCTGAGGCAAGAGAGTGACTCGTGTTTCGATTTGGCTCATAATTATGATAAGAAACTTTGCTACAATTTTGTTCAAGATCATGACATAAATAATTGGGGTAGATTTTTTTCTTCCAGTTTTGCTAAAGAAAACTGATTCTGATACTGATTCTCAGGAAAATAATAAATGTTTTAAGTTTTAAGATGCCATTTAACAAAGATAATGGGCCAAGTTCTGCTTTCCTTTTACCTTTCCATTTTTTATAATTTTGGTAAAATCAGAATACTTCTCATTTAATCTTAAAGCTTGATTTTAAAATCCAGTTACAAGAAAACTAGGCAAATTGTTTCAAAAGTTAATATCCCTCATTAAAAAAGGTTGCAGTCAAAATTTTAACCTAATTAGTTTAGTATTCACATCAAATGTTGAATTATAGTACATCTTTTTGTTAATTTAAAGAGATATTTTTAGAGGTCTCTACTCCCAGTAGTTAACGGTGAATATCTGTGAAAAAATGTGATTGCCTCTTTTCTTATGTAAACATGTTTCTTCAGTCGTTCACTTCAAGGGATAAATATCTTGATGGATAGTAATTTTTGTAGCTCTTTTTAACTCTTTCCAGTGTATCCACTTCTTTTGAGAGAGTTCACATCTAAGGCTAGTTTGTCAAAGCATGCTATTTCTTTTTCTTTTCTTTCCTGTAGTAACTTCTGACTTCAGAAACTGATGGCAGATTTGAAGGTACCTCACTGCCACAGGTCTATATGACTAAGTATATTAAGCCTTTGTTTATACTGAGAAAATGGTGAATGCCTGTGTGGGTACAATCACAACAGTTTTGCACTAGTTTCAGCATATTAGAAACAATTCAAGCAGAGTTAAGAAAATAAATGTCTTTTTCCTTATGTGTCACTGATTTTTATTCTGACTTTTTTGGAAATTTTTAAGAATACTGTTTTAGGGGAATATTCCATCTGTTATATTACCTGACTTCCTCTGTCATCAGACACTTGCTGAGTACCAGGGCACTTGAAAACCACATTTATAATGTTCCAGTTCTGTGTTCCTTTTTCTTTCAGTCTTTTATGACCAGTAGTTATCAGCATTTACTTACTAAATCCTGTCCTCAGGATTTCTCTCTTTTCTATATAAAGAAAGTAAAACTTCAGTTTGAAGAATAACTCAACTGTCTTGTAAATGAATTACTTTTGTTTCCCTAAATAGCATCTGAATTTTAGCTTTACTCTAGTTTAAATGCTTCTCACGGCATCAGTATTTTCAGTTTTCTACTGCAGCTGTGAACGGCCCTTAATTTCTGAGGTTTTCCTGTGTAATATTGCAATGGTATTTGTAAACCATTTGTATTCTTATAGGAAGGGTGTTCTGAATATTTAGTTACAAATATGTGACAACTTTGCTAGAAGCAGAGTGGACAGGGCATAGGAACCTCTAAACATGAGCAATGTGGAGGTACAGGAAACATTACACTTTCAAGTTTTCTCCAAGATCTGTGTTACCACTTTGCAACTTCAAGAGGAAAGCAGGGCTGTCAGTGGGTCTGGAGATCTGAGTGTATCTCAGAGATCCTTAGCACCATAGTATGACGTATTTTCAATTGCTAACATTCATATACGTTGTAGTTTGTACACAGACATTCTACAATGTATCATGCATGGCTGGTTACTTTAAGAAAGGCTTTATTATGAAGAGTATATTTTGATTATGTGCTATAAGTTGGTTAAAATACTGCTTTTCCTGAAGTAGTCTGTAGTAAAGCTGCCACTGACTGCACAAGACCAATTTTCTTCGTTCTAAAGCTTAGTGCAAAGTCAGTAGCGTTAGGACACAGCAGCAGAGGATTGTGCTTTTGTAATGTTCTTTTTACAGGGGTAGGGATCTTACCTGCATCTCTCCAGTGTTTTGATAGTTGGGGTTTTATCCACTCTGGTCAATGACAGGACTCAGTTGATGTAAAGATTAGTAAGAACTGTTTGCACTTACTAAAACTGTTTTATTGCTAAATAAAGAGCTCTGTCATCATAGCTGCTAGTAACTACTGTGAAAAAAACCAAACAACTATTTTCTTTACTCTATGTTGTATCTTTTAATCAGATGATCCTGGGTAATTTTTTAATGATTCAGTGGTTTAATTTTTACGGTAACGTCCAGTTTCAGAGAGGACAAATAATTCTTGTTTTGCAGAGGATTTCAGACAGACTTAGGCTAAGACCTCAGCTTTGGTAAAATGCAAAACTGCAAGACACTAATCAGTCTGCTCATCGCCCTGAGTGTGCAGACAATTTCTTAATTGCTGCAAATGAATATCTCTGACAATTTGCCTCTGATTTCCAAAAATGATACATTAGGCTATAAAGGTAAAAATACTGTCTTTCTAAAGAGATATTTCATTTATGAGGTTAAGTAAAATCAAATGTAAAAGTTAAAATTAAAATTATAAGTATCTTATGTATAACCAGATCTGATATCTAACGACAATAAGCATTTCTCTGTGATAAAGCCATTTGCCATAGGGGCTCACAAAAAGAATAAAAATACCTACTAATCTGTAAAAACATACTTTCCATACACTGAAGCATATCTGGCCTCTTTCTCCAACAAATATTCTCATTAAGGAAATCTGTAGACATGATGTCTACAGCATCAGTCCAGCTTTTGGCGCAGCCCCCAGAGAAAGAGAGATGCTATATGGTTGGAATTCATTCATTTGTGTCCTTTGAGTGGTGCAAATTAGGCAGATAGGACAATCCATCCTCTGCTTAAGGCAAAAATGTTCAGCAAGTGTTAAAGAACTTACTCCCTTTTCTGTAAATTGGGCACCTGAGCTTGCTATGCCATGTCAAAAGGCAATCATCCATAACAAAAGACAATGTTGATTCGCTGTTTACTTCATTCTTAAAGAAGTAATAGAAATATAATTCTTATAGAAATCAATTGAGTTTGTATCACTGGACCTCATTAAGAGTTGGATAGTGTGTCAGGCTGTTTCAGTAATAAGAATCACTACTTGCTTATGAAAATCACAGCATGTTCTTAAAATAAAATAAGAAAAAATGCTGCAGTTCAAGGTAATTGAGTGTAAGAGAACCTTTTCTTGAATGAGAAATTCATAAGCTTTGGCTGGATACAAAATCTCTCTCTGCTCTGTCATGCTGCAGAGTATATGACTTTTGGTATCAGTTTCACTGAAATTACTGCACAGCCTATGATTGAGAGTAATTATAAACTCTCAATTTCTTTTGTTATTTTAGCATGTTATTTATTTCAAGGAAAGAAGACAGGAAATTAAAAGGAAGATGAATATAAATAGTTATTGTGAGTAGAGAATATGAAGTGCAGTATCATGAGGAGTGAGCTCACTAAAGATTTTACTCTGAATTCCAATGTGTCAAGGTCAATTTCCAATTTTCAAGGTCAGTAAGATAAGATCTTACATTATCAAATCACTACTTATATTGATATAGTTATTCTTTTGCTTAGTTATCTATCCTGGAATTTTCACAATAATTAACGATTTGGTTTTGGCAATCATAGTTGGTTTAAAATACACACAGTTTCTGTAGATTGCTTATTTTTGAATGACTATCCAAATCCCCACCCGTGGGAATCTGCTGTTATGTTATTAAACTGTTATTCTCGCTGTCCATCAAACAAAAAAAAAAGGCCAAATGGATCAACACATGGTCCATCTAGGCCAGTAGTAAGTCTCCAGCAGTGGAAACAGCAGATGCTCTCTAGACAAAGGGTATTTAGCACACAGGCTAGGTCATTTTATGTGGTCCGTTCCCCTCATGCTTTCACAGCATTCACAATTTTTACGTTAGGGGATGTTCCCTCAAACATCCTTACTCAGTTTTTTTAACATCCATTTTGGAACCTGTTGCCCAAGGAATTCTTTGATCCTGTTTTCAATTCCCTGACACTGTCTGTCTCTGCATCCTCCTGTGACCGCAAGATCAGGACATTCACTACTTGCTCCTGCTTTTATCTATCTTAGAAATATGTAAGTAAGCATAAGCCAGCATGACATGCTGTATGTTTTTCAGGAAAGAAGCTTATGATTCTATTGAGAACCAGAGCTTTTTAATCTCTTCAAGCTTCTGGTCCCCTGCACCATGCCAAGGGTCACTAGTTTCTTATCGTCAGTATAAAGATAACAAAAGGCTCGTGACCGAAATGAGATGAGAGGAAAAACTCATCATACCTCTGTAAAATGTGGGAAGTCTGCTATGTCACCCTGTTTTTCCCACACCTTCAGCAATGAGTATATGGCTAGAAGTGCCCCTTTCAGGCAAAGCTGTCTCTGAATTCCCAGAGATGTTTCTTTTTGTCTGTAAATCGTGTAGACTTGGCATGAGTGTATAATAATATGCTACATAGTCTTGAAGAGCTTCTTTTGCTCCATTAACTTTTCTTCCTTTCAAGTTAGGGAAATCAGCCTACCTGACTTGCTTTGACCATTGGGAACACTAATAAAGTTTCCCTGTGTTTCACTTTAGGTCTTTAAATTCTTAAATTTAGGACCTTAAATTTTTCTTAGGTCCTTAAATTCTTAAAATCTTACCCTTAGGTTTTTAAGAAAGTCATGGGACTGGGAGTTGACCTTATAATGCATTGATTCTGTCTGCTTTAGGTATTGCGGCAGTAGTGACAGTGCTGGATCAGAAATCATGTTAAAGAAACTCTGCAGAGGTGGTATTTCAGCTCAGGGTGGTATCATCGTACTTATGGTTGGCAAAAAGAAAAAGCAAGAAAAACCAGCAGCATTCATTCATGTTGTTATGTAATCAAGTGTATCTAATCACAACACAACCGCATTTTAATCAGCAAATATATATCTGAGTTCTGCAGGATCAAATCCAGGTACTTCTGAAATTAAAAGCATTTTTGCTCTTGATTTCAATAGGAAGTGTATTTACTCCAAAACATGTTTGGCTCATGAGATAACTAGCATCTTGAAATTGGTTATTGTAACACAATCTTTACATCCTACAGAAATGTTTGCTCCTGACAAATTTTTCACCCATGTTCTTACATGGACATACTCCATGCAGCAGCAGTGAATTTGGTCCCAAGAAGTAAAGTTTTTGGCTTGACAGTACGTCCTTATCAAGGACGTGTTAGCAAATCTCTATTAAATATCTAGGATCTTTCTTGTTTTCTTCTAGGTGAAGACATCATTGTAATGGTTCCACCGGGTTAAGGAGGGGGGGTTTTGTTTTACCTGGATGGATATAGTTCAGCGGTCATCTTGTCCTGAGTTACTTTGTTCTGTACACACTTGCATTGTGTGAACATTACTGCAGGCCGTGTTGTTTCTAAATTTGTAAATAAACCCCTAGATTTGCTGCCCTTATGGGAAGCAGTCCTTTGTTATGGGATGGCAGCACCTCTCCCATTTTCCAGAGCTCTGGAATCCTTGTGGCTGTGAAGCCTGGTCCCACCAGGACCAGAAGCTTCAGCTCAGGGTTGCATAGGATGCTTAAGCGTGTCATTAGCTTATTTCAGGTCGGTAAATCTGAGTAAATTACTGTGACTCTTCACATGTTTAAAGTTAAATATGTGTTAAGTACTTTGCTGCACCAGGACTGAAGTGCTCAGCAAGTCCTTAATCCTTCCGCGCATCCCAGCGCTGGGAACGCTCTGTGCTCGAGATGGCGCACCTTGGGCCTGGAGGTTTAAATCGTACAGCAAAGTCAGTCAGTAGATTTTCCCTCCTGGCATTCACTTAGATATTGTTTCTGGTTTCAGTACAATAATGAATTAGATCACCCTCTGAGGAACCAGAGACGTGCCTTCTAGAGCCTGACTTGATGCAGGTAATGCTCTCGTGAGGGAAAGGGGGGCCTGTGCCCTGCTGCTGTGTGGGCTGCTCCTCAGGCGACCATTGCTGTTGCTGCTTTGCTGACCCTGTCCCCCTCTGCTACATCCGTGCCCCTGGAAGCGGCATTTTCTGTCTTTGGCAATGGGAGACACCACCTCTGAGAGGCCAGTGCCGGAAAACCACTGCCAAGCACGTGGTAAGGATGCCTCAGCAGCCTGGTGTGTGGCTGACAGAAAAAAACCGCAATATCCTACTAGAATATTAATATTTGGCACTCAGCAGATGCTGTCTGATAGCACCATGGCTGTATAATCTCTAACGTTCTTTTAACGCGTATCTTTTTCTGTTAAATACGACTCCAGCTTCCTTCTGCTGTGAGGCGCGCCGGGCTGCCGGTCGCGGTGGCTGGCCTCCTCAGGG
>JAVJGI010000002.1:22792417-22826666 GCA_035590275.1 Ibycter americanus
AGTATATCTATAAAAATAAAAATAAGTCAGTCATTGAGGGACACTTGAATGCTTACTAGCTCAGTATTTAAATGTTCTGTCTTTTTCAATACCTGGGATAGTTTTTACAAGCTGTTGTCACTGAGCAGTAGATCTGAGTGGATAATTCAGTGAGTAAATCACTCACTACACATAGCTAGTTAAAATATCCAAGAGGGAATGATTTTTTTATTTAATTGCTTTGTGGCTTTCCTTCAAAGGATTTTTTTTTTAACTCAGGTGCTAGTTGCTGTTCATATCCTCTGCTCTGCAGTCAAAATTTTTGTTTTGGATTTTAAGTTGCGTTTCTTCAAATGACCTGTTACAACTGTTTAAATAAATGATGACTGCCACTAGTTATTTTTATGCTTGATGTACACCTCAGATTAGGTTTAGCTTAACAGTAGCAAATAATGAAGTGAGGAAATTTTAGAAACTCTGTCACTGAACCATAAGACAAAAATACTCTGAGTATACGGTCAAATCCCATAGCTAAATCCATTTGTGCCAGCTAAAGGTCTTGATCATTACTTCATTAGTGGTAGGAAGGTAGTTGTAAGATATATTTCCTTTGTCTCATGCTTATGCCAATACGGTTAGGAAATAATGATTAATACTTCTGTGTGTGTGTGTACATTCACTGGCCAGATAATGCACGGTTCACCTTGACAACTGCTTTGATTGGGCCTTGGCAAAACAATTTCCAGCTCTGCTGTATGAATCCCTTTTACACCATGCAGGTCAGTTTTAATGTGAATATGAAAGCGTATGAGCCCTACTTTTTTCTCTTCTATCAGAATGACTTATGTTCACTTACCACTCAAATTATAAAGGGACAAAAGCTCAGCCAGTGTTATTTAACTGTTAAAATTTGATCAAAGGCTTGAGAAAAGCGTGCTCTTCTCCCAGCTCTGTGGGGAGATAAAAAGACCTGGGGCTGCTGCTGAACTGTGTTTTGCATCAAGTCTTTTGAAGTCTGTGGTCTCGCTGAAGGAATAAAGCCCTTTTGCCAAAGCTGGGGCTGTCATGGTAGCAAGCCCCCTCTTTCTCAGCTCCTCAGACGGAACCTAGGAGGAAACCCACCGAGAGTGCAGGGTGGGAACTCCGAAGGGACCCTGGTGAGCTCTTACTCTGCTCCTCCTTGTGAGAGCATATCTAAAAGCAGCTTATGGCTAAACTGAGGGAGATAGCAAGCTTCATCTTTTCTGCATTGTTACCCCCAAGGATCAAAAGACAAATGGTGTTTTGTTTCGGGTTAAAAACAGGGCATGGGATATTAGTGCATGGGGATTAAAAAAAATAAACTCATGTTACAGAAGGACTTTGTATATGCTCCTTTTGTGTATGTTACTATTACTTTGAGTAGGGGGATTGTGAAGATTTCCTAAAGACTTTTATGTGATACACTTGTTATTGCTACAGGTAGTAATGTTACTTTGCATCCAGGTGTGGTGTGGTTTTTAGGCTTAGTTCCTGCTTCCTCGAATGCAGAAAAAAGCATTGGAATGTTTGCATGGAATGGTTGTGTGCTCAGAGTGTCTTCCTTGCTGTGTTTAAATCGGAGTTACTTCCTAAACATGTACGGACATGGTAAAACCACTTACAGTTCTGACATGATGTGTGCGCCTTGTGGTACTTTGTTTATTTAGATATTGTGAGTAAACCCATCTACTGCAGTAGAAGATGTTAAAAATGTTTTCTTCACCTCTTCAAGTGAACAAAGTACCTGTTGTTCTACAAGGAATTAAAATATTGAGCTAAGCGCTTCCTCAGTGCTTAATGACAAATTGAAACTACTACTCATAATGCAGCA
The DNA here is from genome assembly GCA_035590275.1 of Ibycter americanus. NCBI lineage: Eukaryota > Metazoa > Chordata > Aves > Falconiformes > Falconidae > Ibycter > Ibycter americanus. The sequence continues at coordinate 22,794,249 of JAVJGI010000002.1, forward strand.
TCTGTCCATCCCAGGTTTGGCTTGATTTTATCAGGTATCTTTTAATTGCTATTGATTCTGTTATAAAGCAGGGTGGTGTGGGTTTTTGTGGGTTTTTTTTTCTTTCTTTTTTCTGTATGTAGAACCAAAATGGGGATGAAAGTCTTTGTACTTCTTATAATCAGGCTAGGAAATAAGAAAATTATTATGTGTGGAACCTTCTTTGTGATTACATATCAAAATAGTCAGTTTCTGAGATACAGTGCTGCTTCAGTAAGAAAAAAATATTTTTTGAAGAACACCATGTTCAGAACAGGTTTCCTTGAAAACTCTTACGAGAAGAAAACACAGTCAACAATAACTGAAAGTTCCATCAGCAGCCAGTTTCTTATCAGATTTAAATCAGTAGGATGTTTTGAGGTCACGAAGTTATGCTATGTCATGCCAGCTAAGCAAGCAGCTCAAGATGCCTTCAAAACACCATTGCATTTCATTTTGGCACCTAAATTAAATTTGCTAGGTATAGCGTGCTTATACAGATAAGTGTACTCTGCAGTTTACAGCTTCTACATGTATCTTCAGGTTTTTATATCTGAAAGTTGTGTTTCCCTGTGGCATGTATGGCAAGCAGTAGTGCTCCTACGTTCCCCTGAAGTTGCAACCGGGTAGAGAGTTCTCCTTCATTTCTTTTCCTGTAGGCATTTAACAGTACATGACAGCACTACTGGTGCCTGCTTAAAGCAAGCTCTGCTGGGGCTCATTGATGTAATTTCCATATAAACAGGATTAAGATATTTTTGCAGTATTTTAGCACTGAATGTGCTTTGGAAGTTGTGAGAATTTTTTTATAAAGCAGAACTTAGCAGAAAATTTATGCTAGTGCTAAGTGGAACTCTGCATATATTATGGCTTTACTAGTTGAACAATTTATATCTGATCATGGGAAGGAAAGGAGTTAACAGGATGTTTACCATGAAGATCGTGTCCTTACTAGGTGCCTCATTTGTTACACTTATTTGCAGCGTGTTTGATCTACAGCTTCTCCCTGCTCTGCAGTCACTTGAGTAGATAGTTGGTTATGATCAGTAGAATAAAGTGATATAATGAGACTGCTAAAAGTCATAGTCTGTGATGCGATTTAAGCAGCACAGCAGAAATCTTTGCTTGTGTTTTTGACATCTCAAATTTTAATGGTTCTTGCCCTAAACAAAATTCCAGTACCGTTTTTCATTCAATAGGGGTAGTACAATAATATTGGCACCAAAAAATGCGGGGTAATCAGAAATGAGCTATAAAATTGTAATTTTAAAAGTTTTTTGTGCATGTCTTTGCTGGGAGGCAACCTCGGTGACTACAGAAAGATCTTGAGGCTAGAAGGAATTTCACAGGAAGAAAAGGGCACATCAGTGGGTAAGTTCATCATCCACAAAGTTTATGATAGGGTTCATGTGGCCACATATCTGTATCAGATGGAGGATGATGACTAGAACTGTTCATATCGAGAAGTAACTGAGGACAACTGGAGTGTTCAGGAAGGGAAGTGGAAACAATGGGAGAAAGAAGTGGAGAAAAACCCACTGCAGTTGGAGAGTGTGTGCTAAGGAACACCCCAGGAAGCTGAAAAGACTGTACAATTTCTCCTGTACATCGAAGACACATCACTTGAGCTATGATCCAGTTAGTGTGTCTAAACAAAACACATTCTAAGTGTTGTTTTCCTTTATTAGGAGTGGGGGTTGCTGAAGGAATACATAAAACGAGCATTGCAGGTAATTGAAATAGTATTTTTCTAGATGGTGCTCCTTGAGCTTGCTTTTTGTTATATGAAAGCCCCGATATAGGACTAAGGGAGTACTGTGATACTGGAGAAAGCGTATGATTATACTTAACCAGAGACAGGATTTTTTCCCACTCTTGTTTTACATTGTCTGAGCTGTGTATGAATATGTGAATTACCAGATCTATACTTCACATATAAGAAAGGGGACTTCCTCAGCGGCAAAAATGGTTGCTTAGGCTTGAACAGCAGGGAGCTGAGTCAAAGTTGTAACATGCTAATTGGACAAGCTGGAAATTCCTGGGATTTGCAAGTGGATCATTTGAAAATGCATGGGATGATAATTGAAGGCAAATTAGCAATTCGGACACCAGGTGTTCTGAATTTGATTAACAAAGGAGAAAAGACAAATATCTTTCCGTTCAGAAAAGAATATTTGGAAGTGCCAGACTACAAAACTAACACAGATGAAGTTTACTTGTGATGTGTCATAAATTAATCAAGAAAACCTATTCACTGGGTAGAATAGTACCTGGTGTTTATATTCTAGCAATAGTTCTGAAAGATGGTCTGTTGTTAAACCTTTGCAATAGTTGCATCCATAAATACTATGTTATTGACCAACCTGCATATAAACTGCTTTTGGTTTTAGACTATCTGCTGAAGAAACGCAAATCAATGTGCTTTTTTCCTCATTATTTAGTTACATGGCTGTATGCAAAGTTTGGTACAAAAGAACCTACGGAGTTGAAAATACATTTTTTTCCACAAGATTTCTCTCTTATTCTTGAATTTATGGCAACACTGTCTTTTGCAGAACACTGTAGCAAACAGTAGAACAATGTAGTCTTAAGAGGCTCTTCTGCTCTTAACTTCTGGAAGGTCTGTTGTTTTATTCAAGTGGCTTTCGTACATCTTTCTTCAGAATATATATAGATTTTGATGGTGGTTTTAGGTGGTGGGTTTTTTGGTTGTTTTTTGCAATAAAGTGAATGTTTTCATGAAGAAGAACAAGTCATAGACCGTGATTTACTTGTTTGTGGGTTTTGATTGTATACTAGATACTTTGATGTAGTTAGTTGTGCTTTAGTTCTGAACATGGACAAGTAATGCCTCCTTTGATACAGCTAGAATGTTGAATTTCTTTCTGATCGGGTTCCCAGATCCTAAGCTTTAGCAGTCTAAGTACACTTCCACCTGTATAATTTTGAACACCACGTTGCATGCTTATGAGGAATAGAAGTTTGAATAACACAAATATTTTGTTCTTACTAAATTGTTCTTATTTGTGCCTTTTTTTCCCTTCTGTATAGATCACAATGAAGTTAGCAATTGTCACAAGTCTGAAGAATCTTGTTTGGGAGCTGTTGGTTTTAAACTGTTTCATAACAAGCTAAATGATTCCTGTAGCACTGCTTTATGAATAGCAATTGTGAATTAGGGCAAAGCATAAAGCTGCTAATGTGCATTTAATCACAAAAAAAATGTTTGGACTGCATTCTGTAATGTTCACATGACGGTGCTCACTGAATGCAGATGAAACGAGGGATCATCATGTGTGGAGCTCCTCTGGTTTTGCTAACACCTTACTTGTGACACAGTGGCTGTCTGTCCTCTGACTGGTTCATCGCTCAGAATTCCACTCTTCTGCTGTTCTAATATGGCATTCTATTATCAAAAGCTTCGTGACTGACCTAGACTGGTTTCACAGCCTGGCTGTATAAATGCTGTATATAATAGGCAGTTTGATTTCTTTTAAAATATCTTAACATATTTCTCAGATTACTTATGTGAAGTGGGCACGTCAATGAAGGAATGCATGTTAATATAGAATTGGCATTGCCACTGGATGTTTTTTGAAATAAATACTTCTGCAGGGCTAGGTCTGTTTCGAAGACATTTGTTAAGGAATCTGTAAAACTAGCTCATGAGCAGGAGCCTGTCTCTATGTGATCAGCATAACCATTGCTTATTTCTCCTCCCCTCTAAATTTTGGTAATTTGAAGATTTATTCATATCTTTAAGAACACCCAAGGCAAGTCAGTTGGCAAGTCTTGAAACAGTTTGAAAGCTGAGAAGCAGAACAGCTGATTTACTGAAAGCTTTCTTGCTTTTATCTCTCTTCTTGGTTTTAAATTCAACATTCTTGGGATAGATTTTTGGTTGCCTTCAGTTACTTTGCAGCGAGGACCTGGGCTTACAGCCCTGTCTGTCCCTCACATGTAGTATAAATATTTTCTGAGTTCTTCCAGTTTGCATTTTGGACCTGAAGACTGCTTGGCTAAATCACTCAGCTTCTAGCTTGGTTATGAGTGACTGAAAAAATTGTACAAATTAGGCATAGCACTTCACTGCTCATAAGGAATTGCAGACTATAAACCATGCTCTGCAGAATAATCCAATATACTTTCAGTACAGAATAACTTAATCTATTGGAAATGATCCTTTCCATTAAAACCTTGGAATACTACCAACCTATTAGCAATCTTTGTGTGCTAGAGGTGGCTTGGGGGTAAACAACAGAAGAACTGAATTATGTCAGGGCCAAAGTTGGAGATAACTGAGCAAGCTGAGAGCTGGATCTCTCCATGAAAGTATTCCAACACTTCTCATAGTACCACACCCATACCTCTTGAAATCCTCTTACCTCTTAATATCTGTATAGTGATATTGGCAGATTGTGGTCATTGTGTCTCGGAATACCACTCCCATGTAATTTTATTCAGGTTCATTGTTAACTGTGATCCTTTTCAGACTTCTGTATTCCCCTTTTTCCGCTTTTCAACATTTTTCTTTCTGTTCCTTTAAATGTATCCTTGTTTTACTGCCTGTCCTCTCAGAGGAGTGTGGTTTCCAGTTTCCTAAGCCCGGCAAGACTCTTGCAGAGTGGTGTTTCCATGTATGTCGCTTTACACACTTTCACGCCATATGCATCCTGTTCATCCCATGCATGCATCTTTCTGATATCTTTATCAGAATTTTTTTTTCACTTTCTTAAAAGTTTTATTAAAAATTGTCTGTTTTTTAATTTGTTGTCTTCAATTTGACATTAGGCAAGCACTTTTTCTGCCTTTCACTAGGCAAATTCTGCTGGGTTTGAGTACTTTTGAGACATGTATCATCTATTACCTTGTTCAGTGGGCATAATAGCTGTACCAAGTTGTTTAGAGTAACATGGCAGTTGATAGTTTTTGAATTACCTATTCAATAAGTAATGGTAAATTTTTAATAGTGATTTTAATTTTTATAATCATGTCTAGAAACTCCAAGCAAATTAGTTTTCCTTCCTTTTTAGTAATGCTTAAACTTATTATGAATTAGACGCAGCTTATATTTTCATAGATAATGAATAATAATTGAAGGGAAAATACAGTTGGTATTTTAACATTTCAAAACTAAACAAAGGCAAATTAGCTTTCTTCAGATGAAAACATTAATATGAATTCTTACTGATTTTTGGTTTTTTGGTGTCTCATCTTTTGACTTTCTAGCATATGGGAATTAAGTTTTCTACCTGTTTTGCACCAGTTTTGCCCAAGATGATATAATTTTGCTACAATTCTGTCATGAGATAATACGGAGATGCTGAGAGAGGTGTAGAACTTGGAGGTAATTATTTCTGAGGCTCAGCATGCATTGCGGTGCTAATCGGTTCTTATGCTTATAGCACGTTGAAATAGCTGGGCTGAAATGGGTATTCCTTCTACTTTCTGCTTGATTTCCAGCAGGTATTTGGTCACAGAGGTGGAAGGGAGAGATACAAACAAGAGAGAGGAAAAAGGCAAGGGGAAGAGATGGTACAGTGTGAATCCAATTTTTCACCTGCTCTAAAAACTTATTAGTGAGAGGAGAAGAAAAGACTAAAATAAGACACTGACAGAGCAAAGTAACTCAGCTGTATAGACTGCTAACATTTATTTGTAGAATTAAAGAAAGACACTCTGACTTGTTCTTCAACTGTTAATTTATCCAATTGATACTGGAGTACCTAAGGATTAACCTGAGCTTAGTTAGAACATCCATCTGAAGGTTCAAATTTATCCTATTGTCTTTCACAAGATTATTTATTGTAGACCGTTAGGGAGACCTTTCTTTCAATTCCTCTGATTTTCTAGTATATTATTACTTAGTATGGGAACCAGTTATATATAAACTGAACTAGCAATAGAGTAGTGGACTTACTAAGTAAATTAGAAAGAAGTTAAAAAGTAGAGAAGCCCCTCAATAAGAACATTGAGAGATCTTCCGTTGTGAACATCCATACTGTTGGGGATTTTGAGGATGCAAATATTTTAACTCTTGCTGGGTTTTCAGCAGGCTAGTCCTCTATGTGGGCATTCATAACAGGAGGTCAAACTTTGACCTTTACATTTGGAAGTCTGCACAGATCTAATTGTACGAGGCAGAATAGTATAGCATAATTCTGTTAATCAAAATATCACCCCTCCCTTCCCTTTAAATGTATTATTGTCCAAAAAAATTCTGATTGTCTTGCACTTAAAGCACGATGCTACCTTTTGTATATCCTTTGAAGATTGGCTATTTCTGAAAATAGCCAATGATGATTTTAAAATTTAACCCAGCATTATGATCTGTCTCTGTGGAATTATAGACTCATACAGATCAATATACAGAACTGGAAAAAGTCTGAAGTTTTTTAATTATTTTTTTTTCCACTTTTCCTCTAGCCCAACGTTTCAGTATACCTGTCTCAAAGCTTTTACAACTAGTTTTCCTTTCAGCTAAGATAAAATATTCATCTCTCTTTAGCAAAGAATTTCAGCAAAAAGCATGAAATAATCCCCAGATAGCTATAGGGATTTATAATGGAAATGCCATGTCAAATAACAGAATTGACCACAAATATTCTACTACAGAACAAGGAATAGTGTGCTAACGTGTATGCAACTATTTAAATATCAAACTTCGATTTAAAGGGCATATATAAACCTCAGAAGACTTCTTTAAGTATCATCAACCATTATGTAATAAGTGCTTCCAAAAACGAGAATGTGCTGAAATGGTCAGTTTTGCATAGTTTGCATATTATTCATTAGTCATAGTTAATGTGCTTAAGACATATTGGCATGTTCACGTATTAGCTTGAATTGCTTGATCTGTTTCAAGGGCCTTTAAGCAAATAAAATGTTTTATCTTGTAATAGAAATACTCATCTTGTAATGCATAAAGAATTTACCAGTCTATGAAATATGTTCACCTGTGTGATTCAAACGGTATCCAACCGGGCTTGCATAGGCTTATATTTTAAAGTACCTTTATGGTTAACTTTCAGTAAGTGCTCCCAACGATCCAAGTTGGACATTTTGCTGCAACATTGGCATCCTTTATATGGAATAGACTATTCTGGATTATAAAAACATATATAAAATTTTTATGGTACTTTTAAGTTGCTGAAATTTCAAATGAATTTTCAAATAATAAAAAATCAACATATGTAACCTGAGCTCCTTGTAGCTGCAAATAATATTTGCAGCGCAAGGATGTGCGCTCTGTGTTTCCATCAGTTGTGACTGTCTGAGGAATCTAGCCTACTAACTCAGTGTATTGATAAACTGTGCTGTAGTACTGAAGGAATTTTCTTTCTTGGTTTCAGTGCTGCTCTGATAAATGATCCTTCTTTGTTTTAAGTCCTTTTTGCTTTAATAAAAACACCAACATGCCCTCTTTCCCCCTGATCCAACTTCATAAACATTCAAGCTTAGTAATTGTGTTCAGTAGTAAAAGACTGAGCTGGTTATAAAATCAGAATGCAAAACATAAAAATTTTAATTTTAAAGGCCATGATTCCACCTTGTCCTGTAACAGTGAAGCTGTTTAGAATTTCCACTGTTCTAGCCTGTGTTTTGTCCTCTCAGCTATCTTGATAAAAGTTTTTGTAGGGTCAATCATATTCACCAAAATGAACTTGATTCTCCATGATTTCTCTGCAGTAGTTTAGCTGAACTGACATAAATAATTTCTTGAATTGCTCTATAGTTGTATCCTGCAGATCAGGGCAAGAAAGGCATTGACAGCTTTGCTGTCAAAGAAATCATGTCATGGATCTGCCTGGAGTCTCTACCTCTTGGTAATTTACAAACTATTTATACATCATCATTAGACTTGGTAGTGAATCTGTATCCATGCCCAGTTCCAAAACAAATTGGATAAATTTGACATTTTCTCATTGTCATTACACTAATTTCATACAAATGGAGTCTCTCTGGTTACTGTGCAAAGGGAAATGTTTTTGTCCCCAGATGACAACTGGGTTAACAGATGCAATTTAAATGTCATTTACAGCCACTAATGAGATCATTTGAATTGCACTTGTGTATATAAATTGCTCTGTGTCTATGGGGAAAGTGGGGAAATCATGGGCAAAGCTGACTAAAAGGCTTTTTTTTTTCCTGAGGAAACTTTAACTTTTCAGTATCTCTTCAGAAACCAGAATAAGAAGCTACCGTCTTACAGCTAAATGATGACATATTTAGAATATCACAGAAAAATGTTATTTACAGGGGAAGAAGGAAGAGTTGGAAGTGTCAAACTGTTGTGAGAAATGCTGTAGCTGCAGAGCAGCCTTTCCTGAAAGATAAGGAACAGCTGCAGAGTGAAGTCTGCCAGGGCGGAATGGAGCAACGAAATGCCAGAAATAGACTTTCATGAAGCATCAGGTGGATTTGATGCAACATTTATATGACATAGCCTTTATTTCCTTGCAGAGGACACCTATTTTCACCTTTCCAATCTCAAAACCTGGTATATTTTCCTGACTCTATTTTGCTTGGCATTTTGGTTTTTTTAACTGGAAAAGGGAGTGTGTTTGTGCAGGGGTTGTGGGGTGGGGGTTTTTTTGTGTGTGTGTGTGTGTGTGGTTTTTTGTTTGGTTTTTGGTTTTGAGGGGTTTTTTTAATATCTTCTGGGAAAGTCATTAAAGATAATTTCCACTGAACTTACGTTTGGGTTGGAGACCACATGAGCTACCTAAGAGGTGTCATACGATGCTTCCAAAATTCTGATGTCAAACACTGAAACAACGAACACTTTACCTCTTTACAGATCTAGTATGAAGGAAGTTGTCTTTATGAATGGAAATGATTATCTGCATTCTCTTCTAAAAGAAGAAAGGTGCAGCAGGGTTTGCTGCTGCTGTTGTTGAAAGTTCAGACAAAGGCCTGAAGTGGTTTTTTTCTGCTGTGTTCACCTTCCCATAGCTGTTCTGTGAAATGGGGCTTTCTGTTCTGCAGAGAAGCAGAAGTGGTTCTACTCCTTTCCCCACTCTCCACCTCTTTTATTGCTGGAGTAGAAAGGGGATATAGCACACTCAATAAAGTACCATCAGATGCTCTGAAAGCATACTTCAGTAACTGGAGGGATTTTTCTCTTTTTTTTTTTTTTTACAAGAGTAGGAAACACTAAAAGAAATTTCTTAATAATTAGAATACATACACCTTTCAGTGATGCAGAGAGAGTTAGTTGTACACATCTGATCTCCATTGTTAAGCACTCTGAGACATGATGATGAATTCTGTCTTAAATCTCAATTACCTAGGTTAGAGAGAGCAAAATCTTGTGTTCTGCAACTTACTGATGCATGGTTGAGATTGTGTATCTGGAGTTGCAAGTTCTGAGTCCCTGATATTAGAGCTGACTGGGAACATTTTTCCTAAGCTCTTGAAGAGTCTATACCTGTGTTAGGGACTGACGTGGAATGTTAAAAAGCAGGTAAATATTGAGAAACTTCCAGGGAATGTTAGCTTCCCAAAAGGAGGTTCCCATCCGTGGGTTTTCCAGCAGCAGAGATTTGGGTTTCCACTGCAGGGATCACACAAATCTGTGGTCAAGGATCTAGTCAAGGTTGTTCCCCAAATGGACTTGCAATATTATCAGTTCAGCTACGTTAGAGTTTTACATCCATCCTGTACTTTACAAATGACTAAGTATCAATGAGACTCACTTCTCAAAGGACTGGAAGAATGAAGAACAAACTTCCTCTGCAGCCACAAATGACTAGAACAGACTTCCCCTTCTGTCATTTGATTACAGTTTGCCATTGTAGCATAAACATACCTTTGTCTGAGATTCAGTTGAATGTAAAGTACCATTTAAACATTTAAAAAGTGAAAGTTCACTGTTTGAACAGTGAAAGACACAAGCTGTTGTATATATTAACTTCTAGCGTCTATTTATATTATGACTTGCGAAGCTAATAGTTAGGCATCTGTGTGATTACTCAGAAGACCTAGCATGTTCTATCAACATATATCATGTAAAATTTCAACACAGCAAAAATAGATGTGTAATGTCTGCAATTTCTTACCAAGAGTAATTTGCAAGCAAAGATAGCAACACTGCATTATATTGTGGGTTTTATAAATTTCTCAATTTTTTGTGTATTCAGTTGTAGTTATTGTGCCAAAAGCTGCTTGCACTGAATATCAGATTTAGTCTTTCTATATCTAGAAACATAAGTATGCAGTTATAAGCTTAGTTCTACACACCTGCTTAAGTCACCTTTTATTTTCTCATAATTTTTGTACATTCTTGATCTCTTTTTTCAAATGAAGCTGGGATTGTTCTAGGGTATCTACTTGCTTTTAAAACTTGAGCATTGGCTCCTGAATTTCAACATGTGTGACAATGCTGATGCCTTCTCCACTCTTGCCTAGGTGTGGGCAAGCTTGACTGTTTTCAAGATTTAGTTAAATCCAAGCCAAATGAGTTTCAGCTGCAGCATAAAGTTTTTTTGCTTTCTTTTTTTCCTGAGTTCCAAATGATGAACAAAATGACTTTCCAAAGGAGAGCATATTCTGACACTGGCCTGAGGATAGAAAGCTGCTAAACAGCTACAGAGCTGTCAAGTATTTATGGTAAGAAGTAATGTAACAATAAACTTACATCCAGGGAAGACTCCTGGAATCTTACTGCTGATGTATGCACGCAGAGCATCATAGCTCTGTTAAACACAAAGGAAACAAAAAGCAATCCCTGTCACACACACTTTTCCCACAAAGCTGTGGGACTCCAGCTGAACAAACACTAAGATATGGAACCCACCTGTGACAACTTCTGAGTCTTTGTTAGGAATAGGACTAAGGTAAAATAAAGTGCCAAAATTAATTACCTGCCCAAGTTATTCATGCAGTGAGGAGATTCTCACAAAGTTAATTAGATTTTTTTTTTTAATAGGTGTTCATTATTTTTGGAGGAGTATAAATACCTGCACTGAATAGTCTTGAGAACTGGTGGATTAGGATGCTCTTAGAATTTGATAAAACTTCAGCTATTTGCTGTGTCTTTAAACACAATAAGCTTTTTTGTTTAACCTTAACTTCTGTTTAGAAAAAACAGAAAATTTCCCTTTTGCTACAGATTAGATGAAGTGTTAGAAAAAGAAAGTAAGGTTCTTGTATGCATACTTTGAACCAGAGCTATAAGATGAACAAAGGGAACTCGTAGATGGAAAAAGCTGTTCAGCAAAACTAAATATTTGACAGAAGTTATTAGCCAACGTTTGGCCTCAGCTTCGAAGAGAAAGTTTGAAATGATACCTGAGGTTACAGAACTGCTATGGTATGCTATGGTACAGTCAAGAGGAATAGTCTGGTCTATGAATACACCTTAGACTCCAAGATGCTTTACATGAGGTTTTTTGGTCACCAGCAATTAAGCTGAATAATTATGTTTGTGTGCCTGTAGTTTCATAACAGGTATTTATAATAAAAAAGTCTGGACTTGTCTGAAAGCGCTTCTTCCACTACTGAGTTGGCCAAATATTGTACCTCCTGTATGAACTGCAAAAATGCCTAACTCACCACCTTCTCCCCACCTTAAAGGTCTATAATTAGAATTAATTTTGAATAAGCAATTCTTGATCACATCACCAGCAGGGAAAAAGTTCCTGGTTTCCAGGTGTCATGGTACCTGTAGCGTTCATGGCCCTGGGATATTGTAGAGTGTACTTAACCTAGCTGCTACTTGTAATTGAGGTATTTGGTGAGAAGCACAATATATACCTACTGAATCAAATATATTATCTATATTTTTTATGGTAATATAGAACATGTTAATACTTAGATGCATTTTAGAGCAGAGTTTATTATATAAAAATAAAGAAAGAGACATTTTGTCTCCGAAAGTAGTCACAGACTAAACCCATCTGTTCCCTTACAGAGGAAGGAGACGAAAGAACAGGTATTTGTGGCTGAGAGGATGAAATCAATTTGCTGAAGGTCAAAGTCTACATTCAGGGCAGGAATCGAACCTTAATCTGAGTTTATTGCTTTTCTATCAGAGCACCTGCTTTCTCAATCCCAGGTAGCTGTTTTCATGGGTTAACACTCAGGTTATTTCTCAGATTGTTTCATGGATTTCCTTGAAAATTTTCACAGTTTGTTGCTTTGAAAACATTCCAAGAAACTTTGTTGAAGGCAAACTTTAATTACTACTCAATTAAGTGTGGCAATGACCCCTGAAAACTTGAACAGACTGTTTCTAAATATGCATGGCACATACAGTTCCATTTTTAGTGATTTGTACAGGGTTGAAAAGTTGAAATAGATGACCTTTACAGATCTGTTGCAAGCTAAGTTATTCTTTGAGACTCTTTGGGCAAATACTGAAAGTATTACTTGAAAAACCTGAGTAATTGTGGCTGTTAGTAACTTTTTTGGTATTTAGATGATTCACGAATGTCTATCTGTCTTTGGGAGAAACTCCTGCAATGTGGCACTGTAAGTGTATTGTACGATATGAAGTTTGCATAATTGCTTGGCTAATTTACTCATTTTCTAATCTAATTTGGACTAGATTGTTTTGTGGTCTATTAATCTTTCTAAATTCACTTTAAAAGACCTGAAGATATAACCATACTGGGGCAGTTTCAGAAAAAAACTAACTTTGCTTGCAGGCAGATCCATAGTTTGGGGAAAAATCTGGACTGGTGAGAGCTAGGTGGGAGAGTGCTACCCTTCCCTGTGGGAATTATTTTTGGTTCCTAGCTCAGAAGCAAGAGTGAACTAATTAGGACTGTGCATTGGGAGTGGGAGTGGGAGGAGCAAAGCATCCTTAGGTTTGAGGATATGACAGTTTTTAAATCTTAAAGGTTCATTTAAGATGCCTTTTTTTTTCTTTTTTTCTTTTGGTAAGCCTTGTTAAGCAGTGTTTGCAGCACATCTGACAAATGAATAGTGAGTTCTCATGGAAACTAATGGGTGAATCTTTTGTTCTTACTCTGTGTTGTGGTTTAACCCCAGCCGGCAACTAAGTACCACACACCTGCTTGCTCATTTCACACCCCTGGTGGGATGGGGTGGAGAACCAGAAAAAGCTAAACCCCATGGGCTGAGATAAGAAAAATATAATAATTGAAATAAAGTAAATCAATAATAACAATAATAATAATAACAACAAGAATAAGAATAAACTATTGTCATGAAAACAGAGGAATTAAACTCGAGGCGAGGCGTAAAAAGAAAAAAAACCTGAGTGATGCATAACACAAGTTCTCTCCACCCGCTGACTGATGCCCAGCCAGTCCTTGAGCAGTGATCAGCAGCTCCCGGCCAACTCGCCCCAGTTTATATACTAAGCATGATGCTGTATGGTATGGAATAGCCCTTTGGCTAGTTCAGGTCAGCTGTCCCAGCTCTGCTCCCTCCCTCTTGCATGCCTTCTCACTGGCAAAGCATGGGAAACTGAGAAGACCTTGATTTAGGGTAAGCATCACCTAGCAACAATTAAAATGTCAGTGTGTTATCAATATTATTCTCTTACTAAATCCAAAACACTACACTGTACCAGCTACTAGGAAGAAAGCTAACTCTCCCAGCTGAAACCAGGAGAGTCTGGAAATTCAGTTTATGATGAAGAACATTCTAAGCCGGATTTGGGCCTGTGACACTGAGTACTGTGTATCCTAACAGTTCTGCCTTTCGATGGCATACTACTACTTAGCACTATTTGGAAGTTGCTCCTTGAGAGTCTGACATGAGTAGACATTGTTGTGTATTTCTTTAGCATCTAGGACTTTAGCTACATGGAAGGACATGTGAATACATGTTACTCTTGTAGTGTGCTTGCTTAGTTTGCAAAATGCATCACAATCTTCTGGTAAAATGTTTAGCTCTTGGCTGCTGGATTTTCTATATGTTGCCAGTTCAGTGGGAAATTACTTTTGTGGCTGAACAACAATGAAGATTTCCTTGATAGTCAATGAGCTAATTAAGTTGGCTACTTCTATATTGACTCGCCTTTCAAATATAATGTAAAGAAAGAATGATGTTGCAGGATCTACTCAGAAATCCATAAAACTGGTGGGAGTTATTGTAGTGACCAAGCCCCTCCATCAAAAAAAGGACAGACCCGCTCTGACCATGCTTATTTATTACAGCATCATTTCATTTGCATCAGGAAAGTGTTTCTGGCTTTCCTCAACACTCTGCACTTCTCCACTGGCCATTAGAGCTGCAGAGACAGAGGAACAGGAGCCCTGTGGTCTGAACATGGAATATCTTTTTCCATATTCTATGTTAAAATTTTTTTTGGTTGGGTAATATAAAGCTGTAATAAGTAAGTGGTATGATTAGCCTTGGTCCTCCTCTCAATCAGTTGTACAGTTAGTTCCCATTTTCCAGTTTGTAAGTTTGACAAATGTTTTTCGAGGCAAATTTCTGATTAAGTAACTTGTTGTCACGTAAATAAATCAAAAAGTCTGAGATTTATGGAAGTTTGATGGAGAGTGTGTATTTAAAAAAAAAAAAAAGACAAAAAACTGCAACCAACCGAACAAAAAATGAACAAACAACAAAAATCTCCAACCCAAAACAAAGCCAAAAAACCTTCCAACACAAAATTAACAAAACCCCCCATAGCTGTGACAGGATATTTTGAGTTAGTTTCATTCTAATGCTTGAATTTTGAGTGAATAGAGATGAAATTAAAGGTAGCAAGGGCTATGCAGTGAAATCTTTAGGCGAGGGGTTCTTTTATTTATCATAGCTGGCTAGCATGCTGTCAGATTCACACAGATATAGAGATAGTGAGCTGTATTTTGGCTTTGACCCTCAACTTCACCTTCACTGTGTGAGGGTTTTTTTTTAGCCTGGCAAAGCTATCCGGAGCTCTGTGACGGAGATGGAAAAATGGGCAGGGAGGAAGTAGAAGGCTTCTCTCAGAAGATGTAATTAAGGGGGAGGCGTAGGAACCGAGACGCCCCTAGCACAGTTACATTTCCTTTTGTACCAACCCTTTTACTTTGTGCAAGGAGAACTGCTTAGATTTTTTATTCAGCAGGATTATTCCGAGCTCTTGTGAAGAGTTCCTGGACTCCCTTGCATACTTCCTGCGTAACCATATTGAAGGTTTTCCAATTGGATAGAACTTAATGAAATGCCGAGAGCGGATAGCAACGGGGAAGAGGGCGTTTGGATTAGCACATGCTGTATAACAGGAAATAATGGGAAACAAAGGAATGGGTTTTTTTTGACTGGAAGAAAACCATTTATTTTTTATGTTGCAGAGCCCTCCTGAGAAATGGGGGATCCATTTGGGGAATTATAAATAAGACTAAACAGCCAACAGAAGGCATTATTTAAAGAGAAGCTGGAAATAAGCATCACTTAAGTACTTTCTCTGGTTAATTGTTGGATTGATTTTTTTAAACTGCATTTCATTTTAACATTTATAAGTAAATTGTGCTGTTGGTTTGTATATTTAAGAAAAATACTGTTAGCTTACCGTGGTTCTCAGTCTCAGCAGTGCTCCATGTTTAATCAAAGAGTACATTTTGATCTCATTGATCTGATTAATATATTTCAGGTATCTGAATAAATTTAGCAAGATGCAATTAATGTGATTAATGTACAAAGGTGAATCCCGTAACATGTCAGATGCAGATATGGTTTACCAGCTACGCAAACATACAACACATGCATAACTACTTTACGAGACATGCTCAAAATAGATTCCTCATAAAAAGTGACATTGTTCAGTTAAAGAAACATACAATGTCAAGCCACACAAGTTCAGTAGCATTTCAGAGGTTTTGGTGAAGTTGAGGGTGTAGAGAAATATAAGCATGCACTGCCTGACTCTGAATCCTGTGCTTTAACTACTGTCAAGCCCTGATTTGTACTGAATCACGGCATGCATCCTTAGCAGGCAAGTTTAAAACCTAACCCTTTATTGCTCTGCAGGATTTTGTGAATCAAAACCGTATTTGCTATTGTTTACTTGATTTTTCAGATTCCAGGTACTTCCTATTAACTGTTCTTTTCCTTAGCTTAAGATCTTCAAGCTAGTGAGAAAAATCCAGTATACTGAAATGTAGTTGGAAAAACGAACGAAAACCCAGGAGCTTTTTAACCTGGAACAGATCCTTTTTTTTTCTTTTTTTTTTTTCCAATCAGCTGGCTTCGTCATAGCTTTATATTTTCTGTAGAAATGATGTGTATTGTGCTCTTAGTAAGCACAATAAATATTCAGAGCTAAGCATTTTGTTACATTATGCATACCCTAGTATCGTCATATTTGCAAAAATCACTTACTATACACAAACAGTACATTTTATCCCAAAGTATATACCACATTGTAAAAAGGAATAAATGAAAAATTCCTAGTTAAATATTTCTGCAGTTGTTCAGACAGTCATCATCTTTGTAGTAACTGGACATGTGTTGCTGGGCTAGCTGATTCTTGTCAGGACAGCTGTGTGAGAGACAAAGGAAAAGAAAAGCAGTTTTATCTTTTAGGGGGTTAGGAGGGTAGAGGGGTAGCTATTTTATTTCAACTTGAAACTAGTCTTGTTCCCATTACGCTATTATGCAGGGCAATGCTAAATTACAGCTTAGTTCAGTTTCTTTGAAATATTGTTGGTGTTACTTGAGTCATTAATAAATATAGATAGACAGTTTGGATTATATACCAGTCCTTTTACATCTGATTGTATAAGGTGCAAAAATGGCTTACCTTACTTGTGCTAGTTATCTGAGATTGTATTCAGTTCATTTGCTGCCTCTCATACGATACTGAAGTCGAAGCACATGTGCAGCAATGTCTACCTCAAAAGGTGGAGATTCTAGCAGAAATCTTTTGTATCTGTCCCAGAAACTTCTTTACACAGTGGGTAGCTCTTATTCAGATGGATTGTATAAGGGCATAGCTACATAAATTGTGAAGTTTAATGTAGTTGCTACTACCTGTTTGTATGGTTGTTGGGGTCTTTAATCTTTTCTGTGAAAGCACAAAGCACACAGCTTCTAAACAAGCGTAAAACTGATGTTCTTGCTCCTATGGCTTGGCCAAGCGTTCCTTTTTTGGCTATTCGGTACATTTCTCTTTATGACCACAACTATGAAAGCTATGGAGCTGGCCACTGCTCACAAGTTGCATCATCTGTGTATGAGCTTTTTTCTCTTTTTTTTTTTTTTTTAAACACATATGAGGGGAGTGGTGGTGATAACCCCCTTAAGAAAAATGGGGTGGGAGGTGGGAAGCCTTATCCTGCATATCCTTGTGGGCCCTTAGTTGCAGTTAAAATTTGAGATTCTGTAACAATTTTCAGATTCCAGTTCTGTAACAACTTTCTCTCTTTTGACAGTTGATACTGGAAAAATCCTGATGTTTAGAATCTATTCAGTGTACAGATAATCAGTGATTTGTATGCAAGACAAGTCCTGAATATAACGGGGCCTAAATTAAAAAATAATAAAAAAACCCAGCAGTGGAACTAGCATGTGCAATCAGCACTGAGAGAAGTATGTGTCAGTAAAATGGGACTATAAGAGCAGATTTATCTATGAATTGTGTTGTGTAGGAGATTAAATAGAACATAAAGATACATTGGTATGGAAAGAAGGAATAGCTGTAGAAGAAAATCATCTTGCGGACTCATATTTTTATGACAGAAATGGATCCAAATAATACAAAGCATAAACATTTACCAATGATTGAGAGAAGAGCTCTATACTGTAAAGGTGGGTGACTGATTGTTGCTGTAGATCTATACAGCTCAGGGTCAGTCTGGCTGTGGTACTGTGGTACCGGTCTATTTTTTTTTTTTTTTTTGTCCTAAAAAGCATGTTTGAGGTAGACATCATCTTATCACAATCCATGTGGCAAAGGAAAATCACTTGTGCCTATCCGTGAAAAGTTAAACAGAAGAGCTGAAAATGCAGTATTATAAACTGTATTGGCAGTGGCAGACTTGGATTTCATTACATGCATTTTGTTGTTTATGTTTGGAGGATATTTAAGAGGCTAGATAGTTTTATGAATCTTCTTGGACCGTCTGGCAGGTGTACAGTTGCCAACAACTGCGGGAGATTAAATGCAGTTTTAACTCAGACCATTCTAGGTCTTTGCTTCTGTTCTCTTGTAAGTGACTACCAACTTACAATCAGTGCTAACAGCTGTCAAGAAAAATAGTAAGCTTAACTAGCAACACCAGAACTGATACGTATTTGGAAGGCTCATTCTGCTTTCACTTACAGTTTCTGTATTAGGATATATTTTGAATAATACCATAGACCTCATTCTCATTTGGTCATGGAATTGCAACTTACGTATGAAACTTGAACGTTTCTTCTTTTTGACCACAGAATCACAGAATGGTCAGGGTTGAAAGGGACCTCTGGAGATCATCTACTCCAATCCCCCTTCTAAAGCAGGTTCATCTAGAACAGGTTTCACAAGATCACATCCAGGTAGGTTTTGAATGAGACTCCACAAGCTCTTCGGGCAGCCTGTTCCAGGGCTCTGCCACCCTCAAGGTAAAGAAGTTTTTCCTCATATTAAGAAGGAACTTCCTTATGTTTCAGTTTGTGCCCCTTGTCCTGTCGCTGGGCACCACTCAAAAGAGCCTGGCCCCATCCTCTTGGCACTCGCCCTCAAGATATTTGTAGACACTGCTAAGATCCCCCCTCAGCCTTCTCTTCTCCAGGCTGAACAGGCCCAGCTCTCCCAGCCTTTCCTTACAAGGGAGGTGCTCCAGTTCCCTCATCATCTTTGCAGCTCTTCACTGCCCTCTCCAGTAGTTCCCTGTCTCTCTTGAGGTTAGGAGCCCAGACCTGGACACAGTATTCCAGACATGGCCTCACCAGGGCAGAGTAGAGGAGGAGGATCACCTCGCTCGACCTGCTGGCCACATTCCTCCTCACGCACCCCAGGAGACCATTGGCTTTCTTGGCTACAAGGGTACTAAAGGCACTGAAATAGTCTGGAGTGTGCTGTGGTGAGATACAACAGAATTATGGAATGTAAAAGCACCCTGGACCAGAAAAAAATTTCAGTTATGATTAAAACATATTTCACCCTTTACTCTTGGTCAATGTATTGCCATGCTCTGAGGTTTCCAGTTGAGCTGAGCAAGTAATAAATTATATGTGTGTGTGTGTGTGTGTATATAAAAAAAACCTAACCCAAAGGAATCAAATGGATGGTATAAAAGAGCAACTAAAGAGGACTTAAAAATATGGCACTCTCAGAAGAGTCAAAGGGAGAATAAAAATACAGAAAGCAAAGGTGAAAGATGAAAGGAAGGTTGCAGAAAAGGTTATGGTAAATAATAAGAAATGTGTAAGCAACAAAAGGTCAGTGAAGGAGACAGCCAGGCCTCTGTTCAATAACAGTAGTAATTTATTGACAAAAGAAGTTAGAGTGCTAAGAAATTAAATGAATTGTGTTTCAGCGCTTGCAAAGGAAAATCAGAGTGAGATGCCAGAACCAGTCATAAATTCCCCCAGAGCGAAGAGTAGTAGTGAATAAAATAGGGGTTGTGCCAAAATAAGTGCTCTAGAAATTAGAGGGTCTGAACTTGAGAGCTAACTAGATTGTACAGCTGAAGCTTGTGAGTCTACCTCAGAGCTGTGCTTAGCACAGCTAAGGGAACCTTTGTCCATTTCTTGATTATTTTTATTTATTTTTCTCTCCCCTGGAGGCAGCATCACTCTGGTAATGGAGAGGAGGTTCTGCAGGCTCCTCTCTGTCTCTTTGAGTAGCAGGAAGGAATGCTTTTATCTTCCCCTGTTTTCAATCAAAAGCTGATTTGTTGTTTTGGGGTTTTTTTCTTTTTTCTTTTTTTCCTTGCCTGAATCACTACTTATTAGTGACTGGAAGACAGACTAAGCCAAGTACTGTTGCAGAGACTAAGGTTAGTTGTAGGGGCAGTAATGGAAAAGTGAATATAAGGGGAAAATCTTGGCAAACGGGGAACTGAGGAAGTGTCAGCATTAGGGAAAGCTTTTTAAAGATGAAAATTGTATAAAATTTGGGAGATGTGCTAGAACCTTTGGGTCGTGGGGAGGGGGGGATGTTGAAGGACGAACATGGGCATCATCTGCATCCTTAGTGCCTTGGCCAGGCTTAGCTGTGACAGGAGAATATCGAAAGGACAGTGGAAGTCCGTCTTGCAGAATAAAGAAGCGAGTGGTGAGTGGAGCCCTGATTTTGATGACAGGATGTGCAAGTCACCCTCTTTTAAGTGATTACGCTAATCAGTGACTTTACATCATGGATTTGGAGAGCTTCGCAGCTGAGAGAAGGATACTTTTAGTCCATGTAGACATTTATTTTGAGACAGAATATCTGAAGTTATATTCTCAACACTACTGAATAGAAAGGCTCCAATATGACGGTATTTTATAAAAAGATTATGATTTTTTCCTTGTACAGCCGTTGTGGCAAATATGTTATTGCTGTAGACGTGCCATACTTAGTGGGTGCTTTAGACTTTGTGGTCTTGATGGTGGTTAGAGAACAGTGTAATCTCTCCAGGGAAGTAAAGGAAATGTGACTCTGAGAGAGAAATAGGGTAGTAGAGGGGGAATAACCAAGTGGGGAGCGTGAGTGTGTGTTGAATACAGAACAAGAAAGCTGGAGCAAAAGTGAAGCAGAACTTCAGAGAGGTAGAAAATGTATTGATAAGTTAGGGGAGGGAAAAAGAGTTTTCTAGGCTGAACGGCTTCCTTAAGAGGGAGAAAATGGTAGGAACAGATGAAATGTGTGGAACAATTTGGGAACGTGTTACAGGCTGCCTGCTGCAAGTTGAGACAGGCTTTTCACTACCATTAGTTTTCACCCTTCTTGTTCTTGAAGAACCAAAGCAGAACTGCTCAGGCTTAGGAGAGATTCTGGAGATCTGAAGCTGTTCATCAGTAGCCTTCCAAGTCTTCTGCTTTCCAACACTGGCTGTGGAGAGGTGCAAATGCTTGCAGCATTAGCTTCAAAAGCAGTGCGCCACCAACTGTGGTGGAAAGGACTTATCGAAGGACTAAATACACTCACCAGCTCTAGGTTTATGAATGCAGCCATCCTAATTCACCTCATATTCTCTTCTGCAAAGCAGATTTTCTAAGTTACCTGTACAAACAATACGTAAAATACTTTAATTTTAAATTGTTTCCCACATGAGTGTTGATATACAAATTTATTAATAAAACTTGTAATCAAATTGATAGTTTTGGAAAACCATGCATAATTTTGTCTCCAGAGCAGACACAATTTCATCTAAATAAATTTATCCATGCTTTGGTAAGACATTTGGAATGGAAAACGTTATCTGAACTATTTCGTATTTGCCTGCACTCAGGAGCTTCTAAAACTTCTCTTCTGAAATTTCAAGTTACAATTTGCTATATATGGAATTAAAAAAAATCTCCGTACATCTTTCAGAAAGTCTGGAATTATTGGATGGATCCTGATGTCTGATAGCTCTGTTCTGTTGGGGAACTCACAAAGGAAGCATATTTGGCTTTTTGAGTGTGTGAGTGTGTGTGTCAGAGGGAAATGGGGGTGTCACTTTCTTTTTTAGCAGGAGACCTCTGAATTTATTACAACACTGGAAATATGGGCTATGACCAGATAAAACCTATCCCCAGAGAATATTTATTAAAGCATATTAAGACGGGTGGGCCTTCTTTTTAAGTTTTTTGACAGTGGATGCAGACAAAGCAGTCTCATGGTATTGTTAAGCGCTTCAAACTGTATTACTGAACAGTCTTGTGTAGTGTGCATCATTAGCACGTACATCAACATTATCAGCAAATTGAACAAGTTGTGTGTTTTTACCTCTGTTAGGATCACAGGGTGTGAATATTTTTATTTACATATATATATTTTATGTGTGTACATTTATATGCCAAAACTCATTTTTAATAACAGGGACTGCATCAATCTTTGTTTAAACAACGTAGGCAATGTTGGTTCTTACTACTTATTATTTTGTTAGGTAATACATACACTGCTCTTCAGTGAATGAAATCTGACATTATGTTGGAAAGCTGAACTTGATGGGAACGTCATGGGAACTCACTATTCTGTCTTGCTGATGCTGAACTGTTTTTTTTTAAAGTCGTCCAAGTTTAAACTTTTGACCTCTACAATCTGGAGAACTGTGTTCCTGTCAGTCATCTAGAGTTGATTATATCTGATGCAGGGCTAGGGACACTCTAGAAAATGAAACACCTTGTCCTGAGTCAGTGTAGTACATGTGAAATGAGTTAATCTCTTTAGATACTTATTGTCATTAACTGTATTAATTACAGGGAGGGTTTAGACTCACCTGTAGGTGTTTATAGTATAGATGTTTCCACTGAGCTAAGATGAATCTCACAGTAATAGCTTTCCTCTTTGGAATAAGAGGAACAGGGTTGACCTTACCGTTATAACTGAGACTGTCGTGATGGCTACCTCACTTCATGCTGGTAGTGTTTAATGATTGCTAAATAGGTACAGAAGGTTACACCAGATGAGAATTGATATACAGACATTTTTTTCTTTATGATCAGTAGCACAATATTATTTTTTTCCTTTCATTATAAAAGAAATTTTTTTCTTCATTCATGGTTTTTTCTTCTTGGGTTTTTTTTTTTCCATCTGTCTTGGGTTTCTTCCCTCATTGTTCTTTTCTGCCTGTACCCTTTCTTTTCCCCCTGGTTTTTTTGGTTCTGTTAGCTGGAATATCCAAATCAGTATTTTAGTCAATGAAAATCTGTTAAGTATAACACAGGTTTTTCTCTGCAAGATCAGGGACACGTATGTGTCTATGTGCCATGAAGGAGAAAGCTGCGAAGACTGTGGATGTTGTTTCAGTTGCTGTTCAATAAATGTAACTATGTGTGCAGCTAACAAATGCTTGGGTTTCCTTCTGGGCATCAAGAGGAGGAGGAGATCATTATACAGTGTCTCCTTCCCTAAGAACAGCTGGAAGTTACAAGTATTTAATATTTCAATTTTCCCAGCACAGATGCCTAAAAGCTGTTATACTGGTGTTATGTTGTTTTGGACATTATGTTCTATGTAGAAAGATTTATTCTATCTGTTTTCTAATATATTTATTTAGTTTTGGCAGTGGAGCTTGTAGCTTCAGTTTTCTTTTCACAACATTGATTGGGAAGCTGCTGCCCCTACCACATACTAATGTCTGTCAAACACTTGATTCATTCTGCAGTCTGAAAAAGTTTGAGCTCCACAGTCTGCCAGTGTTACCAGAGTGCTATGGAATCCTGTTCCAAGGAACTGTCACGCTGCATATCTCTCACAGCTCTTGCACATCCAGTCACTTTCCATGTGATCCTCTCCTTAGAGAGAGCTTCCAGTTGGCAGCACCTGGTCCTTAGCACCAGAGACTCCACTGAAAGAAAGCAAGCAACTTGCCAAAAGTTTTAAATAAAGAAACCATAAATGAATTGAACAGTAAAGCTATGCTTGGGTTAATGAGTAAACTGTTTCATTCAAATGCAAAATTTGTTGCTCTACCCTATTTGTTAATGAAGATGATGGGTGCCACTTAACTCATTTGAAATGAAGTATGGTGTATGTCAGCTGAAACAGAAGAACTGGGAGGATGGCTGTAATTTTGCAGTGTTATAAATTATATCACCTGATGTGCAACCAGAGTATACACTTGAGGAGGCTGAGCAATAAGAAAGAAGAAATGTCCTCAACAGCAGCTAAAATCCTGATATTGTGATGTAAACTCTGCATCGCTGGTAGAAGAAGCGGTCCACACCGAGGTTACTGATGTTAATATATTTTAAATGGTCATAGTATAGGGTATTGATCATGTAGTACACTGTTTCTGTGTTGCCAAATTTTTCAGATATTCACTGATAAATAGAATTATCCATCTACCGTTTTAATCTTTAAAGCGTTTTTGTGAGGCTTAATGATTTTAAGGCCTGGTCCCTTGCAATAATTAGTATTTTGCTGATTCAGGTGTTGAGCATATTAGTGGATAACTTGCTTAGCCTTTGTAAAGACTATCTCAATATTATTCTCAGTTAAGACACCACAGAGGTGTTAAAAGTACTGTTGTATAATAATGGAAACATTCTTAAAATTTAATCTTATATTTGAATTCTTCAGTGATGATCTTTTCTACCTATGTAGTAAGGGACTTCAGGTCCATTTATGTCTAAAATTTGCATTTTAATGACAGTAAGCAGAAGGGCAGGGAAGGAACAGTAAGGAAAAATCCCAGCTTGGGACAACATATCCAATAAAAAAGTCTTTTAAAGCTGGTGATAGCTACTCCTTTTGTTCAGTGGTGCCAAGCAAGAAAATTGAGATCCTGATTAACTATTTGGCAAGGTTCTACTAAGTAATGCACTGTGCTGGAACTTTATAGGCATGCCAACTCCTTTTTGGATCTGGTTAAAGAACAAGCCTTGATTAATGAACAATTTTTTTTATTATTATTAATTTAATAAATGGTCCTTCCCCTCTGTCCCCTTTTTCTTTAGCAGTTGCTGGCCTTAGCTCTCCTTTGATTGGCATGTTGTGAGCCGCTAGTGTTGAGTGAGTACAGAAGAGAACTTTGCAGAAACCATACATCAAAATTGTCCACAGTTTCTGGATAGTCCTTAAGGGGACTTTTTTTTCCAAATTATTGTCAGTGGCAGAGGGGTGTATTTTTTTGTTTCCCACAATTTATTTTCCTACTGTAACAACTTATATAAGCTACAAAATGCAAAATACACGGGACCAAGCTGTCTGGTATGAATAGGTTGCAGACGTCTTTCAAAGGACTTGAC
Organism: Ibycter americanus; assembly: GCA_035590275.1. NCBI lineage: Eukaryota > Metazoa > Chordata > Aves > Falconiformes > Falconidae > Ibycter > Ibycter americanus. The sequence goes on from JAVJGI010000002.1 coordinate 22,819,038, forward strand.
ATTACGACATCTGTATTTTGTTTGATGCCTTGAATAATATAGGTCTAAAAATAGTACTTATACTGCCAGATTATGTCTGGAAGGACATGACTTGGTTTAAAAAACGAAAAGAAAAAGTTTCCAAGGGTGGCATTGTGTTATGGTAAATCTATTGTGAGCAAAGTCAGGGAAGAATTTACTGGGTAAAAGTCAGATATTTCAATGTCATCGTGATAGTGGGCTTTTGACTGTGTATAAGGACTTAAGGGAAGAATGTCTCCTGGGAGTGGATTTGAGTTTAGGGTGTGCTCAGCTTCTGAGCATGGGTGTGGTAAAAAGTCCATCTTCAGTGTTTATAGAACATAAGATTCTAAATATGAATATAATAAAGATGAAGTTCTGATGATTGTTGAGTAAAGCTCCAGACTAGCAGAGATCTTCAGAAATAGTCCTAGATGTAGGTGGCCTAATTTTATTCTAAATCTTGCTGCTAGCATTTCTTTCTAACTAAATCTGCCCTCCATCTGTTAGAGAACTACCTCTAATAATTGGTATTAGGCCTATTGATTTTTTTGAAGTAGGTTTTGAAATACCCCAAGCAACTCTGAGGATGTCAGTTAAGTTAGAGAGCTTTCTTCAACTATCATTTGTACTACTCATATTATTCACACAGAAACTGCATCAATATGCAGCTGGCTGGTTGAGTGGCTTGCTAGTTGTATGTCTCAAGCTTTTCCTCTGTCAGTAAATTCTAAGAACTGTACAATAGAGAAGTACTGCATTGTTGCTCATCCCACATAATAGAATAATTATATCTAAAGGTTGTTATGTGCTGCCTTCCAGCATCTTTGTGATTCACAATCTTTTCTCAGCAGGCTTATCCCAAGTGGGCTAGGGCTAGGAATACCACTATGCTTTGGAGGCATTTTTTGATTAATGAACACCTATTCTGAGTTATGCATTAGACTTCCTGCCTTTGAGACTGTCTTAATTAGCTAAATGCAAAGCCTTTTCTATCAGTACACAGACAGATTGTGATATTTTAAAAACAAAAATATGATAAAAAGGTTGTTAATCATGTTCCAATAATTGGAAAAAGGATGGCAGATTGTTCAGGGTGTTATTCTTCGGGGACTTTTCGTTCCACATAGTTCTGCTGTTTTGCATTGCTTATATATAAGGGGTTAGATGTGGCATAGAGTTTCATGTATTTGAGGAATGTCCTGGAAGGTTGGTGGAAAAAATAGGGGGTACCTGAAATGCATACAAGTTTTCCAAAGGTGGGACCAAATCTTAAATCCTAACCTAAGGACAGACAGGTGAATCTGACAGTGACTACTTAGTATTACTGTGTTTTTCAGCATTGTCAGTAAGGTGAAGGGTATCAAAATCCAAGCTGGTAACAACTTTAATTTTATGAGAAAGAACAGGGGTGCTTTGATATCAGACAATTTAATTTGCTAACGTAGTTTGATTATTAATCTAGTCTCTAGTTATTTAAAATAGGACAGAGTAAAGGAACTTTTATTCTGTTAACCGCTCTATGGAGTTTTCAAGTTGAGGGCAGAAGTTAATGCCCTTGCCTAATGCACAAGTGAAAATCTGTAGGAATTTTGAACTGTCCCAGCATTTCTAGAGTCATCCTACACAATTCAGGTGACAAACTAGGAGTATTTGAGCAGCAATTCACTCCAAACTGATTTCTAGGCATTCACAAGAATGTGTGCCTCTTCACGTAAACCTTTATCTGCTGAAAGAACTATTTGCCTTGACTCTGGGTTTTTTTTTGCTTTGTTTTGATATACATACATATATTATGAAGTTTTTGTACTGAAAAATTTTTAGTTCACTGCAGCTCATACTTTGCTCCCTATTCCCTCTGTCACATTTCATTTTTCTAATATATCAATTTTGAGCTCCGTCAATCAAAGTGGCATGGAAATTTCAAACATGTCCAGTATTTTAGTAGTTGCTAAAATTGGTACAAAACATGAATATTCCTCTTTACTCAAATTAGTCTTCTGTCATGAATGTAAGTAAGTATGCCAGGAACTTGAATAATGCTCCTGGTAGGCTTACAATTTATAACTGCAGTTGATCACTTTTCTCAAATCAAAGGCTTTGAAATCATTATCATCAGAATTGAGAGCGAAGCATTTGCTGCTTTGCTCTTCATTAGACTGAAGCAGCTAATCTCCTTTTAATGACTTATCTCCTTGGTTTGATCTCTATTTGAAGCTGGAAGAAAGTTAAGCTGTTAGATTTTTGAGGTGTTATCCACCACCTTTCTACCAGTAATGCTGCAAAAATAGTTCGGTTCTTGGCTAAACTACATATGGTTAGAAGAGCAGGGAACTTCCATTTCAGCTTTTTTATATTACTTGTATTGAAGTGCTGAATATATATGTTCTAGAAATATTTTAACTGTCTCTAGAAGAGTGGAGCAGCAGGGGAGTGAAGGTGGAGCTGTGAGACATACAAAAGCAACCTTCAGTTCTCCATTATGAGTAACAAAAAAGCGTAGTGAAACCAGCTTTGAGCTGGACTAGTGAAATGCTGCAACTCACAGAAACGTGTTGATAGTTGTAAACATGCACTGATAAGGTCTTGTATCTTCAATACCATTTTTTTGTCTCCAGTGCATTCCTAACAAAAAGAATAACATTATTTTCAATTGGAGAGGTTTCCAATTCAATATTTCTATTTTTGTAGAGTAAGTACTGAGATTTTCAGCCTGATGAATGTCTCTAATCAATGTCCAAACCTGCCTTCCTGAATTTCTTCTTACTCATAAAGTGCTTGCTTGCTTGTTTCATGATTTTTAGATTACATGCTGAGAGCCCTGTCTCAGTGTATGTTCTGCACTGTTGCTGATGTCTAAACTCAAAAAGAATCGAGAAACTCATGCCAAGCCTTCAGAAAGTTTGTCTGCACTGTCCTGAAGTGCACAGAAGCACTCCAACAGTATTCAGCTTCCTATAAACTGGAGAGTGCTGAATTGTGGAAAACATGCTTGTGAGGTGAGAGAGGATTTGAACAGGAGTAATCCATTGCCTGGTCAAGGGCTCTGACCTTTCGCTTGCTTCACGGGGGGTGGAGAGGAAGCATCAACATCACTGTATTGTTTGCCATTCTATAAAAGAAATTTAACCCTGTCTGGCTCCTTTAAAAACCCCATCTCCATAACAAATATACAGTCTTGCTTGAGAGGATAGCGGTGCATCTTCTCAAGCTGAAGAACTGGGAAACATTTTATACCTTTCTGGCATTTAAGTTGCTTGCAAAGGGTGTAGATTTTTTCATTCATGAGGGGTACTACTTTGAGGAGTATGTCATTTTTTATTTATTGCTTTTTCTTGTTAGGTGTGTTTACCTGTTTTAGGACTATGGAAAATACATAACCGTAGGTACAATGTGCTTACCTACATGTAAAGCACCATGCAATAAATGTAGTTCAGGCTTGATTATCAGAATTTGAAGCCTTGCCTGTACTGGATTTTTGGGTTATCTAAATGGAAAAATAATCTGGCATCTCTTTAGCTAGCTTGCTATTCCATCCGTTCTTCAATGCTGAACAAAAAAAACCCCACCCAATGATAACCTCAAAACTTTTTTGCAGAAATTTTGAATCCTTGTCACTACGATAATGCTAATTATCATAATATTATGTGGTGCTGATAGCTGCCCTCGGTGACCACAGCAACTCTCAGGCAGTCCGGATAAGCTGGTTTCTGTTGTCTGGATCTCACCCTGTGTGAAGAAAGGTGATATGAATAATGAACTGAGTTGCACCTTTCCTCTCTTATTTCATAGCATGGATTTTGACCTGCTGCAGTTAACAGTGGAAGGAGTCTGTGTCATGTCAACTTGGAACTTCAGGAATATTTTAGGAGAACAACAGTAGAGCTCTCTGAAGGTATATTTTTAAAGTGTGATCTTAAAGGAGAAAACATGCAAAATCCTGTAAATTTTTATGTCATTTTTATGACATAATAGGGAAAGAAATGTTTTGGATGGGATATTGGATGAATTTCCTATCAAAACTCTTGATCCCGAATACTTTATATTGTTCTGGCTGTTTGGGAAGTGGAAGAAAATCTTCCGTTTCTCAGATTCATGCTGTATTTGTCATCTCAGTTAATAATTTCTCAATGTTCCTAACGCTGTGCTGGATAACCCTGACAGTTGCTTACCAGTCCTCATACATTTTTTTTTGTAATGCATCTGTTGCTCTCAAGTATTAATTTGCATTCAGAAAAATGGCTACATCTTATTTTCATTTTCCTTTGATGCAGGACATCGCTAATGAAAATCAGATGATTAGTTGGATTTATGGATCAACAGCTCTCTCTCTTAAGACCAGAAATCTTTTCACTTGCTGTTAGGAAACTGGTTCTCTGAGCAATTTGAGTACACTCAACTAACACTAGCAATGGAGATGACTAGTCGTCAAGCTTCTGGTTTAATTTGGGAGGTTGTTACTCAAATAGTTAAAAGAAAGTGATACCTGAGAAAGCATTTCAGTACTCCACTGTTAATGCAGCAGTTATTTAAGTAAAATTTCATGATGGCAACTTTCTATAAATGAAGGATTTCTACATCTATGTTTATTTTAAATGAGTTGAAGGTCTTGCCCAAAGCACAAAAAATAGTTTAAGAAAAGGAAGCTTGTTTTACTCATCTGTAGTTAGTTCTCAGAACGTAGTGAGTAACAGACCAAAATTTGTTATGGTTACTAAGGGAGTAAAGATGCAATGTTTCAGAGGGCTACATGCTGATCATGAATCCTTTAACTGTGTCATAGGAGGGACCTTAGTGTAAGAAGAAAAAAACATAATCATCTTGTACACTTGCACGCATTTGCCCCTGGAAAAGCTGAGAGTAGAGTCCATAAAGAGTTCTCCTACATGACTGTTCTGTGCTAGATCATTCTGGTGGGATGTTACTGAAAAGCTGCTTGTTTTAGAGGTTGTCAACAACAGAAGCTAGCCCAAAGTCGATGCAGTTCTGAACAAATAGCTGCATAAATTAGGCGCTGATCTAGCTATATACAGATGGCAAAGGATACCAGGGACATGTTTGCATTATGGATAATTGTTCCATGGACAATCTGGATTCATGTTTAGTCAGCCAGGAAGACAAAATCAGGGTTTTCTTCTTAAGTTCTTCAACATTAAGATTAAATTTTATATTTCCTCAAATACCACTGGTATGCATGTCAAAATAAACTTCATTTAGATGTTATAGAGGAAAGGCAGGATTGCAATGACATGTTTGTCTGCATATAATGAGCAGTGACTGGCTTGCGGCTTAAGTTGTCAGGGGGTATTGAATTCACAGCTGGATTGTCAACCCCTGCACAGCAGGGTGATGATAATGCTTTTGAAATATTGCCTTTGCTACTATTGCAATGTATTGCTAAGGCCAGGTTTTCCACTCACAAGAATAAATATTTTGTGTGACAACTTGGTTATAAAAAACCCCAACAAACACCAAAAACCAAAGTAACGTTAGCCATAGACAGACTGAAAAAACTCCTAGTATCCTTATACCTACGATTTCTGAAAAGACTAGCAACTGTTATCTAGGCTGTAAGGAAGTTAAGTGATTGGGGTTGTCTATCTGCTTTTTGCTTACAAATGCTTAAGTGATTGGGGTTGTCTATCTGTTTTTTGCTTACAAATGCATTTGAAGAAGTAACTGCAAGCTGAAGATAATTGGATGGCGTGGCAATGATATTCACATGGACACCTGACAGATCAGAATGCGTAGTAAATACTGTAGATCTCGTATTCATCACCTGATCTGGTAATTAGATCACTGACTCTTTTGAACGCTATTCTGATTTAACATGACCATTATTGTAAATAAGATGACGATAGAATTATTACCACCACCAATTTAAAAGATGCTTCATGGACTATCACAGCTGTCTATGCTATTTTAGTTTTTTCTGTGTTGTCAAAGTTACAGAAGCTGAAAATCTGAATTTATTTCAAAATCTGGCTAAACTGAAAATATATGCTAACATCAGTCTAAGGTATGTTAATGGACTGATATCACCCTATTTCTGTAAGGTAGACAAATATGCAGTATGGTATCAGGCAGGATCAAATATTAATGATGGGATTATTCTATATTAAACCTGTTGCTTCTGTCTAGAAAGACTCTGTACCCGAATAAGGCGAATGACTCACATTGACGTTGTGAGAAGTTTATGCCTAATCAAACGCAAACCATCATAAAACCTGGATATGCCAGTTTATGCGTGTAGAAGAGAATGGCTTTTATAAAAGGATCTTTACAGGATCTGAAAGAAATTATTAAATCACAACATGGATGTTACAAAGGTCTATTCTCTAGATATCAACAGTTATAACACAAGGAAAGCAGCTTATTCTATCATTTAAGTCTCTATATAGTACACCAGCAAGTATTCTGGTGCTTCTTGCAAAAGAGTCCATACAGAATTGGTGAAGATTAGAGGAAAAATGGGAAATTACGCTTATTGGGTTAATTTAAAATAATGTAGGCTCAATAACATAATGAACAAAGAACGCACAGTCCAAACAGTTGAAAGGAAGTTGTGAGAACCACTATTCCACGGTGCATCTTTAATGCATGAACATTATGAGCCGTGTTACTGACATGGTCACTAACAACAAATGACAGGAAGCTGCTTAGAGCATAAGGTAAAGTGATGTTCCAAGCATTATTAAGTGTCTCTTGAGTTCTTAAAAAATGCGTTCATTGCTTCTCCAGTACTTAAATAACTATGAACCAGTAAAGTTGAAGGAGGAAAGCAGAACTAAGTGATGTATCCACTTCACAGATGGATAGGCAGAGCACTAAAAAGTAAGTGATGTACTGGAGAACCCTGTACAAGCTGGTACCCAGACAAAGTTGTTATACTTGGGTTGCTAAACCTGCTGCAATCTCAGAACTACTTGTTCCCAGAATGGAGTGTGGGTTGGTTCTTTGCGTGTTTTTTGTTTTAAAAATGGTATGGTCTTCTAGTCTTTTCTAAACAATTGTAGCAGGATTATACCTTCTGATGTTTCTTCACAGTGATGACTTATCTGTATTAGCTTTTCATTATTACCAGCTGTCAGCATTGGGTTTGGTTTTGGTTTTTTTTTTCATGTAGCTATTACACAGGAAACTGGCATAGTGTAGGAGCTTTAGATTCTACTGTTTTTATGCTGTAGTATGTAATTTGGTATAGTGTGTTGTACTTAATATTTGTTATTTACTCGGTCTTGAAAAAACCCTAGATTGATTATTATCTGTATGACTAAATCATAGAATCATTGACCTTTGAGATCATCAAGTCCAACTTAACCCAGGACTGCTCAGTCCACCACTAAACCGTGTCCCTAAGCACCACATATACGTGTTTTTTGAACACTTCCAGGGATGGTGATTCCACCACCTTCCTGGGCAGCCTGTTGCAATGCTTGATCACCCTCTCAGTGAAGAAGTTTTTCCTAATATCCAATTTAAACTTCCCTTGATAAAACTTGAGGCCATTTCTTTTTGTCCTGTTGCTTGTTACCTGGGAGAAGAGACCGACCCCCCCTGCCTACAGCCCCTGCCAGGCAGCTGTAGAGAGTGATCAGGTCCCCCCTGAGCCCCCTCCTCTCCAGGCTG
>JAVJGI010000002.1:22826766-22841318 GCA_035590275.1 Ibycter americanus
AGGGAGCCATCAGGTTCCCTGTGAGCCCCCTTCTCTCCAGGCTGAACTCCCCCAGCTTCCCCCATGCCCCCCCCCGCCTCCAGCCTTCTGCCCCAGCCCCTGGCCCGGCCCCCTGCCCGGCTCTGGACACGCTCCGGCACTGTGTAGTGAGGGAGGAATAACTAAAACTGGGAATGTCAACAATAAGAGTGATTTTGCCAGCACAAAGTGTTAACTTGCTGTGATGTTAGCTACTGTCTGCAGTGCAAGGTACTTGAAGCAGTAAGGAATGTACTATACAGCACTGAATAAATTCGCTGTCTAAAGCAGCTTGATGCTTCTTAGGGAACAGTACTACAAAAAGTGGCTTCTGTCAACAGAAATGAATTGTAGCTGAGGAAGAAATGTGGGCTCAAGTAACATGAAGCAAAGGTCCTGGCTATAGCTGAAAGCAGTGTAAGGTGGGTCTTGTGCCTAACTGCTGTGCTTTTGTGTAGCCAGCAGCTCCTCTTTTTTGATGGATAGTCATGGGTCGGTCTTGCAATAGGTGACTGTAGCAGAGTTAGAGTAAATGGAAGCGTGAGCAATATCTTGTTGGAAAATCAATCCAACTAGGCTGAAAGTCTGTGGGTTTAAGGAAGTCGTGGAAAAGCTGTTGAAAGAGAAATCTAGCGAAGGCTGTGTAAAGACCTAGGAAGCCTGTTCTTCCTAACTTTCAGCAGCCTGCACTGCAGTTGGGGGAAGTTCGTAAGTGGTCCTTCTTCAGATCTCTGTTTCCAATTGCTTTGAGAAGCAGGGATGGGCTACATATCTGTGGAACTATTCTTACGTCCTCATGACTTATTTCATGTGCTGGATTACTGTGTTTAATAAAAAATGAAAGCAAACCCCAACCTCCCTAATACTGGATAGAATAACTCATGGAAATGTAGAAGCAATTTAAATCCATGAAAATGCAAGTAGTCTAATGACTGCAGTACAGAAGTAGGAGTGAAACCACCTTTAGATTTAATGGAAGGGAAGCCATTTATTTTTTTTTTATCAGACAGTATCATGAAGTGATTTGTGACAATTTTGCAAGAGTTAATAATTGTCATGTATTGTGTTGTACACTAAGGGTCTTTTGGGGGAAAATGAGTAAATCTAGATAGTGTCTATCTATAGTTAAATTGATTTACACTTTAAACACTCCATACAAACATGTTTGAAGTAGTCATGCTCTCTACTGTTACAGAAGTCCCTTTGCTTTATGTTCAGCTTTAATAAAGTGAAGTCCTCTATATATTTATTTGCTTGACACAACTTACCAAGTTCTGATCTTAAATGACACTATTAGTAAATCAGACATCTCTCTATAGTGAAGAACAATTTGGCTTTTTTTAACAACAGAAAGAAAAACTTCATCTGAATTGCAGAAAAAGTCATTAATGCATCTGTACACTATAGAATCAGCTAAAAGCACAAATTTGATCTATGTACTGTCTGATCAACTGACGTAGTGTGCAACAGATGAGTTGATGAACAGTACAGGAGCTGAAAAATTTTCAAGGGAAATTTATAACCTGTTTGTGGGTTAGTGGAAAATTTTTGTCATAGACTGAAATAGTGAAGAAAAGACATTTAAATTCTTTCTGTCGTATTAGGGATGAAAAATTTGTTTCCAAGTCAGCTGTACTGAAGTATGCTACAATAATATTTCTCAGAAGTATGAGTAAAAAAGGATGACTGAAGTGGCAAAATTATAACATTTTTAATGCTTAGATTTCAATGTTCTATAAAGAAATCTGCTTTGAAAGAAATTAAATGTAAAGCATGGCTTGCTCAGAGATGTGCAGGAAGGAAATTCTTTGCTATTCTCAGTCTCAAGAAATTATATCTACTGAGCCTCTGTTGAATTAACTCTCTGAAGTACTTGATTCTGCACACAAACTCTAATCACACCAATATACTGCCCAGCAATTTGAATTAAGCCTGATCCCTATTCTGTGCAAGTTTGCCACTTGTACATCTGATGACTCATCTACACTACATGGAATGATGCATCTGATGATGCACGCATCTGACGACAGTCACGTCACTCGAGTGTCTCCGTTGTGCACTAGCAGACTCTATATGAATGCCTCCAGCTGTAGGATTTTGGAGTTGCAAATTCCCTAAGCATCCTGATGATGATTCATGCAGTTAATGTTTGTACCTTCTTATAGAACTTAATTTCTAGTGCCTAGCTGACTAATATATACATATCACTGGGAGCGGGGGGAGCCCGGGGAGGGGAGGGGGAATAAAATTGCAACACTTTCTTTTATATCAAGTGTTCAAGCATAAAGAACAGTCCCTTTCCTCAAAACCTGACATGAACATAAGGAAGTATTAGACTTTTTGTATCAACCTCATTCTCTCAAGGCAAGCTCGTCCTTGTTTAGTCTGCAGGGATTTTTATTCAAGGTCTGCCACCTGGTTACATGAAATAAAAGATATAAAGTGCCATAACTGAAGAAACAATGTTCCACTTTCTCCTTCCTTCTCTGGAAATAGTAAAGGGGTTCAGGCTATGACGTAAAGAGAACACATTGAAACTAGCATTTAATTTTTTTCCATTTTTTTCTTGTGGAAAAGCTGACTATCGTACCTTTAAATTGCACTTTGCAGAGCTTTAAATTGTAGAAAGCTTGTGAGATTTGGACAGCAAGTTAACATTGTCAGATATGATTCACACTTGTAAATTGAATAGACTTCAGATTTGTAGTCATCAGTGATTTGATCTAGTTCCCATGTCAGGTAAAGTGCATGAACAGAGCTTCGAAGCATTTTTGTTGGCACTACTTCAATCTGATCCTCAATGATAACTTTAACAAAAAATAAGGTACTGAAACAAAAAAATCTAAGGAAGTATCAGCCTGGAGCTAGTGTTCCCTTAAACAAGCAGGCTCTTTTGAACAACTCCCCATGCCCCCCACCCTTTATTAGAAAGGCAATGATAAATTTCAAAACATCCAAACCCACTTTGTAACTTTAGGTTATCTCCTACTTTTTGGAGTAACAGCTGCTTCTGCAAGTCTCTAACTGTGATTTCCTTAGGCTGATTACAATCCAGTGATTTATATAATTTTTATTTATCTTACTTTTTTTTACCTAATGACTGGGATTGTTCCCCCAGAAGATAAGATACGTAGATGGTGAAAGAGGAAGAGTTTACTTAGAGCAAAGGAATTTCTCTGTGGTGTTTTAGGACACATGATAATTGAACAAGCAATGTGTTTTTATTTTTCAGGATAGTGATTCAGGTGTAAATGATCTTCCAAATATCGATCTGGAATACTGGAGAACAATTCAAAGTGTGCAGTACTTTCTGGTAACTTATGCAGCTTTTGTGTTAGCTGTTTGCAAGAGACTGACAACTGCTGGAGCAGTCGAGAGCCTCTTCCCTAATTGCTCTAGACTGCACATATAGAAAAATTAATCATTAACTTGAACAAACTGTTTTTAGAAGAGAAGCTGCTCACGGTGTCTTGTTGTGCAACAACACAGCAGCACTAAGAGTAATCAATAGTGAAATGCACTGTTAAATAAAGCAAATTAAAGCCCATTAAAATATCATTTTACAAGTAAAATCCTATCAGTATTTAAGTGACAATTGGAGGTTTCTTGCTTAACTGGAGCAGTATTATTCAGAAGGAACAGAAATGTATGAATACGGTTCCCTTTAAAGCCTTCAACACAGGCACACACAAAACTTTCTCTTGTATTGGAATGGACGTGTAGGGTTTTACACATTAATCTACTAGACATTTCTATTATACAGATATACAATAGTATCACATAAACGAACCTGTAAATTGGTTGGCTTTCAAAGTCCTGCAGAGAACTTAATTTCGGCTGAGTCTTCAGGCTATATGACTTGCATAGAAGTCGCATGCTGCATGGAGATTCAGGTCACCTAGGGGTGGTGGTTATGTTTCAGTGTGGCAGAGAAATACTTCAGGTAGTTTGATGCAAAACAAGGAATCCAGCACGGAGAGACAGGCTTCTAAGAGCAGTCTAGGGCAGGATAGATTTTGGAACTACAGCTTTCTTACACAGACTGCTCTGCATATGGGTCTGAACAGATTTGATATTGAACCTGGGTAAAGGTGAAGTCTTTGTAGACTGTGGAACCTGTGAATTGATACGTTTGCATGTGTTCTAAAAGTCAAACTTCCCACAGACATTTGAAAAATCTCACTTTGGGGAGTGAAGTGCCGCTGCTGTGAGCTAAACCTAAATGGTCTTGTCTATCCACTCCTTGACAATGTATCACTGAGAATCTCTCAGCTGCAGACAATGCGTAGTCGTCTATTCTCTCCTCTCCGTGAGGAGATGAGTAATGATATAAATTTGTCACAGTGAATGTTCTAGTAATTGCAGAGGCCAAGTGGCTGAATGTTTTAGCCAATACGCATTGCTTCAAGATAAGTTAATTGACGTGTGCGCAACTTCTTCCTGTGGATAAAATTTAGTGAGTGGTTTTGTGTTGCTGTGGCTTTGTTCTGGCCCACTGCTGAATAAACTGTATGTTTAGAGTTGGAAGATATAGTATCCTTTCCCATAAACACTGGTGATTCCATCAAACAGACATAAATACACATCTGTAAAAAACAAAAAACTTTGAATGAGTGAATGAACAACCCACCTCATAATGAGAAGAAGTCGTTAATTTGTTACTTATTTTTCCTTTGCTGTTGTTGTGTCTGATTTGTGGTTGTTTGGAGGTGTAATGCTTAGATGTTTTGGCCGGTAGACCTGAACTTACTTCCTCAAATGATGAAAAATGAGAGATGGGAATGTAAATTTGCTCTTGTTTATGGAGAACAAATAGAGATGACACAAAATCCGGTGCACTGCGACTACCACTGGAAGGCATGATGAAGCAGTAATCAATGAAATAAAACTTGTACCTATAACATATAATCAAATCTTTTAGAACAATAGTGGAAACTATAAAAAACATAACGCAAGATCACTTATAATAATGGGACTATTGCTCCCCTTTTATGGTGAGAAGCCTTATGCTTAGTTTTTGTTGCCTTTGCCAAAATGATACCTTGGCTATTTCATCAGTTTAACTTTAGCAAAGTCAGTATGAGGACAGATCAGGCATTTCTGCCTCCAGAACTTCCCATCAGCTTTACAATAGCTTTAGTCTACCTTGTGATGGGTCTACTAGGAACGACAAATTAATTTGTCTATTGAAAGCAAAACTTTTGTTCCTTCCTCTGTTGAAGGAACACCAGTTAGTCTTAGTCATGTTAACAATATATGTAAACACAAGATTTAAAAAAAGGGGTCTGGTGTTGCTTAAAGGAAGAACTGACATGAGGAAAAAGTCAGCACTTCCCTTAAGTGAGAAAGAGGAATAAAAGAAGACAGAGCAAGGATGGTAAGAGAGAACGATAGATCAGAAAATTTATATGCTTTTAAAAATAAAGCCAAAACACTTCTGTTAGAATGCAATAAAGTTATTTGCAAGTTTGAACTCCTAATTTGGAGAAGTATTAGATTTGGGGGTATTTGAAGGTGAGGGCTGAGTTGTCTTGCAAAAATGGCTCAGGGGTAAAATATACTTTACATATCTCTTCTAATCAGAAAATGAGAGTCCACATGGACTTCATTACAAGCAGACCACAAGGTCCTTCTTTTTCTTAACAGTCCATAATAAGAAATAGCTCTTTTGTCACCTTTCCATGTAGTCATGCTTATCTATGTATGCATGCATTTCTAGCTATAGACAAAAATGTAAACACATTAAGAAAAGATTTGGAGATATTACCCAACTATTCTTTCCAAAATAATTCAATTTTCTTAGGGTTAATAGGCATACACTGCAACACTTCAGAGCAAAATACAAGCTAGAAAATGGTTTCATACACCTGTAACATAACAGATGACTAAGTTTTTGAGTTATAGTTGCAGCAAGAGGTACTTTAATAATCAGATCTATTGTTATTATTGATTGATCTTATAACTGTAATTTCATAAAAACATTTGGTAAAGATTTTATGAATTAACTTCAGGAGATGAGACAGATTGTTGGTCTCAATTAACCAAAGAATTTGGAAATTATTATCTTTTTTATACACAAGATGTCTGAGACTGATGAAGTACAAAGTAAAAATATATCTCTAGGTGTCAAAGGATTTGAAAATTAACGAAGATGAAATAAAACCCACAAAAATGATAATATACTGAAACTGAGGCATGACAGCAAACCCACGGTGGTTTGTGTAGCCGTGAAAGAAATATACTGGCTGTCAGAATCCACATTCCTTTAGGAAAAAAACGTGGTATGAAATACATAAGTCACTACTAAGCTAGGAAGCCTGCAATTGCTTTCCATCTACCTCTGTGAAGTTCACTTGATTTCCATATAGGAATTTAGAGGGAAAGATGTCTCAGAAAGCTGTTTCAGATGTTGTTTATTTTACACTTTAGTCATCTGCTCTATAGAACAGATGCTGCGTTACTGCATTCTCTTTAGCTGTATAGGTGAGTCATATAGACTAAGTCAATGATAATATTTACATCTGTTATGATTCTGTCTCACAGCAGCTTTTCTCCATCGGCTATCAGAGGAGCCAACACAGGGAACCTGCAGAGCCTTGCAAGCCGGTAAGAAAATCCAAATCAAGGATCAAGTAAATTGGTGGAGTAGTATTGATGAACTTAGTCTGATGTTTTCTCTGTGCTTAACCTTATGAGTAGGTAGCAGAAAGTATTTTTGAGAGCAAGACCAAACATATGAAAATGAGAAATCAACGATTAATTTTCTATAGAGACTTTTTGCCCCTCACAAGTTCCCTTTGTGTTTTAAGCCCAAATTCTCCATTGGTTTCAGTAGGCTTAGCTTCTTAGGGACTGCCTTCTGCCTTCTTTTCCTTTTTAGTAACCTCCTGGCTAAGAAATATAAGACTCATTGGTTACCACTGTGCTCAGAAAAAACCTCGCTTGAGATCCTGGCATTAATCATATACTTGAAGACTACTGACAATCACATTTATAAAATCTTTTAAAAACATTTTAGTTTGAGCCTAAAGCTACTGAAATATTACTCTGAAGAATTTTCTTCTTTCTCAGGCACTTTGTTTTTGAAAGAAATAAAGATTGAGGTTTTCACGTCAGCTTTAAGGTAAGTACTTCCCTTAACTTAAATTTTACTATGACTGGAGCAATCAGCTCCTCTAAAGTGCCAACAGTATCCTAGTGTAGACATAAATGATGCGACTCCTAAGCCCTCAGAAAGTCTGCCCTGGACTAGGACTGTGCATTTTCAGGGACAGAGTGAAGCCAGCTATTTTGTGGTATTAGTAGCATGGTGTGCAATAGGATGGTAACGAAAAAACACTAAACCTATTTTCCTGAAATCGTTTCTTGTAAGGCTAAGCACTGTGTTGGTCCAAGCTACTAAAATAACAGTTATTGTAAATATGTCCTTTAACCATGTTCACTGACTGCACATAGCAGTCTGGCTACCTCCTAAGCTGCAGGCACCCCCCAAAAATATATGGACTCATCACAAACTAAACCAGAAATTTGGGTCCAAAGTATTCTAGAGTGTTTCAGGGGCAGCACCCTTCCTCTTACTTCTTTGAAATTCAAGATGAAGTTTTCTTTTGAACATAAATGACTAGTTTCTGCATCATGTTATAATCCTTTCACATGCACATCAAGTGAGGCTGTCTACCTAGATTTCTAATCCGCAGAAGATGAGAGTGGGGTTTTTTTGTTGTTGTTTTCATGGGTTTTTTGTGGTGGTTTTTTCTCCTTTTTTTTTTTTTCTTTTTTCTTTTTTTTCTCATTTTGGTTTGGTTTGGATTCTGGCAAATCCATTGGAAAGATTCCCCAGCACTCCTTTTTGCAGCATGGTGGTAACAGGTCTAAGTAAGACCCATCAAATGATAATCAAAGTTGTACTTTGAATACCTGAAATATGTAACATTCTCTGCAGCACGTCAGTCTGTGCTTGAAAAACACATAATTAATCATTAAATCTAATAAAATGTGTAATGTTTATGTTCGTATTGTGCAACAAGGATTGAACAATCAGAAATAATAATCAATTAAATTCTCTGTAACGCCTTGTATGTTAAGCATGTTGAACTAATAATAAAATGAAGTCAATAAAAGAAGCCCGCTTAGTTCAAAAGTACTGGATATCTTCCTCTGTGAACAGAAGGCATATTAACCTTGTAATTCACATGGTGTGAATTGCTGACTTTTTGTCCCTTTATCTAAGAACAGGAAAAATATTTTATTATCTGATTTCAGAATTGCTAGAATAATCAAGAAAATGCCTTTTCCCATCTCTTGACAATTTAAGGTGGACTGAGAATCAAGGTTATAGAAATGTCAGGGATGAACTCATCCTACTCTTTTTTCACTGAATAGCTGTGGCTCATGAATACAGATGTGACTTACACTACTGGAATCTGTTATCTTGTGGAGCTAAATATCCAGCACTGCTGCTAGTCACTGCAACTTCATGAAATCCTGATGTATGCTTCTACAAAGAGTACCATTAAACTCAAAAGCTGTGTTTTGAATTAATTTTCAGGGTTTTTTATTATTAGAAAGTCAGGGATTTTTTATAATTAGGGTTTTTTGTCTTGCATTTATAGGAAGACATTTGCAAATCCTGATATGATAATTCATGCTGGGATTCCAGGGTGACATTTTGTATGGTAATCAGTCTAGGAATTTCAAGTTATGTCACCTTTTGGGGACTATTTTTTATGACCCTCAAGGACCTGGATCCTTGAGGGTCCAGTATAAAGGATGATCATCACCAGAAGAAGCACTTTGAAGGTAGAGACAGATTTCCTTCTTCTTCCTACCCCCTCTTGCAGCTGATGCAGAGAACATGGCCATTAGCATGTCTCAGGTCCAGCTCTTGAGTTCCTTTAAATTACATCGGTTCAGCCTCAGGATCAGTAGGTGGAGAAGTCATCTGGGTTTTCTCCTGGGCCTGTCCTGGGCCATTCTGTGTATTGTTTTGCCACAGCATTAAGCAAACATTTCTATTAAAAAAAAAAAAAAAAAAAAAATTAAGTAGAAAGTAAATAAGATCTCTATTTCTTAAAAGTGGCAAAATCCCTCTAAGTGGCTTTAAAAGGAGAAAAATATAAACTGACTTTATATGAGTGGTAGGTAACTTTCATGGATCAAAAACAAGCTAAAAGAAAAAGACTTTAGAAAACCGAACAGATGGTTACAGTATGGGAAAAATATTTTGGAAGAGGACTTAGAGCACAAAGATAGATTTACTAATGATTTAGGAAGGTGTACTAATTGGTGGCAGAAAAATTGTCACAGTAGGTGACAAATCATTTGGAAAGAACAGAGAAGCTATTCCAGAAGAACTCAACAGAAGCAGATGTCTGGCAGATTTAGGGTTGACAAGTAGAGATCAAAATCTGCAGGGTAAAATGTTCTGAACTCATAACTGGTAGGTTGGAAACTAACTACAGGAAAAGGACTTACTGCTACTGTAAGAGAGTAGCAATCATCTCAACTGGTTACCAATGCCTTTACTTTATAAGAAATATGGTGAGAGTACACCTATGCTACTCGTTGACATAGCATAAGTATAGTAAATCAAATAAATTGAAAATTAATGAGTTTAAGATATGAGTTTTAATACTCATTTAATGAGTTGGGTTTTTTTTCTTTTGCAACCTTTTTTTTAATGGAACTGATTTCTGCAGAATGTCAGATTTTAAGGAATTGATTAGGAAAAAAAAAAGGTTTGAGCATGAATGAATGTAGCTGTTATTAGAGTAGGTTAAAAACCAAACAAACAGGTTTTCAAGTTTGTTTTACTTGGACATAAACAGTAAGCCTGATAAATGAAATTAACTGTTGACTGAAATTAACCTGCCTGGGAATCCTGCATGGGGATTCCTGAACATTCTTCCGAAATAGTCCAAACAGGCAATTATCCAAATATTATTCTATACCAGTCTTACCCAAACCATGTTTTTATGTTCTTGTATTAGGAAATATCATCTTCTAGTTTCTGACTTTAAGAATACATATGAAAGACAAAGCTCTGCAGTGCATTGCCTCTGGGGCTAGTCCATCTTTGCGGCCAAATGTGTTTCTAAATATGTGCTGCAGTGATACCTCTTTTTAAGCTCTATTATGATAGGTGATGCTCTACTACAATTTCAAGCTTGCAAAATCCTGGGAAAATTGGTTCAATTTGATTTTTGTCTTGCACGTGTCACTGTTTGGCCATTGTGAAATGCTGAACTCAAGATGATATGTAGTATTAGATCTTTCAGATTTATATATAGAATATATTTAGAGATATATATGGAAGTCTTACTAATGGTTACTTTCTATGCTTTTACAAAGTAACAAATACTTTCTGTACATGTTCTAAGATTATCAAAGATTATCTAAGATTATTATTAAGATTTATCTTCTGGGAAAGGAGCAGGGGGTGTGTAGAACAGGACATTTATGGGCAAAATGAATGGAAGATTAGGAGAAGAGTAGGACTGACAGGCAATTACATTGATGTTTGGTGGAGCTGTATTTGTGTTAGTACAGCCTGAAAAAGCTAAGTTGGAGGGGGACACACACACACACCACACAAAACCTGTGTGCTACTCTGATAGCCTTAGTTACACTAAAACATCTGCCACTTGCTTAGATGCTGTTTACAATGAGACTTTTGTGCAGATGACTAGTACAGAGCTATGCCTCTTCCGAGGAAGTTACGCAGCGGTGTTTATTCATCACCACCTGCTGCTCTGTGAGAAAAAAGACATATAGCTGGTACATGGCTGAGGAGAATAAATGTCCAAAAAAGAGAATGACTAAAGGAGGGATTAAAAAAAAAAGCGTAAATCACATTCACAGAATTAGCTTCTGTCATCAGCAACATGTTAGCTGGATTTGGAAGGTGTGCTGCAAGGCTGTATGGAAAATGTAAGCGGTATCACCTTGCTCAAAATTAAGTTATGTTAATTTTTGCAATCTGCATTTCTATAAAGAGCTTGATGTGCTAAGGTAAAAAGTGCCAAGGTTTTAATACATAAATTAACAGTGGTTACATATGGAGATCACTGGGCGGCTTCTTAGGTTGTATGGTGTTTTTTGTTTTTTAAGACCCTACTTCAAAATTTACCCCTTTCACCAAGTTGTCTTTTGTGCCCTTTCCCCTTAAATAGCTTCTGGTCTTTGGAGAAGCTGATACACCCTTATTACAAAAGAGGTTCTGTTAAAATTGTTCATGGGCCTGGTACGTGGCATAGTCCTGCTAACAGTTTTATTTGGGGTTGGGGCTCCTAGCTCAATGGATGCTGCGTGGTACTGTTTTTCTGAGAACATGTAAGTACGCAGCATCTAAAGCATGTATTAGACTTTGGATATTGCTCAACCCTGTCTGCGCCTAGCAAGGGCTGTAGACTGTAATACAGCGTGGGTCCGTGAAGTCCAACAGGGTACTATTCTGCATATGGATCATAGGAAGCCTCGATTCGTAGAAACTTGAGCAAAGTGGATAAGTGATTTCAGAACGGAGCATCAAACTGGATAAAAACATGCAGGGATATCAAACCTAAATTACAAACACTTGTGTTATAAGCAACATTCATCTGTGTGTTCTGCGCATGACCTTCTTTGTAAAGGGCTAGATCATTTGCCACTGTAGATAGGCTTCAAAGTTACAAATAGTCAAACTACTCCAGAGATCAAAGAGCTACTCAATGGAGCTTAGTTTATTGCATTTTTACATTGGTTTATTTTTCTCAGTTGCTTCATAAGAAAAATAGTGAATTTAATGCACAAAATGTCACTTTTTGTTGTAGTGGAATTAAGTGCTTCTCTAAAGTAGAATAGCATAACAGCAGGGTTGTGCTGTTTTGTTTTTAAGACATTGTAATTATCCTTAGTGTGAGTGTATTTAAATAGTTAGAATGGAAAAATGGAATGAGTACACTAGTTCCATCTCCTGTTCTATAAAAACCACTGTGGTTACCTAAGCTATCTAATATTTATTGCCTCAGAACATTTCTGCAGTCAGGCTCAGTCAAGCCTATTGAAATTGTGGTTCTAAAGGTTTGCCCAAGTTTGAGGAGAAACGGTAACATAGTATTGCATATTGAAGATAATCTTTAACCATAAAAATATGGTTTGAAGACTTTTGTGTTCAGTACTATTAAGGATTCTGAAGCAGGCTGAGTAGTTCCTTGAGTGGAAGGATGCAAATGGATACAGGTCCATGATGGCTTTGAAGAGTTTGAAAGGGTAGACTTTGGTAAGGAAGGCATCTTCCCCAGAGGACACCAAACAACAGAACAGAAGCTAACAACCCTAAATCATGTGTACTATGGTTCTCACACATGTAGTTTGTTATTAAATTAACTTTTTGGTGGGCTTCACCTTGTTGTTTACAGTGCTACACCAGATTGTGCAATTAACATTTTTGTGTGACAGGCAGTTGCCTGTCAGCTGGGGGTGGTAGGGAAAAGCAGATAATTATATGCCTAGTTTGTGACCTGCAAAACCTCTTCTTTCTGTTAAAATCTAGGACAGAATCAAGCCCAAATTAAGGAGCTACAATAGGAAAGCTTGAAGCATCCATCAAACATTAAAGGTCACTTAGTAGAAAAGCAGAAAGGTCAAAGAAAATACAAGAGAGTTGGTTGGAGAGGATTGAACTATCTAACATGGAAAGTTATCAGTTGTGATGCTTTCTAAGGGAATAAATAAACCAAAGAAGAACACAAAGTATTAATTTACATTTTGTAGATACCTACCAATATCTGAGTTCCTGCTAACATTTATGGAACTTTCCGTGGTTAAATATTTATTTTTTCAAAAATTAGCACTTTTATACATTAGCCTTCACTAGCTAATGAAAAGTGATTAGCTGAAGGATTATATAAAAAAATCTTCATAAAGTAAGATGTAATTTAATAGATTTCACAGGGTAGCCACGGTGAAGATTTAAAATGTCAGGATTTGTCCCAGATTAATAACGAATCTCAGTAGAAATGTTCAAATGATGTATTGAGCAAGTGAATCTTTCAGTCATGCCTGTTCTGTTGTGGGTAAAAATCATCAGCCAAGAAAGTCTCTGTACAGTATGAATTACATGCTGATAATTCTTTTATACTTCAGAAATGGTAAACAAACCGTTTCATCACTTCTTATCCCTTTACAGGATGATGCTAAATGCTAATATATTGCTGCATACATTGATTTGCATGATCTTGATGCATGACTTACCCTTTGGAGAGTCACAAAATAAAAATCAGTATTGATGACAATTTAGCTATAAATTTGATGTTTGAGAAAGGATACAAAGACTGTACTGTTTAGTTTTAAGGCTACGGTAACATGATACTTCAACCTTACTCTCCAAGAATCTCAGCTGTCTCCTTCCCGAACTGCTGCTTTAGTTAAAAACCAAACCACTCCATGATTCCTCCCAGGATAGACAGAATACAAGACTAGAAGATGAGTGGGAATATGTCAGAATAGGTTTGCAGACAATGTGATTTTCTACTTATTTTTTCAAAATAATTTCTTAAAAAAAATAAAAAACCAGTTACTGTTGGGCTTTTTTTCCTGCTTTCCTTAATTTAATTTTCCCAATTCAGTCATCTTCATGTATGCCACCCTTACGCTGGGTATCTTGGCTACAAAAAATGATCCCCATTTGAAGCATGCCGCTTGCTTTACCAATCTTTCAGCAGCTTATTTAAAAATATGAAACAGTATGCCGCCTTAAATTCTACCTTAAGTATAATTTTCCCTCTGAGAAAGACACAGAATACAACTTCAGAAAGATGGAGTTAGAAATGTTAGAGAAATGTTTGGTTTCTTTTGGTGTCTTTTTAGTGAAGGTAATGTTAGAAGGTGAATATAACCACAAATTCAGGTGAAAACGTAGGAGCAGACAGTTCTGAATACATGATTTCATAATTGTATATTATGTATTTATCATGTGCACAAGCTGGAATGTGTCTTTAAGCTCAGTATCAGTGGGTTTAGAAGTGTGTTGGCACCTTTGAAGTTCTGCCTGAATGCGTCTGGTCTCTATTTTAAACATAGGTGGCTTAAATGTCTCAAGTGCCCTTAATGTATAGTGCTCTATATCCTGGTAGTTATTCACTAGGTTTTTTCAGCTTAGGCCAGAACGAAGACTGTTTCTCTAGTGAATTACACTGTAAAGCGCTTTTTCTAGAGGGTTTTATTGAAATGCCAGTGTACTTGGGGCCAAATCATCCTACCTCATGTAGTGTTCATGTAAATGACTTTTCCACAGAAACCGTTGTGGTTGAAGATGGGATCTGAACCTGCATAGTTATGTGTGTAGGTGCCATGTTGCATGCTGTGCTTTAATCCTGACCACCTTTGCATAAGCTTTTTGTGACCCAGTTCATTGCTATGACAAAAAATCATATCCCTTCTCCAACCTTTTAGCCAGCGGTCATGCAACAAGAATGGTTGTGTGCTGGTTTAAAAGTAAACCGGCAGGAGAAATGAACCCAACTCAAAAGAGTTTAGAAGTCAGAACTACAATT
>JAVJGI010000002.1:22841418-22862022 GCA_035590275.1 Ibycter americanus
ATAACTAGGACAGGTTGTTATTCCCCATTGCAAGAATCCACATTTCTTGAAAGAAAAACAGCAAGGCACCAGACATAAGGTGACTGAATAGAGGTTGGCTTGTAGCTTTGTGCCCTGGCAGGCAGCCCCTTGTGGTGTTCTTTGTGTCTCCAGCTGAGCTTTCCAGCCATTGTACTAGCACATCTTCCTTTTACTTCTGCTAGTAGAAAATGAGATTAGAGAGGAGAGATGGGAATGGACAAAAGATCTATAGAGATAAGTGTTGTTCCTGTGTTACTGTTCAGTGATCCACATGTGGCTATTTGGATAGATATTTCTCCTAAAATCTGGAAGGACAGCTCATGAATGAGTGAAAACTCATATTTGTGACTGAAAGTAATAAAGCAAAATGTTCCTGTAGAAATAAAATGTACCTATCTTGAAGGAAAAAAATGTATCTATATAGCTATCCAGTTGGTTATCATAAGATTTATGTTGCAGTCTTTTTAGCATCCGTTTAAGCACCAGGTTTTGGAAAATCTGTCTGAACTCTGCTTTTTGGTATCTTGCCTACTTTGCTAGTTTAAATTTTCTTAAAATGATTGTGCATGGGATGGTGCCTTTCACACTTGTGAATATGTTTCCCTTCTGTCCTGAAACAATCTCCATGTGGCAGGAGAGGGCTTTTCTCTTTGCCTTTTTCATTACAGCCTTCCACGTTAGCCTTTTAGGTTTTTCAGCTACCTTAAAGGCAGGCTTATTCAATCTTCTTTTACATTACTTTTTTTTCATTTATAACAGGTTTTATATTTATGTGAACATAATTTTATCACTATGGTGGCAAGGTGAGCTAGAAAAATGGAGAGCTTAAGGACTGCAGTTTTAGCCTCTGGGCTCTGCTGAAATCCATTCATTGAATCAAGTTCTACTTGATACTAGACCTCATAGGTGACATATGGCACACCCTATACTTGACTGGATTCCTAATAATGATGATAAAAGGGTGCGTTCTAGGAAATCTAACAATGATACGAAAAGGTGAACAGAACAAGAAATCTTACATTATGCCACTGCTTGGCAATTCTGTTTGATTTCTTCTATTTAAAGATGGAGAAGAAATTCTTGTAAGGTAAATAATGAATTAGGACTACTATAACCTTTTTGGTTTACTACTTTTGATAGTGCGGAATGCTGGAGTAAACATGAAAATCCTGCGGTTCTTCAATGCCATTGTAAAACTACCTTTTCCCCCTCCTTTGAAATGGCTTTTTTTCTTTTATATTATTTTTTTGAGTTTTTTTTGGTGGTGTTGAAAAGTTGCATCAGTGGAAGATTCCTAAACAATCCTAAAGTTTGAAATTAAAAAAAGATAACATTAAGTAAGATTGTTCAAATTCTTATACTAGTACTTTTAAAATATGAATAATGTTTGCCACTTAGGTGTCTAACTTGACATACATACTGGCTTTAATGTGAAACTGCAGATCAGTAAAGAGAATACGAGAATATGAGATAATTCTTAAGTGTTACAAGACCTTTTTAGGCCATATTTTTATGAAATATAAAATAGTGGTTTCTCCGAAGTTAGTGGAACCATAACCATTTTCATGAGCTTGGTATCACAGCTCTGAGCTTAAATTTGTACTGTGTGTTTCAGTTTTCAATGTAGATAGGATCACAGATGGCTGTGGGGAAGTACAGACGCTGTTTTCCTACTGTGATTCCCAGCACTGTACAGGGAGACAAAAGCAATGAGTTAACATCTGAAGTTTTTCAGGTAAACAGAACAAAAGTATCCAGGTCATAATCATTTGTTCTGCTTGACTGATATTTTACTGTTTGTTACCATACGTTTGCGTGGACTGTATGTTTTAGACCATTAATGAGATATGTGCTAAATGTATATACAGTTAATACCAAAAATAAAGATAGAGACATGGTAGTCTGACACGACTGCTTCATACTGTACTTTGTGTTTTTTAAAAAAGTGCATTTTTTCCATTAAAATGCAGAGATCTGCAAGATTTTTTAACTATGCAATTATAGCATAATATTAGTGTGACAATCTCACTGTTGATATAATGTAGCGATTTTCACTGAGTTCCCATTAATTCTGTATTAATGACATTTTGATATGATCTTGATAGTATAATCTTAATGCATGTCATATCTAATAAATTTTGAATTAGAGCTGCACTTCTGCTAGCTTTTCAAAAATCAGGTTTTAAATAGGGTATAACAGAAAACAGTTCAAAATATTAGTAAATTCTCATTATTTCATCTAGGAAATCCAATTATTGGTTAAAGCCTTACATTTCTACTTTATTAAGAGAAGTTACGCAGACTTCTTTATGCAGAGGGGAAGGCACATTTGTATATCACTGGTGTGAATAAGAGGACGCAACATGTTCTATTTGTAGCTTTCTAAAGAAACCGTGGAACGTTCTCCTCTGCTCACAGTCTCTTATGGTAACCTCTATTCGGCCATAAAACCACTACAACAACATGTATATTATGAAACAAAGCAATAAAACAAACAAGTATAGAATGAAGTGGAAAATATATTTATGCCCATCATAAATAGCTATAGCAGTTTCAGAATGACACAATATAGGTATGGTTTATGTGTGTATCTTCTACGCGACTAGGCATTATATTGCATATTATCTGACTCTGTTTATATTTTTGAGACACTACTTCTGATGTTAACATGAAGTAAGAAATACTTATTGTAACGCAAGATTCCTTATGAGAAGCTTATGAACAGTAGCTTCTCTGTGATTTCCACACATCCCCACCCCCAAGTGTCTCAAATTATTTCCCACTGTAGGTTCCTAACAGGTAAATGGTGATCAAATTATATTTGGATTTATCAAAAATGATTACGTACTTTGGGTGTAGGAGTCTGAGTAGTATGGGCAGCAGCTCTGATAATTGGATCATCTGGATTAGGATGTTTGCAAAGTTCAAGACTGAAATATCCTAATGACTTCATTGTAATAATTCTTTCTTGGATCACATTCAATCTCATTATAGCTGTAGAAGACCAAATGCTTTACAACTGATCTAGTTGGATGCAATTTCTTTCTATACATGGCTCTTTCTTTCTTTCTTTTTTTTTTTTATACTGGTGGTCGGTTAGGATCCGAATGTACTGGGGGAGGTCATCTGCGCTACATCTAAACATAGGTACCAGCCTACATCTACTGTTTTAAATTAAGGGGCAGAAGGGGGCAAGCGAAGCAAAGCATGGAGCAAAGTTTTTAAATAACTATAAAAGTTTTAAAGAAAAACATTTGTTCAGCTTTTCAAGGGATCTTTAAATCAGTGTCTCAATTTCTAAGTGGAAATTGCTGGATGCTCTGATGAATTGATACTAAAAGAATTGGTGCTAAATATGCTATATTCTGCCTAAGAGGAGACAATTCTTTAAAGACTTTTCTTCCACAATAAAAACCATTGTTTGTTGTCAGACAATTTCAGCCTTATGTGATGTACAAAAAAAAAAAAAAACAAACACCAAACTACTAGAAAACCCTCTGGAACCCCAAACTGATTTTAAAATAATAATAATAAAAAAACTAATTTAAATGGAAACAAGGCCTTAAAGCAATTTTTACCATACTCTGAAGTCTGTTGAACCTGATACCCAGAATAAGTCCATTCACTGTGAAATCATTAAGAATGATTCCTGACCTCTCCAGATGTGACTAAAATTTTTTATTCTTTCCTTGTTTAGTTAAAATGTTATTAAAATACTGTTGCCTAGCCTTTTCACTTTTAAAACCAATTAGTCTCACAGAAATGGAAAAATAGCTTTTCTGAGACTTGATTTTTATTTTGTCTGCAAGGGGGATTATCAAGTAGCTTTTGTTTTAGAGAAGTCAAACTTATCCAACCTAACACAATATTTATTAAATTAAACAAGAAATTATTTCAGAGTTAAACAATAAAAAAAATATTAATGGACCTGTATGTAGATTGTCAGATGACCTTGGTATGCACGTATTTTTTCTGCCTTCAGTTTTGAATGAATGCTGACTTCAACGGAGTTGAATTTTGGTATGAGAAGGCAGATTTGCCCTGAGGTGTCTGCTGGATATTAGCAAACCTCAGCTCTGAGATGTTAAAAAAGGAGTTTTAATGTCAATGCCTGCTGACTGAAACCCTGTTTGTGAAGATGTCCAAACTCCTTTTTTCAATGACCTTGGTGAACCTGCAGGCACGTTCGATTTAAATATCAGTTCCTGTAACTGCAAAATGAAAGAGGTCTCTCAGAAACCTCAGACTCTTAGTGCTTGGTACGCTGGAGTCTAAATAAACACCAGCCCACATGACAGCATCTACAAGTTCTCAAGGAAGACTTGTTCTAGACGTATAAGGAGAGACACTTGTAATAGCTTCTGAAGTAGAAACTTCCACAAAAAAAAAATTGTTTCAAGTTTCCTAATACCAAGTAATGTACTGCAGGTCACTTGTGGGTGGTGAGGGTTGGTCCTAGATCTTGTACTTGCATGACTTGTGCAACAAGAAGTAGAGGATTGGATGTCCCTTGTACTGTTTTCTTCTCCTCTTCCCTTTCCTCTACCACATACAGGGTTAAATGTAAGTTTATGGATGAAAAGGTTCAACACTGCTAACTCTGTGTTTAACACAGGGAAGTCCACAAATCCTCGAGTGAGTTGGTGGTGTTGTTCTGTTTTCTGAGATCCTAGAACCGCTTCTTATCATGATGTGGTGGTTGGATCAAGTCTTGTCACTACTAGAATTACTGCAGTTGTATTATTACATAAAATGTAGGCCTTCGGTGTGGAATGAAGGTAGGCAGTCCAGAGATGTCAAATATTAAATACATAATCATTGCTAGTTTGGACAGTGGGGAAAAAAAAAAAAAGAGGTGTTTTATAGAATGCAATAAAAATTTTCTTTTTCTCCTGTGATCACATGCTCACGAAATTGCTCATTTCTCTGTACTTTAACAGCAAACCTATGTGGGCTGCATATATTTGCTAACAGTTCAAATGATGATTTGAATTAGAAGTCTAACCTGCTAAAAGCAGTGTTAACAATGAGGTTAAATTTACTTCATTATTAGTTTAATGAACTTGCTTCTGAATTGACTGGTTCTTAGATTTAAAAGGGGTTACCTTGAAAATATCTTACAAAGTCTAAATGACCTGCAACGGGACCTTTGTAGAAGCTTTTACTCAACCCTGACGTTTAAGCTATAATTCCAGCATTGTGGTAGCCAGGATTTCTTTTTTTTTTTTTTCCTTTTTTTCTTGGTACTGAAGTTAGACGCCATCTTTGGGCAGTTGCATCATTTTTTAAGCTGGATACAAATGAAGATGATGTATCAATGCATCGTAAGCTAGTATTCTAACACTGTGTTGTTATGTGATGCAGAACTTAACTTTTCATACTTAAAAAAACCAGATAATTCTTCCTCTGAGATGCTGTGAAAGTTATCTAGGTGATTCTGAATGTTTCTGCTATATGCACACTTGTAAGAGGTAATAATTATAAATATCCCGTCTCACTTGAAATGCATACTTTTAAAGGAAAGTGAATTACACACTCCTGAGGAAGACACTGCTAGAAACTCTTCCATGCTTTTTACACACGTGTCACTCATGTACCTTCATTTGCCATGCAAGCAAGTCTCTGGGGTTTCACCATTCAGAGCAAGTGGATTCCTGCAATGTTCATAAACACATGCGCCTTGAAGATTGAGTTGGGAATCAGTCACCCCGAACCTATTATCTCACAAAGGGGTGGTGTTAATGGGTCAGCTTTCAATCAAGAGCAGTAGTAAGCTGCATGCATCAATTCTGTGTGTTTGTGCTGGTTGCGGTTGTACATGCAGATATGAAATATTAGGCCCAGCATACTGAAATGCTTCACCCTGAGACTTACACTTTGCCTTCCCATTTTGGAAAGAACGTTTTGCCCTTCGGTAGCTTAAAGATTTGTGAAGAGTTTAGTTAGATGTTAGAGAAACTCTTCACTGGGAGGGAAGGAATGAGAAGCTGGAGTGGGAAAAGCAGGAGAAAAAGTGGGGAAAGGACTGCCAAATCTATTTTCAAGGTTAAAGTGAAATCTTTCTCTGAGGGAAAAAGAAATGTGAATAAAAGCTGAAGAAGCATCTCCTATAAGTCGCTTGTCCCTTCTGCTCCACCGGTACTGTTGTCTCAGAACTCTACTCACACTCATCTTGCATCATGGAGGTCTGCAATGTCAACTAGCTCACAACAATTATCCTTGAGAAGAGAGTACTGATGTCTGTGGGTTTGTACTTCCTGCATTATTTAGGATGGTATTTATCATACTGTATTTCAGAGCTTATATTACTACTTGGGAATTCAGTATGTCTGAATAGTCTTTTGAAGACACAGAAATGCAGTATGTTGTATAGAGTGTAAAAATGTATCAAGTTACTATTCTAGTAATCTAAAATGGTGCCTCAGTTCAGCAAAAATATGTATACATGTGCATTTGTATGCATATATGTATATACATATATAAAAATCCATTAAAAAGCTGGCATTCTCTGCACTGCCATGGTGATGCAATATCTGCGTCATAACGTAGTCTGCTCCACAAAGTACTGGACATGAAATTGGGATAGATAAGTTCTACCTGTATCTTTGCCTCAGTTCTAGGTATATTTCACAAATAAAAAATTACCCACTGCATTTGTAAAGCACCCTGAAATGAAATGCATTATATTTTTTCCAACAGTTGTGCCCTCATTCTTCTGAGAGTCTTTTGTACAAAGTCTTGTGAAGGCTTCAACATTTAGAATTTTAGTATTCAACAGCAAGATACGTTAATGATCTGCTTTGTTAAGTGTATTTACTGAAATTTCTCTTTATTAACACATATGCATTCAAAATAACGGAATATAATATATGCCATCATTTCATTATTCCCTTTTTTATTACATTTATTTTGAAAGAATGAAAATAAAATTAGGACCCCTGCTATAGCAGTTATTGCATAAACACACAGGCATAAATGGATGTCTTTCTGCCCTGGCAAGCATAAGCTTGTGCTGTATTTTGCAAAGGGAGACGATTCATTTTCTTCTCCAAACTAGGCAATGCTATTCCTACTCTATCAGTGCATTTAGCCAAACTTGCAAGAACCTGTGTGACAACTAGTGTTTGAAATGCCTTGCAATTTTGCACTAATAGTTCCATCGTTTTCTTCTAACTTGTACTTTGTGTGTACAGTTATTTGTAATAGAGCATATATAATCACCTTACTTCTGCTTGTTTAGCTAGGAGTAATTATTTATTTACTAAGATTGTCAATAAATTTGAGCCAAGAAAGGGAAAGCCTTTAATTATAAGAGTGAAAACACGATATGTCTTAAGAGTGAGACATGTCTAATGTGTTTATATGGAAAATTTCTATCCAAGGTCTCTGAAGTTATTATACATTAATATTTGCTCTCTCTTTAAGTGTACGCAGCGCTAAAAAAATTGACTGTACCATCTAAGTGTAAGAAAATCTGAAAACAATTCTCTCCCATTTTTTGGTATAAATGTATTATTCTTTTCTTAAGAGACACATTACCTTGTTAAAGTACACCTCCTCTAAAACCCAAACCAAAACAAACATGCCCAAACTCTTCAAAACAACAGAAAGCTCTAGATCAAGGTCAGTTAGCTGAATACGAGGGGAAAAAAGGGTGCTTTTTATGTTTTCAGGCAAAAGCAGTTTAAGTGCCTAAGCACAATCAAGTCTGACAAGAATAGCATTTAAGTGCCCAGCCCTTAATTATAGAAGTTTGCCTCTTAAAATGCAGGTTTTCCTTTTGTCCTACCTGCATTCGCCACTGGGCACTCCTCTTCATGGTAATACAATTTTGTCTGTGCCTATCTCAAAATTTAGGGTTGCAATGGCTGCAATCCCTGCTTAAGTACTGCTGCTAAATGCTCCTAAGAGGCTGACTGTGCCCAGGCTGTGCCCCAGTGGATCCAGAGCCCCCACTCCCCCATCCTGACCTGAGATGGGAAAGCTTGCTATAAAACCTTTACACTGAGCCCTTGAGGTGTTCGTAGGCGGCACCTGAGCTGTGACAGTCTTTGTAGGGTATTCACACCAGAGCAGGACTAAAGCAGCAGTGCTGGTAAGCATGAAAGCTTCCTAATTGTTCAGTCCATTCTGATCATGATGGAGAAATCATGCGAAGAATGATAATGTGGTGTCTGAGTGATGTAGCTCTGTTATAGCTGCAGGCTACCTGTACTGGAGCCATTAAACCACTTGTGGAGATAGTCTCCTGTGCAAGCATGGTAAAACCCTTGAGATGAAGCCAAGACCTAGCAGTAGGCCTCTCTGTTTCATCCCCACCCCTCAAAAAAAGAGGCAGAGCGGTAACAGAACTAAAAAATAATTCTTCAAGTTGCAAAATTTCACAAGTTTTCTTAAGCGCACTTGGCATCATCAGGCATAATTTACTCCCTTGAGGCACCAGTATCTTCCCCTTCATTCCACCCAGTATGTGTGCACATAAAAGGAAGATGGAAGAAGGATTAGCTGCTGATACATGACCACGAGGTGCCTGGTAGCCTGGGAAGGTTGGCTTTTTCTGGAACAGAAAATGACAAGCTGACTGCACTTTTTATGACCTTTTCACTATTCTATCATAAGTATCCATGGTAACATGACTGTTCGTTCATGCTGGTATGTAGCAACAAAATAACAATAAATGTTGATTTAAATTAATGTGGTTCAATAGAATTTGCTGCCAGGTGTGCTGAAAAAAAGATACTAGAGTTGAAACACAAGGAAGAGGAGTCAGAAATACATTATTTTATTCCTTTTTGGTTATGTACATTGTCTTTTCTTGTTCTTTTCACTCTCTCCGTCTCAGTTTGCTACTGAAGAATGCAACCAATAATTTAATTTATTAATTCTATATGTAGGCCATATGAATGTTTTATTTAGGGTCAATACTAATCTAAAAAAGATCTCCATTAATTTCAAACAGTGAATTTCTCCTTGCTTTGATGGAATCCCAAATTACTCCTCAATAAACAGCTGACTGCAATGACACACCAGCTTAAACTATGGAAACTTTCATGTTTGTGATGTATAATGTAGTTTCTGGATGCCTTTCACATGACCAGACAAGTGCACAGATGACCAAAATCCTTCTTGTAACGGTCACGCTCCATTCTGTTGTAGACAAGTTGTTTTGGTTTGGGGGTTTTTGGTTGATTTTGGTTTTCGGTTCTGGTTTGGTTTTGTTTTAGTTCTTGTATTGCATAAGATGATAACTCTTGTTTAAATGTTACACTTCCACATCATTTGCTACCAGATGAGCTTCACTTGTGTCAAGGTAGGGAATACTTAGATTCTGAAAACATCTTTAACTAATGCTGGTTTATTTAAATCGTGATGAGGATCAGGTGAAGTATCAACACAGAAAGCAGGAAAACGGTCTTACTGCTCTGTAGGTCTTATCAGTTGCTTCAGGTGGTGAAGGGCTTTTAGGGATGACATCAATGTTTCTAAATACCATTTTGGAAGCTATTTCTACTCTTACCTTCAACCTGATGTGGTGCTGGGGTGAACACATGCCTAACTGAAGGAGTAATCTGTGAATTCTGGCTTTGCAAAATCAACGCCTTCCCAGGTGCGGTGGCAGGCTGCTCTCTAACTTGGCACCCACTTGAAACAATTCCTGCCTCTGTAGCACCTAGGTTGCCTGGATTGGCTTCAAATAGAGACAGTAATTGGAAAATACTGGTGGCGTTTTCATTGTAGTTTTCTTTTTTTTTTCCTCTCTCTCTCCTCCAGGCAGCCCCCGGGCTCCGCCGGGCTGTGCCCAGCCCCTCGGCGCATCCTTCAGGACGCGGCTGCAGCCGGTGACCGCAAGGCTCGCAGGCGGCCGGGCTGTGGGCTGGCAGCGGCGGCAGCAGCTCGCTGTGCTTCGTGACAGCATTCCTGGAGCTCCAATCCCCCTCGGAGCGCCTTCCCGGCTGGGTCTGGGGGTCCGCCTGCTCTGGCGGAGCTAGGACCCTCCCGCAGCAGGGCGGGCAGCTCCCCGGGCGGGGCGAGGCGCAGAGCGCTGGAGGGAGAGAGGGGAAGAGTCGGGGGAAGAGCATCCTGAGCAGCGGAACGAAGCAGAGGAGCTCCACTATGAGATTCCTCTCTGCCTATTACTTGCTGCCTCTCTTTCCTGCGCTGGTCTTAAGCTCTAGGTGAGTACCGACAGCGTTTTTGCTTAGAGTTCTCCTGGTTCGTTTGCTTTTTTAGATTCGGTACTCTAAAGAGAAATAACACAGATTTCAGCTTTTACTGGGGTAGTAAGTTTAGAGCAGATACCTTCTCTGATTCTTATCCCTCCCCCTCCAGATCCTCTGAAAGATTCTGAGTCTTGTCTTGGTGTTTTTAGGATTTATTTTTTCTTTTATCATGTAAAAGAGCTACTCCCGTATAACTTGACCCACAGCTTGTGTGATGTAACAAGACGGTAACAAATACCAGCTTCATATATACAGCAGCAAACCCGGCTAGACTCTTTCATTGGAAATAAGGAAGCCAAACAGCTGAAACTGAGAACATGCTAATGTTTTCCCTTATAGAGTGCAAAAAATATAAATGCTTGAATAATCTCCTCTCAGTTTGGGTTTGTATATCTGAACATGGACCTAGGGCTTACCGTTGCTTACCGTGAAATGCAGGTGAGATGTTGCAGTGTTATCTCAATGCTAGGAAACATGTTAAAAAGTTACTGCAATCTAGAAACATTCCTTTCTGTGCAACTGTAATAAATCACTGAGAAAATATGAACAGAAATCTATTGCAGCTTAAAAATAAAACCTGTTCTGACCATGCAGTGTTCTGATAAGATAATGTGTACTGCTCAGTCACTCAGAGATAGTCTCCGTGCTGTAGATGTAATGTGTTCAGCAAAGAAAAGATAAAGCTGAGACACTCTATCCCGTTGTCTTGATGTACAGAGACGGAAAGTTAGTGTGGGGTACAGAGCACTGTACGTAATGTGTGACACTGCTCTCAGTTCAGGCTTCTTAATGTCCAGTTCCTTATCAGAAAATCCAACCTAAATTGTGATTGTGGTCTTTTTGTGCTGTGTTAGAAGTTTATAGGATACTTATTACTAAGTCTGTAAAGCATGTTATCAGAGGATGTATCTTGTACATTTATCAGGGAAATGTCTTTTCCCTTATTCTTGGTCCTTTTCTGTTAAATCAGCATCACAGCAGCTTTTTGCAAAAGCACTGCATGTTTTAAGCCTTAATAGTTCACTGAGACTTGAAAAAAAAAAAAAAGTGCATGCTTGCTAAGTACTCAAAGTGAGGTACAGCAGGAGCACATCTCTGTACATACTCAACCACAGGCAAGTAATAACTGTGACAGTCTGAGTGGGAAAAGGCCTGAGTGCAAGATATTCTTGAGAAATTGGGATTATCAAAATGCTTCAATTACTCAATTACTTCATGCCTTTGCAGGGGGTTGCTATTAGGAAGGGAGGGGTACTTTTTTTTTTTTTTGGTTACTCTTCTGATTAGGCACTCTGCAGTCCATATGAACTACTCCAATGCTCTTTGAAATACAACACTTGGAGGAAAATTTTTATGTATTGTGATTCAATAATTATCCCTTCTGAGTTAATAAGGGGTCTAAAGAAACATTTGCTAGCAGTCAAGTGTGGAGCTTCTTGTCAATTCGGATTAATAATTTTACACTCATTTAAGAGTGGTGCATTCTTTGCTATATTACGCCAGAGTTAAAAAGGGGAGGAAGCACCAAGCCAGCTTTTGCAGATGCAGGTTTGTATCTTGCATGAGCTTGTGCAGATTAAACTGTAGTGAAAAGACATAGGGAAAACTATTCTAAATTTTCATACTTTATTGTTTTTATGAAGCGTCTTACAAACTACTTGAATGTTCAGGGAACTAAACTTGGACAAGGTATCTAGTGTAAAGCCCTAAAAGCAGGTCCTTGTCTTCTTGAGAAAAATGACCTGTATGAAAAATGGACTGTAGCACACTCTTGAGAATCGTAAAAAAATTTCAAGTCCCTCCCCACCTTTCAGAAAATATTTGGGAAGAATATGAAGAAGTTGAAGTTGGTATGTGAATACTAATCATGAACAGTCTGACTCTGAGGAGTGGATACGCTTTCATAAGAGTATAATTTTGTGGCACGTGATGATTTATGTTCTTATGTAATTGAGGGATGAAAATGATCAATGTGAGAGAAATTCCAGTTAAAATTTCACCCAAGTACAATATGTGTTACAAGGTGAAGTTTTGCTTTTGATGCCAGATTGGTCATCCTGTCAAAAAAGGAGACTGAAACTCTACTATAGAGTTGAAGATTTATAAAAGTCCTGGGCTACTCTGTGTAGCAGTTGTTTTCAGTCACTTGATTTTTAACTGGCTGTGTAGAACATAAAGTAATTTTTCAACAGCACATGATGGAGGTTTAAAAAATGATACAGTGCTATCAATATGCCATCTACTGGAAAGAGATTATGCTTTAATCTCCTTCAGCAGAAGGCAATTCTGTCAGTGGCAGTTAGTGTTTCTTGTAAACGTATGGTTAATTCATTGGTTGGACCCAAGCAGAGCAGGTTTGCAGGACTAGTTGTGTTTGCAGAAAGCAGGGTCTAATATCCTGCTGTGTGAAATTGCTTAGCTAAGGCAAAGCACCAGCCTTGCAGGGCAGAAAGTTTTCCATCATGAGGATTTATGTGGGGTTTTTTTAAAGTTTGTACAGAAGCACAGTATCTCCATTTCATACATTGGTGCTGAAATCAGGGAGCACAGTACTTGCTGCGGAGGTGGGCAGCTGCTGCTTTGTGTTCCTTGTCACAAGGTGATGCCATCTTCTTTGCATCAAGTCACGGTGAATAGTTTAGGAAGACCTCAGCATGCCTTCAAGCCTAGTTGTAAACAAATCTGAACAGAGTTCAACTATGTTAATAAAGCGTGTCATCTTTTCTTATTTTATAGTGTTGTTACAAAGGAGAAAACCTACAGGTATCAATTCTAAGATTGTGCTCGTGATTAACTTCTGATTTCAGAACCCTCTGCAGCTAACTTCTCAGCATGGTCTAAAAATCATATGCGTGAACCAAATACCTATCAAATTGTAGAAAGTTCATGTTTTTGAAATGAATGACCTTTTCCGTATCACTTAAATGCAGTTTTGGTGCAACTTTGGGACACAGCGGTGAGTCTCGATCATATTGCCAGTTGTTTGCTGTGCCAAAGAGGCACAAGACCGAGGTGTATTTGCCTGTCCAGTTAACTATGTATGTTTTGATGCAATAAGTAAAAAATACTGCTCTAAATTCAGTCTCATAAAAAGTTAAAGGGAACATTTTTGAAGGTGAATTTAACTGTTCTGAAGTTTGTGTTTTCTTGTCCATTTTTATATTTCCTTGGACAACTTGGTTTTGACAGATCTGATGTGATGGTTGTGTACATGTTACTGTTTTTCTGCTGTGCCGAAGACGACACGGTTTTTTCATACTACTTCAGAAATGAGTCCCACTGTACTGAGTGCTCAGCGAGCGCACATAGCGTATAATAGGCTCAGGGTCTCAGGGTCTCATTCTGCTGCCATCTGCGTACTTTTGCAGTCCCAGACCTCTAAACGTTATTACTGGAAAGCTATTTGCTTACATGAAATTGGTCATTGGGGTCAGTAACTGAGTTCTATCATCTGGATTATCTCATTTAATGAGACGTCCCTACTTTTAGCTAAGAGGACAGTTTTCTGAATATTACTTGAACATTGCTATTGAAAGGCTGGATGTTCTGACCACCAACAATTTTTTTTCTTGTCCAAATGACAGAAATCTGACTCCTCAGAAGCAGCTTGATGTGAAACAAAGCTTTCTTTTTTTTTTTCTGTGACAGCGAATTCTTTCTGTCCACACAAGAAGTATGACAAAGATGCAAGACATTGAATAATTTGATTGGAATATAGAATGCTTTGTAGCTGAGAACAGGACCATAAACCCAGCAAGATGCACTTTAAGAACAATAATAATGTTACTACTACAGCAACTCATTAAATGGATGTACAAACATCAGGGCTGTAAAAGGCAGAACTTACATTATTTTAATGGCAGAGAAATGGCTGGTGGTTGTTTTTTCGGAAAGCGCAGTTCGCTGGTAGTCTGACTACACTGATGTTACAAAGCAATCTGTACTTCATTGGCTTGAGAAGAATGTCACCTCTGTATAGTTTGTAGGAGGATAAAAGTAGGCTGCTCATTTCTGGTAGGTGGATGTTGCTTAATGAAGGTACGGGTGTAGATCTGGTGTATGTCTGTTGTTGGAAGTGACAGAAATACACTGAATTCACTTAACTTACTGAATATGAGAACCTGACTTAAATGCTTGCTTTTTCCCTGGACATATTTTTGAGGTCAATGTTTTTCTTTGTTGGCTTTGGTAATTATTTTTTAAGAAATATGAAAATATTAATATCTTTCCCTCCTCTCAGATAAAGGTGTGTGAAGGACTCCGTCTAAGTCTTGTGGAAAGATAAAGCGGAACATCTTTAACGTTGTTGTATTGAGGGGGTGTGGGGAAATGTTGAAAATCCTTGTTTCTAGTTCTTAAGGTCTTTCCCATCTTAGAAACACTGTTTGGGCTACAGCCAGATGTTGGAAGTAACTGGTTTTTGTTTAGACTACTACAAGAGTAGAGGGAACCCCGCTCCTTTCTCGATTTTGAGGTGGCAGAATGAGGCTCGCTGTGTGTTAATGCCCTCGGCTGTAGCCACACCGTTGTCACATGCTCCAGCAGCTAGCCAAAAGCAATTCCCATTTTTGAGATGCCAGACTGAGGTCCAGCAGTGCCCTTCTTTTTCCCAGTGACTGAAGGTGGACTCTGCAGAGTGGTAGCAGGCTACTTCTTTAGCAGAAAAGATGATGCATTTTTGCTGTAGGTTTGGTGGATAACAGAGACTGTCTTAATATCATGCTTTCTGAATTCTTCCAGAAATCCAGGGGCATTAACTCTATCATTTGTCGCCTGCTTAGAATTCCTTTCACATTTACTTTTGCTGTCTGAGTTTTCTGGGCCGTGAAAGCTTTCTGATTTCTATCAGTGTGGATGATGATGCATGTTTGGTTAATGGCTTGTAAGGACATACATGTGAGGTACAGAAGTGGCATTTAGCATATGGCTTGTCACCTTACTATACCTGAAGAACCAAGTGTTTTGTTGTGGACTGCGTTTAAACATAATGGGACAAATTTAGCGGTGGCACAACTCCATTATTTCAAAGAACGTGTTTTTGTTGATGGCTTTATTTTGATGACATTAACAAGAGGCTAATACAGCAAACTAGAACTTGGTGAAGGAAAGCCTTTTCCTTCTTCTGGGAGAAAAGTTCTGAGCTCCAGTGATACATTTAGAAAGAACAAAACCCCAAAACTACCACCCCCAACCCCTCAAAACAAAAAACCCCAACACTAGACAACCAAACCCAAACAAAAAAACCCAAACCAACTAACCAAAAAAACTCAAAGCACCAGAGGTGGGCGGGAGGAGCTGGCCCCTGCACAAAGCCCGTGGCCTCAGGGGTGCAGTGCTGAACTACAGAACTGGCAATGGCAAAGTTGGAGACCCTTTTCTTGGCACGAGTGCGGTCACCAACTGCGCCACCTTAGAATACAGAGCCACGGTGAATCTGCAGGCTGTGGTATGGTGCAGGAATTCGCAAATGAGCTTTCAAACAAGGTGGGTGGGGTATGTCTATCTTGTGTAGAAAAGTAAAAAAGAACCTGCTGTAGGTGGACGACTTCGGCATCGGAATGATATTACCTAAAGCTCGTTTAGGAATCTCTGTACTTGAACTGCATTATATATGCATATAAGAATATGTGTGTGTGTATACACATATATTCCTAATACTAGCCTTATGTGATAGACTTGCTTCTCCTTGTTTGCAGCCCTTCTACAATAGGGCAACCACACATTTTTTCTATCAGTATGTCTTGGACTTGGCAGGAAGGGCGGGGAGAGAATTGTTTTTTTTTTGGTCAAGTGTGTTAAATTTTATAGGATTTTCTGTTGTTAAGATAGTGCTAATTCTTTGTTAAGTATCATGCTCTTGTGGTATGCTTGCTATGCTATCTTAGTATCTGGGCTAAAACATTTAAAAGTGCTCCACAAATTTAAGCTCACCAACCTAAATTAGAAGTCCAGAAAGAAAGTCTTTCTCAGTAGGCCAGCAATACTAAAAATAGATTATTTTGTGATGTTTTGTCATTTATATTTCTGATTCCTGGAATGTGAAAGAAAGAAGAAAAGAAAATTAGGGGAGGGGAAGAAAGGATGCTGCTAAAAGCTTTTGTAACCTTCAGGAAAGACTTATTTAGATTTGCTGTAATCTATAGTTAAAATATTCTTGAAGTTCCATGTGATCTCAGATAAATCTTGAGGATCTCTAGAATTCAGTCTTAATGTAATAGAACAGTGGAATTCTGCTTGTTGTACTCCGTATAATGCATTTCTGCCCAGGAGACTTGCTGTGGAGTTACTTTTGACATTTTAATGTATTCTTTATGTTTAGAGAAATTATAATGCTGACACTTTCCTGTTTCTTTCTCATTTATTAATTTATAGCTAGCGCAGAATATAAGGGTATCTTAACGTAAATTTGTAATCTCTCTCTCTGTGAGATTGTGGGTTCGATATTATTTCCTATATTTAACAGGAACATTTTCACAGATAGTAATCCTTATGATGTACCACTGCAGACAAATAAATCTCATTTATGCCTCATGTCAAAACCAGTGTTTCTTCTCATTGTCTAGTTTTGTGCAATGGCTGCGCCAGCTGTCTTATAAGGGTCAGATCTGTAAATATTCTCTGAACGGAAGAAAAGTAATATGTGTGTCAGAAGGAATAAAGACATTTCATACCATCCTTCAATCTTAATATTGTGCGAAGGTGTAAGACGCGTATTGCTCTGTTTGCTATTTCAAACACATTGAAGTGGCACGTATGTTTTAGGAAGCTGAAGAGTAAATATGATATTGCATCAAATAGCATTTTTTGTGTGCTAGTACAGGTTTCTCTCCCTTTCCTTCTTGTGCTATTACTCACTCATTTTGCCCCTTACCTCATATCATTCCAATGTTTATTAATCTTTACTTTCACCGTGTATTATCTTAGCAATGCTTTTTTGTAGTGTCCCCTCTGAAGTCTTAGCTGTATTTCTTGAAACAAACAATGCTTCAGTCAATCATGAGAGAAATCCATGTGTGTGACTCTTACAAGCTGAAGAATAGGTGTGTATGGAATTGCTCAGTATCTTGTTGATACTGATTGATAGCTCCTATGGGAAAGAGTAGAGGAGTGTCAAATTCTCGTGTTTTTGTCTCCTTGTGCTTTCTTAGGAAGATAAGGTTAGTAATGCTGCCAGCTAGCGTATTTTACACAAAATGTTATTTTTTTTCCATCCATTTACATATTCTTATTGTTGTTATTTATGAATGGTCATATTTGGATGAGTTATGTTCCCAGTTTTCTTGTAGGGAATAGGTAGGTTTCCTGTTCATTTCCTGATTATGAAAGTGGGAGCAGGTTCAAAAACAGATTTACCCACTGTCAGACAAATTGCAGCGCTTAGTTCTGCGATTAGGTGGGATCCAGCAAATACGCGCTTGATGTTCGAACACTTCTCCCCTTTAGTTGGAGATGGAGCTGCAGCAGAGCATCCTTCCAATTTTTCCATACAAATGCCTTCCAGGCAACTACACTTTTACCCAATGATGCGTACTATCACTGGCATTGCTACTGTGAGAGCATCAAGACACCATCCATGAAAGGACAGGCAAACGGGGGTTTGTGATGGGGTGCAGACTCTGTAGTTTCGCTGTAGTATGACTCTTTGATGTACTTTCAATAGCTGTTATGGGTCTTCATAAAACTTGGTTGAGGGTGGACATGGGGAGAGACAAATTGCCTAGTGCTGTAAGTGGTAAACAAAGCGTGGCTGTTACTAGTACTGTATAGTTGGATTCTCAATACTTGATGCCACTTTTCAGGTGTTACTGTGATTTTGTTGGTGTGAATGACTACAGAAGTCGAGCTGTGACTTTGTACCTCAGAATCGTTTGGCAGAACCAGGGGACCTAGAGTGACAATAAGCCCCGTAATAGGCTGTGTTCACCTTATGTAGGCCATGTCCATCATATCTGAATGATTTTGCAG
The DNA here is from genome assembly GCA_035590275.1 of Ibycter americanus. Lineage (NCBI taxonomy): Eukaryota > Metazoa > Chordata > Aves > Falconiformes > Falconidae > Ibycter > Ibycter americanus. Next base: position 22,859,625 of record JAVJGI010000002.1, read on the forward strand.
TCGTGTTTGTTTCAAGCCAGGCTGTGGCAGGCAGCGAACAAGGGGAAAACCTGAGATTTTACTGAAATGTGGAAGAGAAAAGAAAAAAAAAGTGCGCAAAAATTGAACTGACAAGACTGAGAAGCAGCTGTGCTCTGGGTGGCATTAGATTGTCTGTTGAGGAAGTTTCTTCCTCCTGATGCATCATAATGAAATGCGTACTTGATGTGCAAAGAGAGAATGTCTCTCTTGAAAATGGAGAAATAAAATTGATTTTACTACTGCTTCGCTTACGCTTTTTTGTAAAGAAATATTTTTCAGGATGGGGTGATGCTCAGCCAGGGTGCAAATCAAACAGCTGTGTTTAGTAAGTAGCTGAACCTTTGAGCTGCTTTGCTGAAACCCATCAGTTGATGCTTAATTCTTATTCTGTGTGCCAAAATACACAACATAGCCATTGTATTCTCACTACTTACTAGTAGCTGGCAGAGTCCATCAGCCCCACTGCAGATCTTCTGTACTCTCCGTAGAATAGAGGAGTAGTTCTTGGCATGTGCTCCTCTGAAAATAGGCACTGTGGCTTTTCAGTTGGTTTGGTTTTGTTTTCTTCCTCCTTCCATGAAGGGAGCCAAGGTTTGTCAAGGGACCAGACGTTTTGGAAAAGCCTAATCCCTATAACCTGCAGTGGATTTTCTTTATGTGAGTCTAATCCGATGCCTTTTGATTTTCGAAAGGGGACAGCGTGTTGGCTGCGCTAACCTTGTGAAAATCTGAAAGTAACTGAGAGCTATATGCTTTGAAAATTACTGCTATTTGGCTGCTGATGTGTCTGAAGGATACCAAATAGTCCTGATTGTTAGCAATCCATCCTGACTTCCTTTTAGGAAGTCTGGTCTTGCAGGTTTCTTTGTTTCACTCTCAGCTGAGGAATAAGGTTATTTGGCTTAATGCAAATGGTGAGGCTTGGGGAATGAATCTGTAACCATAGTGCCTAGATGACAATGGGGTGCAGGGGGGGTCAGAACCCACCGCAGCGTTGCTGCTTCCCTTCTGTTTCCTTCATTAAGCATCTCTAACTTTGCAATCAGTGCAGCCTGTGCTGTTTAATTTGGTGAAAAATCAGTCTCAAATACTGCTTTCTGTGAAATCTCTGCATTCGTACATGAATGATGTATGAAAAAAAATACACTTCTCAAGTGCATAGACAGTGAATAGAGACTTCTCTGCAGTTGCTTTTTTATTTAGTTGTGAAATAACTATCTGCTGTTCGATATACATGGTTGTGCTGTATTTGGCTCAGGAAAGGTTGTGAAAGCAGACATTTAAATTTATATTTTTGTTTAAGTCATACCTCCCTCTTTGTCCCTTTTCAAACACCCTAGTTCCTTCCCTAATTTCTACTCAGCTGGAGCTCTTTTGGCTCAAGGGAAGATTATCTGTTCCTGGAAGCGGAAAGAATTAAATTGCTGTAAAACTAAATAGCAAAATCAGTTTTAAAGAAATACTAATCAGTTCTTCAAATGGACTCAGAAAAACTTGCATTTCTATCTGTTTTAGTGTGGCAGTATATGGTATTGTCTGTTTGTACATACCTAGACGGACATAATTTAAATAGCCTCTGAAATAGCTAGGAAGAAATACAGGACATGTATACCAGAACAAAGTGTTTAAGGAATATATGTTCCCTTTGAATGAGACAAATCTCCCATCTCAAGTTTATAATCGGTCGTCTGAAAGGTTTAACCCATTTCCATCAAATAGATGATGTACAGAAGTTGATTCTGTGATCAGGGTTAAATATTATAACATTCGCACTGCTGTAGGGACATCATGTGTTTCTTTGCTGCTTAAGCATGATGATTATATCACGTGTTAAAATGGTACTTTTATGTAATAGTACTTAGTCATTACAGGAAAATGAAGTTTTTGTCACACTGGATTAAACCTATAGAATAATGTACTGTTGACAAGAGTGGTTGCTACCAGAGGAAGGTGAAAAAACCTCGGAAGAAGCAGTATAGAATAATTTAATGTGCCTTAAATCTTTCCACGGTCTAGAGAATGAAATGATCCTTAAGGTAGCTTGAGCCATTCCTGTAGAAGAACATTCAGACAGGTAACAGAATCTTTATTCTTGCAAATATTTGCAAGGACTGACCTGGAAATATGAGTAGATGTGTTTTCAGCAATTCAGTTGGTGACTAAACTGGAAACAAACACACATCTAAGTTATCCCCCCAACCACCTGATTTGCAGGGAAACTGTTGGGAATCTTCACTACACAAAGTCAGAAGGGAGAAATTGCCATAGCTATTCTAGGGCCAGATAGAATAATTATCAAAGGGGGGTGATGGGGAGACACGACTAACTTTGATATCTGTTAGAAGGAGGCAGATAAAATGGGGCATGTTCTTGTTAC
>JAVJGI010000002.1:22862122-22900332 GCA_035590275.1 Ibycter americanus
CTGAGTTGTACAACTGGGTTTTGTGGGCTAAACCCAATTTTCCTGTGTATCAGCGTATCTATTGTAATCTTTTCATTAAATTGTAGTTCTAACTTCTAAACTCTTTTGAGTTGGGTTCATTTCTCCTGCCAGTTTACTTTTAAACCAGCACAGGGCACTACGTGGTGAATGAATAAGTTGGAGTATTGATAGTGTTCTAGATATACTCTATTTACCTGTATCTTACCAGAGGCTAGCTACATCCATTTGCTACTCTTCCTATACAAAGGTTAAAAAAAAAAAAATGCTATCTATGTAAGGTGTGAGAAAACATTGGAGGGAAAGAGACGTGTTCTGCTGTTTGTTACTGCTTATGACTTAGAAATTACGGTATCGGTGTAGGTTTAATTCTTTAAAAGCTTAAAAAATGATTTAAAAGTATGGCTTAAAAGTCTCCTAGTAAGCAGTAAAAAGCTAGCACTTTCACCTCAATTCTAGGGCAATCGAACAGATTCCTCTTGTGCTAAGATGCCTATACTCCATATACGTTAAACCTCATAAATGATGTACACCTAATACTAACTTAAGGGTAAATCTTTCACTATTCTACAGATTACTTCTTTTTCATGTAGTTGGGGGGCGGGGAGGAAATGTCCTTCATGCTCATGACTCAGCACTCACTAATGAGGATGGAGAGATTTTTAACCTGTTTCTTGTTTATTTACTGAAAAAGAGTGGCAGTTGGAAAGTCTCCTCATCTGGAGTAGATGCCAGAACATCATTGTGGGTGCTGATAAAAAGAAACTAAAGACTGCAAAATTGTATCCAATTTCATTAGTGTATTTTCTGAAGGTAAAAATCTCTTTTGCTCAAGGGAAAATACATGAATATGTATACTGTATGTGTCTCTGTGTAAAGGATTTCTAGTTGTAGACATAAAATGAAGTATGAAAATTTGATTTTTGGCTATCTTTTCTTGGTGGCTTGAATACAATTAAAATGCTTCAAAACATCTGATTTTTTTTCGACAGCTAAGGCTTCAAAGTCAGATACACCTTTTACAGAAAAAAACATCAGATTAGTTATACAGACAACACTGGGCTTCGATTTTTTATATCCTGTCACTTCCTTTGATTGCAAGAAATTATACTGAAGACAAGCATTGTTTCTGGCAAGTACATAGATCTGGAATTATTCTGCCAAATACCACTTTTGCAGTCTTTTGGCTGGACAGTTTTGTATTTCAGTGTAGAAAAGACAGAATATTCTGTTGAAACACAAGGAATTTACAATAAGTTTCTATTTACATTGATAATGCCCATTAGTTGCTGTCATTATGGCATAGGTGTAACTACTGAAAAAGTAACTTGAGAAATTGGTGTTATGTTAAATGCTTACTTGGCCATCTGTTGTCTTGGTGGGTGTTTCTTAGCTAGGCTGGGTTTTCGGAGTAATCTCCTGTTGCAACAGCTCCGAGGCATCCTGAGGGCTGTTCTAAATAATTTCTTCAGGTATGTGAAACAGCGGATGCTTTTGCATGCTCTCTTTTTAACTGTCTATGAAGCTTTTGCAAAGTTTGCATGGCAGGTACCCCTCCAAATCTACCTTAGAGAAAGATCTGAATCTTTTCAGGCTTCAAATTTTTTTATGAACTGGCAGCATTTCATATAACCTCTAAATTCATTCTGAAAATTTTAGTTGTGCTTTTGAAAATGACTGGGATTGTAAAATTTGATCTCAAGCATGATTGGACCAATAAGTTGGATGAGCAGAATATGCCATTTGCTATTGAGTAATAGGAAAGAAAATTAAACTGAGGCAAAAGATTACAAAAAAATAACCAAAAGCTATGCTTACGCTACTTGGGGTAGCTGAGCTTCAAAGTATCTCTATATTACCTTTGATAATGAATGAAAATATCAGTCTTCATACAATTTTTACATACAGTGATGACAAGGCATTAAAAAAAGTGACCGGTGATCATAGATCTGGAACTACATAAATGACAAGGCAATGGTATTAGGAAGATAATTTGTTAATAAAATTTAGGCAATATATTCTCCTTTGGACAGATAGCAGGTGTTACAAACGAGTAACTTTACATTTAATCAATATTCATTTCACTACTTTACTTTCTTGAGAGTTGCTGTTCTTACCATACTGTAATAGTACTATAATTGCAGAAATGGTAGAAATGGGAGGTTACTATGATTAATATGTTTGTCATTATGCTGATTTACAATGGTAGAAGGTTTAACTCTGTCTTTGAAAGGATGTTTTAATGATTATTTTCTCTCTGCAGTACATTAGCCTCTTGACCCATGTTACAGCATACTGCTCTTCAAAGGAAGAGAGTAAAGTAATGGAAACTTTCAGTCAACAGTTAGGATGTATACTTACAGAAACCACTGGGACTAGACAATATTGATCTATAGAATTGCATCAAACAATAGCAGTACTGATTTCTGCAAGACAGGTGACTGGAGCAAAGAACAGGGTTCATTTTACCATCAACAGTATGCCTTGCAACATCGTTTTCAGTTGAGATAATTTGGAATTGATGGAGTGGGCTGTTAGGCTGCAGGTTTTTATTTGTGTGGAGAAGAGTGGGAAGATTACTTTTCCTATTTGCCTTACTTTATTCTCTTCCTCCAAAAGCCTGTGTGGGAACTAAGATAAAGAAGTTTATTTAAGTGGCAAAATGGATGAAATCCTGCCTTCATAAAAAGCAGCTGTAGGTGTTTTTGGATGTGGTTAGGGTCACCACTGCTTCATTTGATTTGGGTTTTCAGCTTGGCACTAGTCCAAGGATCATTCTTGAGATGGTCGTGTAAATACCTGTTTCTTAAAATAATCACATCTGGGTTTCCATTACAGCTTCACTTGAAGCACTGGAAAAAAAAGACCGGTATAAAACCAAATGAATTGGTGGTTTTGACACACTTCTGGCTAAACTAAACTGAAATGCTCCCTGGTTAAGCCTGTATAATGAACGGTTGTTGCTACAACCTAGAATATGTGTAAGAAGTGGAAGCTGGTTTTGAAGGTTCTGTTGTCTTCCACATGTTGAAACAGGAATAACAGAAGATGATAACTCAGTATCGTATGAAAACATAGATATATTCTCATAGTGAACATCAAGAAGCGATCTTTTAAAGATTAATCTTAAAAGACCCAAAGCAAACAACAAAACAAAACCCTAACAACTCACAAACACTTTAAAAATGAAGTGATTACTTAAATGGATATTGCAGTGTTCGAAACATGTTCTGTCTCAGTTTTCACCTTTGTTTGCTTGACAATTGCTTAGGCATTTTAAAACTTCAGGCTGTGTTCACAACTGTAGACCTCTTCCCATGTGACCATGGGATAATTCAATGAAATCGATTTCAGAGTAAATAAACTTGCAACCTTAAGTGAATCCATTTATGGACCCTCACACCACACCAGTCCTTTGCCCACTTCTGGTTTCAATTACTACTTTTGAGGTACTGAGTCAAAGGATTTCCTCTTACATACAGAAACTATTTTGAGCAGCTAAAATGCCTGTATCATAGTGTACGTAAGGCTGAGTTTGGTACCTGGTTTCAAAATACTGGTGGAAGAAACAATACCGAGCTTCTTCTACTATAAGAAATAGCACCAGTTTTGAAATTGCATCTTAGCAATGAGCAAAACCTATGGACTAAGATATATTTCAGCTAAAAAACTGAAAAAACCCCAAAAACAAAAAAAAAACCCGAAAACCAAAAAAAAACCCAACCCATCACCAAAACTGTATTGGTTTGCAGTCTCTGTGGGTCAAGGTCATAGAAGCTGGCCTCATTCAGCAGACATGTAGCCCTGGGAATATTAACTGGCTTGGCAGGATTCCACTGGAGTAAAACTCATAAGAGACTGTAGCTTTAAATCAATTATTTCATCACCTTCACTCATTACTAACAAAAACACCCATTTGACACCCGTGGAGTCATTGTACCATCCACGAGTTCACTGAGTCACTGTGACTCTTGGAATAATATAAAGCTCCCAGGGGCATCCTCTGAGCATGTATAGAAAAGAGAACAAGAAAGAGAATTAGAAGGGGGCGCTCAGTTTAGCAGAGACACAACCAAGACAACACCCAAAGATTTCTTGGATGGAGAATTCTTCTCTTATTTATGGGCAAGATGGTTACAGATAATTTTTCAATTCTGTCTTTGATATTTCTCTGTAATTTTTCTACAGTAGAAAATCTCACTGGGTTAAGGCTTCGCGTGTGAAAGACAGTTGGCTTTTTAGTTCTTGTTTTCAATTATCTCCCACTAGAGGAACATAAGTATGAGGTTTTACTTAAATTTGCTTCATGATTTAGATCCTTGAAATACTGACATACAGTGAATCTTAATTTTTATTTCCTTCTTTAAAGCCTTTTTTTTTTTTTTTTTTTTTTTTGCTAATGCACCCCTCATTTGCAACTCACTTTAAAGTCTATGGAACCACAGCAAAGGTGGAATGCGTAGTATACAGATCTGTCTGCTTTTTTGTTCAACAGGTTCCTTGTTTTACAGCCTGCTAGCAGGTTGGTTCAGGACCTATGGAAAAAGTTCATGCATCTGGTTTACTTGGTTCTGGGGCTATGGGGAGGGAAGGCAGGCTTGGTACACATCAGAGTGACTGTCATGTGTTCTGGCAGTAGTCTCTCAGGCTTTGCCCACTTCCCCCTTTACTTTTGACATGTTTGGGTATCCTGAAGGATACTGTTCTCCAGCAGTTTTATAACTTCCTATTTGAATAAAAATTACAGGAATTAACCATGTATTCTCACTGTCCCAATTTTATGGCATCCTGCTGCCAAACACTGCAGGGCTTTCAAGTATATGAAGTAGCCTGACTTAACTTTTACCTTTCTCTGAGCGTCTTCTCATTTTGTGAAATAAAAGGTATTCTGCTTTCAGGTTTGTGGGGTTCCTTTTTATTTTCTGAGTTATTTTTATGACTATCTGAAATGTTGGCCCCTAATGGGTATTACAGTAGTTGTGAGACACCTATGAAATCTACAGTGTCCCAGATACATCTTTAACAACTGTAGTTTCTTGGTCACTTGAGTATTTTAAGCCTTTGATGCTCTGAGAGTTGTTTTCCTTTTGTTTTTCTTGACTTTAGCTACTGGGAGTGGTTCATAGGATATTGCTAATCCTATGCATAGCGTGAGTACAGAAAATGATGGAGAGAATGTTCCAGCACCGTTCAAATTAGTACCGATCAACTTAACAATGTGCCTTCTAATGTGTAAAAGTGAAGAATACAGGCATCACAAGGCTGTACTTCCATTTAGCTTAGAATTCAACCAGCACCTCAAAAGAACAAAGTGTGTATCTGTAAGTAATTGGACGTTGCATGTCAACAGGAAGAGCTGTAGATCATAGCTGAAGGATGGCTCTGTTGAAAGCTGAATCTGGATATTTTAATGTTTAAATTGTGGCTGGATCTGTGCCACTGAGGAAAGAAGAAAACAATACTCCCCATTTAAGAGCCACTATCTGAGGTCAGTGACTACGCTGTAATGTAAGAATCACTGTAGTTCCTTCCAATATATAAGAAAGAAATGCAGTACTGTGTTTCGGGGTGGAACTGGCTCAGATCATTGGCTGGCATCTGCAACTTTATTCCAGCTATGGATCTGGCTGCTAACCAAACGGAGACATCTTTTAATTGTGAGCATTGTATCTGTGCCAGTTCAATTAGCACTTCCAACATTTTGATCCAAATCAGTATTTGCTACTTGATTCTTCGGCTGAGCTGTGTAAGAACAGCCGGTGTTTAACATCAAATGTGAAAAATAATAATGTTAGGCTAGATGGCATCTTGTTTCCAAAACTAAACTAGCCCCTTTGAGGTAACTGTATCATGTAAAATGGAGCTCCTTCCAGACTCCTCGTGCAGGAATAGGTTCTAGCCTTGTGTAGTTTTCCACCCTTCCAGACCGTATTCACTTCGTGTGATACTAATCGGTCTCGTGCCTACCTGCCTGACTTCTTTCTTACTCACCTACACAGCTGTTTTCAAAAAGTTCCATATTTCTTCAGCAGGCAGAAGACACGGAGATGGAGAAGATCAAATCAGGTGTTTATGTGGGATATAATGATACCTAATACATCTCTTTCTTAATCACTCACTATCTTTCACTAATAGAGAAAATTTGTGCTAAGAGTAGGCTGTGTAGTAGCTGAGTCTACTTTTGTGGGTGATGCTTTTTTCTCCCCTGTACTTGCTTAAGTATTTACAAAATCTGGAAACATGGTCAGGTAGTCAGTGTTATTCCCTGACGTTAAATCAGCAGGGAAGATGGTGGTGAGCACTAGAAGCAAGTATTTTTCTTGACAACTTTAAGGTGATATGGGTGGAAATTGCATTTTTGTTTATTCCAGCAAATGGTATAAAGACGCTGAAATAGAGTAATTTACTTTATAAGCTGTTACTGCTGTTACCATTTTTAATATATAGAATGTCAAAACATAGTCTTCTGCTTTCTGATATTACTTTTACTGTTGCGTGGAATTCTTGATATTCGCTGCCAGTGAAGCAACGACTAAACAAGCAGGGCTGTAGGGATCTGTATTGAGTGTGGTTTGAAGCTACAAGTGAGGCTTTCTTTTGCCACGTACTATTTTACCCCCGTACTGTGGAGACAAGTAAGCTCTCTCTTAAGACTCATCTCTTTCAGGCTTGCTATTTTTCCCTTGTATTCACTCAGTGCCCCTGCTTAAAGGATCTGATAGTGTGTGTTTCTTTGAGTAAATTGTGCATGCTTAAGCTTATAGATAAGTGCTGCTATCATTTGGCTTGTGCCATCATTTTTTTTTTTGGTAACGTTATGATAGATGCTGTATTAGTTTTCAGTCTGATGTACTTGTAATTGTTACCATGCCTGCCCTTTGAGCGTCAGGAAGGAGAGCAGGCCCTTCTAACTGAAAACATGGCTTTGTGTTGCCATGTAAAAATAGTTCTTCGATTCTCCCTACTTGGAATGTATACAGATATATGAGGGATAGTGGAATGTAGATATAAGATGCGGTGCTTGAGGGGAAATATAAGGTAGGATGAAGGTAGCTGAAACATAGTATATAGTAAAAATGCTACAATGCCACACTGCTGCATTAGTGCCTTTGTGCCACCTTGCAGTCCTTGCCCAGCACCATTCTGTATCACTCAGGTTCAGCATGCATGTCTTTGCCTTCAAACCTAGCTTTGCCCAGGAGGAAATGTGAGGAGTGTGTGTGTTGGTTGGTTTGTTTGGTTTTTTAGTGCTCCCCTACTCCCAGTGTAGTAGGCAGTATTGTATGCTCCAAGCCCATGGTCCTTGGAAATTTCAGGAAGGAACTGCATAGTTAAATTGCCTTACTTTCAGAGAACAAAGCTGAAAATATTTCTGGTTTAGCTTTCATTATAGGATGAAAGGAATAGGGATAGAAAATCAGTTCAGCTTCAGGGAAGAGAGAAGGCAGGTGGTGGAGTGAGACTGAGATTGAAATCCCATTTATTTCTCTAACAGTGCTATGATACTCAGAGATGTCATATGTATTAAATACTAGTGTCAAGAAAGATTCACATGGTTTCACTAGATTACTAACATATGTTGGACACACTGTAGTAAGAGAGAAACAAATGCTTTTCTCTGAAGGCAAGACTGTAACTTTGGATTTTAATTCCTGCATGAGCTGAAGCATGAATTGTTGAAGAACTTGGTAAATGAAGCACAACAGAAACAATGGGGATGCAAAGGGATGTGTCCTGTTTGCTCTCCCATGGTTTAAGCTTGATGGCTTATGCAGCTCAAAAGAGAAGCAGCACGCCTAGGACCTGTGCATTTGGAGATTTTCGCGGTGGGTGTGAAAGAGCTGCTCAGGTGCTGCTGGGAGGAGGAAGTGGTGCTGAAAACGTTAACTTGCAGAAATACAGCTGTTGTCATGCAGTGGAATTGTTTCCAACAGGTAACAGAGGCAGAGTGCAGCAGCACTTCTGGAGGAGCTGATAAGTACTGAAGGATGAAGAGGAACATTGCTTGGCAGAAAAATAGAGATCTGGAAATAAGTGACACTGTAAGAGACTGAGTTATATGAGCTTCCTTTGAGACTGGCCATAAAGTTTATAGGAAGAGTTGCAGAAATAAGATAGAGGAAGAATTGAAACATGAAGTTGTATGCATGCGTTTCTCTAATTCAGATAGTGAAGGAATATTAATGCCTTGAATTTTCCATTAAAATAGCAGAAGAGCCAGTTTAGTACTTATACTTCACCCTACTAGTGCTGAAATAATAGGTGAGAAACATACTTGTCTTAGCTATAGAACATTGTCTGGATGGATTTCGACCCAGGGTCAATCATGCAAATAAAACTGATCCACAGGAGCTGGATCTTGTACCCATACATTCATTTTACTGTGCTCCAGTGTGTCAAGTGGTCTAAAGTTTGTCTGCACTAGAATCCCTGTTATCCTTATGGCATTTAACATCATGTTGTTATTTTTGCCTCCAAAGGAACTTATGGAAAGAGGATGAGGGAGAAAGGTTTTGGATGAGAAGAATGTGTGATGGAAATCATAAAGATGCTGAGGCACGTGCTGATAAAAAAAAATCCTTGTTTTCCTCTTGGATTATTCTACTGGCCTTAGGAAATGACCTTTCTGAATGTTTTTTTGGTAAATGCTGAGAGAATAATCCGAGCAGATTCATTAGAGCTGTGCTTTGAAGCATAATGAGCAAAACTTGTAGAGAGCAAGGCATCAAAAGTTATGCAATTTAGAAGCAGAAAAAAAGAAAGTTATGCCCTTGTCTTTTGAGATAAAAATGTTAGGGAGATATGATCTGCAGAAATTAACTAAGGAGCAGAGAGATGCTGCATTTTAAATGGATCTTGAATCAAACTCACACAAAATAACATTTTGGGGTAGTTGTTACCCCATGACATTTTCAAAAGTTGGCAGTACTGTCCAAGTAATGCCTGCCTGGGTGAAACCGGGAAGAAGTTATTTGCTTTGTTAAAGGTGATCGGCATGCAGTTGCCAGCCTGTTGTGTTTCTCAGCATTAGGCTAAAGTCAAAACCCACTCCAGTTGCTGTTGTCCTCTACCCTTGCACCCCCTTGCCCCCTAAAAATCCAACTCAGTCAGGATCCCGCTGTAACAGAATAGTAAAGAAGCTGTTATACTTCAATTATTTTGTCATGAAAGCCTGTGCTATACTTGAAGGGCATGGTTTTACTGTGGATGCAGCCTTTCCAGAAGGCCTTTGTACCAGCTGAGTCAGCATCCTTTGGAGAGTGCTGTAGGGGAAATGGTGTGGCTGAAATGGTGCCTTTCAGGTACTGATGTGTCTTAGTAAGAAATATTTCAAGAAAACTTGTTTCTCTGTCTTTATAATGCCCTAACTATGCACAGCTAAAATAATGGAAAGTGTTGCTGTTGATGCTGATGGATGTGCAGCTGGTTACCTGGACCTTCTCACGGGCCTCCCTCTTCAAGGGCTGAGCACACTGGAGTTGCTACTTCTGTCATATAAAGTAAAAAATTGCAGGTGCTGAAAACAAACTGTGGCCTCCAAACAATGAATTTTTAAATACTGGTCAGTTAAAAGTTATAATAGGAGGGGGAAAAAAATATTACTAACTTAGAAATTCTAACAGTATTAAGAATCTTTTATTTTGTGACTACGGTCATTAGCTATTCCTTAAAAACACCATTCCTCAAGGGGTTTTTCCTTTGAGTTACAAAGGATTGTAGAAGAGAACTGAAATAACTTTTGAATTGCCCTTCTTCTTCCTGAAGAACATTAGTAGACTTTAGACTGAAATTATCTGGAACTTTCTGAAATACATTCTGCTTACCTCATCTTTGTCTCTTTATGTCATTTTATAGATGCACAGGATAGGGTAGCATTTGGATGTTTGCATCATGATTTGTGTTACAGGGTTATGATGTTTGAGTAACTAGAGGGTTTTTTTAAATGAAAAATCAATAATTAGCTTTTCCAAGTTTTGATAATCTGATTCCACTGAAGTAGGCGATAATGAAATAGCAGCTAATTTACATTTCAAAATGAAAGGCTTTTTTCCTTCAGCCCCAAGGATTTTTTCTCTGGAGGTGGTTTTTTTTGGAGATTCCATAGGAAGCTGAGGCATAATGACATAGTGACTTGCAACCTGGTGGAAAACGCAGAAAGGAGTGGTGCCCACCGCTTTTAATCAGTCACAAATGGTTGATTGTTCACTAGTTCATTCCTGCAGCCTCTGATTTAAATCAGTGCATTAAAATAGTTTAATAGGTGCCTTTAGAAAACATTAATGTGCAATGCATTTTAGTGAAATGTAGTTTCTGATGAAATTCAGTGGTAGCAGGTTACCGTTGAATTCTTTATTGAAGAAACATGGTAAATATTTCCTACAAAGGAAGAAATTTTGCCTCAATTAAGGTGACATCATGTGAAGTTTCTGCGACGCGTTATTTGGAACGTGAAGTCGTTTTAGATTAAGCATATAATTTTCAAGACAAAATATTGTGTGAGAATCCTGTTGTGATTCAAAGCTACATAATTATTTTTACTTAGCTGATATATTTGTGGAGATAGGTAATGTATTAGCTGCTGTTTAGATGATTTCAAATTTATCCCTGGAGTTTTGTAGTTCAAAATCACATTTCTTTTAAGCTGTTGTGAGCCTATTTTTAAAAATCCTCCACCCTTCTTGTCAAGTTATTATATTCAATTGCTAACAATGCAATCTTTCATTACACAACAGATGATCTCAATTATATAATGGAATATTGGAAATATATATATAAAAAATGTGGTTATGAAAGCCTAGGAAAAGGTGGAACTTGGTCCTGTACTGATCATGGCTTTGTACCTCTTAGTTTTTTAAGTGTGATCTGTTTGTACTTTTAAAGTGAGGTGTTGCAGTTGTAGTACATCTTTTAATCTTCTCTTTGTAGGCCCTATGGTGAAACATTTATGTTGTCGCTACAGAAACAGAAGATCATGAAGTATTAAACTATCATATTTGTTCAGCTTGTAAGACTTCATCACTTGTTCCTTTCTGTTGCGTGATTCCTTGGCTTGGTAAGAGTGGGCACAGTATTCCCTGAAAACAAACCAAAACAAAACCCCAAAACGAAACAAACTGAAATCTTTGGAAGAGCAGTAACAAGTCATGTTTTCAATCTGGTAGATTACTCCTCAGCCTCTGATATAAACCCCCATATATGCATAAGTAAGACGAACAGAAATAATGAAACTACGCTACTGCAGTGCTACTTTGGTTTTATATTTGGTGGACTGTATGTTGGTCTTGCTTGAAATCAGAAACAATGTCATTTACTTGATTGAAATTAGGACTTGTTCCTATTATCAAGAACTGTGTGTAAACATTTATTGGATGAATCCTTCCTGACAACACTTGAGAGTAATAGCAAAATAGAAGCTTGTTCCTGCTTTTACCAGAGCCAAAACAAGGTTTCAGCTTCTGCGATCAGGTTACATTTCAGAGAGTAAAATTAGACTTCTCCATCAACTTTCCTGTTGGGAATTAAGAACTGGATGTTCTAGGAAGTTGGTGGTTTATACATAAGTAATTTCTAAGGGAATGTTCAAATAAATGCATTTTAAAATGTGCTTTCAAAAACACCAAAGTGTTGTTATGTTTGATATAAACAAAAAAGCAAGCACACGTGTAAGAAGTAGAAGTACCACTATGCAAATTAGTTTAACTGCTTTCTGATGTAAGTCATGAGGAAAGTTGAAATGTAAACTTTCTCAGACCGAAGAGTTTCAGCACAGTTAGAATAATCCCCGTTACGGTAGTAGAGTTCAAACTGCAGAATATTTGCAACCGCTATTAGTGAGGGGAAAAAAAAAAAGAAATAAATTTTTTTACCCAATAATGGTAGTTGAAGCAGCCTGGGGTCCCCTGACTGCAAACGTTAGAAAGGTGCCACCAGCCTTGATAACTCTTGATGTGAGGTCTGAGAGCTGCCTACAAAGCGTGAGCATATCAGATAGAGACGGAGTATCATCCAGCTGGCTCACAGAGAGGTATAGCAGGTCTTGCTTGAATTACTTGTACCTTAAACAAGAGCAGACTTATCTCGAAGATCTATAGTGACCCTCAGTGTCTCCTGTTATATTTAGGTCATAAGGTGTTTTCTGAAGATGGCTTCAAGAGAAGTTTGGCTATTTGTGAGTCTTGCTGGTTTTTTTAGCTACTACTTGTATGTAGTCTCTAAGCAGGCAGAGATCTGCTGAGCTAAAGGTTTATTTTTACTCATGTTATTGAGAAAATCATTATGTCGCTGAACTGGAGCAAGTTACAGTAACTCCTCTGTCTGGTCTGTCTGTAGCATGTAGTAACCTGAGATTGTTTCCAGGTTAATTTGAGCAATCCTCTGCTGAAACTCCCAACTAACATAAATTTCCCTTTTTAAGAGATTCTGTGACTGTGGGAAAATTAGCTGCTCTCAGTCTTCTGACAATAAAATGATGGTAGAAAGTATCTCTCCTCTGTATCTTCTAAATGATAAAATCTATGTCTAATAAACTCTTTGGACACTGGTATTTATTCGGGCTCTATAACGAACAGATCAAGAACTCTATTATCACATGTAGTTCTATGTACTGTAGAATGATGACAAATAAATTAGTAAAGTGTTGTTTAGAATGCTTACAGTTTTAACAACATATATTCTTTTTTTACTTCTGTTTGATACTAACGAAGATAGACATATGGTTGATGGTCCCATAGTGTAGCCATTATGGCTTAATACCCATCTTCTTCTGATGGAGGTACAAAATTCACTTTAGTCCTTTATACATGTAATCTCTACCACGTTGTAGGTTGCCTACAAGTCTTTACAAAGCTGTTTCTTTAAAAAAATAACAGTAAATATATTTCAGAAATCAGTATTAGAGGAAAGACCTTAACTGTTTGGAAGAAAAAAGAATAAAATTGGCAACATACTAACAAAGTCTGCAGATCCTATTGTTAAACTTGTGAATATAGCCTGTATAATTTTTCATGAACAGTATAGATTTAGACTTGTGAAATTGCTATAGAGGTCAAGTTGAGGGGAAGGGGAAAAAAAAAAGGCAAATCAGTCAACCTACTATGTGTGTTGTGAATTTAACCTGCGCAGAATTGGTGCAGTAATGAGGGATGGGGTAAGCCTTTTAAGTGAGTTCACCGTAGAAAAGTCTGCCTTTTAAATCCAGAAATCCAATAGCTTTTGAATCGTTTGCTCTCCTGGTTAATTTTAATGCAGACACATCCCAGCATAATAGCCAGCGGTCAGAAAGGATATATCTTCAAGTTCAATTACTATTAATATTGGATACACAACAAACGGATTAAACAGCTTCTCCTACAACAAGTAAATGGAAAAACTGAGTGACAAAAGCAGAATTATGCACTGAGTTTTCAGGCTGCTATCATACAGAAGAGTGGCTCAGACATGCTTTCTCAGGTTTTCGGCATAAATTAGGACCCCATTGGTTTTGGACTTGGCGTATGGTTAATGATCTTTGATGTCAGCAAATTAGCTCTGGATTTACTGTGTGCAGTGCAAGAAATTTGAGAATTTTTTCTAATGAGTGGAATAATTCTTTTCCTTTCAAATTTAAAATCATGACATAGGTGTCCATCCAATGCAAATAAAGGAATGACTAAATATGAGTCATTTGTTCTCTCTTTCTTACTTTCTACCGTCACATCAAAGCTATTTTTTATCTCTTGTTTTCCAGATTTAAGTCAGAGCTGTAGTTAAATTTGGCTTGGAAAAAACATTAAGGAAAATGTATTTGTATTTTCTCAAGTAATATGGCATTAGATCGATGAGTTATTTGCTCAGCAGAAATACGTAGTTACTATTTACAGGACTGTATGAATCAGACTTTCTTGCTGCTTTCCATTTCAGTGCAGACTTAAATGATGATACGCAATATCGTGCATGTTACAGACAAACCTACTTGGTCACAACTTTCTTTTTCCATAGAATACACAGTATAGCAGAATATTTTGTTGTTTTTACTTGGTATGTGAAAAGGGTGTGCTTAAATTTATTGTATCCATCTATATTATTGACTAAAAAGAAATTTGTTTGTTTTCTTCTTTTCAGAAACTGCATTCCCATTTTAGAAAAAAAAATGGTTTTTTTAATAATTGAAATTTATAGTTATCTGCTGATAGTGCAGGTGGTTTGCCTGTGCTGATCAAAATTTTGACGTATGTCTGGCATGAATAGTCTAATATGAATATCTAGTGAATTAGGAAATACAAAACAATTAAGCTAGTATATATTGTTTCTACGTCTTTAAAATGCACACAGTTCTTTTTAAAAATAATCTGTTGGCTACAAGGATACAGATGACTGTTCTAAAAGGATTACTCTTTATTGATTGCCAGGAACACTAGCAAATAAACTAAATAGTAAACCCAATTTCATTGCCTTTCATACTTCTACTATTGTAGCTTTAGAAAGCAGGTAGAGAGCGATAGTAACATCCTTAACCAGTGACAGTTTGCTTGGTTTTATCTACTGAAAAACATTAACTTCCAGGAAGACTAATTTTAGAGAGTGATAAATGACCTTAAATATAAACTTTGTCTGGGACCTAACCACAGTCTTCTGTGTCTGCTCTTCAGCAATTCAGTCACATGTAATAGCTTTTGTGGCCCTTCTAGTTAAAGGAGAGAGGATTGCATTCTCTTTTCTTCAGTGCATTATTCTCTGTGGCCTCTTCCACTGACAGTTGGAGCATTTGAAAGGACTTTTTCCTAACTGCAACGGCAAAGTCACACATACAGTGATCAAAGGTGTTCAAATCATGTCACTGAGACTGATTTGGCCTCACATGTTTCTGCACAAGATTCATAGTAGGCTTTGGGGAACAGTGGGAGGAAGATCGAACTTGATTTCAGCTCCCCACAGGACAACTTGACTGGCACCTGAAATATATCACATAAGAAATTTTTCCTTCACATCAGTAAGAAATAAATACAGATATTTGCAATATGAATTTTACTCCTTGTGGTATTATTTCTGGATGAACACAGTTCTTAAAACACACAGATCGTTCTGTGACTTGTTAATTTAGTTTTCCTTGGTCACGATTATTGATGATCTCCTTCTTATATTCTTTTATTATTTTGCAAAACTATTTTTATTAGTACTACTGCTTATGTAAACAAAATTCACAGGGGAAGTAAAGGTAAAAATATATTCTCTGTGAGCATTTGCAGCAGAGAATAAGAGTAAGAATTATTCTAATGTGGGCAGAAGGAAAGAAACCCTAACATGAATGGTTTTCTCTTGTCTGAACTGTAAATGTACTTGTGCACTTACTGCATGGAGAAAAGTGGAGTGATGGCAGTGTGTTAAATAAATGAGTCTTACTACCTCTGAGAAATAAATGGACATAGCTGAAACAAGCTTTCAGCTCTCCCTCAGGGTCTTCTCATGTGGCTGTGACTGTAAAGGAGAAGGCAAAACTGAGAGATGGTTGGAGCGCGCAGGACCGGAGGCTCTGGACAGCATCGAGGGTTGTTGTTGTGAAAGCATTACTAGGGATCCCAAGAGATCTGAGTTAGGCTGGAGACTACACTAGTTGATGGAAGAGAACTAATTAGGGCAAGTAGGACTTTCAGATCATTTATGTGGGTCAACCGCATCTCAGCAGCAGGCTTAAAATTTTATGTTGCAGATTTCAGAGTACATACAAGGATGAAACAAAGTAAATGACTTGTTATTGACAACAGGAATGATGATGAAATCACTTTTTTTCTACATAAGAACAGAATAATAGTTGAAAAATACTGTATGTATAGCTGTAAGTCCATTTCCTGTATTCCAGACTGTGGCAGACATTCTCATGTTGTGAATACTGATGGGATTCTGTAATACCTCAGAGAGGTACTGGTACTTGTGTGCTGCTGATGTCTAATGATGGTCTTCTGTTGCTGCTGCTTTTCGTATCAGATAAATGTTTGTGCAGGCTCTTGTTATTTTCTCTGCCTATTTCTTTTCTTTGTCCTAAAAATCTGACTGCGTTCCTCTTCTGCCACTTGCCTGCTTCACTTGTGACGCCTCTAACTTACTCACTGGTTAAGCATAGTAAGGAAAGCCTACTTTTACGGTCTCAGTCCACTCGATTGAAGAGCTTCAGAATTCCATGTAGGAGCTAAGTTAAATGTAGACAAGCACATAGAAACCACAGATGAAAGGTGAAGGCGACTGGCAGATGGGATGGTTTGATAAAGGCAATTCATAGAATCATTAATCACAAATGATTAATCATAAAACATCAATTAGATATTTTATTTCTTTTCGTGGGCTTGGTCTTTTAATAGCTGATTTGGAATTTTACAGTTAGAGGTTTGCTTCTGTAGAAACTGTGGCATGAATTAACATTCTTTTTTTTTTTCATGTCAAAGACGTCTTGTAAATTCCGAATTCCAATGTAAATTCATAATTCCATAATAATTTACAATATCTTGTAAAACCATAATTCCAAAATCATAGTGTGTAACAAGCTATTTATATAGTCTTACATGACTCATAACTTCATAAGTTGTAGTTGAGATAAAATTAATTAGAATGTTTTTCTAAAACTATTTCAATGTAGACTTTGAATTTTGTTTGACTCTTGTTCTGTTCATGCTGTTGCATAGGAATGTTACGTGATGTGCATGTGTAGTTCCTCTAGACTGCTAAAAGGAAGTATAACTAATAAAAGGTATAAAGAAAAAGTGCAAAAATACATTCCTTATGCCTCATAAGACTCCTTTGCGTTAGGGATCACTTAGGAGTAGTTTCAATATTATCTTGGATCAGAAAGTTATTAAAAGAGTTACTACTGTGCATTTCATTAAGATGCAGCTTAATATTTTAAGATCTAGATTTTATGAAGTTACACCTAGAAAAGCTTCTGCAGATCTATTCTCACAGAAATATGCCCTGGAATTTGTACTATAGCTTTACCATACGCATCTGCCTGTCTCGGTAGCTGTGACGTCTTCCTCAGCCTTGTTCTGCACTGCCTCTCACCTGCTACTGTTACGTGCTGTGAGTACTGGTAGGTCATGTAAATGCTCATGAGGGTTGCAAGTGAACGTGACTAAATGTGTCACAATATTTATTGTTGATTTTCCACTAGAACCGTTAACCACCCAAAAGCCAGGGAGAACAAATCTTCAGAACATGAATATGTATTTATCATTGTGTTGTTTAATACAGAAGATAATGTTTTTGGCTTATGTGCAGAAGGATAAACTAATCCTCAGGTTTAAAGTCACATCATTGCCATACTATATTTGGGACTGACGAAGCAGTTACATTGCCTGCCTCTTCAGCATTAAGCAGAAGCAACTTGCTAGACATAAACGTATGTATCTCAGTCTATTTTTGTTTAATAAATTTTGATTATTAAGGAATTTACCAAGATTCTAGTCTTTGAAGGTTACCACGAGAGTATGTCTTATTTTGAAATTTGATTTGAACTGACAGATCCATATTTATGAAAACTATATCACCTGAGAAGATCATTTCCACACACACCCACCCACACCCATACTGTTTTAATAGTGACTCCTATCTTTCCAGCCTCGGTGTCAGAGGCGACAGAAAAACAGATAATTTTTGTCGCTCCTAGGAATGTGTTTTGCAAAATGTATTTGTATCTAGAGGAGAAAGGATTAAATATTTGAAAATTCTTGAAGTCAAATTATGGATAGTAGTTAAAAGTTGAAGAGGGAGAATATGAAGACTACATAAAGATTTGAAGTTCTGTTTGTAACTTGGATGCTCGGTTATTTTGGTCAGTGCCTTGTTTGTCTCGAATCAAGAAGTTGCTCTTTCTGCTGTACAGTGGATTTGGTGGCTGCTTTTAATAATCAGTTCGGGGGGGTGTTATTAATTTTTCTTCTGCTTTTGAATAAAAAAAATCTTAAATTTTGTCTGTGAAAGTGTATTGAAACATTTGTGTTAAGAATTTAAAAAAACAATCCTAGTTTGAACTATTTGAACAGTTGATTACTGTAGTGATTAACTCCCCTTATAAGGTTTTGTTAATGCTTTTACCTGTAATAGGAGTAAAGATATTGACCTGAAAGCGAGGATAGTTGTGCAGAAGTTTTATATGCATTAGAAAACATTTTTATTAAACATATATTAATAAGAGTATTAACTTTCAATGGGTACTTGGTATTCTTTGTGTTTTTTCATAAGTAGATAATGCAGATTATGGTTGCCATGGTGTAGAAATGTGAGTGCTGCTTTCCTTCATTGCAAAAATGGGTCAGCTCTAATCCTTTTGCCATCAAAGTTTGTAGAACAAAATGACTCTTGCAAAAGACATGCATCGTATTCTTCTGTTCCTATGTTTCTTAAATAATCACCCAGTTTTGGAGCAAGGAGAGAGCAAGAAAAAGGGCTCAATTACCAAAAGAATGCATATATGATATATGTTATGAAGGTAATAGAAGTTTAAATGGGCATTCTGACTTGGCACGAGAGAGGCATGGTGTAAATAAACAGCTTTTTCCAAGGTACTTTCTCCTTGCCACTTAGTCATTTGCTGGAATAAGTCTCGGCTTCTTTTCACAGAAGTGTTTCCTAGTTACTGATCAGATTTTTTTTTTCCTAAACAAAAGAAGGGAATTTTTGTTGGGTTAATGAACTTTCTTGGGATGAAAATGCATTCGCTTCAGAATAATTAAAAAACAAACAAACAAAAAAACCCCAACCCAACCTCCCCTTCCCAAAACTTGGCAGAAACTTATTGTCTGGTGGGCGAGTGGGGGTTTTTGGCTGGTTTGCCATAGAGTGGGTTTTTGGTTGGTTGGTTGGTCAGGTTTGGGTTTTTTTCCTTTGGAGGGGATTGTATTGTTGCAGGCTTGGGGGTTCTTTAGAGGGAACTTTTTTGCCGTGTGGGGGGAGGGCTTGTCACCTGTAGTGTTTTTGTTGTTAAGGACGACTTATATAAGGAATGGCTAACAAAGATAATGATCCCTGACAGCTGAGATTTGGTTTTTCTTCCTTCCTTTTCCTCAAAGGTAATAATACAAGTGGTTTCTGGAAGGAATTTAGTTCTTTTAAAGTACATTTGTGAGTTAGTATAAGGCTGAGTATATTTAGGGCCTTCGCTGAAAGCTTAAGCAACTTGACTCTATGAATTTATGCTAGAAAATCAAATGGAAACGGTTCAGGTACTTGTGCTGTTTTGGTACATTGGAAGTACTGAAAATGTTCACTAGTACACCTGCTGTGATCCTCTTGGTGGCACCTGCTGCTTCTTGGGTTTTCCATGTGTCATTCCAACTTGTTTATGTCTTCCACAGTAGCTTTAAATCTACTGTAAGAATACTCTGCTAATGTAAAATGTGCTTAGGCTTTCAAATTCATATATGAGAAATAACAGAAGGCCAGCCAGCCAGTTTTGGTTTCACCCGTTCAATTCTGTATGCTCTTCTGTACGTCCTTTCATAAAACCACCCTGGATAAAATTAGCTGCATAAGGGACTCCAGGCATTTTAAACTCTTGAGAAAACAGTACAGTACAGGAAAAATATCAAATAATGCACAAAACAAGAATTCAAGCAATGTGGGATTTATTCCCATTTCTGTATTGTTGGGTTCCCCGCCCCCCCGTGATTTTAGTAATGTCACTCGTGCTTTTGTATTTCTGCTCTTTTTTATTCAATCTTTTAGACTATGTTGCTGAAAAATGCCTGAGGGCTCAACAGTGTTAATAAACCCGCCAAAGTGCTTTACAGAGGAGAGGACATCTGCCTTACAGAGGTGAAATGTGAGCTTAGCAGTCCAGTTGAAAATTGGGCTATGAAATACCTGAACGATAGTAGGCTAATTGCAGAACTAGAATTAAGTTGCTTTTTGGTTCAGGGTTAATCTGAAATTTCTGTATTCTACTGCAGAAAAATAGTAGTTTCTGGTCCAGAATCCATTTCCAGTATGTCTAGAACACCTTTGGATTGAAATACCAGTGAGAACATAGTGTACTTGAGGAGAATGGTTGGTTGTTCTCTTCATACAGAATGAAGTAAGAAAGTACAGTTACCCACCTTGCATAAAGCTCGCAATTATGCAAGCAGTTTGCTTTAAAAATGAAGCCTATAATATTTTCCGTACAAATGTGTTTTCAAGACCTTCATAAAAATAGTTTGCAGAGTAGATGGAATTGTTGCTCAACACTGTATTGAGACATAAAATTTAGACCTTATTTTATACTGGACAAACTGTTTAAAAATTCAGTTTTGGAATCCAGAGTAATTTTGGTTAAATGTGAAAAATGAAGTTTTTCTTTGTTATAATGAATGTTAGTACGGATTTAAATGATTTATGCTTTCTTCAGGAAGTACTCAAAGCTATGCAACAGTTGGTCTACTTTGTATATTGCACACATATATGATAAATAAAGACATCAAGCCTCCAGAAACTTATTTCACTCTACCCATAACGGCTGGTGCAATGCTTTCTACGTTAATAGAAATGCATGACAAATCCAAATTTAAAACCTGAAATAAGACAGACCTTGGATTCTTGTTGTTTGCAAATTGACATATTGAGTACAAATGCGATTGTGGAAGCCAATGAAGTGTGTGAATAAAAAAAAAAAAAAAAAAAAGGACAACCTCATATGCTTTACCTTTGATGTAGAAGAAAACTCATTCTTTAACTGAAGGTGTCACCAAATAGGTCATAGTTATTGTCTGTTAGGAGAGATTTATATGGGCACTGTCCTCAACCAGGGCACGTGATCAAGAGATTAAGACAGAATGAGGTGACAGAAAGATCATCAATGCAGGCAGCAGAAGAATAATAACAAGGTCTTGCATCTCAAGGTGAAGCATGCGTTACTTCGAGTAGTAAAAAGCTGTTTCGAAGCATTTCTGGTTCTGGACGAGCCAGTTCAGTTTCTTGGTGTTGATTTGTTGAAATACATTGCGAAGCAGTTAGAAATATTTAAAATATGGAATGGTACTGCTGTCAGAACCAATGGATATCACCAAACCATTCCATGAAATATGCACATTGCAAGCTTTCTTCCACAGTTCTACCAGCTGAAAGATGTTTAGGTAGTTTATATGGTATATGAATAATGTATCCCCCCTGTGCCTGAAAAAATCCTAAAGCACAGCAAAACCAGTTAATTATAAGTGACAGTGCAGCAGTCCAAGCAGAAGTACCTTCTTGCACAGTTGTTGCTGTTGACAGCAGGAAGCCTTGATGAAATAGAGCAGACTGCTTTCTAAACTCTTCTTGACGAGTATAAATTCTGTATTAGAGAGTCAAATAAGTACATTGGGAAACATAAAAATAAGATTTATGTGGCACTATTTGGCAATGACTCTCCATGAAGTACAAAAAAAATATGAAATGTAAAGCTATGACATTGACAGTTTCAGGGAGAAGAAAGTCATCAACGATCTAAAAGCAATAATGCAACAGAATTTCTTTCATTTATTAATGAGCACATCAAGCCAGATGGCATGAGTAATGACTTCAAATGTAAATGGATTGGTCAGAGACATGTTAAATTAGAGACATTCACCTCAAGTGTTTTGATTATGATTTCAAAAAGTGGAAAACCAATGATGTTTAAAATCCCATGTGCACTTGAGATTTTGACAAAAGAAATTGGCAAATGAAGCTGAAAGTACTTGGATTAAAAATGTTGAGAATGTGTACTGTAGAATACAGTAATTTCTTGAATGTTTATACCTAGAAAAGTGATTAATGCAAAGTAAAAACAAAACCCCAAACCTTCAAATCCATCAATTTGTCTTAATAGTTGAATTCCTACTTAATGTCAAGTTGCATTCAGAAATCTTCACCCTATGAATCCTCAGTTAAGGCAGAAAGCTGGTTAGAAACCTGATTCAT
Organism: Ibycter americanus; assembly: GCA_035590275.1. Classification (NCBI taxonomy): domain Eukaryota; kingdom Metazoa; phylum Chordata; class Aves; order Falconiformes; family Falconidae; genus Ibycter; species Ibycter americanus. Next base: position 22,884,023 of record JAVJGI010000002.1, read on the forward strand.
CTAATTATGTAAAACCCCCTCTTTACTCTGATCAGTGCTTTTCAAGCAGAAATTTTATACCTATAAATTTTATACACTTTTAGTGTAAGCAAATGTTAAGATTCAGCTTTGGCTTTCTGTAACTAGATGTGAACGACAGAAAGTAAGTTTGAAAGCTCGTTTTGACATATTAGTCACTGTGTATTTGTAAGAAACTGAAGAAAAGAATTTTCTTGGAAATACAGAGATCTGGTAACAATTTGGTTCTATACGTAGAACTGACTGGATTTGCTCTTATTTAAGTGTATACGGTCGCTGGACCCAGAGCTTTTTGAGGTGGACTAATTGACTTTCTAAAAATAAGTCAGGTGTGCTACTTATTCTGGCAATGTACTCCTAAAGTGATGTTTAGGCTTTAATGTGCAAATGGATTACATTATAAAAAAATTTCCTGAAGGGTGGAATTCAGTCAGTTGTTTGCGAACTCTCTATGGTGACTGTAGCATTGTAATATTAAATACATACAGTGAATACCAGTTTTTCTGCTGCCTCTGAAATCAGCAAATATACTTATTGGATGCACAAACGCTTTGTGTCCTTTTCCCCCTTTCTTCTCAGTGAGCAATTTAAAAAAGTGTATTTGTAGGTCAGATGGAACAAACGTCTTGGAGCAACATGCTCTGGGTCACAGGTCTGTACGCTGCAGACAGCATTCATTCTAGCCAGCCAGCCAGCTTATCTAGAAGCTGCAGCCAGTCTGGATTCTGGAAAATAGCCAGGCTTTTGTGATTTAGTCTGAGGTAAAACAGTAACTTCATTCTTTTTTGTCTAGCACAGCTTTCAGTTAGAACCACAAAGTGCAAGTTACTTTCTGATCTAGAGATCTCCAGCGAGGGCATGCCTGACCCTTGAGCAATCGTGGTTCATAAAATATTAAGGGGGTGGGAAACAGTAACAACAAAACAAAACAAAAATGTGCAAAAAACCCGAAACAAAACAAAAAAAGCAGTGTAATAAATAAAAACTATATTTTTCTCTCCTGGAGTGCTTTCAGTGCCAACTGAACTTGCTTTTTCATTTTAAGATATAAGCTTGTTTTTTGAGCGCAGTATTAAAAATATAGTGGTCTGACTGTTTATTTCAAACATTTCATCTTTCATATACCTTACTAAGTGTTATTTTTTTTCCCACACAGAATGTGTCAGGTGTCATGACTGTACTTTAGTAACTGGAATTAGCATATTCAGCAGTTTAATTAGGACTACTATATACATGTGTATTTACTAGATGTGTTTTTGATTACATGTATTGCTTTCCAACTTTTTATGGCTTCTGTGGTTTATTTTAGTAGTAAATGATATTGCTTGGCCAGTAAGCAGGGTCTTTAATGTCTTACCAAGTTTTCTGACAATAGAGAGTCAGAAACAAGAAGGATGTACTGATGGGAGAAATCATTGGAATACTAGACGCAAAGACTTATCGATTTGTGGGATTTCCTGTGCTTGGGATTTTGCTTCCTGCATGAGGATGGAAGAGGTGAGTGAAGAGTGAAAAGTTCAGAGAAAACACTGTGAGCCTGCTGAGCCACTCGATCCCTATTTTGGGGACCAAGACCTCCACATTGTGTGACCCTGTAGAGCTAAATACAGGTGCACAACACATGCAAGTTGGGCAGATGTTTCAGCAGGATTATTTCACATCTGTGCAGTAGCTGCACAAGCTTTATCTTCGTCTACTGATGTGAGTAGACCTTTCAACTAAGTTGAGCACAACTTGTCAGGAAGGAGCTGGCTGCGGATGGCCTGCCACGTGACTGAACGAGAAAAGCCCTGTGCTAGCTTATTTCTACACAGAGGTGACGGACTAGGAGCGTCTGTGAACGTGAGATCACACAGATATAGTAAGATTGTGCAGCTGTAAGCAAATGCATATTAAAAACACCCAGAGAAATCCCAGCCTACTTGTCCACTAGCACATCTCAAGTGATGTATTTTGTCTTCCTGCTGACAGAGGCTGCTAGGGGTTACAGGGACGGTACATCGTGTTTTAATAAATAAAATTACCTCCCGATTCCAACAATGCTACACAGAGAAGTGAAAGTGCTTTGCATTCAAATGACTCTCTGGCACACAGGAAAGTGAGTATTGCTGAAACAGGCGAGCAAACAGTAGAGAGATCCACACAAGCAGTCAGCCTGTTCAGTGCTGCTCTGTAGGAAGGAATGAATAATGCTACTATTTGACATAATCCAGTAGGTTCCTAAATCACGTGCTCTTTAGGAAAGCAGACAAAACAAGAATTGTAGAAGAAAAATATAAATTTAAACAAAAACACTAGTTGTGTGAGTTAGTCCCAAGGGTTTTTTTTTACTTTAAAGAAGTCTGCACTGGGTTTGTATGCATTTAGTTTTTTAAAAGTTGTTATTCCCTGACGGGTATTCTCAAAGGAGAATGTAATCTGTTGTTTTATCAGTTGTAGGGAGAAATCTGCATGTTGTGATTAACAAACATGAACCTGTAATTCAGTAGAAGAGAAAATATTTTCGTGGCAGAATAAATTAGGAAGTAAAAGAATGGTCTGACTCTACTTTCCTTTGCTCAAGTTTGCTCTTACTGATGTCAGTGGAATTGTCCTCATCTGTGGGGATCTAGGTCTCTTTATCTAGTACCTGCACGACAGACATGAAGTACGATGTGAAGAAACATTAGAAGACTTTTAATATTTTTCTTGCAGGCTTGGTGAAGCAGAGAGGAGAATGCTTTTACAAGTACAAATCACAGCTAAGAGAATGTAATGTGAAAACCTGTACATAATGTTTGCGCATCCATTTTTCATGTTATGTTTTAACCTTTGTAGCAGGGGAATAGCTTCACAGAACCATACAGGTAGGTAGTGCTATAAATCAAACAAGGGCTAGGAAAGAACATTCTCTGAAATGCTCAAAATTTCAGAATCTGTTTTGAGATGACTCTGAAGTAGTTGTCAGGACATCTATTGCTCCTAGCTTACATAGCCACTACCCATAAAAGCTCAAACCATGTTCCGGGCAAAAGGCATCCAGGTATCGGTATAGCTGGACCACACAACCTCTTTTTGGGTAGAGACTGAGACTTGTACAGGTACAGCCTACCCCGGTGTAGAAATGTGTCCTCTTAGATATCAAGTTGGCTGTGTCATACTTAAATTACAGTTTTATGCTCGTGTAGAAGATTTCTCTAAGTACCTTACACCAGTAAAACTGTACTGAGCAAGCAGCTGTGCTGGCTGAGGCACAATACCTAATTTTGCCTGACGATCATCTAGTAGAAAAGCAATATAGGTAGTCAGGGCTTCCAGAAAGCTTGCCCAGATTATCTTTATCTCCTTTCTCCTTTTTTGTCTCAACTTTTCTGCCTCAGATAAAATGCCAGTAACTATTAATATGGATGTTAGCTTTCAGGTAGGTAGTACAACTCTGCAACTGAGGTAATTTCTTCTGTTCAGCTTGTGATCTCAGTGGCACAGCAATATTCTTAGGTACTAGTACAGCATCTGGGGAAACCTTGATCCTGGGTATAATTGCATGCAATAGATCCATAAATAGTACGGATGCTATTGAGAGAGAAAAAAAAAGCTTTACATGAAACTTGACTCCTATAGATAATAATACTTTTTTTGTTTATAATTGGCACACACTCAAAGAGGACAGTTTAACTTCCCTTTACAACTCTAAGGTCTAATTCATATAAACCCTCCAAATAAAATGTTGGTACACAGTGGAATGCTGAATTTCTTAGCAAGACATTTTCTTTTAAGACTATTACTAGAGGAGAGATCACCCCACAGTTTCATCGCTCCCAGTATTACTTTGGGATAGAAGTTCAGTTGTAGCTATATGTTATGTACAAAATGTAGGAAATAATAAAGTATTTTGTAGGTTTAAATCCTCTAGATAAGAGCAATTGGGGCAGAAGTCAGAAAACCGAAGGCAAGCGCAGGACGCTGTATTTTGAGGTGGAATACGCTCCACAGTGGTATGATAAAACCACAACACAAAATGTTTGTGTATGTGCCTATAATGCCAATCAAAACTTCCGTATGCAGCTGTAAACCTGGAAGTCCCTTTAGAATCTGTTCCAGTCTGATAATTTTAAATGAGAATATCCCAGTTGCTTGACAATTCATATTTTCTGATCGAGGGTTCTCGGTGATTTCTCACGGCTGTGATTTACAAGAATTAGGTTTTGTTGTTATTGTTGATTTTTGGTAGGAGTTTTGTTTGTGGTTTAGCTTTGTTTTTTGTTTGAGGGGGTTTTTTTGTTTGTTTTGTTTTGTTTTGTTTTAAACTGACACCTAGTAAAAATGAAGACAGTTTTTACATTTTGAATTGCTATTCTAGTCAGGTAATATCCTCTACTGAAAAATACTAGAAATGTTAGTTAATTGAAGCAGTGTCCCCTATAATATTAATCAACAGGAACATATACAGGCTAAGAATTTAGGAGTGCTATTCAGTAAGAACAACACATGGTTTCTGGTGGCCAAGGTTACAAATTAGTAGTCTTCCTCAACGAAATTATTTTAGAAGTCACTGGCCTTTCATATGCCAGAGAAATGTAATTTTAGTACCTGCTTTATGAAAGAGAAGACTTCTGATCTAGTGGACCTGTCACTGTGCCGTCAGCTTTCAAAGGCTACAGAAAGGAGAATCATTCCTAATCATAAACATACTATTGAAATGTTTGTTTATGTACCAGTAATTTCATCGTGAAAAGGACGTATCCTTTTTATCACACTTATTTTAGTAAATAGGATACTCCTGTTGATATCAAGAGACCTGATTCTTCTTAGTTCTACTATGGACCTGCTATCTGACCTTGAGCAAGTTACTGCCCATGTGTATGCCTCTCTGGCCCTGCTTGTAATTTGGGATTTGTCTGCTAAGCAATGTAGGGCAGAAATAGTTAATTTTTGTTGTATTTGGAATTGTGTTTTTCACATAAGGGCCTCATTATCAATGTCAGTATTTCAATCCTCTGGGCGCTACTGTTGCACAAATGAATAATAGGTTAATAATTGAATTTTAGATGGTAAAGCAGAAAGAATACCTGACTTGTTAGTTTTTAGCAACAGATGATAATGGAGCCTTTATCTTGCTTTTACTGTGTGTATTAGAAATAGTTTTCTTCCACCTGTTTATCTGCAAACCTTGATTATAGGAAAAACAAAATCAGAAATTAGTAGCTTTAATCTCTCAGGCTTGGAAATAACAATATGTTTATCAATGAGACGCCTTATTCCATTGACGATTGTGCTGCATTTGTCCAATTGGATCTTGCTTATCTTTCAAAACAATAGAAACTTTATTTATCTCAAATCACAGACTAAACAAGCTCAGCTGTAGCTATAACTCCCCTTTGTTCTCAGCTTTATGAAACACAAACTCATTAAAAAAAGTTCAAAACTCAGAGCAAGTTTTTAGCATACACTGAATGTTTTCTTGTTATATGTGGCTTCAGCAGATTGTCTTGAAAACTCTGGTTTACTTCTAGCAAGTGCTTGTTTTAAACACAAACTGGTTGGTTGGCAAGACTAATGCAATAATAGTAGCGAGAAGTAGTTGACCATGGTACGTATTTAGTACCAAATTTGGACAGACCTTACACAGTGTTCAAAGCGATGTGACCTCTTCATGGATTTGTCCCAGTTAAGTTCCACCCCTGTTTTTCTGGGATCTAAATGTTTGAGTCTTACTACAGCTAATGCTGTTTTTCCAAATAGTAAATAACACTCATTCAGTCACAGTTATAAAAATAGATTTAATTCTACAGGTGTAAAATAATGCAGAATTATGTTGTAAACTCTTCTTAAACTCAAGGTCTGCCCTATTTCCTGTTTCCTGCATACTCTATACAGTCTGCACCAAATTATTCATACAAAAATTCCTTAGAAAAAGCAAATCGGTGAGTGACAAAGCTCTTGTTTACTCTGAGGTGCTCTCTGTGGTGCGTTGTCTCTCTTCGCAGTATATCATTAGACACCTTCCACATGAACACACCAAGACTGCAAAGTCTTTGGTCACTTTGTTCTTGATGTTCTTAGTGAAAGCAGAGGGAAATAACATATGCAAACTACATACTACACAGTGGTGAGAAGTCCAAGTCTGTGCTACCTGTCACTTAAGTGACAGAAAACTTCAGGTGAATCTAGTTCAAGCACAGAACCCATGCAACACAAAGATTTGTCATTCATGAGCGAGATGGTCTTAATAGGTGGCTGAGGCTGTTGTATGGGTTTTATCCAGCATGGATTTTTAAAAGGAAAAAAACCCCAAACAGTTGAAAAGTTCAGTGTGACAGGAAAAATAACTTCAATGCCCCCCCACATACTTAGCTCCTTTTGCCAAATTGTTAGCGATGCAGTGTTGGTGAGATTGTCTGACACGGTGGCTGGCTGCTGGCACGAACACCAGTTACGCAATTGCATCCTGAGTCGCGGGCCTGAAACACTGAAAATTTCAGTGAAGATTGAAAGTTAAGACCAATGTTCTGAGTAGCAGAGGTGAAGAATGAAAAGAATGAAGACGAGAGCTCAGAATGTGCTGTTTCATGATCAGTAAGCAATTAATGAGCGTAGCAGAACAGTGCATCCAGAACCAGCCATTGACAAAAGTGACAAGTCCAGGAGTTACGCTGCATTAACCGTCTGAAAGAGGTGTCTAAAAAGAAATTAAAATTCTTAAAATATACCATGAACCTACCATGGAAGAGAGAAGGCATAAGTTTATTACTGTAAAGGAATTACAAAGTAAAAGTCAGACAATCTGGATTTAAAAGCATATTGCTTTTTTCCTTTTTCTTTTTTTTCTTTTTTAAGGTCTGACCAAAAGTTAGGAGTACATCAACATTATCAGTGTCTTAATTTATCTTTGTTTAAGAACATTTAAAGTTAATAACATAAGGAGAGGGAAAAACAAAGTTAAAGAAGTCTGTCCTACTAATAATTACACACTTCTGTAAACAAGGTCTACATGGGATTTGGTCATATCCCAGACTTTCTGCATGCATATTTTGGAAACTTCAGTGATTGTTTATGGCATGAGAACCCTTTCAGATTTCTTCAAGGGAGAAATTTTCTCTAAGTTTCCAGCAGGAGAATGACATATGGGCATAGTATCAGTTTTAGCACATGTAATGTCAATTTTGAAAAAGCATTGAGTCTTCATTTTTGTGTGAATGTTTATTAGTCTCAAAAAACATCGCTTATTAGGTGAAATCCAACAATAACATTTTAATCACTTCTGCAAATTATATTGGTTTGTCTTATTTCTGTACATGCCTACTGCAAAATGCAGCTTATGGAGACTAAGCAAATAAGAACTTGTGGAGTGTTTCTATAAGCACTGGATTTCTTCCAAAGGTCCAATTTATTTAATTTCAAGGCGTGTTTGAGGATACCTTCTTATAGGAACACCTTAGCATCCTTTAAATGCTATTCTAAGAAAAAGGCTGGACACCCTGTCCACCCATCTGTGATGCGTGATGGAACTTTTCCTGTGGATAGTGTAAAAGAGAGTGGAAGCTCTGGGAGATTTTCCAGGGCAATGGCATTTTCCTAATGCCTACTCTTTTGCCCTGACTTCATTGGAGAGCTGGAATCACTGTCGTTGTGTAGCAGGTTTGCAGGAAGCTCACAAAATCGTAGTAATTTTGTAGTTTCGTGTAGAGGTGCTGTGCAGGAGAAAGGAAGGAAGCACTTTCATGTGCAGTTAACATTTAGCTGGTATTGATTTAGTTTATTTTGAAAGGAGTGGAGGACTGATCTGGTTGGAAGATATTTTCATTCGTGAGGATGGCTTTAAAATGTGGTGCAGCTGATAGCAATAATAATGAATAATTGTTGCAAGGTAAATCAAAATCAATTAACCAAGGCAATAGCTGTAAGTATTTATAAACCTGAAAACTAGGCGAGCAGCAGTTCGTCCCTGGGTGTCTGAATTCCACAAAGTATTTTGATTTTAATCATGAACCTGGTCTTGAAAAGGTCTGTGACCTTTCTTGAAAATCTATAGTGCATGCTTAACCAAATAACCTTTCTTTTCTTTTTTTTTTCCCTTGCCTGGAAGCAAACATGCAACTATTTTACCTTCTGCTGATAATTCTTTTTGGAGCATATTGGGAACATCTCATGTGGAAGTTAGGAGGTGCTTTACAAAAAAAAAAAATTAATATTTAACCCTGGAGCTTTAATGATTCAAAAGCATGCAGGCTTTCTGTATTGACTACCTATGCAGTTGAATAAGCACCATATATGAGATTATACTTGGCATCGGTATCATAAAATATAGGCAAAAATTAATGATTAGGTATTATGCATTTCAGACACAGATTCTTAACTAATTTTTAGTCTTAGTTATATGATAGTAACATCCTTACTAATGTCTATTCCTGACCTATGATCACTATTGGACTTTTGCATTCCTTTTTCTTCTAGTCAGTTGGAAGGATGGTGAGGACAGCAAGAGATTTTATTATACAAAAACTTTAGCATTCTTCATATACTCTAAACAGACTGTCCTTGTTTTATCTATTTTGATTTTCTTGATTTGGTGGTGGGGGTTTTTTTGTTGTTTTGGTTTTGGCTTTTTTTGGTGAGAGGAGGGGTTGATTTCTCAAGCGAAAGAGCAACTGTTTTGATTGAAATTACTTAGGGTAGTAGCAGTGCTACTCTTCTGAGTCAGCACTTTCGTGAGCCACCAGCACTTAATCTGATATCAAAGCAGTGTCGTGCTTCTCCTGTTTTCAGATGTGCGATTCCTTATACATGCAGTAGTGTACATGCTTATGAAGGGTATCAAGGAAGCGATCTTGCTGAAGCTTTATCCCAGCCCTGATCCTCTCTCTATGTGACTGATTGTACACGATCAGTGGTGCTGGCGTGAAGAAGAAGACAGACTCATGTGGTGACTGTCTTAAACTTCCGAAAGGTGAATAAAGAAAGGATAAGCTGCTCCTCGCTGTTTGTGATTTGCTAAGCTCACCAGTTACACATTAAGGTTCATGTATGCAGGTGGCAGATCAATTCCAAATATATGTCCAGTGCTGCATGCTGTGATGTATGTTATCTGAACTGAGAGAGGCAGAAACTCTCAAGACATGTTTAGGATGTTGTAGCTACCAGGGTGTACTCACCTGTAGTATTACATGTCTCCTTTCTGTACCTGCTGCTGCGTGGGATCTCTATGCACAGCAGTGTGATGCCTGACGCTGGCTGGGTCTTACAGACTTAGAGCATCTGGGCACATGTGACTTTGGTCTGAAAGTGGGTCTGTGCTACAACTTGCATGTGGCCATAGTTAAGCCATGTTGTTGGGGTGATTTCCTGCTGGTACAGGATGTTTCATGAGCTTCTTTGGTAGCTCTGCTCAATTACAATGAAGGGTGTTGGCAATCCGCACTGATGAAACAGTTTTACTTTCCTGGATGTCTCTTTCCTTGGGATTTGGAGCTCCAGTGGAGAAATCTAACTAGAATTTCGAGCCCTATGTTATTAGTTGGTGTGGTAATTTCTCATACTGGTAACTTTGAAAAGAGAATGATATGGGCATTTGGCAGTGCTGAGAAATTTTGAAAACTGAAGGAACTTGCAACTGAGTTCATGAAACTTGTATGCTTTACACTAACTGAATACCACCACCTAGAAGATAATGCCCAGGTAATAAAGATTCATTTAGAGATAAGGTTCCATTTAGATACTATACAGCCAATTCCTTTATTATTAACACTTTCTAGTCAAAGGCTTCTAAACTTATATGGATTTTCCTAACGTTTCTTACTAACAGTCAGCCTATCGACACTGAAATATGTGCAGATCTTTGGTACTGATACTGTCACAGAAACAACGTAGTAGTGAGGGATTTTATGCTCATTTCAAACTGAAAGCAACATTATTAAAGCCCCTTCTGATTGTTCAGAAAACTGTAAAGCTACAATTAGTAGTAAAAGAGCTGTGTATCTATTACCCACAATACTATAAAGATTCATTTTCCTCCTCCATTATCTGTCAGCTCAAATTAACAGCCTGTTAGTTTATCTATGATAAATGCACTATATTTAATGCAATGGGACAGTCCCTTAATTTGAGCACCTAGCATGGTGTCAGCCTAAATCTCCTTCAGCTGATTTAATTAGCAAAGCTCCATGTTAATCAATTCACAATTAAACTTTCAGACTTGTGCTAGGAAAAAAGAATCCTTTCACAAAACAAAAAATTAAAATTAGGCCAGTGATAAAAGTAATTTACATGGGTTTTTTTAGTAAATGTGTTAAACCGTTGATGAATTATTCAACACTAGGTGTCTGTAACAGATTTACAGATTTTAATGAGCTTTCCTAATTTGACTTCCCATACTAAATTGTACTATTTCTTGCATATTTATTAATTGAAAAGGGTTCATTAACAAAATATATTCATCGATATATTATCTCTTACAAATAACGGTGCTATTTTTTCCATATTCAACAACTTATTACCACCGTGATGCAGCAAAAACCTTTTATTTTCCCTATGGCCTAAAATTATTTAACTAGTTTGTTGATTTCTTTATGAGGAATAAAAATGGGTTTGTTTTGACTCCTGTTTTCAAAGTTCTTGTCTTGATGTGTTTAATGGCCAGGAATATGGGAACCAGTTGTAGGTGTTTCCTCTTGGTTGCTGCTCTCCCACCTTGAAGGTAATAAGTTCTTCACATTGCTGCATTGAAGGATAAATTTCTTAGGGGACAGAAGTCCTTTCCCGGACTTAGATTACACTCCTTTCCTTACCTTACTGCCCCAATGTAGCAGAAACCCCATTTTCTCAAAACCTGCCTTGACTTCCTTGGTGAGATGCTCTGAGCCCTTACTGTAGCATGTTACATCTATGGTCTGTGGAGGGTGCACTCGGGGGGTGGATTTATGTTCCTGCACAATATTCGGCGATGTTAGTGCTTTACTGTGCCCCAGCCAAATTCCCTGGCAGACTGGAAATGGTGTTTGCTGGCTTATCGACAGCTTCTCTCTTTATTTCAATCTCTTTGCAAATTCCTCCACAGGCGGGGTTTTGTTGCTGCTTGGGTTTTTATGCTACCTATTGAGTGACTTGAATACCTCCTGGCTGAGGTGGGCAAAGGGAACTCCTTACGCTGCAATCTAGAGTTTTCTTTCTTCGGCCTTTCAGGCATATGGTGTATAAGTCATATACGTTCACATATAGTTCACATTACAAATAATTCACATTTTAAAATGGACTTTTTTTAATGTTGGAAAGGTTACTGTTATTTTAATTTTAAAGTAAATCTGTACTTTTAAGCTTCTAACAGTTTTGATAGAACTAATTTGAGAAACTTGCAGCCACTACTGCCCCTAAGAGAAGATAAACTGCAAAGTCCTTGTGTTGCATGTAATTATAGTTGTTGATGGAAAGATGAAATATCAAACTTCCTTTAATAAGCTTTCTTTAATAGCTTTTCCAAGTTCCATTTTGATGTTAGGTGAACACGTGAAATAATTCAGCTCACATATTACTGCAGGAATTTGTCTCAGTCAGTTAGTTTGATTTTGTAAAAATTCTATGTGTTTATAAATGGTGGAAAAGGAGATAAGTAAAAGAAAATAACACACAGAAAATAATAGAAAGATAAAGAAACAGAGCCCCACTTCCTCTGACTATGATGATTACACATCCTCTGTCTGATGTAGCCTGACTTTTTTGGGTTTGGGGTTTTTTTTAGCCTGTTTTCCTAACATTAGGGCAGTCATAATTACCAAGACATGCTACATGGGAGATGTGAATTAAGGCAAGCTTGTTACACGCAACAAGCCCTGATGTTTGGTAAGAGCGCAACTAAGCATGTGCTAAACTGGGATGTTCCAACAGATTAACCATATGCTTATTATTTTGCTGATCTGAGCTTTAATGTGAATTGTTTAATTGGGGATTTGAACAGAATGTAGTTTACAGCCAAAATATATCCACTGCAGCATAAAAACTGCATGTGCACATGTAACAGAAGAGATTTTTTTTTTTTATTTCCATAAAGGATGACTGTATTTATGTGAAATGTGAAGAAATAGGCTAAGTGTATACAGATGTGAAGAAATAAGGTAGTTTGCATAGCTCATACAGCTGTACTTGCTCAGGTATCTTTTCGTTTCATAGGGTGTACACAAACCAAAATAGGAGCTTGCTTGTGATTCGGTAATGGGAATAAAAATGAAATTAAATACAGCTCCTAAGATTTCCTGTCATCTCATTTCACTGCAACACTCAGACAAAAGATTTCCTCATTTAGGGTGTATTTCTCTGGTATGTAGTTGTTCTAAATCCAGGGTTTCCTTTATGGTGCGTGATGTTTCTTCATGAGTTTCCAAAATCCAGGCTTCCCTATATGGTTAGTGATGTTTCCTCATGAGTTTCCATGATCTTTGTCCTCTTCCATAGATATTTTCTTTGTTTTATTTTTTCTTTTGGGAGGGGAGTAGAACAGTAGCTCTTAAACACATGAATGTGATGGTAATATTAAGCAATGCCTTCAAAATAGCCTGTTCGTACAAATTTAGGGAAAAAGAACAGAAGCTCAATACCTTTCTGAAGAGTAATGAGTTTAGAAGCTGTTCTGTCTAGAAGCTCCTTTCCAGCCTTTTACAGCCACAGGGGTATTTCAGGGCAATGCTTGCTCTCCCCACCTTCCCCCACCCCCCGCCCTTCTTTCTGTCTCATATCTGTTTATCACAACTGAGGGTTTTAACAATTTGCAAAATGCTTAAGATTCTTCCTTTTTCTAGAACTTAATGGTTTTACACAATAGCGTGGGTGGACGGGGAAAAGAAATAGTAGACTTAACAATGATTTTTATTAATTGAAGTACTGGAGGTGCAAGTTCTTAAAAATTAAATCTTGTGTTATTCCTGCATTGACTTTAATTATTATCCAAAGTTATTGTTCCTTCTTACAAATATCTTAAAGCTACCAGGCCTGTTTAAATCCTTGATCCCATTTGTATGACATGAGATTATATGTCATCTTCATTGAACACATAACTTCGAGTTTTATTGTAAAATACAATGGTTTCCTGTCTTTTTTTTAGATTAAAAGATCCAAACACCTTCTACAATATTCTCATCAACATAGCTTGCCTCATTCTATTCCCAGTATCATGCCTGGTGTTCAAGAAGAATTCTGTTCATTAGAATTACAGCCACTTCTGAAATACTCCCAAACCAGTCCCAATTTTTGTCCGTGAAGAGATGTTATGTATTCACAGAATTATTAGCATACTTTTTACTACGTGAAAGGCACACCAACAGTCCCAGTGCTACATTTAAAATGCGCTAACTGTAATGCTTTATTACTCTAAGCACTTCTCTTTCGATGAAGTGCATCTGCCTGCCCATTCCAAAAAGTCCTGGAAATTTAGGACTTTCTATTTTTTTTTTTGTGTTGTCCACCTTTTGTCAATTGTGTGATTGTCTATTTAAACTGTGTGGGTTTTGTTCCCAGATTGCACAGCACCTTCAGGGTAAGGATTAGCATAATTAACCGTGGCTAACAAATGACACACTTTTCTAGATAAAGTCTGTGATAAGTGATGATTTGTTCTAAAATATTATTTCATTTCAGAAAACTTTGTTCTTCAAAAATACTTGTACCTGTAGCCTCCAGGTGTACAGGTATTTAGAAAAGGAAATGATGAACACTTCATCAAGAGATTAAATGTATTATCTTAAAGCAGAAAATGAACAAAGTCCCCCAAATTGTTGCATAACAGAATAACCAAAACATGTCCACCTTTCTTTGCCCTAATATACACTATTTTTCCTTTTGTTAAAATAATTAATGTACTCATGATGTCAAGAGCTCTGAGACTTTTTAGTTAATATAAGTCCTTTTTCACAGAATAGTAGTAGTCTTCAAGGCCACTTCTTTATGGCTTGATATAATTTTGTGGGTTTTTTGACAACGTAAGCCTTTTTTCCAAAGCCTAACTTTTTTTTTTTTTTTTTTTTTTAAATCTTATTTTTAGTGAATAGATGAATGAGACACTTTCACAGCAATGGAAAACCTCTTATTACATGTCAGTACAGTCCTTCAGAAAGGAGACGATACTCAAGCATGCTGGGGAGGAACCGCTTTCACGTTTTCTTGAAAGTTATGGGGCAATCAACTCCACAAAAGTATACAAAAGTTAGTATTTAGGAGAAGGAATGCTTTTCCCCTGGCATTAACCACTTGAAATGGCTGCAATCCAAGCGGAGTATAAAGCAGTACCTACTTCACCCAGTAGAACTTCAGGTTTTGCTGCTCTGGGACCATAGTCAAAGGCCATCCTGGGCAGTTTGAAATAAATACGTGGGGTGAAAGTGAGAATACCCCCGGCATCAGAGCCATTTCTCGGAAAAGCAGATCCATTGTCCTGTTCAGGGGACACCATAATTTCATTTTCCTCCTTGAATTTAGTATCAGTTTTCAACGTTTCATTTACTTGCACACCATCAGACAAAAAATGAAGGCAAAATTCTGAAACCGAGGCTCCTAGAAAAACAGCATTTTCCTGAGATTAAAAACACTAACTGAGTGAACTTGTTCTGCATTTCACAGACTTGGAAAAAGAAAATATGAAAAATAAATGCCTGGGAATCAGGATATAACTAGCTCTCATGTAACAAAAATGAATCCCGTTCAGTTCTGAGCGTGGCAGTGGCCTGACTCTGTAGAATTTGCATTGAGTGCAGAGAGGACAGCGGGAACTTCCAGCCCTGACTTTGCTCTCTTCAGAATTCAGAGCACACACTCGGGCATCTCTCATTTCTAATGCTCTTTAGATAGTAACTGGATAGGAGAAGCCTGTGGATTTGCTTCAAGTCATCACAGTTTGCTCGTTAAAATGTTTCGGGGTTTGTGGTTTTGGGTTTGGTTTTTTTTGCTTACACTGTATATTAATTGGATGAGGAAATGATACAATTTAGTCACCAATGCCAGCTTTCCCAATTTTTCACACAGTTCAGGTTTCAGAGTCAGTTCCTCAGAAGCGCTCGGACAGAGCTATGTCTGTTCAGTGATGCTCAGTATGCAGCAGCTGCAGTTAGAGGAGGAAAGCTGTTGGATGCTGACAACTAGACGGGGTGGGGGAAGTCCCAGATATTGGTTCTGAGACTCATCTCGCGGTGGATAGGAAGGCATGCTTTCTCCTGTAGTAGGCTTGCATGCTAAACTAAAATCATTGACCATTTTCTGTTCATCCCATTAAGAAAAATGACAGCGGGTTTAAATTTTTTCTCAAAATGTTTTGTTACTTGCAAATTCTTTAGCTGAAGTTCACTCTTAAAGTTTCTTTTCTAATAAAGGGAAAAAAAAAAAAGACCCATCTAGTAATAGGTATCACACATTGCTGAGATTGCTGAAACTATTACAAAGTCATCAATAAACCCAGAAGATAATGGCTGGAAGCACCATAAGTGACTTTTTGGCTATTTATCTGTCATGCTCATAGTACACACAAGAAAGGGAAGTGAGGCAGTGGGAAATGCTGGTACCATCCTTTTTAAACTGAATCAGTGTCATCAGCCTGCGCTGCGAATCAGAGCGTTGTGCATACATGGATATATATAAAAAATAGATATAATAATATATTTTATATATATAATATATACATAAATAGATACAATAATGTGTCTGTTATTAGTAGAGTAGTTTGATAGGGTACGCTTCTATATGTAGCAATAAAGTTTTTATCTTACTACTTCAAATAATGACCAGAGCAAAGTCAGAGTAAATTCTCATTTGTGCTAACTACTGTGGAAACACAAAGTAGTTGCTTCTTCCTTTGTCTCTTCCAAAGAGAAATGCCAGAAAGAAGGCAAAGAGGCAAAGCGGCTAGCAGGATGGGAATACCATGCCAAAAATAGTTTCTGCTGTTTTCTTGGAGGAAGGGGGATAATTTAGTTAAGTGATGTAAGAAGTCAATGAGCATACCACAGAAGGTAAGAGAGGTAGAAATGTCATTAGAAATCTAGGGATGTTTTATCTGTGGTTTTATAGAAATGATTCTGGAAAACAGCAAAGGCTTCCTAGAACTGTTCATGCAAAAGGAAGTCAGCACAGTTCTACTGATCAGGAAATGCTTAAGAATTTCTAATAGGTCCAGGAAAATATTTGACACTGCTGGAATATCTTTCCTGTAAAAGGATTATTTGTGTTCATTTCATGGGAAAGGAATTTTGGAAGTCCAGACCCTGCTACTTGCGTTAAAAACCGAACAAACGGCCTGCTCTGCCTCACCCCCCTCCCCCCCTCAAAAAAAACCCCAAAAAACA
>JAVJGI010000002.1:22900432-22940632 GCA_035590275.1 Ibycter americanus
CCCCCTCAAAAAAACCCCCAAAACACAACGACCCAAAAAAACCCCCAAAAAACCCAAACACACAAAAAACCCCCAAGCAAACGACAAACAAAAACAAAACAAGAACCCAAATCCAACCCAAACCGCAGCCTGTAACAGAAGACAAGAAGTGGCAAATGACAATCAGCTATTTCTCTCACTTGCCTTGCTTTCAATTTTCTTCTTGGCTATTATAACAAGGAGAAGGGAACTGAGGAATTGGTTCTGAATTGAGGTTCTGAATGCTCTAAGTACAAAGCAGTACTGAGGCAGTAAGAATATTCTGGAAAAAGCAGTTAGCATGGTATGCTTAGGTGTTGATTGGCAAGAGCGCTGGGAATAATATCATCTTCCTTGTCATGTGTTTGTCGCCTGTTTGTATCTGCTAGGTAGGACCAAATTGCAGCTACTAGTTGTGATCATATAGCTGAGCTATAGCAAAGTTTAGCTGAGCTAAAAGATGAAAAGTTTGGGTGACTACTTGCTGTAGTTTGAAACTGTTTCAATGAGATAGAAAATCATTTTACTCTCCTGAAGTGCACCCTGGTAACACCTCTGCCAGTCTTCCTCACTTCTTGAAACCGTAGCTTTCGAGAACTGTATTGTTTCCACAAACCAAGATCCAGTGTCACATCAAAAGGACACATGCTGGAGGAGATAATCAAGAGAACCTGAGGGAGAACTAAACATGTCTTTGCTATGTGATAAAACAGTGCTGAGATTTCTAGGGGAAATTTGGAACTTGTTTGAGGGGCAGGGCTGCTGACTGGGGTGCAGTGCTTTAGAAACCACAGTCCTATTCGCGTGGCGTTGCGTGCTGTTGAGCAGGGTCTGTGCGCAGAGCTGATTGGGCTGTAAGGATCCAGGCAAATCTTTTGAAGTCTTGTGTATTACCTGTTACTTGCCTTGTTGCTACCCTCAGGGACCAGTAGCCTCCTGTCTTTCCTGTGGAGGGTGAGTGGTTTGTGCTCTCATAGTGGAAATACTGGCTTTGATGGATCTCTGTCTGGGAGCCAGACTCCGATACTCTGACCAGGTTTTTGTAGATACTCCACGTCCAGAGGGTATACTCTTCAATATCCAATGTACTTACATGAAGATATTTGATGTTACGCAGGTCTTTGGATTTGGCAGAATGATACAGCAATATGCAGAAATCACGATACAAGTGTAAGTTGTACTTAGCAAAACATAGCAATTGCAATATATAGGTTAACCACAGTACCAACGTAGTCTCTATTATTGGTCTCTGTTTTATGCTCACTGGCATGATGCTGGCCGTCCTGTCACCAGGAAGCGATATGTGGGTTGAAGCCAGCTTAAGCCTGCTGCTCTCTGAAATTCTTTTGTTAGTTGCTCGGTTTTTATATTTTGTGTTGGGCTACCCCACATATTTGCTCCCCTCACGCTGCTCTGGCTACCTTGGGCATTCACACGCTTTCGGTGAACGTGGGGACAAACCTTTACTCCACCCGTTATCCACCCAGCTGGGATATAGCTGGCTGATACCTCTGCGCCCTCGCTCGTTGTAGGGGTTTGTTGGCCAGTCACGCTGGGTCAAGAGCTATTTTCAAACCGCACTCTTATACCTTACTAACGAGAAGCCCTCTGCTCGTCTGGTTTAGCTACAGTAGGTTAATGAATACTAATGACTGAAGAAGTTGATTCCATATTTTACATGGTGTTTCTGATGCTGTTCTTTAGCAGAAAAAGGAAATTTTGCTCTTGTTTATATACCTGGTAATAGAGGTGAGGTCAAGCTCTGTTGGTAAAATCTGATTTGAAATTTCCCTAGATTGTAACTTCTTATTTCAATGAATCGAGCCATAAAAAACAAAGTCCTTTGCTCCTCTAAATTATTTTAATGTAACTGAAGAAAAGGCATTAATTTTCTCTAAAGGTTTTGAAACTTATCTTCCTTTGTACTTTATACACTTAATGTATCTTAATTATTCATTATTACTGTCTTAAATTCACTCATAATTTTCAAAATTACCTACGTATTGTGTAATTACATTATTTTTCCATCTCTTTGAAGAAGGTTATGCTTAGACGTTAATACAATTTTTTCAAACTGTTCAGTAAAGAAAAATAATAAATCCTTAAATATTGCAGCGAAACCTTGGCTAAAATTAAGTTTAGGACACTTTAGCACAGTATTAATTTTTTTCCTCTTGTGATAAATGGCACTGGGAAAACATTAAAGGAGATGCCTAAAGTTGTATTAATTTTCATGGCACTAAGTGCGTTAGGGACATCTTTGTGCAGAGGGAAGTAGACCTGTTCCATTCCAGTGGCTTCTGCAGGTGAAAAGACGACTGGATCTCCTGGAATTTCATGCGTTGTAGGGGGTTTTTCTAGTAGTACCTAGAGACAAGTACAGCAAGTGAACCAATGCTCCTGAGCACATTTTCCCATTCTTATTCCCTTGTATGCTCTTGATTGGCCTTATATGATATCAGAATTAATCAGATTTTTATTATCTGCACTTTTACTTGAATAGCTTAGAAATGTTAATAGAAACATGTCATGTCAGGGTAAAGGCTAGGTGCAAGTTACTACCACCAGTAAAGCAGTTGCTATAGAGCAGCAAGTTGCTGAAGTAGCATACCAATAGAGACACTTGTTTAGGCTTTGCTCCGTGTTTTTTCACTGTATTTTTAAACACATTTTCATGCAGATTTGTCCTTTTTAAATCATTCTTCTATTTGTAGATTTTTTTCTGTTTCATTTGGGGTCGGTTATATTTATACCATCATAATCTGTTTTGGTAGCCAGCCAAAAAATGGGGTGTGATCAGTAAGAAAGAACAGTGTTGCATATTCCTGCCTGGAAGAAAAAATAATCTTCAGCATTTTCAGGGTGCTCAGGACCTTTTCTGAGCTGCTTTTTTTCTGTACTTCTTTGTTTGGATTTTTCTTTCACATCGTTTAGTATCTGTGGCAGAAATTGGCCAACTAAAAGAGGCTGCTGTTCACGCCTATTTCCACTGTACTTCACTGTGTAGAAATATCAATTACTTGGATGCTTTTGTTTTGACTTAGGCAGTCACTTTTCCTCTTTCATTCACTCTGTAGTCTTCTTTACACTTTCATTACCTCTCAGCCTTTTCTCCGTTAAAAGCTGCTTTACTTCTCCAGGGACATGTAGGTGATGTTACCATCCAATTCCATGCTCTGTGTACTTGGCACCAGGGCTCTGTTCTTTCGGCATACCTGGGTACCGTATGTTCTGGGTCCAGGGACTCGTGGGAATGTCACTGCTGGTTTGCAGACAGGTACCTGAACAGGCACCCAACCCACAGGTCAAAAGGCTTGGAGAATCCCATTTCAGACCAATATAATCCAACTGCTGCTGCTTATTTATAAAATTGCTGACAACAAGCATATATCTATTTGCATATTGATTCTTACAGGACCCGTTATTGTTGGGGGGATACCCTGTCTGAGTTTGAGAACATTGAGGTGCCTCCTGCTTTCAGTATTTTTATTCGTCAGTCAAACACAAACCACTTAAATCTGAAAATTTGCTAGAAACTGCACACAAAAATAATTATTAAGTGCAAGAGAATGACAAATACCAAACCTCCCTCCCTCATTGTGTTCATTTGGCTCTAAAACATACGAATATTCAGCATTCATATAGATCAAAAAGTGTGTTTAAAACCTAGGGTTTACATACACTGGGTAGCTCAGTATTTCTGTTTTAGCTTCGTCACCATTTCTGGAGCAGAACCAAAACAAACTAGGCTAATTGAACTAAGAAGTGTCACGAAATGCTGAATCAGAAATGCCAAAAATTTTACTTCAGTGTTTTTGATCAAAATGAAAAGCTTCATTCAGGTGAGATTAATGTGTAATATGTGTGGCTTCTTTGCTTTAATACCTTTGGGAAATGAGGTTTGTTGTTTTTTCTTGAAAGCATTATTCTTCTGTTAGCTTATTTAGATACTCACTCAGAACTATTAATTCTGGGATAGTTGAGAGCAGCAGAGTGAATGAGATGTGTCATTTTATCTATTGATGCTGGTATTACGCTTTAGCTGTTGTTTTCTGGAGGAGACTTCAGTTATTGCTTTAGTCTTAAATGGATCGGAGAAAAATGCCCATCATCTGTAGCAACTCTGCTGCTGTGAATTGCTCCAAGGCCCTACTTGAATTAATTTTATATGAAAAGGGTAAAAAAAAAAAAAAGAAAAAGAGAACAGCAAAGTTTACTCCATAGGACATACGTAAGGTTGATAGCTCATATTGTGGAAGAAAGGCAATGTTATGCTTACACAAACTTTATTCTTCCTATAATTCTAGTCCAAGATAAAACAGTAGTTATGAGCTCCCCAGATAAGAAATTTTAAGCGAAGATCTTATCTAGATGATAGACTATTCTAATATCTACTTTTTTTCCCACTGCCTCTTTTTTTTTTTTTTTTTTTTTTTCTTTTTATGATGATGTGTATTGGAAGGAGTAACAATAAACAAAGGTCTATAGAAAAAGAACCAGTACTTCTGGAAAGAGTTTTTCACTTACACAATGCAATGAGGTGAGAATAGCATGGAGAGAAACCGTCTGTATCTTGAGTTACTTAGAAAACTCATATCTTTCATTTTATGCTGAATGCTTTGTTTTGTAGAGTTTATTTTCATTGTATTCCCTCATTAAAATGAAGGGAGAATTCAAGGCAAAGTGAACATGTGGAAGAAGGAAAGACTTTGTTGCGTCTGTGACTAATGGGCTTAATATATTACAATATTAGCCACAGCTCCTGAGTTTTGTGTCAGCTCAAAGTAAGCATAAATCCAGGCTGATTAAAAAACATGGAAATTCTCCTTGTGCAAGCATATAACTGATTGCACAAGGTAGAGAACGGTGGAGATTGTCTTCCTGCTCATTTATTGCCCAGTGATTTATGGAGACCTTTTTAGTAGCCTTTTCTGTTTCTAACATGGCATCCCCATTCTGCAGAAGAGATATCTATCTGCAAAGGACACGTAAGCCCTTTCAGACCCAAACCCAAGGAACTTTCCCTGAGTCTGTCCAAAATCTAAAATGCACAGTGCTGTGCATTGCTGTCGCTTTGCTTATGAAAGTATGATCAAATGCGTTTTCTGTTGGAGTTTGCATTTAGGCTATATACCTTCAGAGTGGGAGAAAATTTATTACAAACCAAAAAACCTTTTGTGAAATTTTTAAGCAAGCTTACAATGGCTACCCAATTTCAGTGACACGTAAAAACAAATCCATGATGAGTCTGTTTACTCCCCGTGCTTTGCACTTGTATCCTGTTGTGTGGAAAAGTTTCTCAGAAGCAAGCTCAGAGATGTGAGTGTTCACTGAGAGTGAAAATAAAAATACAGCACTATAGAATATTTTCAAAGCTTTCCAGTTGAATCAGGAACGTTACTTTCTTGATTTATTTTCTTATCCTAGTTTTCTGTCTTGCATGTTTTCTGGAATGACTAAACATTGAAGACAGCTATTTTTGAGAGCTGAACTCCATTTTGTAGTCATAAACCCAAATATTTTAAAGTTCCAAGATATTTAATGACTAAAATCTGTTAAAGGGACTTGCAATTCTTTTCCACTCTGGTTGATCTGTTACTGTTTCTGATCTCTACTGTGCTTTCCTGGAAATGCTGATCAACAAGACAAACGGGACGACAAATGATCTGTTTGTTCCCTGAGGCATTACCTTCACATTTCTGTCCTGATGAGAGATACATGCTCGCATAGGAAAATTGATTTCAAACTGCCCAAAACCACCAGAAATTTGTCCTTCAGAACGGAGCACAATGTCTGCGCCAGTGTTTTTACTCTCCTCCAGTGCTCTTTGGCATTGCTGTACTGCTCAACCCGTGTTACCGTACTGTATTAACTCCCTGCCTGTCTTTTAAATGAAAAATCCTGATCAAGGATGAGGTTTAATTCCTATAGGTTCTGAAAAGTAAAGGTGACTATTTTTGTGGAGATGATTTCTGTACTTATTTATAGACTCACTGTCCTTTATAATTTACCTTGTAGTTATAGAGTGGTCAAGTGTATCAGAGTACTTAACTTCTACTTATTTGTGTGTCAAACATCTGGTACTTTACAACTCTGACCTACATTTTTCATAACTGGGTCACGGATTGTTGCTGCAACTATGCAGTGCATGCATATGTATGATCTAAAAATAGTTGCAAGATATTGCCAGTTATGCCATTTTCTTGTACTGGAAAGAATGGCATTTCCTATGTATTGCTGTTGCTCGTTAACTTGGTTGTAGACTTTTATCTGACAGATAAAGAATGCCAAAGATCTCTTTTTCCAGGTGATAATTTGACAAGGTTTGTGTTTTCCTGTATGTATATTGGTTTCAACAGGAATTTCATAAACATTGTTACCAAGTTCTCAGATCCTGATTAAAAAGTTAAATAACTATTTAAACCCAAAGAAACCTGGGAAGCTTTTTTCTTTCTTTTTTTTCTTGCTTTCTTTTTTTCTTACTTTCTTTTTTTCTGAACATAATTCAGTGGACATTTTTTCTTTTTTTTGCATATAGGAACAGTAATGATATTTTCGATATGGTCCTGAAACTAAAAAGACAGGACAGCATTATGTTTCTGCTTTATTTATTCAGTATAAACACAGATATTCTGACTTTGGTTGGCTGTAAAATGTATCAAAGTGTTTAAATTCCACTGTACTTGTTTCTATTGCACGTACTCCTAGATGGTGCTATTTTTAATCCCTTTTAAAAACAGTATGAAAATACCCAGCCATCATCACTGGCTGAAAGATGTTTGTGTATGTGCAGCCTCACACTACAGAAGAGCATACTACGAGAGCTCTTCGGATGGGGGGCTTTCCATTATTCTGTCTCCCAGATGTCCATCACTGTGCAAATAATGTGCAGGCAAGTTCTTCTTTTGGCCGATAGACTTACTTTTATTAAGAGTAACTTAAAATCAATATTCAGGGTAGGCATGTCACTAGAAGTGAAAACAGACTGTCTTCTGTAAGACGGTATTTTGCCCTACTGTTACTGAAGTTCTGTCGAGACCAACATGAGAAGACTATGATGTGTCAGAGCAGTAATTGATCACATTAGTACTTTTGGAATCATATCATGTACAGCCTGACATAAACCTGGCATGACCAGCTGCAGTTAGACCTTAAGTTACAAAAATTCAGAGATGTATACATTAACCTAGATATTTTTATGGTATGTTCACTGAGCAGCTCACTACAGGTCTTCAGTGAAGTGACGAGAGTAATTCCACACCGAGATCTCTTGTGTGTCTAGAGGCAGCAAACATAGTTCACAGGATTTCACAGTAATCAGAGCTTTATAATTTAATACTTGCTTTTAAATGGATCCCCAGTTTAAAAACAAGGAAAATTTAAATGAAAAAACCCGATACTTCTGATACTTACTTATATATCCTTAAAAGCTATGCTTCTGATGGGAAGCTGCCACAGCATTCGGTTGTGATAGCATTGTCCATTTAGATCTACAAAAGAAGGGGATCTGCTACCTTAGGCTGTCAAGTGCATTAAACTAGTAGCAGGAAAACATTATTTGGTGTACTTTCATTTTATTTCATTAGTGCTACATACAGCAGGTTTTTTTACAGAATTTTTTTTTGAAACAAAATACTGTGTGAAAGCCAGAGTCACTTAATCATTACTAGTCACAAACTCAGAACATTTGCATTTTCTTTTTATTGTAAATTATATTTAGCATTAAAAACACATATGTAACTTGATGACATATGTTTTCATACGTTTTCTTTGCTGTGGCTTATATTTAAAGTGTTAGCAAATATGGTCTCGTGGTGGTACTTCAGTAAGTATATGGGATGGTCCATGTACTTTTTAATATGTGCCATGTATTTTTTAATATGTGCAAGTCCACAGCAGTGAAACTTAGGGTTTTATGGCAGTTTGGCTATGTCATTACAAAACACAAGGATTTAATTCCTTTCTATTCTTGAAGTTTCACCTGTGTCATTACTTCCATCTTTGCTCTTCTATTGACCCATTGAACTTTGCTTTTATTAAAATGGGAAGAAAATAATTTCAATCTTAACATAGCCTACAGAACCACTGTTCACTTATGCCTGTAACAGCTTTTGATGGCAACTCCTCAGAACATAACCTTATTTCTGGTGTCAAATGTTTTCACTGCTTTTGCATTGTACAAATAATAAGTCAATGCCTCTCTTTAAACGGAAGGAAACATATTTTGAACAGGTTTGTTCTCATATAACTCTGCCTATGCCCTCTAACGATGTTGTGTCACTGCTAATAGAACAATTTTTTAAGGCATGTAAAACAGGAGTCACAAGCTGTAACTGCTTAGAATAAGACTTCTCCTATAGGAATTTGCTCTCACAAGAGTTAAAGATTTTCACCTGCTTTTTTTTCTTTTAATGGAAAAGTAACTTAATTTTTCAAAGAGTATTCATTTTCATGAACTTATGTGTGAATACATCTAACCTAAAGGGATAACGTCACAGATTGAAATAACCAGCCAGAATAGTGATATAATTACTTCAGTTTATAAGGAATTTAAATAACTGTCTGGACTGTAGCATTCTCTGGGCTTGTTACGTAGTAATTTTATGTTTTGTAAAGCAGTTTGGGTGATGTTCTCAAGCATTCTGACATCTCTGTAACCCATAGTGTTACAAGCTATAGAGTACGTTGTACACAGAGTGGCACATATTGAGATCATCATAAACTTAGCAAGGTTAAAGTCTGATCGAGTGCCTGCTAAAGTCAGAAAAGTAACCTACTGATCACTGAAACTCTGGCTAGTCTACTGCTTGACTTGAAGTATCTTCATCATTAACGAACCATATAGCTTAAACTCTACTTGAGTGTTGATAAGAAAACTATCAAAAGTTCTGAGTTCAGGTGACTAGTTTTCTGTTTGTTTTATCCAGCATGGGTTCAAAAACTGTATTGTTGATTTCGAAAGAAGCACTAAGGCATGAATAATGCCAATTAGCAAATGAAGCAACTGGTTTTGTGCTGTGGCAGTGCATAGTATAGGAGTGAGATACGAGCCAAAGTGATTAACTCTCGAAGCAGACGTGGCTTTATACTGACTGCGTTTGTGTAATGTAAATAATGAAATGTTAGCTACTGGATGAAGTAGCTGCATTTTAAATAAAATGTTAAATACAGCAGGAAATACGCCTACTGCTGACATCCAAAGTGCTGGAAGAATATGGATTTGTGCCTAATACACAGTACTTGGCTTTTTAAATAATGAAGAGATGGACGTTATGATCTCTTAATTTGTTTATCTGGGAAAAATATAAAATACTCCATTAAGAATGGAGAACTAGCCAGGGCTTTAAGTGCATGCTAGCAGTTCTTTTAAATGTAAAGCTACAGGGACTTGAGAAACTTTAAAGCATACAGCCTTTATGGCTATTCGTTGTGACGATATTTGGAAATGTTTGTTTAAAACCAAAAAACCCACACCCCTAAGTTCTTAACAAGAGACAAAGAAAAAGTTCATGAAACTTCTGTTTTAACGATACCTCTATTATCTATCTGTTGCATTTCTGTAAAATAGGAAAAGAAGTTTAACTCTGCAGAGGACTTAGTTACAAAAGCAATGTCATTAAGACATTGAAAGCCATCTGCCATTTAACAGAAAACAGCAGGAACTTCTTGAGGAATCACCTGCATCATCTTATTAGAGAGAGTCTCTGTTTCAGACTGAGTGGGACAAGACTAGGAAATGAGAAACAAGCTTCCAGGCTGTAGGATCTATGTGTGGAAATGTGTGTGTTTAGGTATATACAAGCTCTGAGATAATCAGATCGCTTAGGAGTGAAATTCTCAACTAACTTTGCCTCTTAGATATTTTTTTTTTAAATAATAAAAGCATCCTTTCTTCATTTATAATACAGTTGCAGTAAGTAGTAGTCTGAATTTGTACAAGTCTTTAATTTCTCAGATCACACTAGATTTTTATTTGCTTAAAATTGATCATTGACTTTTAAGGTGTCAGGATGTTCTGATTGACCTTGGTTGTTTCCTGGCCAAAAGGCACCAACCAGCTCAAATATGACCTTGACTCAGACCTTGAGAGTGTGCTACAGCTCAGTAATACGCTTGATGAGCATTCTAGGA
Organism: Ibycter americanus; assembly: GCA_035590275.1. Lineage (NCBI taxonomy): Eukaryota > Metazoa > Chordata > Aves > Falconiformes > Falconidae > Ibycter > Ibycter americanus. The sequence continues at coordinate 22,910,582 of JAVJGI010000002.1, forward strand.
AAGGATCACAGTTTATAAATAGCTCCAGATATAATTAGCACACCTTTGCTTCCCTAAGAGGAGGGAGTAGCAGCAGTGTAATGTCGTTGGTTGTGTAGCGTAAGACTTGGTCTGTAAGGTTGTCACTGGCCAAAGTATCAAAGAAAAAATATTGAAATCATGTAAAAGTTGTCCTGTATATCCTATCTTTTGAGACTTGTGAGATCAGGTTGGATAGCTGTACTGAAATGTACATGAGGATGTAGACTATTATCTCTAGGAAAACATATTTAGAGATACCTGTGCAGTCTTGCTTTTTAAAAAACAAAATCCAACACAACTGTGTTTGTGGGGCTCCTAGTTTAGGTCCTGGTTGTGATTTAGTCCCTTTATTCCCTTTCCTTTCATTTCTGCATCTCTTTTGGACAAATGGTTTGGTTACTCAGGTTTTCATGCTACAGAGCTTGGCTGAACTGTAGTAATGTTAAAAGTAATTCATAAGCTTTTCTCTTTCACTTGCCTTTAGTGAGTCCTTTAAAACTTGAAGAACATCAATTCCCCTCTCTGATCACAATCTGAAATGTCAAGTGCAACTTCATAAATCACACTTCTAAAAGATTAAAAAGGGGAGAGAAACTTGAAGAAATTAAAATTAGTAACTCGTTACGTGTATCTGCAATTTGCTTCTCCGCATACATGTTATAATTGTTTGAGGATTTATGAGACTATCATAGATAGTTGCAAATGCTCTGTGCAAGGAAGTCTTTCTCCCTCAAAGTCACATTATTTTTGTAATTGCTATTAAAGAGAATAAAGAATAGCATGCATCTGGAGGAAGACTGGGTCCAGCCCAAAACCTCTTATTTAGAAGTAGTTATAGCTTTGCTTAGCTTGCTTGAAGGGATTGAATAGTGAGGAGGATGATATCTGCAATGAATATTCAGCGTAATTTCCTTAGACCCTGGTTCAAAGAGGTGTACTGAGCCAAAGCAGACCTCTATCAGAGTTGCTTTAAAGTGTTTGGTGGTGCTTTTATCTGGGGAGCCAGCAAAGTCAATCAAAGCATACATTAAATTGCTGACTTCTTAAAAGTCACTGATCCATTTAAATAGGTGAAAATGTAACATACTAGGAAAATTTCTCTGAAGAATTACGTAAATGCAATACTTGTGACTGTATGATGAAGAAAGCAAGCATCTTGTCATGATTGTTTGAATAATATGGAATAAATTAATATATTGATTTAAAACAGTGTGTGTATTATAGGTGATAATTGCAGGCAAGTATACGAACATGGGTGGCTTATATTTGCAGTAAAGTCAGTCACTGATGGAAAATCACTCTCAAATGACCAAGGGCTGGAATTTCTATATATTCAGGATGGTTTCAGGAAGATTGATGCAGCCTTTATTAACTGAGTAAATTGTCATATTAAAGAAAGTGTTATATTTTTTTCCTCTCCCAAAGAGGAAAACCGTCAAGGATTTTTTCAACTGTTTCTGCAAAGTTACTTTTTTCCTTTAGGCGAGGAAAATGTTTATTTCTTTACTTCCCCCCGTCCTTAAATATCTAATTGCTTTCTCTGTCTGTATTTTGTTTCATATCCTACCTCTAGCAGTTTTTTGTTTGGTTGGTTTTTTAATAAAGTGAAAAATCAAGAAATCAAGTGTAGATATCCTCATGCCAACAAATTCCATAAAAGTAAGTTCTGTAAGAAGCTGGTTTCCTACTGTAGTAAAAATGCAATTTTAATAAAGTGTCTTAAGCCTCTCTCACTCATCTTCTGTGAAAGTAGATCTACTTAGTGAACCAATGCACTAAAATGAAATGTGTGGGAGAGTAAGGCTCTGGGCATTGAAATTCATGGAGGAGGGAACGTATTCTGTGAGCACTACTGGAAACCCTGCATGTGTGGAAAAAAGCAGAGGGTGCATGGCAATAGAAAATCAGTCGAAATTGTCTGATGAGGTGCTGTGATGAATTCTATAAAATCTTATAAAAGCTAATAAAATCTCGATATCTTCCTGAGAGTATTTAGAGAATCACAGAGTGACTGAGGTTGGCAGGGACCTCTGGTGATGGCCTTAGCGCCAGCCTCTTGTTCAAGGCAGGGCCAGCTGGAGCAGGTTGCTCAGGGCTGGTTTGGCTCCCTCCATGGATGGAGACTCTGCAAGCTCTCTGGCAACCTGATCTCTCTCTCTCAGTTAAAAACGTTTTGCTTATGTTCCGTTGGAGTTTCTTGTATTTCATTCTGTGCCTGTGGCCACTTGTCCTGTCACTAGATGCTAATGAGAAAAGTGTGCCTCTGGTATTTTTTTACACCCTTCTGTCAGGTATTTACGCACATTGGTAAGATGAGCTTTCTCCAGACTAGGCAGTCCCAGCTCTCAACTTCTCCTGCTATGCCATATGCTCCAGTCCAGTGGAGCCCTTCTCTGGATGTTGTCTAGTACATCCATGTCACTCCTGGATGGGGAAGCCCAGAACTGGACCCAGTGCTTCAGTTTCTTCTCACCAGTGCTGGGTAGCTGGTGGCACTCTTCCCAGTGCAGCCTAGGATACTGTTAGCTGTCTTTGCCTCAAGGGCACATTGCTGGCTGGTGATCAACTTGTTGGCCATCGTGACTCCCAGGTCTTGTTCTGCAAATTTACTTTCCACCTGGCTGCTTTTCAACTTTCTTCATGAACCACAGGAAATCCTACGTTTTGACGTTCCCTCTTCTCATAGTTTTTTTCCCCCTTTTTTTTTGTTAGGGATAATTTGAATATACTATGAGATTATTAATCTGAAGTGCTGCTTATCAAATCTTGAAGAAGCTGTTTCTTTATTTAGAACCACACAGGCCTGGGTTCTTCAGCAGGTCATGAACGTTTCCAGAACTGATGACATTTACTTTGAGTTAACCTTCAGTGCCAGTTCTGCAAATCAGCCTCTTCTAAAAAAACAGTATAAATGTTAAATTTATGAGCAAGTCTTACAAGGAGTCAGGAATTGTGAAAGGAAGTTGAAGTTTTATTACATTATTTCCATTGTAATGGCTAAATTTCTAGATTATTTTTACCTACAATAAATCTGGTTGATTTTTTCATTATATGAAATGTGCTTAGAAAACATTTGAAATGTTTTCTAAAATCTTTCTTCAAAATAATTTTTTCTTGTTGTCTTTGCCATATAGTTGCTGACCTATGGTTATTTCTAATGAGTAAAAAATGATTCCTGCGAAAGGGCTTAAAAAATCCTAAATCTTATTTCAGTCAGCATTAATAAATATGCTTTGTAATGCTGCATTTGTCAGAGGCATAACTTTTAATACAGCATCTGGTGACTGTCAATTACAATTGCCTCCTCAAGAGGGTCCTGTAAGGCACTTAAGTGGTAGCTGTGAATCCTGAAGTACTTGCCTTCAGATCTTCAGGTCTGCCTCGAGAACATGTCTCTACTAGGTCTTGTGATAGTGGTTCTTGGTTTCAGCTCTTTTTGTAGAGAATCAAAGAGGATGGCATTTCTAACCACCTCTTTTTCTGAATATCAACGGCATATTTGATTTTATAATTATATATTTTTAAAAAATTATGATTATTATCCAGGTATCTTGATTACGTTTGGATACTGTGCCGATAATTCATAATGTTTTCTTTAGGGAATGCAAGTATGAAGAAGTGCACTTCAATTCTTAACTCAAAATAAGCAAGAAATCAAATCAGATGCCAGTAAATCAGTTGTTCCTTGAAAAACTACCTAAGCATATTTTGTAAGTTCTTGACTTCTTCTGCACTTGCTGCAACTATTGCTAGGTTACAATTGCAGTGACACCGATAATGTGTCTTACACACTGACATATTAGGAAATGTTAACTACTATTTTTTAATTGTTGTTCTAATTTTTAGTGAGTGGAATAATTATGCCCTCAATCTAGAGCTGATTATCGTGAAGTGAATATACATATAGGAAATACAAAACAATTATGGATCTGACCATCTGCTGAAGTGTCACCTTGCAGTCTCATCTAAAATTCTGGTCAGAAGTCCCAGATGCTTCTGAACTGTTACTAATGCAAAAAGGTAGAAATTGTCATCCTGTAACAATGCAAAGATGCATCTAGTCCTGTGTTGTTAGTGGTAGCTACTTCAGAGGAAGAAGTATCTGTACGGATATGTGGAGAAAAGAATAATTGTAATGAGCACTATTATTTTCAGTTTATATGTGGTAAACCATTTATTTATCTGTATTTTTGCAATTCACTAAACTTTTAGGAAAATCATAAAATGTGGGAGAAAGAATGTGATGAAAATAGAAGCTTGCAAATGTCTGAGTAAAAGATCACTTTTCCACTCTGCAAAATATCACACAGGTTTTTTTTCTTAAACATGCTGAACCAGCCTAAAACAATGCTATCTTTTTCTCTAGCTTTCATTTTGAAGGCAGGTGAAATATGTAGAACAAGCAGTCATTTACATACTGTAACTATCGTCAATGAATGAGTCAAAGGTGGTGATCTTGCTGACGTATACTGGTGGAACAAATGCAGGGTGAGGGAAGCAAGAGGAATTATGTTTTCCTTCTAAAGGTCGATGGATTTTGTCTTTCAGAGAACCTCTTCCTGCCCCTCTCTCTGCCCCTGGCAATAGAAGGGGTATGGAAATAAATAAAAAAAGGAAAAGAAAAAGAGGGGATATGTGTTCAGTTTTGGGCCCCTCTCTACAAGAAAGACATTGAGGTGCTAGAGCGCGTCCAGAGAGGGGCAATGGGGCTGGGGAAGGGGCTGGGTCACAAGTGTTACAAGGAGCGGCTGAGGCAACTGAGCCTGGAGAAAGGGACGTTCAGGGGAGATCTTGTCGTGCTCTACAACGAGCTGAAAGGAGGTTGTAGCGAGGTGGGTGTTGGTCTCTTCTCCCAAGTAACAGGCAACACGACAACAGGAAACGGCCTCAAGCTGCACCAGGGGAGGTTTAGATTGGGTATTAGGAAAAATGTCTTCGTTGAAAGGGTGGTCAAGCACTGGAACAGGCTGCCCGGGGAGGTGGTTGAGTCGTTGTCCCTGGAGGCATTTAGGAGACAAGTGGATGTGGCACGTAGGGACACGGTTTAGTGGTGGACTTGGCAGTGCTGGGGTTGTGACTGGGCTTGACGATCTTAAAGGTCTTTTTCAACTTAAATGATTCTGTGATTCTGTACTGAGAGTTCAAAAGAATATATTCAAGGCTTAACCATTACTTGCTTTATTGAAGTTGGCATGTTGCCTTGCCTACTAGGCAACGTGAAGGACTTAAACAAGCTCTGTCCCGTGCCTCTTACTGCTTTAACTGGCTGTGGCAGACACAGCTTCAGTTTGCAGCCACAGTCTGTAACTTCTATTGAACCTTCATTAATCAAATTAGCAAAATGCACATTATCTTTTATATTCTAGGTGTATTTAGCTTGCTTCAGAGAGCCCTTACGTGTGCATATGTTTAAAAGTATTGCAAACCAACTTTTAATGAATATTTGTTAAACTCTTCCCAGCATCTCTGGGCATATTTGTCAGGGGTTTGGTGAAAGGGTTCTTCAGGAGTGCCATGCATAGGAGGAGGCCACAAACTCCTGTGTGCTGCTTTTGCTGGTTCCAGTTCTCTCCAAGACTGATGCGAACACCTCATCGCATGCCAACACTGCAGCTTATTAAGGGAGTATGTGGTATCCCTGTTCAGATATACTCAAGAAAAAGGGGCAAGAAGATGCTTTTGAAGGTGTGGAGGAGATAGTCTTGGAAGTTTACTGCTGAAGATGTGCTGTTGTAAAGATGACTGGAAATGCGCTCTTGGAAGGTGGTGTTTGGTGCCAAAGCGGGGCACTTCTGGAGGAGCTATAACCATGTGTCACCCACACCAGGGCAGGGACGCCCCAAAGGTGTGGCAGCCTGTGAGCAACACATGCTAGAGCAGCAACACCCCTGAGTGACTGTAGCCTATTTGTTCTGAGTTGAAATCCAAAATTCCAGTCCAGTTAAATGGTAAGTGAGAAACGCCCTTGAAATAAATGGGTTTTTTTGAGTCAAGCCACCTTTCTGAAAGTTCTTAATTTCCATGATGGCACACAAATATATGAAGTGATGCTCAAAAGTGCTAAAAAAATGTGTAATTCAGTTTTTTCCTTTCAACATATGTAATATTTTCACATTGTGCATGCATTTTTATTCTTGCATTATGATAAATGTCCTTTCAATAATGGTGTATCAATAAAAATGCAGGAATTGTTTTGTTGAAAGGGAGGCTGTTTGCAGGAATCTGTCCTTCATTTCAGAATTGCAAACAGAACAGCTGAAAGAAGTGTTTGTAGCTAATAAGAAAGTCAGACTGATTCAGGTGTCTCAAAATATTTAGTTTTGTAAGTAAAATTGTATTGGCTATATTCAGTCTAGATGCTTGTTTGCTGTTTACCACATCTTTTAAGGCAAATGTTGAGAGTAATAGGTACTTAAATAGGTAACGTCAGTTGAAAATTTAGTCCATTGCTGGTTTCCGCCCTTCCTAGAAATTCCATAAACAAGGCAATGTTTTACAGATTATGATTTCAAGAAAGGAGTGAGTCACCAGGGCTTGTGAGAACATTTTTCTGTGCATGGGGAGGTTCATGTATGTCTGAAAAGACAAACAGACGCATAGAAATGACTGTTTAACATAAGCAAATGCTGAATGGTTGTTTGCCTGAAGCTGTCAATATGATAGCTTCTCTATATATTTTTTAAACTGTAAATATGTGTAAAGGAATAATAGGGTTATAGAAAAAACATGAGTAGTGCCTGATCTTCTCTGGCAGAAGACAGGGAACTAATTTTTCTGATATCTGCAGGCATACAGCTAAAATGTTTTTACTTTTACTTGGTTCTAGTTTAAAGATTCTGATATGCTTCTTCAAATCCTGCAGTGTTTTTTCTTCTTTTCTAAATGCAGCATGAGTATTTAAAAGACAAGTCTTGCGTTCCTGTCAGCAAAATATGAACTGAGAATACTCAGGAGGCGAGTAGCAGAGTAGTAAATCAAACCATCAGAACGTTTTAAAAAATAATTGAGGAAAAATACGAAGAACTCTGAGGGATTCTATGATGTACCTAAAAATCAATGCAGAAACAAGAAAAATACTTAAGACAGTTATATGGGAAGTATGTGATAGCAATGACACGACTTCAAAAATACTTTAAAATCCCTTGACGTGAATGTACATGCAGTTATTGCTGTGGTTGTATCTGTGTGTATATGTATACACATATGTGTGTGTGTGTGTGTGTGTGTTCCCTGATCGGGAAAACATTAGGAATTATAGGGAACACAGGTGTTTTTGAAGAATTTATGTGAAATACAATACAATTATTTATTAGTGTATGTATTTCTCCCACGCCAAGCTGCAGAACACCCTTCCTAGAGGTTGGCAATAGGTGATCGTGTTGAATTGAGAAGGTCAGTGTACTCTAAACAAGGAAAATGAACAAGATGGACAGAGTACTTGAAACAAGGTTATTCTGTGGAAAGCCAGAAGCTGCTTAAGTAGAGTATCCTGTTGATTTGACTAAGAGGAAAAACTGCAACAGTTTTATGTATATCCAAGTGTTACATTCATAAGTGAGAATCAACATAGGTGAACTTCAGTACTTCTGAAAATGTTTTCATTATTGAACTTGAGAGTGTCTCAGTTCAGCGTGCTCTTGAATTATCCAAAAAGACTTTAATTTTCAGAGGGCCAATACTGTGTGAAAGTCAGTTTTCCTTGGGCTTCCCTCCCCCCCCCCCCTTTTAAAACCCATATTCTATAGTAACTTGTATAATAGGTCCAGGTCAGTTTTAGAGCCTTGCAGCTACTTTTAGAAAATGTATTGCTGTTGGACTTAGGTTCAGCCCCTGAAACCTCCTCTCACTGTTACAGGAATCTGAAAGGATGGTTGTATAGGAAAATGTTTCTGTTCATATACATCTAATATTGCTATTACTCAGGCTGAGAAGGGAAATGGAGGAATGCCATATGATAATTTTATGATCATGAAGTATTATTAGTATGTCTTTGGTTCTTAAATATATGTAAAAAGATGGTGAAAGGTGTTACAAAACTGGTTTGAGGCTTAGCGTATTGACTTAAAAATTTTTTGCCTTTCTAAAAGAAACTTGAGCTGTTAGAGAAAATATGTGCTGGTTTACACAGCTTTGTAGATTAAGCTTCTCTGTGGTGAATTGGTGGGCTTGATGATTATATTTACAAAAAATATTTAGACGTTAGTCTTATATGGTCTAATCCTGATTATCGCATGCATCAGTTTAATTCTGGGGCACGTTCACTAACTCAGTAGTCACTTGTTTCATTCTACCGTAGGGCAGAGCAGAATCACGACAGACTTTTCCCTTTACAGATCACTATAAGAATGGGATATCAATATTTTGCCATTTGGCATGTCGGTTCTTTTGTACTCGAATGTAGCTCATGAATAATTACCCTTCTGGCTACTTATTGAGGTTAAAAAAGAAAAATTAATTACCTGGTCAAATCATGCCTGATTAAAAATGCATAAAAGGAGCAAATACTTATTGACCTTGCAACTTGGTTCTCAGTTTTCTTAAAGGCAGCTGTTTCCCCTCACTGTTTAATTGAATGAAACCAGGAATATAAGTGACATCACATGGGTATTATAAGCATCCAATTGATTTTAGTGTGATAAATGTTATGAAAACAAATGATTAGTGTTTTGGGGAGGAATTTTGATCAAAACAACTTTTTCAATGGATGAAAGAGGAAAAATATGATAATGGAAGGGGGAAATGAATAAGGTTTCAGTTAGAATTAATTAAATGAAACTTTATACATGTCTGTTCTGTATAATTCCTGAACCAATTGAATTTCGAAGCTAACAAAAATCTGTTCATTTGTTCTAATGGTTCTCACACAGTCCCTGAGGGTTGGGAGGCTTGGGGCAGTGGATACTACTGGATGTCAAACTCGGTACACTTCATCAGATTCCATGTAAGGTTTATCATATCATCGATAAGCAGGGATATTAGAGATAGAAAAGGTAAGTAGTATTTGAAAGAAATTGATAAAATCTTGTGTTAGTAAATGTAACTTTTTACTGTGGCATCTCAGAAGGCTATGGAAACGTTAACGAGTTAGGCTGTCTCATCTAATTCTAATGAACTTCTTGAGCTAAGTAATCAAACCCCAGTGTGCTCTATGGTGTGGATTTTGGTGTTGTGTTTGTTGGGGTTTTTTTCCCTTCAGATTAGTGTTTCTCTATTTTAGATCTTCCTACCTTTCTTCTGCATGTGAATTCCTGGCATATGAGTTTTAGTGTCTCATTACAGTTTAGATGGCGTGCAACGAAAACCTGACAGCAGGCAGCAGAGTGCCCTTGGACAGAGTTTACTGTAACACTATCAGTAGTCTCCTTAGGTATTTTCATAAATGAGGGTCTCCTCTGTCTCTTGCTCAACTACAAGGATCAAAGTACAACAAATAAGGGGGATATTTGTAGTACAAATATATTCTTTAGTTAGGAGACTTTGCAATAAATTGGAACATTCTTGGGGGAGATGAAACACTTTTCCTTTTAACTAGATATTAAACCTGTTATTCTGCTCCTGCATATCTGCCTTCTTTTAGTTTGCTTTCTCTTATTTGATTACCTGACAAATGCTGCTTCTCTTTCCAGTTAGTAAGTACTATACGTATTCAGTTTGGAGTAGAAAATAAAGATTAGACTGGAACATAGATGGTATTCTAAACAAAAGCTTCTAGGTCAGTAGTGGGATGAAGATAGCTTTTGTTACTGGTTAAAGATCTATAGCAGAATAATTGACAAATCTGCTCTCTCCTTAGGTATGCCTTAAAATCTGCTATATTTCAGTAAAACTTGTGTTTTCCTTGGTCAGTGTAAGTGCTGAAGATGATTGGCATTTTAGTGGTGCTTGCCATTGTCTTTGTTGGACCTTGCTTCATTTTTATTTGGAAACGAACAGTTTATGACGTTGGTTTCAGAGACTGAAATAATACTGCCTATGTTTCTTCCTGCTGTCAATCTACAGTTGTCTAAGTTTTAAAAAAAGAGAGAGAGATTGAGAATGATATGAATTTATATTTCATACCTTTGTCTCCACCATAATTGCTTGATCTTAAAGCAGGCATATAGATTCATAGTTCGCATAGTATCGTATTAGTCTCCTTGATTGTTTGATAGTTCTCTGAAGGTATGATTCATTACCATGGAAATGACAACGTAGTCTGTTTCCAGGCTAATTGCTGTATAGAACATAAAAATAAGTTCCTTGAGGTTTAAATTGCTGATACAATTCATATCAATGTCAATCTATGTTTGCCCAGTGTACCTGCAACATGAATTATAACAGTAATAAACATGGTCTTCTCATACCTCAGGAGGCAAGCCGCTTGACTACCAGGAACCTGCAGGCTGAGAACATCTGCAGTAGGTTTATGTACAAAGTATTAGACAACCAGGATGCAAATCATTAAATAATGGCTTACAGCATCAAAAATTAGCCTTTGCACCTTTCAGCATAAAGCTAATGATAATAAATTCCTAGCTCCTGGGTAGAGTGCATGTGTATTTCCTGGCTAGCTGCTGGAACCCTAAGGACAACTAATTTCTATATACATTCCTTGGTAGTGCTATGTACCTTGGTGAGCTGTGGACAGCAGAGCACGTGTATGAACAAAGTACAACAAAAAGTGCAGAAAACCTGCTTAGCATAATACCAGATCATTGATCGGTCTTTAAATGTATCTGTAGGATTGACAGCAGCACTACACTCTGAGGATTATGAAAGTAAAATGGACCATGTTTGCTAAAAAGAGTCAGATGTTGCTTTGTTTTCTTAAACAACGGTTCATTTTTCTGTTTCTTCCATGGTGTTTACATCAGGGATTTGCCTGGGCACTCACAGTTCTGCTCCACTGATGTGTAAAGAGAGTAGCTGCGAAAAAGGCCCCCAGGCCTCAGGATTCCGCTTTCTGGGTGTATCGTCCTTCTGTGTGCTTTAAATATGATGCCTTTCCTACCACTTGGCAGTTTTCAGCTTGCAGAGAAGGTATTTGAAAAGAGAGGATAGGAAAGCACCGTGGGTGGACTTGCTGGGCACAGGCTGCTTCGCTGGACTTGGACTACTATGGAGGTCCTGAGCGTTAAATTTTGTAGGGAAAAAAATTTATATTGTAAGCTTAACAAGAGGTTATAGGACCAGGAATAGGTTCTGTCTTGCATTGGATATCTACATATTACATAGCAAAGGAAGCTGGCTCTTTGAGTTTGTTTCATTGTCATAGAAATGGCTTTTAGGGTTTTACTCTAAAAGCCATCAGATCCAGGTGTTTCTTTTTTCCACTCAGTTTTGTCTGTCTAATGTAAATGTTTTTCATGCTGTTCTAATTAAAACCCTACACTCCAAAAGGTAAATTGACAGCTTTGACAAAGTTAGTTTAAGCATAAATTGTAAACAGGCTTTACAGGACGAAGCCTAAATACGTAGAGGAGGATATTGCGTTTATCAGGGGGAGTTTCAATTAACTAGACAACTAGATTGGGCTTTACTAGAAACAATGTAAAATGTAGCTCCCCCCCTGCCCCCATCCAAAAAAAGAACTGTATCAGTGCTGGTTTTTACTTTTATTTTCTTTCTTTTGTCTGAAACATTTGCTGAAGAGCCTTAGCTTCACAGGTTATTTCAGACTAGGCAGTAGAAAATGAACCATGAATGATGAATTAGACATTAGTTTTTGAACACCTAGGGTCCAGTGATTATAATTTCTTCAGTCTGGCTACATTAGAAATAGTAGCATAAAACTACTTAAACTAGACTATACGAACTGATACTGGACTTTCAAAATAATAGACTCCAGTGTGACTGATAATGGATGAGAATTTAATATATCCTTGGAAACTGGCACTGGGGAATCTCTCAGGGAAGATCTCTCAGGGAAGTACATAAGCTTTCTGAATACAGCACTAAAGCACAAAGGTTGTAAGAGTTGGGAAAAAAGTACACATGAAGCTAGAATGGAAATTAACCCCTTAAAGCTGCCCTCCTCTTAAAAACAAAACATTCTCCCACACCCCTTCTCTAATCCTTGGACATGTGATACTAACCAATGGTACCTTGAAAGTATTAAGCTGTGAAAATTTGATAATAGTGAATCCTTTTTGTACAGTCTTTATTTTAAAATGCTAGTATATTGCTTGGAGCAGAGTGCTTATGACAATCAATGTCAGCCCTTTCTTTCCCAAAGGAATCTATATGCTGTATAAATTAAATTTGGAGAAGCTATTTCAGTAACCACATGTGAGGCACTCGTTTGCTATCTTTTACAGAAAGTGAAGGTTACTATCTTATGGCCAATTCTGAACTATACCAAAATTCAGATTACAGATTTTAATGACAGATATCAGCTTCATATATTGCTCTCCTGTAGCTGTCCATTAACAAAACAGAGCAATTCGTTTGCTAATTTGTAGATCTGAGTACAGAAAAGTGCCTTCTGAACCTAAACAATTTATTTCCTGATGTGGGAGAGAACTGTATTTTGCTAGGAAGCTAGCAGAAGCTGGAGGTGTTCCAAAACTGAAATCCAGACGTAAAGAATACTGATTTGCACTTGGTTCCTTCTCGGAACCCCTTGTCTGTCAGGGGTCAATGCATGCCTGGAACATCTTAGGTGTGGAGATCTTCAGTGGTTCCAAAAGTTGGGAATAAACAATAACTAAAAGTTGAAGAGAGGGTAGACAAAAAATATATTTTTTTATCACATTACATTTTCTTTTAAATTTGCTATCAATATTTGACTGGTTTGCAAAGGTTTGTCATAGTAATGATGGGTAATAAGAAATCTTTGCAAGTGATCCTGTAAAACCAGTGTGTATCAAGGAATCAGCTGCAGTTACGGAAGAATTCTTACTTCAGGCTTGCAAGCATAGATAGATATTAAGCTGCAAACACAAAATAATTGACTGCTCCCTGTCCACATCTCTTTTCTCCTGTTTAGTCTTTTATAGCTAAGCAGCAAAGGCGAAGTGATTTGAAAAGAACCTAAAAAATTACTTATGTTCAGCAAAGAACGCTGTCAAATATGTTTCCTTCAACAGAGGCATGCTGTCTTACGCTAGTGAGTAGTCTCACCTTAGGGCAGATGTAAAACGCTAGCACACAAGGCAAAACTACCATTCTCCTAGCAGTATGCCTAGTGAGGGTCCAGAGAAGGAATTAGTATTACTACTACACTTGTTTCCCAAAGCAATGTTAGCAGGGCCCCGCGTACCAATTCCCACTGCCACGTTAACATATGTGGTTTTAGGGAGCTGAGACTGTTTTCGTCCTTTCTCAGAAGTATTGTGCAGGATCTACTGCAAGCTGGCTGTTGATTTCATAAAACTTTTTTCCAGTCTTACTCATTCAGAGAGAGAAAAGTGATTGAGCCCAATTATTTATCAACAAGAAAGCGACATTTGTTTTTCTTACCCTGAAGGTACATTGGCCTCTTGGTGTTACCACGTGCGATGGAAGAAATGTGCCAAACGAAGCGAACAATCTCGAGAGCCCAAAAGGAAACTGCCTCCTTTCTAGCGTTAGGGTTTTTTACGACTAATAAGCTGTATTAAACATCTCATATTTTTAAACATAAACTTTTGAATATGGGTGAGAAGTAGTGAGGTAGAATGAATAATTATTTTTGATTCATTAGCCAAGAAAACAACAACATTCAAATAAATGGTATTTTTTCCTAACCTCTCCCTCTCCGATATTACAAAACCCTTGGAGTGTTCTCTGTTACACAAGCTCTGGATTTATACTACCTTTGAAGTTTCATATATGAAATATGAAGGTAATTAATTACTTCTAAAGGTATGGAGGTGAAGTACCTATCAATCCCATTTATTTATAGCTGTTTGTACAAAATAGGCTAATACATTGAGAATGGTTCTCTTTTTTTGTTTTTGAAAGAATCCTTTACATGAGGGATGGGATGGTTGTACTCCTGCCATGATGAATACTTAATTCACTAAAAAGTGTGAACATCAGTAAGAACTGTGGTATTACCTGTAAGTGCTTTAAAACGTGGTTGATTTATGTTACTGTCAGAGATAAGAGCTAAACTAGTTGAAAATATGAACTAAAATCTTCTACATACTGATAACTGAGCCGTTGCATATGGGGGGTGGAGCTATTCCTCCTTCAGTTTTGTAGATTTGTTGGTACTTTTTCCTTCCAGCAAGAGCCATTTAATGAATCAGATCAAATTGAAATTATTTTGAAATTACTCATACTGCATCATTTAGTATTGTGCTGTCCCTTTTCTCGTATTTTTTCCAGCTTAAAGTAAAAATTTGGGTACACTCAGAAGATGATCTATTTATTGAGTGCAGTACCTAGTTCTCTTTGGAAAATTTCTAGTGGTTCAACACAGCTGAATGTTGCATCAGTCCCTGGTTTGTGTATGTAAACGCAGCTCTAATAATACTGAGAATGGCCTTAGTAACTATAAGACTATTCCAGATATAAATAGTTAGAAATTAATAGTTGTCCCTTTAAGAAAGGATGTTGCGGTTTAGGCTAACATGCATTAGTTTAATAGGTTGTGTAAGGAAAGCAAGTGAAATGCCATCATATTCTGGGTTCCTCAAGTCAGGTCTGTGTAGCTGATAGAGGAAGGCATGCTCGTCATGACAAATTCATGTCATGAAGTGCCGTGAGAAAAAAAGTGAATTAGTACTGAAATTGTTACTGTTCTCTCCCCTTCCATTCATGAAATTCATCACAAAAAAGTGTAAACATAAGAATTTCAATTTTTTGTTTATAATATAAACAAAAGGTGGTATGATAAACAGCAATCACAGAGTTGTGTAATGACTATGTAATTCCTGGTGAGTTTGCTACGAGGTTTATAATGTAAACACTAAATGTTATTCTACCAAACATTTGGATCTGTTTCACTAAAGTAGATTTTAAAAGGTGCCATCCTTTCAAGTCTACTGGATGTCTATATAAAATTCAGTTTGTCCAATTTCATTAGTGGAGAGTGTGTTACTGGAAAAATACAGGGTCTTACACACAGCATGATTTCTGTAGAACTCCATTAAAATATTTAGAACACTATTGCTCTTAATGTGCTGAATTATCTGGAACTTTTCCTATGTGAATGGAAGCTCTTGACTCATATCAAAGAGTTTCCACTACGATTGCCGCAAAATATTTATCATGAGGGCATGGTGCCCAACCAACTTTGACTTTAAGCCTGACTTTTGGTATTAATTAATAGCCACTTTTAATATTAAGTGGACACAAATCATTGACGAGTAAGTATTCATCCAAACAGAAAGACATAGATCATTACATCGCTCCTAATGCAGCTTCCACTGAGGTCAACGTCAACCACCCTGTTGAAGTAACAGTTAAGTTGGCCTCTTTGCTGTAATTAATGCGCTGCAACTCCCTTGCCTGTTTTTCCTTTTGCGTGGTCTTTGAAAACCTGACCTATGAGTAAGGATGTACTGTATGCAAATGAAAATAACCCCTGTTTGTCCAGAGAATAGTCCTGCTGGTCTGAGATGGCCTGCCACCCCTTCTTGCTACTGTTGTGCTTCAGTTATTTGGTCTTAATGACAGCCTCGGTAATTGAACTGCATGCCATAAATAAGCTCTCCCAGACAAGCACGATGATTACTTCCTGAATAATGTGGATATTGGCCAAGTCTTGCAACAAGAACAGGGAACATGAAATACAGGTGAAAGACATGTTGGACTTTGAGCAAGCCTGTAAGATTTGTGTTCTTCAAGTTTTGATCTTAATAAAGCTTAGAGTTCACGCCTCCTAACTGTGGCATTTCTGCACATATTTGAGGGCACAACTGGGCTGGGTGTTGCTTGTAGCATAAACGGGTGCGTGAAACATGGGAGTTTGAAGTGTGACTATCCAAAGCCTTTTATCACAAATAAGTTTTGATTTCTGAGCTACACAGGAATGCGTAATTTTGTACGTGCAGGCATTTTTTATGAATTCTCCCAGCTGGGCATGTGTAAGTATATCATGAAGGCTCTACACCACCTCTGTTTCTCTGAAGTTAGTGAAATAAATACAAGATTCTTCCCATGATAATGAAGAATACATACAATTAGGAAAGTATGTTTTTGTAAGACCTGAGGTCTTTTCAGTTTGGTCCTCAAGAAAAAGAAATATGGAGGAAAATACCTTGCATTTTGACTCGGTGCATTTTTAGATATAAGTATGTACGCTTGTACATACAAATGCTTTTTTCCCCCATGTACAATTCCTTTCTTGGTTTCACGTAAGAAAGTACAGCAGGTGGAAGGAGCTACGGGTCTGAAAGGGCATCTGTTACTTTCTGATTTTTTGTTATTTTTGGAATAGTGAACTATTCACTGGGGGAGGGAGCAAATGATAGAATTATCAGAAAGTCAATACCCCAGATTTTGTAGTTAGCGCAAATCATAAAATGCGTATGTTAAATACAACTTTCACCCTGTAAGCAACTAATCCTTTCTCATATCTAATAATACCATAATTCACTATAATTAAAATCCTTCATGTATATTTGCTTTAGTTAAACATCTGAGTATAAATACTACAAGGTACAACAGATCACTCCAAAAAAGAGTGGACTTGTCCTTGATAACTGATCTCATATTGTAATTCCCCTTGAGAAAACCATTCTACAGTTCAGGCGCAAGCTAAATCAATAAACTCTTTAAATTGCGGTTGGGTTATATAGGTTATACTAATTTTCTAACCTTCTTGGAATGTGTAGTGGTAAATAGAAGTGTCTCCTTTACAGCCTTCTAAAAGACTGACTACTGTTTGCTTTGATTGTGGGAATTTGTAACTAATCTCTGCTAAACTTGGAACGTTTCTCACAGTCAGTCTGCTCTTCAGCAATACTTCC
The DNA here is from genome assembly GCA_035590275.1 of Ibycter americanus. Lineage (NCBI taxonomy): Eukaryota > Metazoa > Chordata > Aves > Falconiformes > Falconidae > Ibycter > Ibycter americanus. The sequence goes on from JAVJGI010000002.1 coordinate 22,927,483, forward strand.
AAGTGCAGTAGGAAAAGGTTTTTCCAACCAATTACTTATGCTGGGGGGTAGGATCTTCCCCAAGACTCTGTCTGCATTAGCTGAAGTAGAGTAACAGCAAAAAAGCTCCGTTGTTTTAAGTTGTCAGTGTTTCCAGAAAAGCAATTAACATTTTTAGCTCCCTTCAGACTACACCGTTATCAGAGAGGAGTTGAGTACAGGTTCAAACTAACTGATATAAGTTATTTAAGCAAGTTACTTAACCGATGAGAGACATTCCAGTGCAGTTTGACCATCACCTTTTTTCCTAACGTGGGTAAATCCTTGCATGTTTACTGCACAGGAGCGCAGTTTTCAGAGAAATGAGAATACATGCAGATTAGCTGTCCTAGATATTTCCATGATCTTTATTTCTCTTGGGTGGGGAATTCAGAGGATTTTAAAGTTGTGCCTAGAAATGTTCAAATTTTAATTCAATTCTTGAACATGTTTTGAATGGAACTCTTTACTTTTTAATTGTATATTAATATTATATGTAAAAACAAGTAATCATCTGAATGGAATGATAAAATCTGATATTTTGGGCATTTAGGAAAATTTAAATTCTGCAGTAACATGTGTAGACTGGAAGATGGACAGCATACGTGTACTATTGTGCAATAACCTGGGGAATCTCTCCAGCACGAGATGTATGAATTTACGTGTTCACAGCATTGTTACAGTGGTGCTACAACCTGTGCTTTCCAATTTTGATATAGTTGGTTTAGAGATCACTTGAATGAGGACCACAGAAGACAGTGCAAAACTTAGAAAAACTATGTGACAGTCATGTTAAGAGAAACATATAGACAATTTCATGAAGTTATGTCTGGCTCAGTCCTGATCTAGTAAAAATGGTCTGAAAACAGGGTGAAGGGAGCTCTCCTATTTCCAGAGAGAAATGATACCCAGTATATTGAACCATCCTCCTTGATTTGCATATATAGTGAATTTCAGGCATGTTCAGGTACCATTCTTAGAAATAAATTTTTGATCTCACAAAGTGTATTGATGAAGTTAGCTATGTAGCGTTTTCTTCCACTGAATCCGCAATGGAAATGTCATTCAATGCAGATACAGAATGAGAGGGGAAAATGAATGTATGGGAACAGCTCTTCTATGGCAATTACATATTCTCTGACCAGGTTTAGTTCACATAGTTCTTGATGCAGCTGAAGGAGTGCTTGTATCACTGGGATCCTGATAAAAATAAAAAAATCTGGAGTGAAGTTCCGTTTTTTTGTTCCATCAAGAGGACAAACCAGGTGTTGGCTGCTGCTGGAGGCATACACTGAGAAAAGGAGTCTGTGGGAAGTGAGATGGACATTTATTTTCAGCATTTTCTTTTTATATCTGTTTATTAATGTAGCTGCATTTCAGGAATCTAGAAGGATTTTCTCAATGGCGCACAGAAATTTGCATTAAACTTGATAAGGACATTGTTCTTTGGCATTTGATTTGCATTCTGTATGTGGTAAATTCAGCTGCTCATTCTCTTCCCATGTAATTCTCATTATGATGCATTCAGAAAAGAAGTATTTTCAATGAATTAAAAAGATTGTAGTGGGAAGGGATAGAAACATTTATATTTGCACTTTATAATGCTTTCTGTTATAAATTATGCTGGGACCTTTGAAAAACCTCTCAGATATCTGTAGTTCCCACAAAGTCTAAAAAGCAAAGGGAAAAGTTGTGAAGTTGGTGATATTGTTTCACTGTTCCAAGTCATTTAAAGAAGAAGCTGCTATGGAAAATTGTCCAGTTGAAAGTATGGCATAGACCTGTAGTTTGTCTTTTAGTTTATCTTTACTTCTTGTCACAGGAGTATCATGACCTTGTCTTGATTGAGAGTTGAGTCACGAGTGTAGTGAGCCCTGGCAAACGGGGTGATGCAAACAGGAGCTGAGTGTGATGAGCCTTGGTGTCGCCTATGGATCTAGAAATAGCAGCGGAACAATCCCTGCAACTGCTGGAAGGTATACCCGCAGTACCATCGGGGGCTGACCTGATGGTAGGCTTGTGCTGACACCTGGTTATAAAACCAACCAGCAGCAGAGGCTGGGGGAGGGCGATGTAAAAAGGAGGGAACCATCACACAGGTGCCCACCCACCACCCAGGGCACCACGCAGACCCTTTGGAGACAGTGCAGTGTGTGTGTCCCCGGCACCACGGTGCCGAAGCATCGGAGTGGGTATTGGGGTGCACCTCAGGCAAATGTATGGGTGTAGGTGTGGCTGTGCGTGTGAAGCCTGTCCCAATGCAGCCAGTCCCTTGCTTAGTCCAATTAATAAACTGAGGTTAGCGGTATCTCATTACCTGGTGTTCCTTGTCCTCTTATGGCATTCTTGTCTGTTCACTAAGGATGTTTTCTCCGTGAAAAAAATGACCCAGTCATGTTCTGGATTATTATTATTATTATGACAGATGAAAATCCAACACCAAAAAAATGGTGTTTATGTAAGTGCTTTAGGCACTGGACAAGCAAACACCGTGGGAACACTGATGGCAAGAGGGGAGCAAATTGCCTGAAGGTTTTGTCATAGCCCTTAAGTGTTTTCTGAAATGGAAATGTTAAGTGAAAACCACCAAAGATTCCATTAAGAATTGATCCAAATCTCACCAAAGTCCTACACACTAGTAGAATAAGTTTCAGAATGGATGGACGACATGGTGATTAATAAGCGTAATGTAACCTAATGTAAAAAAGTAAAGCACATTTGTTTTGCTGATCTATTCTAACCTGTTATCCATCGCAGCCTATCCATTCACAGGTTATTCGTTTTTTTCAGTTATATTACTGATGAATCGTCAAGCTATGAATATCATAGGCAGTTTTAATAGACAATTATATTTTATTAAGCTTAATTGTATGAAAACTAATTTCATATAGATGTTACAAAGAGAAAAATTAGTATAGCTTTAGGTATTGGTCCAATGGGGGTAGTGGCTGTTACTTATGTATCACCTTCTGTAAAACCAAGCTTGAGTTTCGGTACGTTTTTGAGGGAAACAGGGTAAAGTTTTTCACTGGAGAAAGAAATGTTGATATAATATACATAGCTCTGTGTATCATCTGTTGAAAGGAGAGCCACAAAGTAGACAGATATTGTGATATATTGCAATGTTTTCTGCATACAGCTATTTCTGGATAACTTTCTGTGGTTGAATTTGAGAGGACTATATCTCTTAGACAAATCTGCAATATTTGAGCAAGGGTTAGATAAATAATTTTGCTTTTATGTCCTTTTCATTTATATTGCATTTCCTGTTCTTAAAAATCTACCTAGTGTCTCTTTTTTGTTTTCAGTATTTCTCTGTTATGTTTCAGAAGTTCACATCTTTCTGAAATTGCTAGGTCTCTTGCTTCCCAGGTACTTGTGTCTATTCCTTGTAATTTGTATTCTCTACTTGTTTTACATTTTGTTACTCCAAATTTCCCTGATGCAAATTGTGCTGAGCGCAGTATTTTGTTGGTAAGGAGTCAGAGGCACAGCAGGGGACCTCAGGGTCTTTAGCCCTCTTCACTGCTTACCCAGGACCTGACAATTATCTTGAGCTCTTCAAACATTTCTGACTCTTATTTAGATTTCAGTTTGCTCTTCAGAGCTTCATATTTTTTTTCTGCTACTTCTGTACGTTATTTTCCGCTCAATGACTTTTGTCCTGCTTCTGTGTTTCTGCAATCCACGTTCTCTGCTATGGGACCATACCTTGAGCCTTAGCAGGTACAGCTGTATTTTTCTCTTCACCTTGCCTGTCTTTCCACTTTCTTTTTTTTACCTCATGATCATATCACGTGAAGAAGTATAAATGAAGTGACATTATGGCTAAAGTCAAGATAAGAGTTTTGGCTGGTTGGTCAATATATGACCCTACCAAGCAATGCATTTGGGGGCTACTATTTAATTGTATTTAAAATAGATATTCAGTACATCTGCACAACAGAGGAAAAATGCATAATACAGTAGCAACAAAACCAAATTAAAATGTTCTCCATAGACTAAGGGTTTCCAGTTAAGTGCAGGTTATAAGAACATGGATTTTTATCCACAACAGCAATTACACTTAATTACGCTTTATGAGTATTTTAAGCAAGTGTTTGAAGTTCAGTGAGGACAAAGATGTGGAGGATGATTTTTATAAATTATATAATCAGAAGTGAAAAAGACATTCTGAATGTGTCAGTGGGACAACATCATCGTTGTGCCAATAGAAACAAAAATGTGACAAATAATTATTTTTAAATATATTAAAGATCCTGAAGAAAGGACTTGCAGCATGCATGGTCCTGTGTTTTGTACAAGGATAATCTTTTCACAGGGGTGTGAACAAAGTTAAAGGTGGTTTGGTAGCATAAAGACAAACATAATGGTAAATTGTTCAAAGTTGTCTTTTCTGGCAGCAAATGAATTGTTTCTGTCTATTCTGCTTGCTGTTCTCAGGCCACTGTAAAGGGGTGAAGAGCAGGTGCAAGGGCAGACCTGCTAACAGGATTGCTAACTTATGCATTATAAGGAGTTTGGGTTTCATTTTTCTCATTTTGTGCCAGATTGAGTAAAAGAAGTATCTAGAAATCCTTCTGCTAGCTAGAACAGAATATTCCTACACTGTTTCCTTTAAAAAGTAGTCTTCTGAAGGGATTTGAAGGAATTTTGTTTTGTATAATTATCTAGCAGATGAATTAAAAAAAAAAAAAAAAAAAAAAGAGGTTTACTGCAGGCAAGCTACCCCAGACAGTTTTGAAAAGTTTACCAAGAGTCCAAGACAGATTCCTGGTATTCCTTTGGATGAGGCTTTAACATTCTAAGTCTGAGGATGTGCTGTCAGAAGAGTCAACTAAAACTGAAAAATTTTCTACTGATGTGTGGGAGTCATCATAGGAACTTTTATATGTCTTATATTGCGTGGCTTTTGTAACAAATTCTGTACAAAAAGAAAAAGTTGTTTTTATCAGGTTATTAATATCGCCATTTTCAATCAGACACGTGCTTGCTCTGCTGTGGCTCTAAGGTAGTCAGAAGACAATTTAGCATAGTGGGACCATCAGGTAATGAGAGACAGTCCTCAAAACAGCTTGGGCTCAATGGTGTGCTATGATGCCTTGGCTTTGGATTTGACAGCAATGTGTTGATAGTATCTATGCTAGTTTTATCTTTTTTTTTAATCCTGTTAATTTGGTAGCACAAATTATGAAACAAGTTCCCCTCATGCTCTTGATGTTTTTTATATTATTATTTTTTTAATTCTTTCTTTCTGCTTTTGTGGGATATCCACAATGTAGCACACTTTACACCCTATCATTTGGAATCATGTAATCAATATGCAATTATTTAATTAACATCTTGTGGTAATAATGGTTTGGCTTGGTGATTGGCATATTGAAGTTATATTTTACAGAGATGCCCTGACTGATTTGAAAACTTAATGAAAATGAAGATATATTCACACTCAAAGCAAAACATATGCAGAGCTACCATTCTCTAATTATAACTGAATATACTCAGTTCCAGGTCAGCCAGGTTTAGTAGCAGATAGGACTCTGGTACTGGTGTTATTCCTTAATTTCAAATGCCAAAGTGCATAAACAAAAATCTAAGTCTTAAACTAGTTGTATGACTTGCCTACAAAACAGAAAAAGAAAATAAGTTGTTTATATTTGATGCCTTTCCAACCATGAGGCTGTCCTTACTTTTTATGTGCCTAGCATATTTTAATTCATAGCTCCATGAAGGAGAAAAAGGAGACAGTAAAATTGTATGTGACAGATTTGTTGGCAAGAGTTTCCAAGATTCAGAGGAAAACGCTGAAAAAATATAGGCTGAAAGTCAGGGGAGTCTGGTGGGTATTTTTGGTCTGGTTTTTGTGGGTGTTTCTTTGTTTGGTTGGTTTTTTTAATATTCTGGGTTTGGTAGACTGTGGAAATACCTCCTAGAGGTGGTGGAAGAAGGGCCAGGGCTTTGAGCCATTGTGAAATTTGAAAGGCTGAAACACTATAAACTGTACATTAGAGAACAGTGAGGTCTCAGCAGGACAAGACAATAGAATAGTCCATAATTTTTTTCTTCTTGAATTGTTAAATGTGTGTGAGAATGTCTGAAACAGTATTAATCCAATGGAGGGGTTTTTCATTTCTTCAGTTGAAAAACAGCAATGTTTGTTTTTTGTAATGATCCTGGCTTAATCACATTAGCACCGGAGCATGTGAAACAAGAAAGGAAGAATTATACCAAACGGACTGGATTCTTTGCTTTTGAGCAGAACTAATGTAAAAGTCAGGATGCAACAGCAATTTTAAATAGTTGTAAACTGGGAAATTTGAAAATTAAATAATTTGTAAATTGGGAATATTTTGAAAAAAATGAGAAATGTGTTGCTGCAAGACAAAACTAATATAATCATATTTTGTGATGGTAGGACTTTAAATAGCAAGGATTTTTTTTTTTTTTTTTCTTCTAGCACCTAACATAGAATCATAGAATGGTTTGGGCTGGAAGGGACGTTAAAGATTATCATGTTCCAAGCCCCCTGCCAGGGGCAGGGACACCTTCCACCAGACCAGGTTGCTCCAAGCCCCATCCAACCTGGCCCTGAGCACTGCCAGGGATGGGGCATCCACAGCTGCTCTGGGCAACCTGTGCCAGTGCCTCACCACCCTCACAGTAAAGAATTTATTCCTAATATCTCATCTAAATCCACCCCCTTCTATTTTAAAACCATTACCCCTTGTTGTATTGCAACAGGTCCTACTAAAAATCTGTCCCTGTCTTTCTTATAAGCCCCTCTTTAAGTACTGGCAGGCTGCTGTAAGGTCTCCCCGGAGCCTTGTCTTCTCCAGGCTGAACAACCCCAACCCTCTCAGCCTGTCCTCACAGGAGAGGGGCTCCAGCCTCTGACCGCCTTCATGGCCTCTGGACTTGCTCCAACGCGTCCGTGTCCTTCTCTTACACTGGGGGCCCCAGAGCTGAACACAGCACTCAGGTGGGCTGTCATCAGAGCCAAGCAGTGGGCAAGAATCACCTCCCTCAACCTGTTGGTCACACTTCTTCTGTTGCAGCCCAGGACTCGCTTGGCTTTCTGGGCTGCAAACGTATACTCTGTTACTAGTAACCCAATTATTTTGTTAATACCTGTTCTCTCAAACATGTAATTTTACAGTTCCGTTTCTAAAACTTGATTATAGCTGATCAGTGAACTTTACTAAACTAAGTTATTAAACAGTGAAACAGATGTTCAGAGGATACTCGTTGACAGTTTTGCCACGTAAAGTAGAAATATTTCAATTTTATATCAACTGAGATAACAGAAAGAAGGAATGAAATTTCCTGTAGATGGCATGATGTTGGTAGGTTCTTTTTTTATTATTAAACATCAGAATTAAATGTAAAATTCCAGAGCAACTACAAGATTAAATTATACAGCTAGCTGAGACAGAAATATTAACCTGACTATATTGTAAGAGATGCTGGAAAACAGCATTGCTGGTTATCTGAGGACACTAGTGTAACAGTAATGTATTTAAGGGTAATAACACTGAGGTTGCAGTCAGAAGTTTTAGATGTGCACTAGGAAATCAGACCACAGGCAGTATTACGGACATAAACGATGAAGAATATCAGAACTGAAAAGGGTAATGTTAGCTATCAGAAAAAGAATGGTTTTGGTGTAAATGGATTTCCTATTAAAGACTAAATCCCGTAGAACTGATGTGAAAAGTCAACTCTACATGCAGAGGACGAGTCCTTATTTATGCAGTTCAGATTTGAATAGTTGTAAAGAGTTTAATAATTTCTTTTTCAGAAGATGTCTATTCCATATTACAACTGTATAAATCCGGTAAGGATTCATTGCTCTAGGTAAAGTGCCTACAGAATAATAGCTTGAATTAAAAAGCTTCAAAACAACTATCTGTATGTTTGTGAGGAGCAGTTGTTTTTCTGGGGGGTCAGTCACAGGTTTTGTACAGTCCTTCCTCCTGATGTTAATTAATCAACTCGTCGTTTTTGTGGCCTGTACGCTTTTCAGTGGAAGAATAAAACTTGGTTTTTTCTTTGGGCTGTTATTTTCAGTATCACGTTATTCGTGATGATTCAACTTGCCGTTTCATTTTCTGGGCCCAGGTACCTATGCCACCTGCAATTTTCAGAAATCTCCTGTTGCTCCCTTAGTCATTGGTGGGAGCTGACCGTTGCATCTTTGCCCTGTGATGAGTCATTGGATCTACACAGCCAAGAGCCTGCCAGAAAGATGCTAGACTGTTTTAGTTTATTTACAGTGAGTGCATTAAAAATATGAGGAAATAGGCACAAAGGGTCTGCTTCTCTAGCTGCTGGCTGTGTAGAAACCATATAAAATGCACCAGCACTGCTACTGCTTTGTGGGCTATTAAAGTTAGAATAGGATGGGTGTTTAAGTCTACTTAAACAGTCATAGCCTGCTATAGTCATGTAGGTACTCCCTGTGTGATTTTTATTTGAACTGTTAATACGTCAAACCTGGACCGCCAGATCATACGTTATTCTTAGTAGGTAGGGATGAAACATTCTAGCCAAATATTTTGCATAAATTATGAAGTCCAGATAAAGAAAAGTTTTCCTCTTCTCTCCTGAAATCCCCAAGTTTTCTGTTCGTTTTTCTTCCTCCCTGCTGCTGTCAGTCTGAAACACAGTCTTTAGCTAATGCCCAAATACAAAACATATAATGTAAATGCTATTTGAGTATGGAGAATGGTTGTGTCTGACAAAGGCTGGATTTCAGCAAGAGCTTATCTGCTGATCAACTTAATGCTTATATGATTTTTTTCAAATGTAATTGTTAATTCAGAATTGACTGAAATCAGATAGAAGTAGCTGAAACTCAGGTTGGATACTATTATGGTACACTATATATATATACACTATAATTATATATATATACTCTGTATTGCATACTGTATTTAGATAACCTGATCATTCTGTATGTTGATCATTAATAAATTACTTCCACTGAACTTCTAGATAAAAAATGTTCGTATTTAGAAAAAAAGAAAAAGCAGCATTACAATGCTTTGTTATCATTATAAATTATTTTTGTATCATTGGATTATTTAACAATTTTAAAGATTCTTATCTTCAACTTCCAGATATGTTGATGAATCTGTTTCTGACTTGAATATAAACCACATTCATGTGTACACATCTGCCACCAGGCATATCTTCAAAAGATCTCTTTAGGAACACCTAGGCAATCATGCACTTTGCAAGTGTACTCTGTAAGCATTCTTTACTGTTTATGCTTCATGAAAAGGTATACAGTATATTCTTTTCTTAACTATTGCTGTTTTAAAAAAAAAAAAAAAAAAAGCCAAACCTGTGAGGCTGTGACCTTCTCATCTTTTCACCTAATTTCCTTAGATTTTACAGTAGAATACCCTAAACTATTAATTGTAGTAAGAAGAAATATATATTTTTTTTTTTTTTTAAAAAGTGGCTTAAATAATATAACTGACAAGAGATTTGCTGAAAAAGACATCTATTTAAGTTTGTCTTACACTGCAGATTTTGTTTTAGGGGTTGGGTTTTTTGTTTGTTTGGTTGGTTGGTTTTTTTCCCAGGGACATTTAGGTACCATAAATAATTAAAATCTTTATAAAGGTTTGATTTCAAAGACAGGTTTTGTAAACCTAGTGGGAAAACAAAATCAATTTTACTTTGTCCTGACATAGTACAAATTATTCAGGGAGAAATAAACTCAGTCCTAATTTTGAAGACTAAAAGCTTAACTTCTAATATTTAAGGAAATATCAGTCAGAGGCCGAGTGGTCTCTGGTGTGCAAGTCTTTCTAGTTACTAGACATTTGTCTCTGTTGCATACAGAAAATTAGAATCTGTTGAAATGTTTACTATAATCTATTAAATCATGTCAGTAAGAATAACAGAAGAGGCAAAACAGCTGACTAAACTTAAAATTATAAGCTAATATCATTCCCTGAAAACAAATTATATTGGGATTTACACTGACACTACACCAACAGGCTAATGGTAAAAGCAAAACAACTTGCAATTAGATCACTATAGATGACCTTAACGCGCAGAGTATTACTAAATTGTTCTGTCTCGTAATGAACATTTTTAAAAGCACATTCATGCACTGAAATGATAAATATTCATTTTAATCCCAGGTGGATATGCTTATAATGACACTTTATTTTGCAGAATGGTGTAACCTAATATTCAGAGAACAGATTTAATCTGTGTATAATTACACAGTGAGTTTCCTAGGAATGGGTTTAATCTATGTTGGCCACATATAGTCATACTGCAAATGGGTACAGAGCCCTGACAGTTTTTGACGTTTAGAAGATTTCAGAGAGTCACTGGGATTTCATGGTGTTTATGGCAGGGTGGTACAGTGCTGAGATGTCACATTCACTGTCGCCTTCTTCCAGAGCTGTCCTGTTGTACAAAACTGTCATCCAAGCTCAGCATAAGCAGACTGTTCAGTTTAGAGCTTATTTTTCTGGCTGTAAGAATCCATTCTTTTTCCACACCCACGTAACTTGTCATTGAGTTTAACATTTCACTGTTTTTCTACTAAAGATCCTTCTCTTACTTTCTGCCACCCACATGGCAAGGGACGATGTCATCCTTCCTAAAGACCCGTGTGCTTCATTCAGGCAGATACCTGCGTATAAATTAGGTGTTCTTTCAATTTAAATCTTCTCTGATTTCAGAGGAATTATGCTGATTAGGTCTTGTTGATATCTGGTCCAATTGCTTTACATCTGGCAGTTTTTTCTTAATTAGACAAATAATCTTGTTAGTTAATCAAGTTCAGAGGAGTTTGCTCATATTCATCAGGAAAAAATTCTTTATTTGTGATTATATATTTTGTAATTGCTGTGTTTTCAAATATGAAAGGAACATTAGTGTGTCATGGTGGAAATATTTTATTTTTTTAAATCAAACTAGCTTCGGAAAATACACTGTGCTTTTCATACAATAACACAGCTGCAGAGTGTGGGCACGCTGACGTGGAAAAGTTACTTTACTTCTAGAATAGCCTGCCTATCCATACTTACAATTATATTGCATATATGTGTGTGAAACCTTCCAAAGAGTGTTTATGAAATACATGGGAGACTAAAATTTGGTTGTTTAGAATTCAAGGGATAAATAAGAAAAACAATTGACCATGGATCTTTCCTTAACTGGATTCTCAGGGTTGGGTTTAATATTAAGGAAGTGCAAAAGTGAAGATATACTCAGTTTTGAGGGAGTGATATCGGGTGGTTGATGGAATTGAATGCGTTGTTGGCGGTTTGACTTTGAGACAGTTGGAGGGAATGAGTTTACAAGCACTTTGTATGTCTTGCTAAGAACGTTAAGGACCCGCAAATCTTTTTGTTTACAAAGAGAACTTCACAAATGAAGCACCTCCACTGGATGGATGGGCTGGTAAGAAGCTCATCACAGGCAATGAGCTCAGCAAAACTAGGGGAAAGGTAATTCCGGCAGGGAGAGATCCCACCACCAACTCCAGAAAGACCCAAAAGAAGTTGAGACATCATGTGAACTAATTAATGTGAGAAGCAAGAGAATTATTTGACGAATAGGAAACAGAGTGTTAAATAATGAAAGAGTTGGGTAACTTCTAACCAGTGAGGGCTGATGTCTTTGTATGCTAAACTGTATAAATAGTGTAAAGTTGTGACATCCGGGGAGCTGGGCATTTGTGGGTTACTGCCTAGCTCCCTACTTTGTGCAAACTAGAGTAAAGAAATAAGGAACACCTTGACTCGGTGTGTGAATCGATGCTATGTACCAGGCAACGAACCCGCTTAATGAGCCAGCATCAGAATATGAGAGTTCTTGTATAACCTAAGTGGTTCATGATTAGACCATCGTGTTTACAAGTTTACCTTTTTTTTGCTTGAATTGCACTTTGTTGGTCTAAATGATGCAAGTTCACAATGTAGAAACTGAGGTGACCGAAATAGATGGCCTAACCTGAGGGGTTGTGGGTTATCACATGAGTTCAGGATTGAATTTTACTGTCTTCAAATACATGGGCACTGTTCTTGGGCACACTGCTAAGAGTCAAAGCTTGATATCAGAGATAATAAGAGATAATATGGTCCAGAATTAAAAACCTTTCAGAACCTAATAGTTAATAGTTGTGATAGCTATGTCTTGTCTTCAGTCTTTCCTTTTTTTTTTTTTTTTTTTTTTTTTTAATTATCTTCTAATAGTTCAGAGGGTTTGGTTTTTGTGACCCACTGTGGTAAGCTGGTTGTTGGCTTTTTGTCTCCCCCTCACTGCCCAGTGCATCATAAAAGATAATACTATAGAAAATACATGTATACATATAGTTTACATTAAATTTAATTTACAAATCTGGGAAATGTCCTAGTTTATGCAGATTGTCATGTATCAGTATTTACAAGAGAACAGAGCGGAACCTGTGCCAACCGAATACCCATGGGGCAGCACAATTGGCTGCTTGGGACAGATGGCTTTTAGATGTTCAAGCTAAACTGGAAATGGAGAGGGGTGTTACTTTAAAGCGATCGTTAAAGCAGAGTGTTACCACTTGCAGATATTTTTTTTTTAAATGCAGGGCTTCCCTTTAAACAAAAGCAGGACATTTCAATGGCAAAAGAGACCATCAAGCAGAACATTTTTTGTGATGCTTAACGAGGAATGGAAGCGATGACCTTATTGAAACTGCCTGATTACTTTAGGAGGAGGAAATTCCTCCTTGACCTCTGTTCATTGGCAAATTAAAAAGGGAGTATTCTCTGAAGCTTATCAGGCTGATTACACATAATGTTGTTAACTGCTGAGGTGAGCCAGCCCTGTTGCAGTGATGTATACCTTGTTTAAAATCACCCATAGCTGGAGTGGTAACAAAAAAACTGTAAATGTTTCTGTATAAAACTTAATGCAGGAGATTTTATTTACAGTGAAGTAAGGACCGGAATGCTAACATTTATCAGGTATTCTAGCACTAGCTAGATTTAATTCATATAGGTTCTTTCATTCAATTTGATAAAAAATTTGAACCAAACCTTCTGTGTAAGTGTCATGGTTTCAGCTGGGATGGAGTTAATTTTCTTCTTAGTAGTTGGTGCTGTGCTGTGTTTTGGCTGTGATG
>JAVJGI010000002.1:22942460-22963129 GCA_035590275.1 Ibycter americanus
CTATCAGCCACCCCTCCCAGTTTCGTGCCACCTGCTGGGGGCACGCTCTGTCCCTTCCCCCAGGTCACTGCTGGGTCCGTTGGACAGGATGGGGCCCAGCGCTGATCCGGGGGACACGGCGAGCTGCAGCCCTCCCGTCAGGCTCTGCCCACCCACCACAGCCCTCTGCACTCTGCCATGCGGCCGGGTCCCAACCCACCTTGCTGCCCACCCATCTACCCCCGCTGCCCGAGCTTACCCATGAGGGTGTTAAGAGAGAATCATTTAATCCAGAATAGTTTTCTTTTTTCATAAGCTTATCATATTACGTGAGCTGTCTACTGTTAAAGTAGATAGGATTGATATTAGAAAGTAAATTTAATTTGTTTACTGAGTTTCTTTGCTAAAATGTTTATTCAAAATTCACCAAAGGAGCGTTAAGATTCCTGCTTAACTTCAAGGTCTTGGATCTGATAATAAAATAATACTGATGTGTTGTACAGTTGAGGTTCTCCCCCCGCTTAGCACCACAGGTACAGCAAGGACAAATACAGTTGTAGAAGGAACAGATGTTTCAATTCACTGACCACTCTTCCTCAAAAGGACAATTTTAAATGAAAAAGTATGTTGTTTTAGAATTAACTGTAATGTTTGGTTTTTTTTCTGAAATGGTGTATGAGGGTTGGATCTGTATTTCATTCACTCTAAAACAATATTCGTTAGATTTATTTCATTGTGGATTTTATAAAACCTTTAAAATCTATAGTTACATTCCAAGTAAAAATTACTGTTTTGAAAAGGATAGAATATTTTGAATTATCCATTAATTAATAAATAAGTTTGATTCCTCTAGGCATTTGTCAGTTCTAGTTTATACTGTAAGGAGGTTTAAGTGAGGAGAAATTCTGGAATGAAATAAATTTTACAAAGTTAAAATAGATCTGAGTCATATTTCCCTCAAATTACTGGGTGTCACAAAACGTCATACTTTTGAAGTTTTGCTTGGTTTCTTGCATGGAATATCTTTTAAAACAAAGAAAATCTCTTATTCTACCATCACTCATGTTAAACACATCCTTTCTGTCTCCTGTTCATCACACACAATACACCATTTGCAGTGTTTCATTCTGATAATTTGCATGTTCAGATGCAGCACATCATTTTGACACGTAAAATATCTATTTATGTACATTAGGAGAAAGCAAGTTGTTATACAGGTGAACAGGGGCACACGTTCCAATTTGCAATCTACGAAGAGTGCTGGAATTAATTCAGTTTGGATGAATTAAGACTGTTTTCAAATGCATTGAGTAATGTTTTGAGAAGTTCTCATGCTGTTATTTTCTGTGTTAGACAGGGCTATGAAGAACTGGAAAGACAGCTGAAAGAAGTCTTTAAGGAAAGAAGCAGTATCCTTCGTCAACTGTCGAAGACTTCTAAAGAACTTGAGGGAATTAAAGTAAACCTCCAGGTTAGGTTCTGTCTTGGTTTCTATAAAATTACTTTGATGTCTTCATATCAGTATTTATTTATTACAAAAAATAGCGTGGTGGTGGTTTTTTTTTAGTATGTGAATTCCATGTGAATAATTATTATTATTACCTTGATCTTGTACTGAAATCTGATGTTTTTATGGAAAACATAATCCTAATGAGTTGGGCCCTTAGTTCACCTACTCAGGAAAAAAAAAAAAAAAACCCAAACAAAAAGTAGAGCATAATAAAACAGAAAAGGAAGGGAAGGAAAAAGAATAAGCTGTCGTAGTGGAGTTACCATACATTTCTCCTGGCAGCTACTGTAAAGGATTTCCTTTGCTGTTGCAGGTTGTATCTTTGCTGGTGAGTTACATATACTCAGCCCAGTTTAGCTGCTCGCTTCACCTACCTGACACGCCGTCAACGCGGACTGACTGGATTTAGCACAGGGCATTACCTTACCAGTTGAGCTGACAAACCGTACTAGATGAGCCTGCAGCTAGAGCTGAGACACCTCCGCGCTTAACTTTGGGATATCACGGGTAGGCTGAAAGGGCAACTAGGTTAACTCTGGAGTCAAATCAGCTCCTCAGAGTAAAAATTAAAGTCCTGCTCTGCAATTGAGGTCCTGAAATCACCAGATGTTCACTTAAGAGCGTGCCCGTCTTTTCCAGATCCAGCAATTATCTGTTGAGATTTGTCTCTGTATTTCATGTCATTTTAAAGGACAGTATTTTGCTGACATTGCATTTTCATCTTCATGTTGGCATCAGCTAGATGGGGAAAAATATAAGGAGTAGAATCTCTATGTCTGTTCACAGAAGAATATTGTGTATCAGTACTGTGCTATATTATATTATTACCTTGTATTGTCTTCTGTTCCAGACTTCTCTGGTTCTAACTGATGTGAACTCTTGAATTATTTTTATTTTTTAGAGAAATGTGCTTCTCCTTGTAACAGTTATTTTAGAACAGGGTTTCTTATGCAGCAGAGTTGAAGGTAGTATTCGGCAAAATTATACTATGAGATATTTTAGACTCAACACTGCAGAGATCCAGATATAGGCAAAGAACTGTAGTATTATCTTCTGTATATACATGCTTATCTTTGTCGTACAGTTTTAACGTTTTCAGTTGTTTGTTTCTAAATCTATTTATTTTATTTGATTAGCTCTCATTTAATATTTGAAAAACAGCTGTGTACAGTTAGCTGTGCTTGAGTTACGGTAAAAAAGGAGTCAGGCTATTCCTCCATTTCTCACAAGTAGTAATATCTGTGATTCACCGGGAGCGTTTTATGAAAGAAGACCAAATTAATTATTTCACAGATGAATAATATTTAAGATCTCTTTGGTAATGGAGTTCTTTCTTTGCTGTCAGTCTTTGAAAAATGATGAAGCATCAGCCAAAAATGATGTGCAGAAGCTTCTGGAACTGGGCCAAAAGCAAAGGTAAGCCCCCATCTCCTCCCTGCTCTTTCCCTTTCCAGACTGAAAACTGTCAGGCTAGGAAATTCCATCCTTCCTTTTACTTTAATCTATGAACACTACTGTATTCCAGAGTCAGCTGTTTATCACAGTAAAATAAGAGCAGGGAATGCTCTTTTGGGAAGTTATTGAAACAAATTATGTATTTGCTGATAACTGGACATGTGTTAGGAAAATATATTCAAATGCTGTAGTGACATCTGGTAAAGAAAGGGATTTTGAATTTTTCAGGAAGATTTAGTCATGAAATTTACTCTTGAGAAAAATAAAATCAGAAGTTTAGAAAATTACAAGTGGATGGTAATGCTCAGTTAATTAAATTATTAAAATTTTTAAATCTCTGAATTTGGAGATGATGATATTTGTTTATTCAGGCCACTTAGTTAAATATTTCTGCATGTAGACACTTAAAATCACTAGTGACTGTGCAAATGTAGGAATAGTTGCACTGGTTATCTCTAAGGAAGGCAGACAGCGGGAGAGAGAAGCACTTACTTCAAATTATTCATTGAGCACCTAAGAAATAATGAGTTTCTGTGGCTGGGAAAGCAAGTTTCCAGCCAAGTCCTTAGTCTCAAATCCGCTAGTGTTTCATCGGAAGTAATTCTCATCATCATTCTACTTACCTTGATTCTTGGAATTCAGACCAGCAAACAATAACATCAATACAGTTTTAATAACAAGAAAACATAACCAATACAGGCATCACTTTTGCTGAGACAATGTTTAATAATGAATGCATCTATAGTTCATATTTTTCCTTAGAAAAAAAATATTTTAAAACTTAAAAAGTTCATACTTATTTCGTCGTTAGAAACGCAATACTTAAATCCCACGGCCATCTTATTGCTGATACTGTATTTAACTGAAGCACATATGAAAATGCATTGCTGTAGAGACGGCTTGTGATAAAACGACCTTCAGTTCTTCAATACACAACAAATAAGATCTATAATATGATACCCATAGAAGTTCTCATTTTTACTGTGATAAAGAAAGATCAGCTACATAAGGAGTCTTTCAGGTATTCCAGACAAGTTTATTAAATGATGAAAGCAAGACTAAAGCTAATGTCCAATTTAAACTTCTATGTTGTTTGACTTGTGTGCAACTGAAGGTATATGTCTCGTCATCATAGCTGCCCTTGTCACTGACTCCATCCTTCATACATGAATGTGTTTCTATAGTAGCTTGATTGTTGTGCAGCTTTTATGAAATAGATTAACTGATTAAAAAGTGTTAAGGGACTGTTTAGTAAATAGATCTTAGTTGCAGATGGGAAAATTCAGCCTGTTAAGGGAACATTTTCCTACATACTACCAATATTCTTCCTAATCTGCTTCTTCAGTCACCCCTTAAAGTCTGTCAAGGTCCAACCAAAAATACAGGTTGCTTCTAAGGGATCCAGTTATTGCGTCCACTGCACAACAGCTGTTCCCAGAGATAGACCCTGGATCAGTGCATCATGCAATACGCTGCTGAGCAGCCCTTGTGCTCCTTCAGAAAATAAAAGGCTTTTACAATATACTCCAGGAAAATGCCTTGGAGCTGCTGTGGGTACTTGACAGCTGTTTACAGGCTTACTACATTTCAATTCCAGAGAGGTGTGGAAGTTCAGGGTAAGAAGGAAGTATTAAAAACGTACCAAGGAATCTCCCTTATAGAATTTCACTAAGAAAGGGTCACAGTTTATTTGCCAAGAGTCTCAGACTGTACTTCATCTGGAGTAAATGAAGAACAGTGAACACAATGTTATGCTTAAATCTATTGTATTTGAATCACAATTCAAAATATATCCCAATTTTAATCTTATGATCTTCTTTCTTTGGACAAACATAAGCTGTGTTTGGTCTGGGAGCACTACCTTGAATAATCTCTGCAGTGATGGATGATACAGTAAAGTTTAGAGTGCTAGAATCTCAGCTTGTGTAAGTAGATGTAGCTCTGCTGACTTCAAATGAGGTGTTTTGTTTGTTTTTTTTTAAACCCTTTTGTGTGAATTCTTCAGTACTTCCCCAGTAGCAAGTGAAACTTGGTCACTTACTATTATGCCTCAAGTTTTATTCTTTCTGTGCACCATCAGCACTTTGAAATGATCACATCTGTTTGTACGATAAGAGAGCTGCATTGTGCTGATGGTGCATTGGTTTCATGCTGCTCAATCACTATTTCAATTAAATCTGTTCTGTACTAGTGTTGCTGGAATTGCTAATAGTAGTGGAGTTATCAGCTAACAAGAAAGATGATCCAGCGGCTCACAAGTTCTGTTCCTGTTTGAACTACGTGGTTTCCATTCCAGTTCAGTTCTCACTGGGCTAAATTATCTGTCTTTAAACCCAGTTCAGTGTTGGTCTTCTGTGAAGGTTTATCCATGCGAGCAACAGCCCTGAAAAAGCTCTGCAGCTGTTCTGAAATATGTCACTCTTCGAATTTGCCACAGCTCCAAAGCCTGTCATATGCTGTGGGTAGAAAGAGGTGGCCAGCAGACGATCTCAGCCCACAGCAATTCTCACAATTTGGAGAAATTTGCTGACTGCATCAGCAATGCAAAGGGTTTTTTTGATTCAAATAAAGCCCAATCCAAGCAATTATCTTCCTGTTTTGTTGGTCTCTCTTTTTTTTTTTTTTCCCCCTTTTTCTCTTGTACGCCAGAATCATCTAGTGAATTTTGTGTTGCTTCTCTCTAGAAAGAGTCAGGTGAAGGCTGGGTTTTATCAGAGCATTATTTATTTATTTATTTCAAAGCAGGCATAAACTTGGTTCTTATTGATAATCGTATGGTTTCATTTCGGTGCGTTTTCAGTAGCCCACTGTTCTCACTTTTTTGGTGCCAATCCTTTTTGCTAGAAATCGTACACTGACAGATGTTTTGCACAGCAGGTTATTCAGTAGATGTAAAAGGTGGCCAAATTCCATCATAGATAATTTTTCTCTTGCATTGGCACTAAATAGTTCAGGGGGTCATTATGGTTTTTTTTAGCAAGACTCACAGACACAGTACATCTGTTTGTTACTTTCAATAATTAAAGGTGTCTTTTTCTTGAATCTAAAGAATTATTTATTAATGGACACTTGTGATGAAGTTTGTGTTCTGTGTTTTCAACAAACTAGGGAAGAAATGAAATCTCTCCAGGAGGCCTTTCAAAAGCAGCTTAATGAGGCAGCTGAGAAAGCAGAAAAGCAGCAGGCTACTGTGAGTGATTCCCTGTCCCTCTTCCATTGCTTTTGTTTGTTTCTTCTGTCTTTTTTTAATCCTTTTGCCTTGAGAATTTGTCATTCTCTCAAATAACTTTGCATGTAAAAAAACTTGGATTGCAAATTGGTAGTACTCTACGAGCTTCAGAAGAAAGAGGTTGAAAAAAATTTGCATGCTACCATCCCTGTCTTCACCAATTTCTGTGG
Organism: Ibycter americanus; assembly: GCA_035590275.1. Lineage (NCBI taxonomy): Eukaryota > Metazoa > Chordata > Aves > Falconiformes > Falconidae > Ibycter > Ibycter americanus. The sequence goes on from JAVJGI010000002.1 coordinate 22,948,804, forward strand.
GATTTAGGTGTGCGCAATACACTTTTGGGGATTTGGACCTGGAGACTTGATCCTAAGTCCTTTCCCCGATGAGGTTATCTTTATGGACCCTCACATCTCATCCATACCAATGTACACTGTCACACATCTATTTTTTGGAATCACTACTGATTTTCAATGACAAAATAGGTGATAGAGTGTCCAATTTTGACCATAGTAGATCTCATTATCACCACAGGAAGGTATTAAGCTTCATTAAGATTTCATGCTTTAATGAAAGTCTGTTTCTGGAGAAATTGTACAATTGGTTGGATTTATGTGTAGCACTGTAATGTTGCAGGGTATAAACAGCCATACTTTTACTATTGCAGGAAAAAAAAAAAAGGTAGAATCATGTTTTCTGTTTAATTCTAAGATGTAAAAAGGACATTTTTCCTACATTGCTTAGCAGTATTCCTGTAACATGGACACCACCCAGCATAAGTTGACTAGATAATCTCCAGGGGTCCCTTCAGTCCTCAAGTGTTCTGTGATTTTAAATCTGGATTTGAAAACGAGGTGCTAGAAGGGTTTATAGATTGATTTTCAGTTTCATATTGGATACTTACTGGTTTATTCAGTAAGATTTTACTGTCTCCCCAGCTCACAAAACAAGGGTCCTTCCAAGACAGAGGTTGAAAAATAATTGCTAAATTTAGCAAATATTTACCAATGCCATCTTTTGTATCAATGTGATTTGTATGTGGCTTTATGCCCATGGTGAAGGAGATCCCAGTTTATGCCCTTGGTGAACAAGATGTGAGAGTGCATGTTTTACATGCCACCTTCTAATTAGAAATAATGTAAATTTTGAACAAAAGTATTCTTTTTGCTGATTTCTTCCAATTAACGTGATTTTTGAAAACACTTTTCCCGCCTTTGTTGCTCAGAAGTCTGAAGGGTAAAGACACTGGTTTACCTATTCGTGTGTGTGTGTGTGTGTGTCCGTCCCCATGCTTAGTGGATTTTTGGAACTTGTAATTTTGTCTAGAGAACAAAACCCCTCTTTTGTTCTTGAGGGGAGAAAAGTAGTAAGCTGAATGCTGTATTGAACTTGAAATGGATAACTCTTGGCATCTTTCTCAACAGCCAGGGCTGCATATATCCAGAAAAAAAATCCCCCAAAACCCCAACAACAAAAAACATCAAACCAAAAAACCCAAGTGCATTGGTTTTAAGATTGTTTGGTATTGAGGCAAAATATATAGTCCCCCAAAAAAGAAAAAAAATAAAATACTGAGAACCAGTTGTCTTTGCTAAGTACTCAAAACATGCTGGTTGAAAGTTGGGTTTTTTCAGGTGCATGGACACAACCCCACTGGCTTTATCAACACAATGAATTCTAGGCCTACGAATTAAAGGTGGAAAACAGATTTTGTTATTTAAGCTCTGTATTAGATTTTTATATTCAAGACTAATTCAGCCATCAGTTAAATAAATCTCAGATGTAGTGGATGGATTGTTGACTCTGTTGTTCTTTGTGATACTGTGGGTTTTTAAACTTGAGCAGCAGTGCCTTGTGTAAACGCAGCCCACACCCCAGCACTGGGGGGGAGCACAAGCTATGTTCTACACAAGTCAAAAAAATCTACTGTTAACTGTAAGCAAAAATATCGCCTAGTGCAGAAACCAGGAAAAACCCCTCTGAGTTTATAACAGAATTTGGCTTGGAGCATTGTCAGCTGGGTAGAGAATCTGACTTCTTGAGCTGTATCCTAAAACTTGCTAATAAGAGAATATTAAATTTGCCACTGATTTTAAGGAAAGCAGAACTGTATCCTTGGTTCGTGACATTTATTTCTTTATGCCTCAGGGTATAATGTACATAATGAAGCTCACCAATACAGTGAGACTGAATGAATATTCAAAAAGGGCTTCAGGATCCTCAGATGAAAGTGCAATAGAAATGGAAATAAATAATATTACTGCCACTCAGGGTTTCTTTACACCTGGTTTCTCCACGTGTTACATGTTTTTCTGAAAGCAATATGAATGCTATGAAAGAAGGTCTAGGTACTTTGCGGCAAGCCTAGCTAAAGGATAGGAGCTTGAATTTAATTCTGATTTAATGAATTGCGAGTCTTGTTTCTAATCCAATTTAAGCACATTTTATTCTACAGGATTTGATGAAGTAAATCTTGATTTTCATCAGAGTAAATAAGAATAGAATTCTATTTTTCAAAGCCGAATGAATAAAAACACTGCAGGGGGGGTTGGAAATACATATTTCTTTTCTGCACTTGCTAAGGAGGCATAGTGCAATGCTTACTGTATGTTAATTGGCTGTATATATTCAACAGGGAACACCTGCCTGAAGGTGATCTTTATTAGCTAAATGCAAAAACGTAAGTAAGAATTTAAAAGAATTAGATCAAATCACAAGCAAAATAACTTGGAAAGTATTCAAAGACACTGACCAAACCAAAGGAACAAAGGAGATGCCACGGCAACACGTTACACTTTGCATCCACGTCTTGTGCAATGTATGGCAAGACACTTCGCTCTCGGTTGCACAAATGATTCATCAGAAACAATGTTATCAATATTAATGTGCATGCTTATTTTTTTTTTTTTAATCTTTTTTTTCCCCCCCATTTAAAACCAGAGAAGCCAAGAATGGTAGGCAGCTAAAAAGTTGCTGTTCTGAGGATCTGCTGACGTGCTGGTGGGTGCAGTCTCTCGGAGAGCAGCCAGTGGAGCTGCTGCTAGGTAGTAACAACTTGCTGAGGGTAGAAGCAGCAACTCCGGCTTGAGGAAACAAAAAGGAGGTGTAAAGGCTTTCCTGTCCTTTACAGCACTAATCACACTGATGACTGACCTGGGGGCCCTTAGCAGGAGTGAACGCTCCCTTTCTGGCTTCTTTGTCCTCTGAATCTGTAGCACTAAGGGGTGAAGAACAGCAGCAGTCCAACTTGGGACAGGTCTTCACTAGAAAATATACGGCAGACCTCAGATAAATTTATGCCTCTTGCTTCCTTTGCTCTATCTAGGATAGTAAAATGTGCAGATGAATACTAGTTATGATAAGGATGGTTTAAATTTTAGAGTAGTCCTATATTGCAAAGTTCAAGGTCAAATACACTCTTCCAGAAAACCTTGGGTTGTGAAGGAGCTTCTCTACAGACCACATCACACTAGAACTATGGATAATTTGTGTATCAAAAAGCATTTCTTAAATAGATGAAGCTTGCTAGAAGTACCATACTGAATTTAGTTATACAAAATGTATACAAAATGCGTAAGACGTCATTCCAAATACCTGTTGTCCTCTTTAATAATTGAAGGATGACAGAGCTTTTTGTTCTGCATTTAATATCAAATACCTAAGCAATTTATAATAGGTTGTTAGGCAGTGAAAAAAAATTATTAATAATGTCAAGCTATATAGCTACATGTGAAGTGGAACCACTTCTTCCCGAAACAGGTTCATGGGATTAGAGATCAGGGACTAATTTTCACTTTTGTTAACAGAAAGGCAGAGGGCAAATGACACATGTAACTTGAAAGTGTTTTTTTTCCCAGTGAATTTGAATAAATAGGGTGAGAAATTATTCTGTGTATCTGCATTAGGTTAACAGGCTCTTAAAGCTTTTTGGAGAAGGGCTCTTCACTTGACTGTGCTTCATGCTAACCGCTTGTATCATAAGAAAGAGTTATTTTTTTAGGAAATGACCTGGAGGTTTGCAAAGTTGGTTCCCATTAACTGCAATTAAAGTTTATAAAAAGAGCTGGATAGCTCCGGATGAGGGAGAAAATAAAGAATGAAACAGCTAAATACTCCAAACCGGTTTGGCTAAGTAGAGCAAGCTCAGCTGCCTTTTTGTTTAGTTCCTGTTGGTATTTTATGTCATGTTAACAATTTGTAAAAAGACACGGTGATGGAATTGTTTGACAATACAATTATAGTACCGTCTGTCAAAATATAGGAGAAAATATGTCTGTGTAAATTCTTTTTTCCCAGTTGTTCAGTGTTCACTCTGAAAAATGAGAATTAAGTAACACATTATGTATGACTTGTAAAAATAAACAATAAACAACACGGTTATTTTCAAATCAGTAGAGTTTTTCTTAGTAATAAAAGACTACCAGAATATGGGGATTTTAAATCAGATATCCACCACCAAAGAAGACTATTAAGAACCATCAGAAACTCATGCCTGCAATATTTTTAATGAAAAGATCAGATGTTTGTTTCACTTCAAAAATATTTATTTTGTTTACCAACAGCCCTTATGACAGGTCCTAAATTCCTAAATGTCTCTTTGATAAAAATCTGTTTTGTTAATTGAAATATAACTTACAGCTTAAAGTTACGTTCATCTAAGAATCTTAGGAAGTAAAAATTTATTTAGCTTTGCTTTTAAAAGTATTTAACACTTTGTAGAACACTTTTTCCCAAAGGAAAGAATATTTCTCATGTGTTAGGTAATGGCCTAACCAGTTCTCTCTTGCTTTTGGAGTCAATTCCTACACTGTAACTTGAAAATTAGATGTCGAAAATTAATATTGAGCATGTTAGGGTTTCCAGATATGGCCAAAATAGTTAGGTGTTAATGAATGTATTCCAGTTCCATCTTAATTGCTCACATCTTAGTCCTGACCAAGGTACAAGAAGTCGGGAGGAAAGCAAATAAGAGTACAGCTGAGCTTTGACTGTGTGGTAATGATGCTGTATTGGTATTCTTCCATCCTTCGTCTGTAGTGAATAACTAACTATTGTCTGACTTTTAGAATTAGATCACTGCCATCTGCTAAAGCATTCTGTATTTCAATGGGGGAAAATTTAATTTGAACATTTCAAGGTCACAAACTGCTGTGAGTAAAGGCCACTGGATGGAAGCTGTTGCCTTTAATAAACGTAATGAGCTCTGAAACACACAAAGCTCTGAGTACCTTGGATGTCTGTCTCCAGGAGACAGAAGCAGTGTCCTTGCTTAATATTGCAAAGTTCAGCCTTAGAACAATATATTTTAATTATGTACTTTCATAATTACAGCTAGAAAGTAATTAAAGACAGCCAATGTGTGGAAGGAGGTGAATGTCAAGCAAGAACAAAGAGTGGGTAAAAAGGAGGAAGAGATGTAGAAAGTTTCTTAGTTTAAATTTTTCAGTTTCTGTGTCTTTTAATTTAGAGCTGGCTATAAATGTCCATTCTTGTTTATTACTTTATCAGGATTTGGTGACTGAAAGTAGAATTTTTACATCTTTTCTGGAAAATGGTATTATCCCTTGTCCTTAGGGCTGACAAAAAGCATCATGCAAATGGTCTGATGCAGACTGATCTGCCTTAAAGCATGAAATTATAGATAGAGATATGCTTAAATGGATAGATAGGGTTATCTCTGTATTAGCTCCCTCCTATGTAGCTTCCTGTAGTTGTACTTTATGAATAAATGGTTCTTCAGTTGTTAGAGATTTAGTAGAAGAGCTTTAAAAATGCTGCTATAATATGGAAGCAAAAATTAATGACTTATTAGTTAATATTGGTATTATTTTAAAAAAGAAAGATATGTAAAAAAATCAGGTTTTAATTATTCAGATAAGCTAAAACAGTAAGTTTGCAGTATTTAATATGTCCGTATCGCTGATATCAGATGCGTGTGTATGTGGATAGTAATTAACAAAAATTACTGGTTTAACTAACATAGATTGCTGGTTAAATTAAAAGTACTGTGGTGTCTTAAATATCTCTCCCCTGGAAGATCCAAGCTGATACTTACAAGGTGTGGATACAGAGCACACAGATAATAATTTTGGTATCATATCTCTTTAATTATTTCATATATATGCAGACTTAGAAGTGAAGTGGTTTGAAGGAATATTAATATTCTGTTGAGAGTTGGGACTAAGAAAGGGAACACTTTAATGGAAATCAGTATATTATTTTTTTTTTGGTCAGTATTTAATGGCAGCTGACAAATCTTTTTGAACAGCTGAAAAAACACACACACCCTGCAACCACGTGAACATTTTTTTATGCTTTTCCCTGTTAATCCTGATTTCATAATTTGATTGTGATTAAATTTCAGTATTTGTGGACATGATTGCTGGACAAGTGCTGCATATATTCATCTGCTGTCAAAACATCACCCTCAGGGGTAGCTGGATGTGGAGTTAGTATTTCCACAACCAAACCACTTAAACAATATTTTGGAAGGGTTTGTAAAAGCAGTTCCATTTATGCATGTCAGGTGGCACTGGTCTCATGGACCTCCTACCTGCTTTTCTCTCTTAAGTGACAACAGTGTCCTCTGACTTCTCTTTTGGCACAGATGTCAGTGATGTCAAGTCTGGTGATGGTTTTTAAATTACCGACATCTGTCTACTTGAGTGTGGACATGACTCTAATAACAGCTGTCTTATCATGCAGATTCAGTGTCATTTTTTATCTACATAACAACCAAACCATTAATCTCTAAGTCAATGTCCTTATAATCTAAATCTGTTTTCTTACAGGGGTTTTGTTTTTCTTAACAAGTCTGCTGCAATGGTGGGTTGTGTGGTGGTTGGAGGATGTCTTGGGCATAGCAATCATGAGATGATAGAGTTTTCAATTAATGGTTAAACTGATGGTTAGGTACATTTCAACAACTCACACTCAACGTTTCTTTAAACTTGTAGATTAACTTTTTGAAGACTGAAATGGAAAGGAAGAGCAAAATGATCCGTGACCTCCAGAATGAGGTAAGAGGAACATTTGATTGTCATCTCCGTTCAGACCTTAACACTGAAAGAGTTTATGGTTTGGTTTCATATTTAAAAAGCATGGTTTTTTAGCAGAAAGATAAAGCTCCAGTTAAATACTCTAAACACAAAAGCAAACAAAAATGATGGTGTGCATTTAGAGATAGTATTTTATTCCGCGCAAATGTCGACTTCTTGCTCCTGGTGCATAGGTCCATAGTACACCTCTGTAACTCGTGCTGTACTTATTGTACATTTTCAGAGAGGAATCCTTAATTTAGTTCTATGGATTATTGGTACACAGTGAAACTTTATCCACAGTGTTATTACCTGCTTTAGAAATACACAGCAAGAGGAGGGGAAAGGAAATGCAATCTCAGAATTGAGATTCTTAATTTTAACACCCCCACATTCCTAAATTGTATTCTTATTGTGATGTTTCTATTGGCGTTTCTATCAGTGAATGAACAGTTTCTAGAGTCCTGGATAAACATCATTCGGGGCATCTGTGATTAAGGCTTCTCAAAATGAAAAAAAAAATAGCATGCTGAAAAGTGAAAATTAACCTCAGATGTGGAGCAATGATTAAAGTAGAGATATTTGTTCAGATAGGAAGTAGAACACATGAAGCAAATAAAACAAACTTGCAGTTTACTGAGGCCTTCAGTGATGTGTGTTCCAACCTAGCTTACCTGCTTCTCCTTCTTCTTCCACATATTCAAATTACACGGGATTAAACTATCATTCAAGTGTTCCTGGAATTATTGAAAAAGATCCATCTGATTTTTATTACTCATCTCTTTTTAGGTCATAAAATTAGAAAGGGGGGGGAAACATTTTACTGAGGAGAAGAATAAGGCCAGATTATTCTCTAGGGAAACAGTGAACTAATGTCTAAATGCTCTAAATGGAACTACAGAACCTTCCAGTATGTTCTACAAATGCTTCAAACTTGACGTATGAATAAAAGGATCACATCTTCCAGAAGGAGTGTAAAAACAAAGACATAACTAAGGGAAAGAGGTTCGATAACATATGCAGCAAAGAAGAAATGAGGTGTAGAAAAAATGCAATCGAGATTTGGTCTTCTAGGTTTTCAAAATCGCATGAGAAGTGATAACGGCCTGTTCCCTCTCCACCCCCCCAACACACCCAAATGCTCCCCTCTCCAAGATACAAGGGTTTTGCACAGCTATATGTTTAAGAGCAGCAATAATATGTAGCTAAAAAAAAAAAAAAAAAAAGAGAGAGAGAAAAAAAGTAGGAAAAAGTTTGATGCAAAAGCTCGACAGTGCTTGCATTGAGGTGATGTAGGTTTTTTTGTTACATTCTTTTGTTACTACCTTATCCAGCCACGTTCACAGAGATAAATACTGGAAAAGTCTGCACAGGTGATCTGCTTTTGGTTTGATTCTATTTCAATTACATTGCCTGAAATACTTCCCATTTTTGATGTTGTCAACTTGCAAGATGTTCCAAGAGCTGTAGGAAAACCTTGTGGGCACTGTTATTTCTGCACTTATTTTGGGAGGAAACACAGAATAGTACTTGTGATTAAAGAAGCGATGTGGTCCTAGTGTGCCCTGGAAATCAGAAGCTCCAGCGTTCTCTTCTTGGCCCAGTCACCTAAACTTGCCGTGAGAGCAATTTGATTTGAGACCTTTGCTTAGCCCTTCTGTGCATCAGCTACTGTGAGCAAAAGGAGCCAGTAGCTCTGACTACCTAACAGCTTTCTGTTAAACTTCTATGCCACGTTTGCCAGTTCCCTAAAAGAAAGTCCACTAATACCAGTTTTTCTGGAATTTCAGTAATTGTTTTGAGGGTTTCAATAAGGACGTCATCTTTTGACAGCAATTTGACTGAATTTAAATGGTATGATTTCGAGGAAACATTTTTATTAAGTCCTGCCTCCAGTCACTGAATATACAGTATGCTTTGAAAAATCTTTTTTGCAAGATTGGATATGCTATGTATTTAAATAATTGATAGCATTTTGCATGTATTTTTTAAAAGTGCTATCTGCATACATGTATATAGAGACAAGTAATGAAAATGAAATTCCTTTCATAGCTACTTTTGTCCTTCCGAGTTTCCCATTCACACCCAGTTTGTATTGGCTAATTGTGAATTTTGCGATCTCAGGCTCTTCCATGACTGTAAAAATAATTCCCTGTTTAGTTCTGTTCTTTCAGCACGTGCCCTGCTGCCATTCAAGTCTGCAATTCGGAGACAGGAATAGATAACAACAGCCTTCCAACTGAATGCAGCAGCTGTGATATAGCGTATGAGGAAAGGACACTGTAAAGAAAGGCAATTTTCAAGCTATTCAAGGCTTTGGGAAAAAACAATTAACAACAAAAATAGTCCCTGGTGTGGAGGGAAAAAGTGCCGGATAAGGGCCGCATAGAGCTTATGTTTCTAAAAATCCCATCTTTTTTAGTGGTCTCTAAGTGCTTCCTGCAATACCAGAAAAAAATGTGTCAGGCTTCCAGCTGTAACGTTGTGTGGACTGTGTTAATGCAGTCTGATAAAGGATTGACATGTAAACAGGTCAGCTCTTCTTTTGGGAAGTTTCTATTCTCGACAAAGAAACCAAGAAGTGTGGAAATTCAGAAGCGCTGGTGAAGCTGAGAAACTTGGCATAAATGTAGAGTGAAATAGAATATGTATAAAATACTTCCAAAATTTTCACTTTTGGAGGTGGCCTGTTACAGAGTGAGCAGCTCACTTTTATCATGTCAATCATGTATCATTTGCAGAAAATGATGCCAGAACTGCTCTAAAAATGACGCTGAAGCAGGGTGCTGCATTAACCCTTGTTTATATCAGAAAAATTATGGGTCTCGACAATTGCTCTTTGGCATTCAGAACCGATTGCTTTGGGTGCAGCTCTGAAAATACATAAACATGACGGATTCCTCTCATAAATGAATATCTTTTCTGCATTGATGTACGTTCTGTTAGTTTGTCATTCCTTTCCTACTGGTACACCTATAAAAGCCATGTTCCATTAAAGGTTCAAGGTAAGTGTCCTGGCTGTTGTACACTTACATGTGAATTCCTTGAGATAAATGTGTCAGGAATTTTTCCTGAAAGTTAATAACTGGAGTATATTCTGTGCTGAAAGATAGTGAAATGTTATTCAGATTTGTCACATGGATGCTATAGTTGCCTCACGTTAGACTTAGAAATGTCAATTAAAAAAAAAGTTTTCCCTTATTTAAAACAATTAATTATGTAGGTTAGATAAGAAATGACTGTCTAGCTTGTCACGCTACATTTGGGCAAAGCTTTTTGCTTGGGCAAAGTAGCTCTGCATATACCTACATTAAGGTACGTTAATATCTTTACAGATTTACAATCCCACATATTTATAAAGTTGATCCAATGGTTTATATCAGGCAATATATTTCTTTGCTGTTTAGGCTGTGGCAGAACTTTGAAAAACATGAATTAAATAAAAGATGTATAGTAGTACAGGCAATACAAAGTAAACCAGGAATGGAAAATGAATTTGACTGTAGCTCTCGGTAATATGTGTTCTTTTTGCTAAGAAGCAGTTTTAAATAACTACCTTGTAAACAATACTTTTGCTCTATTCATGTATAAATTGTGGTTATGGCTCTAGTGTTGAGTAAATCATCCTAAAACAGAATTTTCTCCACTCTCTCTGTGCTTAGCTGCACTAATAAAAGGTAAAGTCACAGCAGTTTAAAGTCTCACCTGATCTATTGGGAATTCCATGCCCTGCAGGGTGAATTCAATCGAATTGCATTGAATTATGGTGAGGAAAAAAACCCAAGAAACCTCCCTTAGTGAAGCAGAGATGAAATTTTAAGGCTCTGAGACTGTATGCTGATACTATTCCATAAAGGAAGACATTGTAATTCTTCAGTCTCCCTCCCCTGCAGATAAAACTAATTTTTTTCTAAGTATAAAAGCCTGTCCCCCTGAGAAGAAAATTGGGTCAAGTCCTGTTGCTTCTTTGGGTACTGCGTGAATTCTACAATTCAGAAAACATCCACAAACATCCACGAGCGTCGGAGGCAGGGGCACTGCCCAGGGAAAAGTGAAGGAGCAGGAAGGCTACAGGAGCACCTTCAGATGTCGTGTTCTGCTGAAGGGCTTTGAATTCAATGTTGTTTCTTGATTGATTATACCTTCTCTTGAAGTGAAATAAAGTCCTCTTTTAAAAAAATAATTTGCTTTAAATTGTTCTATGAGGATTTGTACTGAATATGATGAGGAAAGGTGGAAATGTGGTTTCACAGGTTGAAAATGGCTCTTAGGAGAGAGGATATTGAGATTATACGGAAGACAAATCCTACTGCATCAAGATTGTCAGTGAGAAATATTTATAGCTATGCAGTAACAACTGCAGGGAATGTTAGAATAAGACTTTGTTTTTAAAAGGTTTTTTTTCCTGTCCTTGTAGACCCAAGAGCGTAGGGGACACTTTCTCAGTTGCTTGTGAGTGATAAGCAGAGTCAGAGCCCCAGTTAAGGGAATATAACGGATCCGCTATGTCTGGACCCCTCTCTCCTAGGGACCACCGTGCTTTTGGTTTCTTCATTCATTCTTTACATCCAGATCCAGGGTTTAAAGATTCACAGCAATGAACTACTAGAAGGTGAAGGAGATGTTCAAATAAGAGTGTTTAGGTAAAATGTAATCTTAATGAATGAGAATACTAAAAATTTGACATATACTTATTAGGGCTCTCTTTTCATCCTGTATTTCACCACAGTGTTTAGCAACTGTCTGCTTGGAATTTGCCCAGTATTTTTTGTCTGTTTTCTTGTCAATTAACTGTGGTGTTGAAAAATCATAGCAGTGTAATCGTGCTGAAGTCATTCTGATGTCTTTACTCAGCTTTCCCATGCAGCCCAGGACACTTTATTAAATTCTTATTTCTGACATCCTCTTTTGTTAAGTCCAAAACTCCAAAACAGGTCTGAATTCTTTATTTTTCTTACTTATCTCGTCTCAAATCTGTCTAAAAGACTTTGTATCCCTGAAGTTTGGTCTTTTTGAATTGTCATTTGTAGCAAAATATCATCCACAGAGGAAAGAAAGAGTAATTTCCAATCTGTGCCTTCATGTCCATTCATAGGAAACTGCTGATGATAATTAGTGCTCCTGGATGCTGATGCTACATAATGTGGTGGTGTCTGAGGTAAACTTCTATAAACATTTCAGAGATCAGGTTGTATAGGTCTTTGGGATAAGGGAGGTGTTAGCGATCTCTGACGATCTGTTTTGTCTTATTTTTATGCAAACATAACCAGTATGTTTGAAACTAAAAGTTAAGAATAGAAAGTCCTTGTAGTTCACTACACGTTGTTTCAAAAAGGCAGAGAAACATGAGGTATAAAAGATTATCATGAATAGTAAAGTTTGAAAGAGCGGTTTTCTGTCCTTTGCGCACACAAGTCTCAACGACATCTGTTGCAGCTCCATCAGGCAACAGGGCAGCACAAAACTTAATTAAAATCTCTGATCTTTGAACTTGTACAGACAGTTTTGTGAATCCTGGTGTTATCCAAATCCGTGGTTTTCCAGCATTACAGTCCTCAAGGCCAAGGTGGCTCAGAGCCAAGCTGCAGAGATCTTTAAGCATAGATGAAATGCTATAATGTAAAACTTTCCCTGAATCTAGTGCAAATTTTGCCAAGCAGGAAAAGAGAAGTGCTGATCTTATTTATTCATGTTATGCAGACAAGTGGAAAAGTTTGCTTTTAGCACCAAGATGTTAAAAGTTACTGTAGTGGAAACACCACTTAAAAGGAAGTAACAACGGTATATGTGGTTAAAAAACAAAGAATGTAAACTGATACTTCAAAATTTTGAGTAGACGTTCTTGATTTTTATGCTTGGATGAAATAATAAAGGAGCATTGAATAATCAGATTTCCATGGTTTTTAAATAAAGAGAAGGTAAGCTGTTTGTTGGCTTCATTGTTACAAGTAATGCTGTTAATTACTAACACTTATCACAGGATCAACAAAGAGGGATCACCCTTGAGGAGCCATCATCCAAATTGAGTATCAGTGTATTCTCCTTCTAACAGACCATACATTACTTAATAACATAAGAATTTCTAAAGATACGTGTGACATAAAAATACACTTGGTTTATTAATTTTAAAAGTTGCCTGATAAAGTTGATTAAGATGCTGCACCTGGCATGCTCGTGTCCTGGGCTGAGAGCTCTCCAGGGACTAGAAAAGTCAGGCTACTAGAATAGTTGGCAGGGACCTGCCTGTCATAGTTATAAGAGTCAGTAAAAATTTAAAGAAAAAAGACCGGCGCATCATCTTATGGTACACCATAAAAAACTTCCATTGATTTCAAAGGAGAAAGGTTGATGTGTTTGTATTTTATTTAGGATCATACTGTTGAATACAGATGTTTTATTTGCTAAGTTCAGTGGGAACAGAAAGTGGTTTTTTAAAAACTATTTTTTCCTATTCATAGATTTAAATCAGACTAGACTGCTGTTTTTTTGTACTTTTTAATTTTAATCAAGAAGAGGTGTAGCTGAAAAATGTCAGCTTTATATGCTGAAGTACTTCTCAGCTGAGGGTTGATAGCCTGTGACTTTATAAAGATTATAGTCCTCTCCCGAGACTCATTATCCTCTGGTTGTAATTGGATCAAACTAAATACAATATTTGGAATGATAATTTCAGTTACGTATGGATATTCAGAGAGGATAAAAAGATAACAATAAAAAATACTTAATTGAACTTTGTGTTAGAATTATTCTAGAAAAAAGCCTCACATAAAATTTCTAAGTTGTTGGCTGTGTTATTACTTGAGCTGAGGTGTCTGTACAAGCTGTTCAGCTGTAATGGGACCCTACCATGTTCTAAAAGTAGAAGCACAGGAAACTTTTCTCTTGACAGCAAAAAGAATTGGTTATCACCTCCTTTGCATCTATTTCAGCCTGAAACCCTGGAATATTTTCAAATGCAGGCATTTTTGTCCCTGCAAAAAAATTCGACACCTGAGGAGGGATATTCAAATCTGTTCAACTCAAATACTTATATATCACTCTTCCTAATGAATCTCTCAGGTTTGTTAGGGAATTGCTTACCTTAAAAATGAGAAAACATTGTGCGGTGCGGTGGGAACAAAACACTCTCCAATCTGAATGGTCTCTTCCTACAAAATCACTGCAGCCAATTTGCTGTATATTACTCTAGTGATGGGAAATAGTTGACCTTCAGTGTCCGGTCAGCCTCATGCTGAGTCTACGTGTAGAAATGGTGCTATGCTGAACAAAAAGTGCCCATTTTCTGTTATCCAGCATCATTTTAAATGAGGTAGTTCTAGAGTCTTCTCTCCCACACTCCCTTTTGAACACTGTTCAACCATATTTAGGGCTGCAGATGTTATTGGAGAAGGAAAGATTAAATAGTTCTATCGACTTGTCACTAGTTTTAGGCATAATAACTTGAGTGAGTTGCATTGATTTTATTTAGTTGTCATTTAGGTACTATATTGATCCTAAAAAAGCTGGGTTTATAGCTATGCTATAATTTAAAAAAATACAGTTTTCATTAGACTGTCTTGAAGTGGCTTTGCCGTATCTGTCCCAATAATTCTTCCCATGGAATGAA
>JAVJGI010000002.1:22963229-22987437 GCA_035590275.1 Ibycter americanus
AAAAAATACAGTTTTCATTAGACTGTCTTGAAGTGGCTTTGCCGTATCTGTCCCAATAATTCTTCCCATGGAATGAATCTTCTGTTCTTCAGAACCTGATTTCACAATTTTTGCAATCGAAAATGTTTAAAACAACCACCACAATAATGCTTTAATTACTCCCTTCTTTTCACTGTCTCTGTCTTGTAAACAGCCTCAAACATGCAGAGTTTAATAGCTGTGGAAATGTTTCTTAAGTGAAATTATAAGGGTTTAATCAAGCAGGTGCTGTTTAAAGTATTGTGAAGGGTATCGTCTTATCTCAATTCTCTTTTGTGAATAAGGATCTGAGTATTATTTGATCAAATAGCTACATGAACTCAGGAAAGGTCTGCATGGATTAAAAAAAAAAGTTGTAAAAATGTCAGATTCTTATGGTTCATCCACAAGCTGTTCTGTCTTTTATGTATTGTGATTACGTTCCTTCAAATGTAAAATAGTTATTCTATTTCAGACTATAAATTTAAGCCGGTATGTGTCAGGTATCCACTTCCCGGTTATGTGCATGTATATGTGTATGCATTTGTATGTATGTATTTGTGTGTCCATTTAAATCCAAAACACTCTTTACATATGGATTCAGATACATATTTATGTGTGTACTAGAATAGAATGTGATGTTAAAAAATGGCTTAAAAGTACCAAAATGCCAGCATCTGATTTACTGAAACTTGTAATATTTCTCTGGATGTGCCCAGGAAACTTTTCTCTTTCTGGTATTGACTTGCTGATCTTATTTCTGGTATCAAAACCTCAACTCTTTCTAGGTCACTCAAATTGTTCTGTTTGTGGCAGACTTTTTGGTCCTTACGTAAGGTTATTTTTCAGTTGATTTCAGTGGAGTTTTGCTCATTTAGTGAAGGAGATAATTTTATCTTTAATTTTAAGTGCTTCAGGATATCACTGAGCTAGAAACCCCACATTTTTAAAATTAGACTCAGCAATTGTCTCAAGTACCAATGCACGGAAATGTATCCATTTAGTCTGTCTTAAAATGGTATCAGCCTGCCATCCTTAATTTTGGCAATGGCTGGCTGGTAATCTGCAAGGACGAGTACCTTTAAACACGAAGGATTTTGTGCCAGGGTCCATACTGAGAAGCTGGTTACCAGGAGAGGTCTACTTGCACAACAAAATGATGTTTCAGTGGAAGAGCATGGGATGCGCTGTGCAGCCATGGGCATGACGCGCTGCAGCTGCAGGGCTTGGTGTGCTCTGTCACCAGGAGGCATGAAAGGGCATTGGGGGAGTTTTTCCTATGTAGAAAAATTCCTGGACACCATAAAAAGGAAAAAATTGCAGCATCTTCATAAGAAATAGAATAGCCATCAATAACTTCCTTCTGTTTGGATATGTGTTGGTTTTGCCTGTTTATTTGACCTTATAATATGAGGTCAAAGCAAGATGGTAGAAAAAATGGTGACGAAAATGAGAATGTATTTCTTTTGCTGGGGTGAATACAGGCGGTAGGATTATCTTTTGTTAATTTCCAGGTTGTCGATGTCTGATAAGAAACTGATTTCCATTTAATATTAGGTACATAGACAGCAAAAAATACTGGGTGTCGGAGACAACAAAAGACTTGTGTAAAACAAAATTCCCAGGGGATGTGTGGGGATGCCTTGTTTGATGGCTATGTGGCTTCAGTGTGGCCTAAATGAAAGAGTAGGAGTCGATGGACAGTTGGTCACCCTCTCTGCTTGCTCTCTGCTGCATCGCTTCAGCAGTCACGGAGGCCAGATGAACCCCATGAAGTTTCTGCAGTAATTCCCATGTATTGTCTGTATTAAATCAAATACTTGCTCTGCTATAAATCTCTCATTTTTTCCTGCTGCAGAGAGTCTGTAGGCAGCTTAAACTTAATGAACTTCTTTTTTATCTCCCTGAATTCCCAATAGCATAATTTGTGCTTAAAAAAAAACAAAAGAAGGAAAGAAGAAAGAAAAGTCTTTTCTTGCAGTGCATTTGTGTGTTACAACCATGAGCTTTTGTGTATTTGGCCGGTGCTAGACACTCAGTATTTAAACTGTAGATTTTACGCTGATGAACTTTAAGTCTCAAGAGAAAGAAAAAAAAAAAAAAAAAGAAAAAAAAGAGTAAAGATCTGGAACCTGAGAATTAGGATCTCCTTCTTCAATTGCCAAAAAATGGGCAGAACTAGATCAAGGATGTATTAGCACCCAGGCATGAAATTCATATCCTGTAGCTGTTCAATGGATGTTGATTAGTTTGGAGTAAAAGGTGTAACCTATTATTTACCAATGCTTCCTTCCTGTAACGCTGTCTGTCATCAGCATGCTGATTCAACAAGATACCTGATGGGGCAGCAATTAATTCTTGCTATGAAATCCTTTTTTTTTTTTTTTTTTTAACAATACTGTCATCTTATTTTACTTTTACCAGATGATAAAATGTGGCATGGAAATTCATTGTGAAGAGCACATTATTTTTAGAAAAAGTGTAAATGTGACATACCAAAGAACCAGTCAAACACAGAACTGCTGAGACGGAAAGATGCAGTGATTCAGTATTCTCCACGAACTACTTCTGCAGAGTCCCTCTGCCTATAGAGTATGCCTCTTTGGTATACCTTACAGAATCTGTTTGTTGGTTTGGTTTTTTTTAAGCTTCATGCTGCTCTTTTAAGCAGCACACAAGAATTGGCTCACTGAATTGGTTCATATGATTATAGTTAATTGCATCCTTTTCTGGGTCAGAGGGTGACTGTTTTTCTGTGGCTGCAAAAGGGAAAAAAAAAAGAAAATGTCTTGAACTTTTGTTGCAGCAAGCAAAAGCAGTAGATCTAATCTGATTGTTAAAATATGGACAGCTAAATTAGAAGCAGTATTGTGGCATTGCATTTCACCAAAGCACTTGCTTTGTGGAAAACACATTGTAAATATCCTTTTCTTCATTGATGCAGATTCCCAGTGAACTGTTGCCAGCTCTTGTTTTTATCATTTGAGTAAAATCCCGACTTATTTACATTTGAAAGAGGCAAGTGTATATGAGCAGTTGATACTAATCTTATTTGCACTGCGTTGCTTACTCCAACTTACGCTCTCCGCACAGAGAGAGTACAGAGTAGAAAGCCATCGGGTGAGTAGCACTTTGTGTACTACAGATTGCATGGTTGCTGTTCATCCTTTAAAATTGTTGTAAAATAATAGCCAGTTGTTATGGTGGTTTAAGCTCAATTAATGATGTAAAAATTGGTAATTCAAAGTTAATTATTTTTAATCTTTACACAGCCCACACTTTTAACTTTCGGAAAATGTTTGATTTTCCTTTAGTCATTCTGGTCTTTCCAATGTAACTAGAAGTAGCCCTGCAAGTGTTAAAAGATAGGAAATTAAAACATAACTTTGCCCTAACCTTTGGGGTTTTTCTCTTATTATTGTTGGTGCTTTAGAGTGTATATTTCTAGACCGAATTCACATTTCTTTTAAAGTTTGATTACATACGCTTTTAATACAGTCCAAGTGATGTTACTCTGTTCCGTTCAATTAAGGTTGACTTTAAAATAGTCTTCGATGTTTTCATGCTGTAACCCTCCTACTCGAGGAGCCAGGCAGGACACTTAACACTGATGTGAAGTACTCTTAGTTTTTGCAAGCTTATAAGCAGAACTGTGCATTTATGGAGAGAATTCAAGACCATTTGCTTAAAAGAAAGAGACTATTGCTGTTTGGTAGGTGACTTAGAGTGAGAAACGTATGTCTTCTATGGTGGCTGCAGCCTTTTCATTTGGTGGAAATCTTAAGGAAACTTTTTTTTAAAACTCATGAATGCATTTATTTTGTGATTCCTAAAGTAAATGTTTAGATGTTTAGCTACTGCTGTCTTTGGCTGGTTGGTTTTGTTTGTGGTTTGTTGTTTGTTTTAATAATCTCAGGAACCGGGCTTCTTATTTTAGAAATGTCAGTGTAAACCCAGTATTTTTACCTGGTGATTTTAATAAACCACTAACCAAACCTGCAGCTGTATAACTCATCTACTTCCACACCTCAGCAGAGGCAATTCAGCCATTTAAAGTCCAACAGAAGCTTGTGAAGCATTTGGACTGTCAGACCGATTCGGTTTCCTCTGTTGAGCTTTGCATCGGGATCCCTCAAGTAAACAAGTGTTTGCGGATTCTCTTACCTGGCTAAGCCATGGTACCAGCAGCACCTCCGAGATGAATGCCTTTGCTGTGTGGGAGTGATGATAGCTTGGTTGGCTGTTCTTGAGGCTGTTCCTCTTGACAAGCCCCTAATCAAGATGCTGATTGTTCCATGCCTTATTTTCCCACTTCCTTACTTGCCAAATACCTCATTTCTCTGGTTAATGAATTATGCCAAAGGACAGTGAGTAGGACCAATTCTTCTTAAACAAAATAAAATGAAATATCAGTCGTGTTTATATATTATAATTGGGAATAGGACCACATACCTGCCTGGCTTGGCAGATTTAATGTCTATATCATGTTTAAGTCATGTCTTGGCCGTTAGTATTGCAAAGCATAGTTACTCATATCTGCCAGAAATATGAGTCTGTGAGTCTATGTATTTAAAACCTGAACTTGTGGGAATTTGGAATGACACAGCTTTATCGTCGATGTAGGATTTGGATTTGGAGATATAATTATGGATTCCGAGACACACAGCTGCTGAGCAGTAAGTTCATTAAAAGATGGCTCCTCTGAAAATCCAGCTGCTTTCAGAAATATTGAAATATATTTTGCAGATCAAAACATACCGCTTTTAAATAGTCTGTGTAGTCAGCTGTAGCTTTAAGAAGCATCCGTGAGCAGTACGCCTTCTATGACCTAAAGCCAGATCTCTAAGATAGTTCTGAAAAGTATATGAGCATAAAAGTTATTAAATCCGCTGGGCAGGTGCATTACTTAGATTGCCTGCCTATGACTGACAGGCCAATATTCTATTTGATATCATCGGATTGGGTAAATTACATTTTCACATCCTTTCTTTTCCAAGACAAGTATTAATGTGAAATCTTCCGACTGTCAAATTTGCTTTCTTGTCCAAATCTATTAGCACTTAGTTTCAACTGAAATAAAAAGGAAAAAATCTAATAGGTATTGAAATATAAAGTATGGTTGAATTAAAAAAAAAAAAAAAAAAAGATTAAAAATAAATCCCGCAGATCTTTTTGTGGATACTCTCTTAGGAATAAGTCTTGAATGTTTATGTATTTCATGCAAAGCGTAAAAGCTTTTATAGAGGGGTTAAAATTCCTGTATTTTGAAAAATATGACCCTAAAATACAAAAAATTCCAGGATTAGAGCCCCCCTTTGGAAAGATGGCTATGCGGGTGTTGGATCTGCTCTCATTAAGACAGAAGCCAAGCTTAGACCTTCCGCAGTGGCAGGGAGATGCTCTACGACAGCGCTCGTTTCCCGAGCCTGTGAGGAAACCCTGAACGCTGGCGAGGCTGAACCTGCCCAGCAGCACCCTGTTAGCCGCACGAGGTTTTAACGCTGTGGATTGAAGGTGAGGAGGGCAGAGAGAGCAGATGAACAGCACTGATGTATTTAAAGTATTTACCTGTGTGGTTGCAGCTTTTTCTATGTGACCTGTTTGCAACTTGGATGTGATACAGTACTGAAAAAAACAAACCCCAGTAAGACCTGTTTTCTGCCCCTTGCCTAGCACTGAATCAACATTATTCAGTTCAGTAATTTCAGTTAAGCTACCTGACCTTACAGCAGCTATTTGGATCCATATTGAAGAGAATATGGATCTCTTGGGTTTGTACTTATTTTGCTGTTTTCATGTCACTCCAGAATCTCCACCTGATGAGCAGGTAGCTGACACGCTTGGCCTTTTGCTTGCTGTGTAAGCCTTTGCTCTTATGGGAGCAGTAAACGGTCCTGGGCTGTTCTCCATCTCTTTGGAGAGGAGGTACCACTCATATCTTTTGGCTTCTGTGTACGCACATGGATTTTCCTAATGTATTTTAGGGATAAATAGTGTGTATTTGTCATTTATTTTGCTTTGCTGCATTTGCTGGTACTTTATTTAGAAATCAGACCCCTTTAGGACTGTGAAGCCTTCCATGCTGGGGCAATGCCACCGCAATGTCCTCCACGGTTCCAGCTGCGGTTGCCAGCTCCCAGAGTGGAAATCTGAGGCTGAGTCATAAATTTCATGCAGCTGCCTGAAACTTTCCGTGTTCTTTAATTCAAGGCTCTACACAGGAATGACAGACTTGGTGTATAATTGTCTTAAATTACCAGACAGGCAAATTAATTACTTCCCCTCTCCTCCCTTTGGTCATACAGTTTTGTTTTATAGATAGCTTTGTCATCACTTATCGTGTCAGCGTGTACTGAACGTGGCGAACCAGCACGGCTAACTGATGTCTGGGGGCAGGGAATGTGTTCAACTCATGACTGACATTGCATATACTGATGCAGTATATGTGATGCTTTTATTTTGGGATGTGCTATATTTTAGTCCCAACCAGATAAGGTTTTAAAAGCATTCGTGATAGTTCTCCAGCTGCATAAACTTTCTTCAATTTTTCCAATCCGTCAGCAAGTAGTGTTTTCCCATCTTAGTTCTGAACCCAGAAGGAATCCGGAGAAAGTGCAACTAGGCATTAATTCTGATGTAATTTTATGCATCACTTACCACATTCAGCAAAATATTTTGCATCATGATAATCTCAAGAAAGAACGTAAATATTCCTTATGCACATTCACAGTCCTCTGAATATTTTAGTGGCATTGATGTTAAGATGGGAGAAGTAAAGAACTATTTCTTTCTTACTCGACAGATTTTGTTCTATTTTTAGTAGGAAAGGTCTTGTGAAGGTTTAGTTGAATCAATATCAAAATAATTGTCATTGTGATTAATATGCCTGTATTCTATCCAGCAAAATAACAAAGATCATAAATCTAGAAAATGGCAAGCCTCTGTTTCTCATAAAGCATGTTTCCAGTCCTAAAAATACCTTGTCAATGTACATAGACTGCTCTTAAGCTACCGAAAACACAGTCAAACAGATGTAAATACCATTTATCAAGCTATTGAGTTAAATACAATTTTGAGTGGTAATGTATTGACAGATGATACTGATTTTTTTTTTTTGCAATTATTAAAGAAAAACAGACTTATAGAAAAGTTCCATCTGCACACCACTTCCCTGTGCTTAAAAGAGAGAGCGGTCTTTAGCCCAGAAGGTAAGAGCATAGCATCGTTTTAACGACGGTATTGTTTACTGAGGTATGCTTTGCGTGTTAGGTATTTTAAACTGGGATACTATTCAAGGAGAGATGTAAAATCATGCAGTACCTTTCAAACTTCTTCAGAGGTGGCTTTAAATACATTGCTAACACAGTTTTCAAAGCCAGACCTTGAAAGCAATGCCTTTTTGTTGCTACCTGATGCAGAAGGAATGATTCCTTAGTCCTGCTTTACAGACACTGCCTGCTGTCGGGAGGTGAACACTCAATAAATCCTACAGTTTCCACTGACGTGCATGTTCTGCTGTCTGTTACTAGGTCTTGCCATGCTTTCCAAATGGCTTTCACTTGGATATCTGAAGCAAGGGGCGGGAGGGAAACAGTAGCCTAGGGGAAAATCTCTAGATTCCTTTACAGGGCTACCATGAGCAGCTGCATGTACGGACCATGACTGGTAGAGAAAGTGTCTGGGAACGTTCAGCAGTCCACTTGACTAAGCGGTGGCTCCCATCCCGGTTGTCTGTTTTCTGTTGTTGAAATTATAGCTTGGAAACAACATGTGATTTATCTGACCTGTACAGCATAACCATGTAATTGCAAGATTGCAGATGCAGCTTCAGATTATTCATGGCTGTGTTTGTTTTCTATTTAAAAACACATTTTGTCTTGACGTGTTGTGACTGTACAGATCTTTACATCTGTCAGATGACTAACATGTGGTCTGATGTTAAGGTAGGCAAAGCTTTCCCCATCTAACCTCTCCTTCTGTGTGTGTATGGAGTTGAAAACATGCAGTTTAAGACTGATATAGCACAAGCTTGTTCGTTCTTCCAGTTCACTCTTTGTTTTTATTACACCATTTGCGCCGTAACTACACACATTACCATTTACAAAATGCATCGTGTACATTTACACTTGACACGCCAGCAAAGTAAAGCTAGTTTAGTAGACTGGCTGAAACATTTTATTTTTATTTTGGAAACATCCCTAAAAATTTAAGCTTTTTGGTTTTACCAAGACTCACCAAAGATGATCAAAAGATGGGTAAAATAGATCAGAATGAAATATATTCTGCCCTTTCTCCTCTGCTTTGGGAAGGTGAAAGTGTGGCAAAGAAAGGCCAACTGGTGGTTTAGGTATGTTAATTCAACATACAGCATTGCAAAACAGCTGGACTCATGGCTGAGGTTCTGACATATGATGCTAATAGTACCTTGAACCGAATGGATTATGACCTAATTGATGAAAACAGGTTTAGAGGCAGTTTTGGTATCAAGCAGTCTGAAACTTGGTTTGGTGCTGAAACAATATGGAACAAAATGTGAAGTTAATCAAGAATTATAGAATATTTTTTTGACATTTAAATACAATGGCCCCAGTACTTTGACACAAATTATATTTTGCAGCCTCACATCAATGCAGCTGTTTGGAGAACATTATCAATAATAGATGACATTTGCAATGTGCACAAAAGCAGGATGCTGGGAGATAACAGTAAAGACTAATGGTTTGGTGAGAGAGGAAAATACTTTTGAATACTGCCTTACTTATCCGTGTATATCAGAAGATATAGCAAAGTACTAATAATGCATTTTTCTGGAAAAGGAAGCACATGCTTTTCTTTTGTAGGCACGGTTCACTGGCAAAATTTGGAGGTATGTCTGCCAAATGTTATAGCCTGTTGGGCAGAGATTCAGAGTGGAAAACACGTGTGCTTTGATGCTTTGAATATTTGGGGCTTTGGCTTTTTGAAAATAATTCGGATTTGTGGTCTGTGTAATTTCACAGTTACATAGTACAGCCTCTGTCTTTTAATTATATATTGTCTGAGGTAAATGATCAACAAATTCCCTTTGTCCCTTGCTGCAACATCAATACTGAAACAAGTCATCGACATGAAAAAAGTGGTAGGTTATCTACAGAAAAATACGTTTTGTGAAAATAATGTCACAGAATTTTGCATCATCACGTAAAATGCTTCCAAAAATGACTAAGAAAATTTTATTTTGTAATATTAAATTGTTACCATTTCGGGGCATGACCCCAAGTCTCACTGAAACCCTCCCTTGACTTTGAGATATTCCCTCAAGTCCATATTAATGGCAGCATTAATGAAAAGGAGATATTCCTGTCAGAAACAGGCATTGATCAGCAGATGACCCAGGCAGATCACCTTCTATTCCAGATGTTCTTAGAGGAAGGATGTCCCACGTCCTTTTGATTGATTAGACTGTCGTGTAAGTACTAAGAAATATTGTCTTCATGGTTTTTTATGATGGTCTTTAACTTCTTTAGTTTTTCACTGAAATATTTTTTATCGGCTTTTATTTTTTTCTAAAAAATTTTGGTTAGTTTATAGATATATGGTAATTACTCTTAGAAACTGAAAAAGTTTAAGCTCTACTCATCGTATTTTTTTATGTTTTCATAAGAACACTTAGGAATCCAGTGTGAAGTATCTGTAGTTTTTGTTGCTGTGCTGAGCATAAATAGGGGGAAACGCTTTCAGTTAAATTTAAATCAGGATGTATTCCTTTCCTCCTCCTTCCCAAGAGGAGGGATCCTAGCATAAAAAGGTAAGTTCGCTATCGTAAGTAGGTCGATGATTCCTGAAGAAATAGGTAATGGCTCAAAAAATGTCAGTGAGGTCCTCTGAATTAGATCCTACTCTTGACTTCTCTTCATCTTGCTGAATGACTTTTAGGAAATAATTAAAGATTAATGATGATTAGATTTGAGTTCTGTGCCTATAGAATAAGAATACCCCAACTGCCCATGCAAACTGTCCTGTGCCTACGTTTGCGTTAAGGGAACTATTTACAGATTTATTCCACGCCACTTATAGATGGCAGTCTCCCTGTTACTGCAGCCAGGGCATTTCAAGGCTGAAGACATCTCATGTCCTGCCAGCTTCAAACATAGGCAGTGCTTGTGTTGCTGCCTGACATGGTAGGACAGTGGATGGTGTTTAGGTTGTGCACCTGATGTTTTGCAGATACACAGATGTGGCTTACGGTTTTGCTACACATGTACCGACTCTGGTAAATTGCTACCATGAGTTGCTTATCAAGGTCTGAGAGAATGTGAATTCACTTCTACTTCACCTGTTCCAAAGATGGAGCCAGCATTGCATTGCCTCCTGATATGAGCTCTACCCTTACAGACATCTCACCTTCCAAACCTTGCAGCACTGGTGGTAGTGCCTGCATAGAACTGGTGAATTAAAAATAATATTTTAAAAAGTACTGAAATATCTTAACATGAAAATTGTTAAACTTCTGGAAATCACTTTGTATTCTATAAGTGGGGATGAAGCATACCAGGACAGAGACAAGAAGGTATTACCTAGTACCTATTATGTAGGTACTTATCATTTGGTGTATTGAATGAGCACAGCACGGTGGAAATACGTTCAGTATGTGAATCAACGCAGTAAAACTCTTTGGTGTGATTTGGGCGGGGTGGGGTGGAATCTATTTCCTGATTGAAAGATATTGTAGTAGCTTCTTCAAAACAGCTGATGTATTTTTTAGATATCAGTAGGTTGTACTCGTAAAACTTCTTTTAAAGGTTAAATATATTGGCCAAAAAGTTCTGTAACAACAAATACTCAGTGCGTTGCTCCTGAGAAAATTCAGGAGACAGAGCCTATTAATATTAAAGTGAACTTGAGTGAGATGACTCCACAGAGAGCAGCATAAATGTATTCCTTAGTCATCTCCTGCCCTTCTTCTTTCATAACTATGTCATTTATGTTTTAAGACAGATGTTGACAATTCTGGATCTAAAATATGCTTAATGCAGCATTTCATCCCCTGCTGCTGGTACAGCGGAAAAAGTGAAGTTGTAGAACAGAATGTAACCAGTATGACCCTTCACTCTTCTAGTGGTAGAGAGGCTTGGTTTTTTCAAAGTCAGAAATGCATTTTATGTTTAGATTAATTTTTTTACATGCTTGGTCACATTCAGAATGCTCTTTTCATTTCTGTCCCCTTACTTTAATAGAGCTCTCACTGAGGTGTTTTTCCTTTTCTTTTTTTTTTCTTCTTTTTTTAAAGCCTAACCTGCAGCTTGCAGCAGCACCAGCTTCTTTTCACCATTCTGTTCACAAATGTCGAACAAATGAAAAGAAGGAGCTTCAGGCTAACATCTACCTAACTAGGTGTTCTGCTTTATTGATCCCATAAACCATCCCCAGGGCACTCAGCCACCTCTACCATAGGGAAAGAGCAAAGAATTGTCACGTTTCTTCTCTAGGTAATCTGTGCAACATGGGCAATTACCCTGCATTTCAGGCACAAATTCTGTAACATGGGATTCCGTATTTAATATGCTGCTGTTTTTAAGCAAAATATCTGACACAGAAAGAATTGGAAATGGAATTTGTTTTCCCCTAAGTAAGTCCCGTTGAAATGACCTGAAAGGTGTCATTGAAAATTAAATCAGTCCAATAAATATTTCTGTGTATCATTTTCCCATCGTGAGCTATCTTTACTAGCAGATAAGGAAAATAAATGCCTTGTAATCAAAAAGAAAAGCACCCTGGAAAAAAAGAATTTTCAGACTTGGTCCAGTACACTGATTTGTCGCTGTAGCATAAAAATCCACTGTTTCTGAGTAAGAGATTGAGAGACTTGTTTTCCCTACTGAGTTATTTCAAACAGGCATAGAAAAGATTGTATGTATCAACATTTGATATTGCATCCTAATCCTATAAACAGTAACAGTAATCCATGAATGTGCTTTTTTTTTTCCTAATCTTTTTTCTGTTCTGTGGATACATATTCACAGACTCTGACAGAATATTAATATTCAGATATGTCTGTGAAAGTTCAGGCGTGAGTATGAAAAGTTGCCAAATTTCAGGTATTCCAGGCAAAAAGAAAAGTTTTGCTTTAAGGAAGAGTGAAGCAAGTTCCAGATACTAGAGAAGTATCGGTGTACTAAAATCTTCCTTTTACAGTGCAGATTTGTTCCCAGTGCTTTTTTAAAAAAAAATTATTTTATTGATAAGTGAAGATGATAGCAGGGAGAGACAAGCTGCTTACAGGTCATAGTGAAGGCTCTCAACTCCAGCTGTCAAACAGAAGGAATAAGGCTATCTCCCAAATGATTGTCCTCCATGAATGAACTTGTGGCATTCGGGGTTAGCAGTGTTTCCAAGTGATTCCAATTGTGTAGACTGGGGAGGAAATAAATCTCCCCGTAGGTGAGAGCTATAGAGCAAAACCTGTTATGACTTGGAGAGATGTAATTCAAAATACAGGCTAAAAGGGACGAAAAACAAACCCCACATTTTTATATGTAGTGCAGATAGGAGTTTAAAGATAATACTAATTAATAAAATTAATGTCTTTGATGAGTTTTAAAGAGCTTTTCAGCCACTTTTTTTTTTTTTTTTTCTTACCTGAAGAAGAGCTAGTCCCGGAGACTGCCAGATAGCTGATGTCTCAGTAACTACATTAGGAACTTCAATTCAGAGCACAAGTATTCCTAATAACAATTATGAATGATTGAGCCCTAAAGTGACTTGATTCCTTAGATCTCATCACACATTTTTAATATATGACTGCTACAGAAAATCAGCATCTTAATTTATTCTGTAAAAATGTTTAAGTTTTCAAACACAGCAGTGGTTCTCTAATCCGGCTCAGAATTCGGATGACTTGTCAGTGACTGACAAGGGCGGAGGATATCTTAAGTCCAAATGCCTTTGAAGAGCCCTTAAATGCTTCATCGTGGGTGGGGGAAAATACTGTCACATCAGTCTGCTACTCCTGTGCTTGACTGTGTTCTGAATGAAGTCTCTGACACAAGGAGAGCTACATAGCTGTGGATGGCTGAGATCTGGTCTGCAACTAGTTATCTAGGCAATTGAGCGACGCAAATACTAATACTGATGGCAACTAGAGTGTGAACTAAACCTTCTTATTAAGCTGTTAAACATTAAATATTTTCAGTGCAAGCTACCAATGATTTGTGCTTTAGAGACACAAATTCCACTTCAGCCTTTAATTTTTGTAGGGATAAGTTTTATGGAGGAGCCAGTGTTTAGACTTTTTTTTGTGGAAACTATAAAAAATTGAAATATGTTTTGAAGAATCTGAGAAAAGAGCATGTGTATGAAGAAGGATAGATCAAAGGTGAGTTAATCTGTATTTGCATTACAATATTGTTATCAACAGATGAAATGCATTTGTTTAGCTATAGAAAGACTTCCAACTGCCTCTAAGCTGTTTGGAGAGGTAGGCAGGCTCACAGTTACACCCGGATCTCTTCCGCACTTGGGATGGAATCAAATCTCAACATGGGCTACAATTTTTTCTTGTATTATACTTCCAAGTTTCTTTGCATGATCAGGTGGGAATGTGACTAAAAATTTACTGTCTGTAATGGATCCAATCCAACATTGTGTGATGTTACCTTGTCATGACTTTAAATATATATATATATGTATATTTACCTTCTCATATTTACATTTACAGAAAGAGACAGAGATTTTAAAAAAAAACACCCTCCAAATACCCAAAATGTATACTTTTATCTTTATTATTCCTATTATTATCCTCCTCTATCTCCTTACTCTGGTTTATTTAACATAGTGCTGCCATTGTAATAGCAACAGTTTTACGATGCAGCAAAACTATGGTTGTGGCCATGGCTGAGAGGTACCTTCAGACAGCCTCATGTCACTTCGCTAGTGCAAACAAACAAAATTTCCTTAATGGAGAGATTTGAAGGTGATGCACAGCAATAGCGGAAGCCACCCACAGCAAACTTCATGTAAGGCAGGACTTGAATAGCAGTGATGCATATGGAAGCAGGTGCCTGAAGGTACCAGTGGTGCCATCTGGCAAAGGTTAATAGCTGATAAAGTACAGATAGAAGGTAGTGGCGGTGCATTTCAGCTCTACACAGCGGGATTATATGGGGCACAACTGCAGGACGTACTGTGCCTCACACACAAGGAATTGTTTATTTGCTAAAGTGCAGATTTTCACATAAAGTTAGGCTGTGGCTGTGCGTAATTGTCATATATGCACAAAGATGAAGGGATACCAACAAGACCTGTTTTTCTCAAGAGGAAGCTCTATGTGCCTAGATATATTTCTGACTCTGCCCTTTCTTTTCTCTGCATACCTCCCCAGTGCACAAATTATTTCAGATGAAAGTTTGAAAGAAGTTGTGGACACAGCACTTCTCCACTAAACAAGAGAAGTCTGTGCCCAGTTCACTAAAAGGCTGGGTCGTGGCTTGCCCTGCGTGCCTGGGGATTCATGGAAACGCTGTTCTGAATGCTTGCACCTGTGTCCTGTGGCACCCAACACAAAACTCTTGCTAAAAAGCTTAAATAGAAGATTTTCATGTGATGCTTATCAGCTCCTTCAGCTCAGCTGGACTACCTCAAATTCAGGGAGAAAAATAGCAGCCTCTGGTATTAGAAGGGGTAGATATGCAGAGGAAAAGAAACCTGTGCTGCCTGTTTGGGGAAGCTTGCTCTTATGTGCCTTTACCTGCATTGTAAAGAAAAAACCAGAAAAAAAACCCAAACCAAACAGGACATCAAAAGTCCAAATATGTCTAAGCATAGAGCAGCAGCAATGTGATGTGTTTGCTGGGGTTACCCATTCGGCTGTCAGCTTCTGGGGTGCCACGTGTGCCTCCTAAATACTGCATGGGCAGAGGTGTTGGAGGGTATTTCTGGGCACGGAAAGGCTGAAGCCTGACCATGGTGAAAGCAGGCTGTTCCCAGGAATTCAGAGCTAGAAGGACAGCAGTGCTTTCTGAATTTAGATCCAGACAGATCTGAAAAGCGTAGCGTTCATATACACAGCGGCAGTACTAGACCACACCGATGGGGCAGGGTCCTTCACCTGCTGGCACACCTGACTGCTGAAAAACCCTGGGGAAAGGAGACTCAGACATCCTCAAGAATATCAAGGCAAACTCCTCTTAACAAAAGTCACAGTGTCTTCACTGACCATAAAGGCAACGTAGCAATGCAGTTCTTAAGGTCTTATCTGAAAAAGCTCACCGAAGTAAATTGAGTTTCCTGCACTTGGCTGTCTCAGACAGATGAAGGGCTGAGCCAGCCCTGCTGGGATTAAAGCAGTTGCACTGTTTCATGCTATATAAACCATTTTTCATCATTGTGAAATACAAAACCAATATCTAAAGCAAAATGGGCGTCAATTCATTGTGGTATCAGCTAAGTCAGGATATTTGATTTTGGTCTGTTGCTGTCTTCTGGTTTCCCTCCCATGGGCGCAGTGAGCTGCTCTGCTCTAACAGGAGGTGGTAGACAGTGCATCTTGGCAACGGGCCCTGACACTCCTGCTGAGCAGAGTCCAGGGGCTTTTGTTGTTCTTGGGTTTGGTTTGGGGTTTTATTGTTGTTGGGTTTTTGTTTGTCTTTTTTTTTTTTTTTTTTTTTTTTTTAAAGGATGCCTGTAAGAGATAAATTTTACAATGATGAGCAGGGGCTCACAATTGTTTGATTTGGTCTATTCATCAAAGGGAGGCAAAGCTAAATTTGTCTTGTATACAACAAACAACTGCTGTCAGACCTCAGATAAAATGTCTGAATTGAAGCTGATTGCTGGGAATAATTTTCTGAGAGAGAAAGTTTTTTCTTTCCTTGAACATGCTTTGTGTCCTCGTGCTTTCAAAGGCTAGCAGACAAACTAGATTGTTTTGTACTGATGGTGTCTACATTGTACAGTTTGTTCATCCTGGGCTGAGGTCCTGACGCTGTTCAAAGAGATAATGCCGGTGTTTCCAATTATGAAACACAAATATAAGAGTATTAAAGCACTCCTCTGTGTGGTCAGAGGCCAAGATAACCTAACTTCAAGAAATGACACTTGAAAATTTGTGCATTTTATATCGGTGGCATAATTTTACCCTTCTGTTAGTAGAATATGCAATACATCAGATAAATGGTAATCCCCATAACTTGAGATTTACAATAATAATAAACACCTTTAAACTGGACCCAGGGGTAGTTTGTCACATTTAACAATGCCCATAAACCGTGACTCTTGCCTCATGACGTGTTTATTGTATATGCTAAATGAGGAAAGGGATATTATGAAAAATACAATATTTAGCTATGTAATTAATGATTTTAATAAAATGAGTTTGCAGAAAAAGAAGGAACTAAAACTGCAGCTGTAGAAGCGCTGCTATTGAGCTTTCAATTGTATAGTTTGTGTTTTTCTTTTTAAGTCTTTGTCCAAGTTGTCTAATTTGGAGATGAGAATTAAAGAAGAAAAAATTATTAAAAATCCCCGTGTCACACCTTTCAGCCATTATGCATTGATATTGTAGGGAGAAAGAGTGAAGAGAATGAAGGCGACCTGAATTTTATTGAGCTAAAAGTTAGTAAAACTCTTTAAAAATATGAAAATGAAAATCCATTGGCATCATGGTTATTGTTTTCCAAGAATGTTAACCTAGTTGTATCTCTCTGAATTTTTCTTCCCTCTCTTTCCGTTTTCTGGAGAAGTGATGTGCTCAGTTCGTCATGGTAGGGATTGTTGCTTTTGTAATAACATGGGTGCATCTCTTCAGATGTTTTGTGATTATTTTGGCTGGCTGCTGGCCTTTGATTCAGGAGAAGAGCTGACAGAACTGAAGGGATTGTCTTCCAAAGTCAGGAACAGAAAGGAATGTGTACCTCTCCAGCCAGCGAGCAAGGGATTTTTTTTTCCGTGCAGGTTCCAAAGGCACGCTGGCAAAGCAGCTATGATGCTACAGCTTCTTTTGTGTGCTTTTATATCAGTGGGAAATCTTTAGGCAACCTAAACATAGGGTTACAGTCAATGTTCATGTAATGAATTCAGCTTCCGTTAAGCCTAGGCTCACGTGTTGAAAATAATATCAGAACCCAAACAAAATACGTGAGTGTTATGTTGGTATAAGAGGAAAAGGAAAAAAAAAAAATGTCCAGGGACTGACTGACAAATTTATTTAGGAATGAGGAAGAAAGCTTTTTATTTTCAGTACGGATGCTCTGTGAAGAATATGTTAACAAATCTGACAAGTTGTCATTGAGAGTTCTCACTTTTTTGGAGGATGCAGAATAGACTCAGTACTCACATTTCTTGAGTGTGGGGACAGGGACAGTAAGAAGCGACTGCATGGGAAGAGACAACAGGATTCTTGGGCATGTGGCAACCACTGACAACAGTTTTCTGCACCTCAGTTTAGGGATGCACTGATACTACTGGTGCAAATGAGCTAAAAGGTTTAGTAACTGAAGAGTTAGGTATTACAATAACTTGGCTTAACGATATGATTACATGCAAACATTCCAGCTAATAGTTTGGCTATAAGCTTCCTCAGATGTTAAAATACATTAAAATACCTACTTAGTTTTAATATAATGGTATCCTTTCTCTAAATCTAGGAGGCCATGTCTAATTAAAATCATTTTTCACTATAATTTTAAAAAAGGCTATTAAAGACCTGTTTACAGATACTTAATTCATTCCTTAAACTTTTATTGGTTTTTAAACCTCAAATGTCCAGGACTTTTTCCATTAAAGTACTTCATAACAAATGAAATATCTGAAGTAAAAACTGTGTAAAATTCTGGTTAGTTTATCTTCTTTGTTGTTGTTCTTTGAAGAATGTTTAATAGGAAAAGAAGCAGCATAATGTTGAATACTTATTTAATACTTAGAAGTCAGAACTTCTGTCCTGACTTAATAAGCATTTATAACCTAAAAATGTCATTGATTAATTAATCTGATTTTGAATAGCTTCTCTCTGGCGAACTTACAGAATATGTACCTGATCAGACTCTACATTTTGCAACATTTAATTCAGAAGCCTGATCAAACCAGGCTCTGTTACAGTTAACGTGTTTTTACTGATGTACCGCACATTCTGCTATAGAAAATTACCACTATTAATCAGGATGCAAAGCTATTTTTGACAGTGACGTGTGAATTGTGAAGTAACATAAAATCACTGAAACTGTAAGCAAGAGGTTGTCATCTACCTCTGACAAGCTCCTACTTACCACATCTCAATAGCTGTAAGCTTTAATGCTTGCTCTCATTTGAAAAAAAATAATACATTAATAAGTGCAGATTAAATCATGGCTATTTTGCCTGCATTCTGGTAACCTTGGTTTTTGTTTTGCTGCTAATAGACTGGATAATGAGACAGGCTTGGTAAATACTGTTAAACCCAGCTAAATCTCCAAAACAGAGTCCATCTCCTAACCTAAAAGATTTTCATCAAATTTTGGTTTTGAACACATTATTTTCACTATATTCTTTTGCCAGGCTACTTTAGCACAAAATGTGGAAATCATCATGACCATCTAATCCAACGTGTGTCCTGTCGAGGTGGTAGGCATCCAGTTCTTCATATCTTGCGTTGCTGCAGGGTCTTCTCAAAACAGCACGTGTAGAAGTTACTTGTGAAGTGTTAATGTATTAGTAGAAGTATTTTTTATAGTAGCTTCTCCTTGGCAAAAGGAAGATAAATGAGTAAAAATGTAAGGATTACAACTCATTCTTACTTGGGTTCTGCAGTATGGGTAGGGTGTGTTACCTAAAAGAACCATTGCCAGGCTGTAACGAGACTGAAGGGGTAATGAAGCTAGTTAGTCACAGCAAAGTGATGACTTGACTTCCTAGGTTAATTAAGTGCAATTCCCTAATGAAGCAGTGCCTTTGGCACATCTGTTTGGCCATCACCCCAAGAGACGATGGTGATCTTTTATGTGAAACCTCCCACACCTACTCTGCAATCACAGTACAACAGAGCTTTTTAGATGTACCCCTGGTGAGCAACAGATACGTTGTGTGTGCTTCATGTCTTCGGTTTCTGTTTGGTTTATCTTTGTTCATCTTGTTCATCACTGCTACCTGATTCCCTTTGTGCAGAGCCAGCTGTCTTGTTCTGTGTTTCTACACTAGTTAGTACAACAAGGTGTTGCTCTGTGGTGAGCTGCAATGTCATTTTCAAATAAAGAACAAACAGTAATTGACTGTGAGACTTATCAGAGCAACATTTGTTCTCTCTCCCCAAACACCTGGCCCTTTGCAAATCATACTTTGTGAAGGACAATCTGGGTTGTCTCATTCCAAGTAAGATCCCAATTCCTTTCTGTTGCATTAGAGAACTGTGGGCGCCGGTGTCAAACAGCTGGAAAAGATTTATTGTCCCTGCAGCAGTGTGTATTGGTGCACGGCAGATAGAAACTGTGAAATGCGTGAAATGATGGTGTATCTTCTCCTTATTTTGGAATTGTACAAAGGCGGTTTCATATGGAATTTTCATTTCTTTGCATTTGCATCTTTAATAAGAAAGATTTTTTCAAGCAAAACTCCAAGCTTATAATCCTGGAAATAAAGCTTCCAGTGTTTCAGCGGGATATGGACCTGAATTTGAACTGGATGGAATTAACGTTTTTTCTCTAATGCAGCTTGTTCTTGTGCATAATATTCAAGAAAGCTATTGCTATTCAGTAACAGATAGACATTCCTGGAATGTGAGGAGCTGGGTTTCTGTATGTTTCTTTACAGTTCGTTAGCACAGGAGAAGTTGGTTACGGTGGTTTTAATTTCTTTGTAGTGTAAGCGTGTTGTGTCAAGCACTTGAAGATCTGCTTACTGAATACATATGTTTCTGAACAGTTTTGCAAGATGTCCACGTTGCAGAGAAGTCTTCACCCTTGACTGTCAGTTATGGGGTAGTACGAGTGAGGAGTGCAGGGAGAATTACCAGACTATTGAAAATTCACGCTATCAAGGTTTATTATTTTCCCTGAAAATGAGAAGGAATACATTTAAAACACCTACATGAAAAAAACATATTGAGTTGGCACAGTGTTATCAGATAGCTAACCTTCTAAAGTTTTTGATTACTTGTAGTTTTAAATGATGATATTTAGCAAAAAGATCCCATGAATTTGATCATCAAGGTTGAATGATGGAATCTTGGCCTTGTTACTTAGTTATAATGATTTACTGAAAACGATGTTGAGCTATGCTGTTGACACCAGGTAAGGATTAGAAGGGTTTTCCTTTCTTTTTTTACCTCAGCATATCCATTCTAAATTTCAATTGCTAAAGTGTTTTGGAAGGTTTCTGTGTACGGTCCTGTTCCTGTGAAAACAGGTTTTAACGCAAAGTCATAGCCTTTTAGAATTCTGTAAGAGAGGATATTGTGCCGTGATGCATCTATCTTGTCTTCTTATCTGTGTCTTTGCTGGTGACTTGAAGGTTTTATTCATGTATAAAATAAAACCAGTACGATCAAATAGTTAAAGGGCTCCTTAATATTTCAGTAACTCTCAGGAATAAAACTAATTTTTTTTCCCTTCTCAGAACAAAAGCCTCAAAAACAAGCTCTTGTCAGGAAACAAGCTTTGTGGTATCCATGCAGAAGAGGTAAGTTCCTCTATATTCTAAATGTAACATCCACAAAAGCTTGCATCATAGTCTTTTGTACTGAGGTTCTGGCATAGGTTATATATTATGTGTGTACGGTGAGTTTTCCTGAAGCGCTCTCATCTTAACTCTTTTCTGTGATTTCACTAGAGTTGTTAGAATATTAAATGTATTAGAAAGCAAGCTGCAAACTCAAGTTTTATATAAACTTTGGGCAAGCTTGTGAAAAGTATATATAGCTCTGTAGATGTATATATTTTACACCTATAACATATATAAAACTGATTTCTTTCCTATGTTCTGCATGCGTAGACTAAGAGAGGAATAGCTAAATGCCTGTTTTGAAGTTAACTTACAGAGACAAGAAAGATTTATTGTTATTGATTCCTAGAATGTTTTACTTCTTCAAGGAGGAACCAGTCACTTTATGAAACAGAGGGAAAGAAATCTCCCCTGTACTGAAGAGCAAGCTAACAGCAGATAATACAAAAGCCCTATTTTTCTGCAAATACCTAAATGTACAAGTAACTGCATTCACATGAACAGTCCCTTTAGCTATTTAACTTTTCATGAAAGAGATTATTATTATATATGAATCTGGTTTACTCTTTTACATGACTTCAGTCATGTTTTTTCCTTACATCAGTTCTGTGAAAGTCGTTGCAACTTGCCAGAGCGAAACAGCAGCATACTGTTGTTCTTCTTGACTAAAATTTTCATAATCATGGTTGAACATGTTTTCTTCATTAAAGACTCTAGCTTTTAACTTAGAGGCAAAACGCATATGGTCAAAGTAGCGATTTCTGTTTATATTAGCTATTTAGCCTAACTGAAGATCTGCAACCATTTTTTCTAAGAAATCTTCAATGACAGTAAATAATAGGGTTTGGTGGGGTATTTTTCTCTAGCTTGTCAAAATCTATGTTATCTTCCTATGTCACCACTGTTGCTGTCAAACCTGCCACAGTATATGAATGCAAATATATTTTCTTCTCATTTGCTGCTTAAAAAATCGGCAGTGTGAGCAACGTAGCTTTCTGTTTTCCCCTCTTTTTCAAATTTGTTTTTCCTAGCTGCATAACATTTTTAATGTTTGGTAATTAACTTGAAGATCTTTTCCCTGATTATGTCTTCTTTAATATTTGCAACATAAATGTCTTTGAATCTAAGGGCAAAGCCTAAGATTAAATTGAATTTATTGTAGTGTGACAAGCCTGGCTGTCAGAGAATTTCAGAAAAGCGAACCTAAGGTAACTAACACTCAAGGCAGCAGATTGTGAGTGTATTTTAAACCTTAAGAATCTCTGACTTTATGAATCATCTTGGGAAATCTGTGGCTTTTAAGCTGGTTAGTGCCATTAGAACAAGCAAAGATGCTACAGGATCATCCTTTTTCGGTTGTTCTACCAGTTAGGAGGTGTCAGTCAGAGAAACACAGTGTATTTTCTGTTCTTTAATTAAGTACTATACTCACTAAGCATAACCAATGTGTGAAATTGGTATCCTTTCAGTTATTAGATTGAATACCCTTCATGGATAGAACTGCCTACCAGGAAGCTCCTGCTTCATTCTGCTCTTTCAGGCTGCATGCAAACAAATTTCATGAGCCCTGTGATTCCTTGTCCAGTTGCATAGATGGGAGCCTGCTTGTTATCCTGCACAGTTTGCATGGCTGGGTTTTCTCCAAGAACTCAGAGCCCTGGCAAGAGGAAGGCAGGGTGATGCAAACCTCGGGCTTCCCAGGACACAGAAAGGGACATGTGCCAGGGGAATATTCCCCTATGGTGTGGTTTCGAGATCACTGTCATCCTGTGTCAAATGACGATCTTATCCGTCTGACTGCACTGAAAGGTGTCAGGTTTATAAGTCCTCTCCCTAGAAGCCCAGAAAAATCACAAAACAACCAAATTTTATCATAAAGAATTACAGGTCATATACGTGCTTTTGAGTCGCTTAAGTTAGACACTGAATACCTTTAGCTCTAGATCTCTTAATCTCATCAAAGGTTTGTGATTTAGTGTATGGGTGACACCTCAGTTCTAACTCTTAGATTCCTTTATAGCCATTTTGGATACCTTGTATGTCAGAGAGACTGTGTATTTTCTTAAGCAGGACTCCCAGAACAATTAAAGTTGGTTAAGGTTTTCTCGTTGGTCTTTAGTTGATGTGGAATATATTCCATAGCTCTACTAATTGCGTTGTCCAGATCAGAGGACAGTGCTATTGGCACTTTCTGCTGTGCAGATGAAATAAAAGCAGATATAACTAAAGAAGAAAGAATTGAACTGAACTGATCTTGGCTAGTAGTTTCAGATTTTATAGAATACAATAACCGTTTTGGCCTAACTTCTTAAATATTTAAGGCAGGTTCTAAAATTTTATCTTGAGATTCATTCATCCTTCCCAAAAGTCTGCCACTGAATTTGACTGCACCAATTGGAAACCTCAAGTCTTTCTAAAAGCTGCAACTTATGAAAGCTATACTACCATCTGTAGTATGTTACGTTTATGGATGTGCTGCTTCAGTAAATGTGGGCTAGACTTCTAATCCATTCCAAGGAGTTCTAAACATTTGGCATTAACTAATGCAAGAAAACTTATTGAATATCAGTTGAAACTGTGGATTGTATTAAAAAGAAATCATTATTTTGACAGGATTCTTCAATAAAGGGTGAAATAATGCTCCTTAGATAGTTGGGTGCAGTACAAAAAAAAACAACCTACAAACCACAAAACATTTCTGTTATATTTTGTTTAAATAAATAAAAGAATGTATAGACTGCTACTTAAAATTATTTTAAGGACAAATTTAACAATATTTAAAATATCATCCTAAGCTGATACAAGTCAGTGTAACTATGCCTATTTTAGAGGACGGTCACAAACTGAGAACCTCGTTCATTTGGATACCACCTGCGAGTCCCTGGTCATTGCAAAGAAGAACTTGTGCGATGTTATGGAACCTTTTTCCCTTTAAGAAAAAGAAGGTTGTTTACTTTAAAGTTGATGCCTTCAGTTATGTTTCATGGAAAGTATTAACACCTCATGTTTAAAATATGCAGGCCAAACAGCTATTCACAATAGTACTAACTCACGTATGTTCTCTAGGTGCGTGCCAGGTTACGGTTTCCTTGATACTTTTTTCTGGTTTAGACACGCCACCCTGGAAAAGCAATTGACATTGATTTTGGTTATTTTTCTGCATTTTAAAGCCTACCCAGTTTCTGCTGTTGTTAGAGCTTGCTCTGTTTTTTTCTGATCTTAACAGTAAATATTTAAAATAAGAAACCTCTGATTTTATTATCTTTACTTTCAGTCAAAAAAGATCCAAGCCCAGCTGAAAGAGCTTCGTTATGGGAAAAAGGACTTGATTTTTAAGGTAAGATTTATTTCACTACAGTTAGCTAAAGTATTACGGTTAATATAGCATTGAAGTAATCTAGGAGTATGACAGCTGCCTTGATTACTGTAGTTCTAAGGATTCATTTCCTTCTCACCATACAAAAAGAAGCTCAAAGCACCAAGGACAGGCATAATACCATAATGCAATTTCAGAAATATCATCCAT
>JAVJGI010000002.1:22988700-23003524 GCA_035590275.1 Ibycter americanus
CCCCCCACCCCTTCCACCCCAGGTCAATTCCAAGTTTTTTCAGGAACATTTATTACTGGTCATCATAAGACCCAAACCAGGGGAAAAGATTTAGGGATAAAACCTAGGCACATTATATATTTAAGCAGTTAAATTTTAATATGAGCTAGCATTAACAAAAATAATATATTTTTCTTAAAATTCGGTTTAGGTATAATTCAGAGGAAAAGGTTATAACTTCTCATCTTGCCTTGGTGTGAAAGCATGTTTTCTTTGGCTGAAGCAGAAGGGTTGTTCAGTACTACTACTCGTTTTCATTATGCTAATATGCAGTGATCCCCAAAACGGATCTGAATTATGCTGGGATGTGTAGCGATGCCTAGCAAGGGGACGCTTCCTAAGTGCTGCCCACCTGAAAACAGCTCACAGAAGGGAAAGAAAACATGAGCATGAAGAAGCAGATAAATGGGAAAGGCTGCCTAGCAAGTCACCAGCACACATAAAACGAAACCCACCTTCACCCGATCCTGGTTTAGTAACCTGTGACAGTTCAGTGGTTACGGTGTCGATGTGAGGATCAGGGTTTGGGTGGAGGGGAGGCAGTGACCTGTGTTACGAGAGGGGCGATGTGTCCCGTGTGAATGTCAACAGAAACGGGTCTCATCTGCCTGGGTTGGGATATCTGCACTGCAGGCTCTGCTTCTGAGCCTGGCAGAGCCGTTCTGTACTGCTGTGGGGATCTGGCAAATACATCTTCTCCTAAAGACTACATCTACATTTGACCGGATGAATTATGCCTTAAACCCTTTGATCTACTTTGAACAGACATAGTTCTTGATTTTGAAGGAATACTGGGGCCACCAGCTCGGATGTAGGTGCTAAGTTACATAGGGTGAGTTCTGCTCTGAAGACACTTACTA
This sequence comes from Ibycter americanus, assembly GCA_035590275.1. NCBI lineage: Eukaryota > Metazoa > Chordata > Aves > Falconiformes > Falconidae > Ibycter > Ibycter americanus. Next base: position 22,989,600 of record JAVJGI010000002.1, read on the forward strand.
GCAAAATAAGGAAAAAGTTAATTGCCTTTTAGGGAGTAATTAAAAATGCTTTGACAACTTTAGATGGATGGTGTTAATGAATAGTGAAATGGATTCCGAAGTCTCACACACTGAGAACTGCATGTGCAAATACCTGAAATATTTATTGACCCTGTGCAATTCTGTATGAGACTGCCTGCCTGATTTGTCAATTTGATATATCCTTTACGTGTAGCCAGAAATATTTTTGTCGGGTTTATTTGTGGATCTTTTTCCTGACTAAGGAAATGTGATTCATGAAGAAAAGGGAACAGCAAGCTTATGCTGTCCTCCTAAATAATTGTATGAGATATGGGGAAGGGTAGATCCAGTGTGCTGTTTGGTGTGTGTTTCAGGTCTAAAGACAGTCACACTGAGCAGAGCAGGAGCTATTTGGTACAGGGTGCAAAGGTTTTTAAATATTTGTCTGATCAGAGGGAGGCTGCTAGGTCTGGGCAAGAACAGGTGGCATTTCATTTCTAGTTGCTTTGATATTAAAAACTGAACAGATTTCACGTTACCATTGCTGTTGAGACTGTTTTGTGAAGCTCTGGTTCTTCCTGATAAAAGATTAAAACAGTGAATGGATCGTCCTCTGCCAGCACGGACACGAGTGGTGTGCGTGACAAGCTCCGGGCTCCTAGCTGCTGTCATGTTACTGGACTTGTACCCTTTCCCCCTTCCACCGCGTTCCCACCCCGTTAAACCTCATGTTCTCTGTGCGCCTTATGAGGACTTCAGGGAATTCTGTTCTCTGCGTAGCTCTAAACGTTAGAAGCTTGTCCTAGCAGTTCACCAGAAGGATGGACCTTCAGGCTGTTAGATTTCTAAAGGGCATGCTTCAGTTCATGTGCGTTAACCTTCCTTTCTGTGGTGGAATTAGTTGCACAGATATATGTGAAGTAAGTATGGAGGGATTGTTTGCTTTTTATTTTGCATAGTCAATATCAAGAAGCTGGCTCTTAAATTCTGGTAACATATTGGGAATGACTCCGTACTGACTAGAGTTCTGGGGATTAAATGGGGGGGAGACAGCTTTCTCCTTTAATAGTCCAGTGAACTGGTCAATTTATATCTACTTTTACCATTGTATAACAGTAACATAACAAGTGGTAGTAAATGAGTTCATCATATATGGCATGTTATTTCCTCTTAGATTTTCAAAGTGTTTTGTCATCTAGCTGATTAATTACGTGGCACATGTGTATATATATTTATATTTTTCTCTCTCTCTGTGATATAATGTCATATGACAGATACGCAGTGAAAGTCACAGAAATTAAGTGACGCATTCAAGGTTATAGAAGTTGTCAGTATCTCCACTGAGATGAGAATTTGAGCTCTTGTCTCTTTGTCAGAGTTCAGTCCCTTAAACCATGCAGTGTAGTATCCTTATAGTTGACAAAAGCTGAAATTTGCTTTCTATGATAATGAGAAAAATAAAGAATGATTAATACACATTTTCACTCATACTATTTAATTTTATAGCTGCATTTGTAAGTAGGTACTTACTAGTTCTGAATGATTCCACTCTTAATTGCAATAATTTAATTATGGTCCTAAAACCCTGATTCAGTGAAGTACTCTTAAGTTTAAATGCTTTGCTAAATGGAGGTCTACATTTGTTTCAGGCATTCATAACCACTTGTTTTGAAATTACTCCTCCTTCATTAACTGCCTTCCCATAATTTGGCTATACTGTCCTAGAAGAAGTCATCTTTTACTAAATTAAAAAAGAATTACAAATAATTTGTGGTTTGGTTCATGATGTGCAAACATACGTCTGTGTCTGACAGGAATATGCGATGAAGAAAAATATATCTAGCAATAACTTCCACTACCAGTTTATACAATTATCCTGTATTTTTGAAGCTGTTCTTGTGAATGTGCAAGGTGAGAATGGTTCGCTGTTATGGCTTGAGTACATCTTTGTGTACCACTTTTGTGATGAATTTCTAAAGGTTTTGCTTCAGAGTTCCAGAAGTATGAATTTCATCTACTGCTTCATCTGTTTTCCCTTTTGTCATTTAAATTCTGAGACAAAATATATTGATAGACAGTCCTAAAAAAAAAAAATAATGTTCAAATGTGAGCAGCAGCTAAATACACCTAGCCTACCGATGTACTTAATCTTTATTCCATAGTAGAATATAAATTTAAATAAGCAAGTAAATAGCACCTGCCTCACAACAAATTAGGTAATTGCTAATAAGTATTCCTTCCATACATGGTCTTACCATGAGTGAGATGGTTTATAATTACGCAACCTTCCTCTGAAGAGCAAAGCACATTTGCTCCAGTTGGATGCACGAACGTGGCCAGTTCCTGAAGCGTAGCTGTCAAGGTGGGTATTTACACTGACTAACGACCTGCCTGTGGCCCTGGGGGGTCCTTAGACCTCTCCACATGCCCAGAGCCACCAGGTGCCCAGTTGATAGCATCAGACTAGAGGAGGTCTGGGAAGACCAGGGCAGGGCTGGGAGACGAGTGGCATCAGGAAGCAGCATGTACAGAGGTGCTCAAATAGAGAGAGAAAGAAGGTGACAGGCAGGGAGGTTGGTGGGGGTGACTGGGAGGAAAGAACAGGGTAGGGAAGAGGGAAGGAGGGAGTGAAGGGGACAAACTTGGTCCCAAAGCTTGACGACCTCTGCTGTTCCTCACAGCGGTCCAGCTTGTTTTCCGTGGTGATGCTCTTGAACTCGTGTGTTTCTATGAAGTGCAGTATCACAGATTAAGAGCAAGATTGTCATTTACCTTCAGTTCTCTTTTATGCTCCTAGATGGTGTTTCAGGTACTGAGCGCTTAATACCTCTGAACAACTAAGCAGTACCGTATCAACATCTCAAATTTAGGCTTGTCTTATAACTGCTTACGCAGACTTATATAAGAAAGAGAAGGCAGGTTAAAAATAATGTTGGGCTTGGTGTTTTGGTTTGGTTTTTTTTCTTTCAAGGACTTGTTTCAAGAAAGTATTTCTGCCTGGGAAACACCTGAATTGACTTTACTTAAGGGGCAAAAGATATGTTTTAAAGACTTACCTAACTAAACGGACATTTATAGTCCAAACCATTTTCCAAATTCTTTGAAACATATAGTGCTGCACCAGTCAGTTCGTTATACGGATGTGTGAAAATCATTTTAAACCTTGCACTTCCTACGGTAAATAAGGTTAAGGAAAAGCAAAACTATGTGAAGCTGCTTTCACATCACACTGACTGGATGTGGTAAATATTTATACTATTCCTTCCTCTAAAGTAAAATAGACACCACTGTATGTGTTTTCCTCCTTATTAGCAGTAGATAATTACATGCTACAGTAAACCCGTTTCCTGGAGTTGCAAGGTATTTATTTCTGTAACACAGACTATGAGACTCTGCATTCTCTAGGGAGAAAGAGGTGAAATGATTAAAGAAAAACACACAAACAAAAATACACCCAGAAAACCACCACGGACCTGCGTTAGCAGAGAACTTGCGTTAAACATGAAAGTTGTGGTCTGGGTTTGAAATAATTGGTTACATAATTGTAAAGTTGTGATAAGCTTTTACAGAAGTGCTTCGTCTTCTTGCACATATATGAAGATGGAAAAGTTTTAGGTTTTCCAATACAGTTGTATTTGTATAGAGTTGGCAGTCAGGCTTGACACAAACCCAGCCATTTCATAAGTGTACATTCACTTCACCCATGATTTGCACCTGCTTGTATTAAAATTGTTGTCCACTGCAGAATTTAACTGACCTTGCACATTTGAAAATTTAGTCCATTTAACACATTTGGAAGGATTCTTCATTATGTTCTAAGTACCTTAAAACTTAACTAAGTAACTTAAAACTTAAAAAACCCTTGCAGAAAGCTTTCCAAAAAAGCAACATTGGCTTCCTTCTCCTTTATTTATACAATGATTTATTTAGCGCAGAAAGAATGCTCTTATCTTTGTTGTTGCTTTTGCATTGCCCTGTAATGCGAAATGTAACTTCTCAGTGTTAAAAGGAGATGATAAGAGAAAACAAGACAGTTTCCTATGGGCCAGTCATATCAACTTCCCTGAGAGAATACTGCAACTCATCTCACCTTCAGACGGGCTCGCTAGCCTGTAGTGTATTTATTCATCCAACGTGCTTCCTCAGCATCTGGATCTTCTGCAACCTCCCTTGGGAAATCTAGCAGTGTTGCTTAGGAAAAACAATACAAAAACCCTATTATAAAATATCAGTTATAAACATAGATGTAATGCAAAATATTAGAGATAGGTTTGTTTTTTTTTTTTCCCAGAGATCTTAAACCAGTCACTTTATTAGGGATAAGAAGTTCTGTAAGCTACAGGCTGACTTCAGCACGTTGCATAGCAACCGAATAGTCTGGAAGAGGAGACTTGCTGATTAGTACGGATTTAATGTATAGCATTTTTAAGCACATTGTTTTGAAAGAATAACTGTCCAAGACTTCAGATAAGAAAATGTTCTCTAAAAAGTTTCCTTTGACTTTGTCAAAAATGACAAATGAGTAGAAAGTAGCCAACTGGACCTCTTTTTAGCTGTATTTTTATTACTTTTATGATGTTTTCTATTTGATAAATTTAATCTTACTGCTCTACTGTGACTTGTATATTATTATTTGATGATTTTATTAGAAAAAAAAAAAACCTATTTTTCTTTGGCTTGAGTTTATTTTTTCTAAAAGCCTTTGCTTTGTTCACAAAGGATGAAGATGAAATGAAAAGTGCCCACCATACAAGCAGACTCTGACAGATGATGAAATGAGAAGTCTGAAAATATTCTTATGGACTTTTCCTTTTAAATACATAAATAAGAAAAGTTACTTTGCATTTACTGAGATCAGAAGTTCTTGTATGTGTGTGGCAATCCCATCAGCACTGGTTCAGTTCTGGCAAAAGCAATTTTCTTAGGAAGCTGTGGAAGTTCTGTGTTCTCTGAATCCAAAGAAGGTTCAGTTATGTGTGTGCTATTCTTTCACCGTCCTTATCAAATCACTGTGGGGTTTTTTTGTTTTCTTTTTGGGTTTAGTTTTTGAGGGGGTTTGTTTTGATTGTTTTTTGGTGGTTGTGGTGGGGTTTTTTTTAGAAACCTGCAGCAGTTCAAACTCTATGTATTTCTGCTGCTTTGGTCTCTTCTAATCTATTAGCTGTAGTAATAGAAAAAGGTTTTTATATGTCTTTAATCTTCCTTACTGAAATTGAAGCCTATTAGAAGCCTATGCTATCTCCCATAGACTTGGGCGGTAGATTTTTGTTTTTAAAACCCTTCCTTTAAAGCAATATTTTGAGATTATTATCCTGTGCCTCTTGGTGTTCTTTTTTAGATTAACATATGTAGAATATTTTTTAGTCTTGCTCCTCAGTACGTGTTTGCACACCAGTAATGCTTCAAATTAGTCATATTTGAACTTGTTTTCTTTGCTTTATGTCCATTTGCAGTGCCCTAAAATGGACACTGAAGTACAGCTGGACATTTCACTCATGCTGAGCAGAGCAAAAGGATTTTTACAGTATGTACCCACAGTGTTCTCTGCCTTTTCTACAAAAAACATGACATATTCAGTGGTGATACCACTTTGAGTCATTCATCCCTTCTGTTCTATATTCTATATTTGTTTTATTGATTATTCCTATCCGTATTTAGCATCTTATACTTCGGTGAATGTCATCCTATTTTTTTTCCAGTTTGTCAGGATAAATTTAGATAAATCTTATCTTCTATGACACACGGTGTTCTGGTTTGATGTCTCCAGAATATTTAATAAGTAGATGTTTAGTTCACTGTTCAGTTCATGAATGATATATATACCAAATAAAACTCTGTCCCCTGGAGAGGTAGCCTGATTACTCTTTTCAGTACTTGTCCAAAAATGTATGTTGTACTAATGGATCTATAATTCATGACCTCTTCAATTTCTCTCTTTCTGAAGATGGGTATCACTTATTCTTTTCCAGTCTTCAGGTTCTTCATCCACACTGCTGAGTCTGTGGGGGACTTAGGTCTTAGAGCCTAAAGCATAAGTGATCATGCACAACCATGACTAACAGAAAACAATCAAATGAAAACTCTTATCAATCTGTAATTGGACAGAGTTGTATTAGAGAGAAAATTGATCTTTTGCCTAGAACAATTTGTAGGAAAGAGGTACTGCATACTGTAGCATTTACATTTGGCTGAAAAAATGTGGAGATGCTGGTGGAAATAAATCACGTATCAACCCACCAAAACCCATGACCATTTAATATCTTCATAAGTGATGTGGATGATGAGATCAAGCGTACCCTGATGAAGTTTGCCAGTGATACCAAACTGAGTGGGCAAGTGGACAGTTTGAAAGGGAGAGCCACCCTGCAGGAAGACGTGGATAGGTGGGAAGAGTGAGCTAACAAGAACCTTATGAAGTTCAGCAAAGACGAATGTAAGGTCTTGCACCTGGGAAAACATAATGCAGGAGTGCAGCACAGGCTGGGACCTACCAGGCTGGGGAGCAGCTCTGTGGAAAGGGACCTAGGGGTCCTGGCAGGCAGCAAGCTTAAAATGAGTTGTGTGCTGCTGCAGCAATGAAAGCCAAGAGGACACTGGGTTGCATAACAAGGTCATCACCAGCAGAGATAAAGAATTCATTATCCCACTCTATTCAGCACTTGTCAGGCCACACCTGGAATACTGTGCTCTGTTTTGGTCCCTGCTATGCAAAAAAGATGTGGACAGGCTGGAGAGGGTCCAGAGTAGGGCCACAAAGACGATCAAAGGTTTGGGAAACCTCCCATCTGAGGAAACACTGAGAGAACTGGGTTTGTTCAGCCTTGAAAAAAGAAAGCTTAGGGGAGACCTTATCACCATGTTCCAGTATTTAAAAGGTGGCTACAAAGAAGATGACTCCTTTACAAGAAGTCACATGGAAAAGATGAAGGGTAATAGGTACAAGTCCCTCCTGGGGAGATTCCAACTGGTCACAAGAGGACAATTTTTCACAATGAGAACAATCAGCCGTTGGAACGATCTCCCCAGGGAAGTGGTGGATTCCCCAACATTGGACACTTTTTAGATTCAGCTGGACAGGGTGCTGGGCCATCTTGTCTAGACTGTGCTTTTGCCAAGAAAGGTTGGACCAGATGATCCTTGAGTCCCTACCAACGTGATATTCTATGGTTTTATGAAAAGTATCATGGAATTTGCCCCAGACCTTGAGATGACCTCAGCTGTATTATTTTGAGTAATTACTTCTAGTGGAGGTCTCTTGAAGGAGACAGCATCACGGCTGCAAGTATTGCAAAATGCTTTTCTTCATCTTTAGGTTAGGAATTACCATCTTTGTGCTAATACTACTAAACATTTGTGAGTAGCAGATGCAGTGATTTGATGGTTATACATGCAGATCAGGTTGTCTGCAAGGCCAGAACTTATGGAGTCGTTCGCACTTCATGCTCTGATTCCATTTGTGTACGTTCATTTGTGCAAAGCCAGATAGCAAGATTGATGCCATTTTTTTCCCAAAGCATTTTCAATACAAAATCAGTAAAGTTATATGTTTAATAGCTTAATCCGTAATTACTGCTCTTTTACAGAAGTTGCTGTATCTGGTGATGCATGACAGCCAGGAGCAAGCTGTTAGGGAGAGCTGAAATATCATGTTGCAATGGGATAATGTACAGCTATTACTTTGATAACTTGCTTGAAAATAGGTGTGTTTTCTTCAGGGAGTATCCCTGTCTGTTGAAAGTCATGAGGATGGCAGGAAGAAAATTGTAAGTATATTCCTTAATGCAATTGCATTGCTGGCTGAGGGAATGGAAATATAGCATAGATTTTATTGATGTTAAAAGCTGTTGTATGAAAAGTATTCTATTTATCTGTGATAATTTTACAGAATTCAGGTTTTGCTGTTTTGAGAATAATAGGATTCAATATGAATTTTGTGCCACATTTTTTGGTGGTTGTTCCCCACCACCCCCCGTGGAATCTGGCAGGTTGCATCCTGAGGTGGATGACTGATGGGGTCGGCTGTGCAGGGTTTTATGGGTTAATATGTCATGAGTGAGAACTGATGTTTCCTTTGAACTCTTAAGGTAAGAGATTGTTGGATCTTTCTTGAGGTATTTCTGCTTTGTAGTATAATGAGCATTGGACTTGGTCTTCACAGTTTAGGATGCCTATAGCTCTTGCTACATGTTGTAGTTCAGTCTCAGAAACTGCTAGAGTTTTTTAATTCCAAGTGAGAGTCTTAGGATGCTTTTTTTTCTAATGTGTTTCTTGATTATTCACTTTGGGATTATTTTTTTTTCCCACCCTCGATCAAGGTAATATGTTTGTACACTTTCAGATATGTAGTTGGATGTTTCTCACTGAGAGTATGATTTTGGTTTTCAGGTTATCAATTTTTTGTGGTTAGATCTGGCTACTTATTGGATGTAGAAAAATGCTTTAAGACAGGGTAGGTATTATTGAGTTGTCTGTCTTGGTAGAAGCTGAAGCCCCCAGGAGAGACAGGAAATCGATATTTGCCTTGTTGATTTTTCGAAAATATATTAGGGTTGTTGCATAAATAACTGTAGTTGATGTTTGGGTGGTAAAAGATGGTATGAGTACTTTCCAGTTGAGATAACATAGAATAGGGACCATTTCCTCATCTTCTGCTGCATGGTCTTTTATCACTCTATGGTGAGTACTACTTGTTTTCCTGAAGCACAAGATTTTATTTTTTTCAATTTGATTTCTTTTGTTGTAGGTAACTTTGGGTTTTTTTTTCCCCTGAGTGGTGGTATAGTATATTTTCACAACCTTGATAAAAATGAATGTAGAAAATCTTATCTAGTTTATGTGTGTTTTGCTTAGGAAGTAGATGTCGCTGTTTACCATGGCATCTGTTTGCTGGTGCCTATTTTCATTTCACATACCATTTCCTAGCATTTTGTATGTTGTTGCTATGATGTTATAATCATTCCTAATGTGTTAATGTTAGCACATTATGTTAGCAACACAGGAGAGGCCTGAAGATCTAGACAGAGTTGGCTGCTGAAAAATATTTACAGGCTGTTTGCAGACATGGGAATTTTTTTAATATAGAGAGATCAGTGACATACCAGAAGGTAGAGGAATGTCGTCATATCTATTTTCCCGTAAGGCCATTGGATTATGTATTAACGTAATTCATTGATACTGAAACAAATCTACTATTCTATTTTTTTAGTGGGTTCCTGCATTTTGGAAATCACAGGTTTGCAAAACGTGAATATAATTTCAGTACGTAGTAATTCAGGTTTATTAGTTTATTGCCAGTATATTTTTTACAACACAGTTTTGAGCATGAAAAATTTTGTAACTTTTCTGATGAACCGAAAAATACAATTTCAAAAGTTTCCCTATGGCCCTGAGGATGTGGCCTTGAGATTACAGACTTGCATTAGATGACAACGCAGTCTTAAATAGCTAGTCTGAGTTGCTGTCTGAGACAAGGCTAGTCAATAGCCAGCGTGAGACAAGGTTACTAAATCTAGCAGCAGCACCTCCACATTTAGCTGGCAGCACACAGCTGTTCAATCCACTTACAGACCTGGTCTAGCTCCTGCTCAAATAAGGAGAGGTTTACTATTGATATCAAATTGAAATTGGTTGCAACTTTGGCATCTTCCAAATGGGTTAATTATAATAATGATTCTGAGTGTGCCCAGTGGGGTTGAAAAATTTTAAAACTTTGTCATGTGAAGCATTGAAAAATTCCCAATTGCCCAAAGATCAGAGAAAAAAATAGGGCTGAGGGAAAGACATATAAGAAGCTGAAAGATGAGTCAAAGCCTTACCTCGTGTAAATACATAGCAGGAAAAAGTGGGGTTGTTTTGTATGAAAACTAGGGACCTAGATCCACGTGTGCTACGTGTCAAAACAGGGTAAGATGTTGTATGAGTAATGCCAATGCCAGCAGTACACTTGAAGAGCGACTGTTTTGGCACAAACATTCTTCTTCAACATTTAAGCTTCCACAGTGGTAGGTGCATTGTAGAAATTGCCAAGAAAAATGTCTTTTTCTGAAAGATTAGAACCGAAGACATCTTGTGCTGAGGATATTAGGACAAGACATGCTGTCAGCCTCCGTGCACTCAGGGAGGGAATGGTCAGGCGCAAACGTGACAAACTGTGAAAATGAAGTGCAGGCGGCAGCTGCAGCGCCCATGTGCATCGGCTTTTCCTGGAACTGGAGAGGCTGGAGGAGCAGTCAAGGTGGTGCCATGGGCAGCAGGTCCTTGGTGGCACTTGGCACACATTGAAATCCAGAACCAGCCACCCTCCTGGCCCTGGGGCTCCTTGATGAACCATGCTCTGGAGTGATCATTGGGAGATCACCCAGCTCCAGGCAATCTTAAGCATTTATTTAAGACCTATGCAGGAAAAAATGGACTTCAGAATATCCAATCTATTTAACATTGACATGTATGTCCCAAATTGGGTGTGCTTCCTAGCAGAGGCAATTTTGAATACCTCAGCATTTGTTCCAAATCAGATGGAAATAAAAGTGATTTGAGAGGATAGTTCTGCATCTCACTTAGTCCCCCCTTTGCCTGACCCTGTTTTCTGGGATACCGCTGACAGCATATTCAGAGCCATCTACGTGATGATCTGCAACATGAAGTTCTCAAAATAAATACAATAAATTTAATCTGCATTTTGGGAGGGTTTTGAAATTTCTGTATTGCTCATTGTCGGCTGATTTGGAGGTAATAATGAATATGCTGGTGTTAATGAATCCTACATGTGTTGAATGTTCTAGATGTTACTTTATTCATCAGCTGAATATGAGGAAATGTTTTTGAAATAGAAAGTTTAAAGGAGTTATCTCTTGACAAACACTTTTAAGTTAAGTGATATTGCCAGAAATACTAGTTCTGTTTTGTATCTTGCTGGCTGCACTATACTCTAGACAGGAATGGTCAAATCTTAGAAAGAGGTCCCAAAACCAAGAAGCTGAAGCTTTGAGCAAGATGTGAACTAATCCTCTCTTAAGAAAAGATGAGGTAAATGTTTCCAGCGTACTACTGATAGAGGTGTAGAGCATTCTGGTATGCCTAACATGAATTGGAAAATGCTTACCCCCCCCAGTGTTTATTCTCTTACTGCTAAAATAAGCAATACAGTTGTTTAGAGAAGACTGACTTAGAAAAGAGAGAGCAGAAGGTTGTTGTAATCATGTGGATGGGTTATCCATGGGAAATAACAACTGGTGCTAAAACCTAAGGTGCTCTGGCCTGATCTGAACAGAGGAAAATGCCCTCCAGGAGGTAAAAAGGCACACCAGGCACAGCGGTGAACGATGTGGCTCCTCTCTTTGGGCACATTCTCTGTTTCTGCAGAGAAGCAGCTATTTTCCTTTAGTTGACTACTTCACTAAAACCCTAGTGAACTGCTGTTTTGCTTTCACTGTAATGAGTTTTATGTGAAGGAAAAACACGAGGGTTGGGGAAGGAATAGTGAAATTTCAGCTAATAAAAAAGCACAAAGGTCTTGTTTCCTTTCTTAATGTACATACAGAATAGTGACAAATGAGGGATAGAATTATTGTGGCAGTAATAAGGATTAAGAGAATGTACAAGCTGTGAGACTTTGCAGAAATGATGTTTTTAACTGACTTTTCTTCTTGTTGTAAGTGCTTGAAATATAATTCAGATCTTGCTGAATGTCTGGTTTTTGCTGCACATCTGATTAAATGGAATAGCTGCCAAAAAGTGTTATTCTCGGTTACATTTAACACCTTGTGCTACAGTAAACAGCACAATTTAAAAGCTCATCTCTGTTTTCCTGAGTTACAAATAATGCTTACAGAATAAGCACAGTAGAATTGTGTTTACCAGATAATTTATTCAAGTTTCCGCTTAAGCAGTTTCCAATTTAAAAATTTGTCCTAGTTAGAAAATATAATCAATTATAAAATAAACAGTTGTACAGTAAACATTTTGTCTTTTTTTTAACCATTTATTTAAGACCTATGCAGGAAAAAAATGGACTTCAGAATATCCAATCTATTTAACGTGTGATTAAACACCACTTAGTCAATCATGTTTTCTAATTAAGCAGAATGTGTGATAATTTTGTCCTCGATGAACAGCAATCCTTGCTATGAAGTAGAATAATACATCTTTAAATGTTTTGTAATAACCAAGTAAAATTCTAATTCAGCATGCCTTGAAGTGAAGAAAACCTGGTCATGACTATGTTTATCTCTACACATGTGAGTAATTCTTCTAATGTAAAGCCATAAAATAGTTTTTCGGTGGGGAAATAAACAAAACAAAACAAAACAAAAAAACCAAAAACCAAAACCACCTTTGAAATTTTGTATAATGAAAAGAAAGGGAATGGAGCAATTTTTTTTCCTGAGCATTTTAAGCAATGACAAATTTAAAAAAATAACAAACAAAACCCCCCAAAACAAACAAAAAAAATCACCACCAACAACAAAAGCCCTCCCTGTATGCTTTATATTCTGCATCAACATGCTTTATAAATTTTCTGGGAAATAAATGTTAGAAAGCCTTTTAACAAACATTTTTTGGCTGTGCTAACAAGCATGCAGTGTTTATAATAGCTGTGCAGCTGCATTACCTGCCTGACCTGAACCATAACCCTTAATTATTCCGGGGGTGGAATTCATACCCTGCTATTAACAAGGAATAGATCAGGGATCAAATAAGACTGAAATGTTAAGGTGGGCACCACTCGCTCTGTCCTCCCTCTGATCTGTGCAGCATGCTCAGCGTTTGATCGTACTAAGGGGTCCCGTTTCTGGCACTTCTCAGAAGGAAATAAGATTTTTGGAGGTTTTTTTTTCAATGAGTCCTTGTGCTATTTGGTTTGTTAAATTGTACAGAGAAATAGTGTCACAGCCTGGTCTGGCTGACTTGTACGTTCAGGAAAAGTCTAGTAACTCACCTCAAGGGCGAAAAGCTTTGGGTTTTGCCTGACTCCTGAGAAGTGAGAAAACTTGGAGGAGGAGTCATCTGCGGAAAAGCCTATGGCCTTAGCCGTGTTTGGGAAGTCCAGTTCAGATCTACCTTTTCAGGCTGAAATACTAACAAGAACGCTAAAAGGAGCTGTACTTGGAGCTTATTTGTAAAGTATCACATTGTTATCCACATAATCCAATTATTTATTAATTTTATTTGCGTGGGTATGTTTGTCCCAAGAAAGAACAGTGAAAGGTTTAGTTTTATACAACCAACAGAAGCTATGCCTTCTCCAAAGGTACACAAAAACCCACTAGTGACTGGTTTTTTCTTCTGATGTGAGTAAGGAAGTGAGAAGCGTGAAGGTTCTGGCCACTGTTTTTCAGACTACAAAACTTCTCTCTCAAGCCCCTTTTTGTTGCTTTGGTGTGACTTTGAGGAATACAAACATCTCAACTACCTCTATGATATTGGCATGGTATTTATAAATTCTTGAACATTCAAAGCCATCACCCCAAAGATTTGTAGGTGTTGCCTTGACATTTTTTTTCTGTATATGCAGAAATTCTCTCTGGTCTTAATTACTCGTTATAGAAAATTATGTGTGAATTTAAATTTCTCTCTGTCTACTTGAAATCACAGAACCAACGAATAGTTTAGGTTGGAAAAGACCTTTGAGATCATCAAGCCCAACCGTTAAGCCAGCACTGCCAAGGCCACAGCTAAACCGTGTCCCCAAGTGCCACATCCACATCTCTTTTAAAAACCTCCAGGGATGGTGACTCACGGCCTCCCTGGGCAGCCTGTGCCAGTGCTTGGCCACCATTTCAGTGAAAATTTTTTTCCTAATACCCAACTTAAACCTCCCCTGGCGCAACCTGAGGCCGTTTCCTCTTGTTCTGTTGCCTGTTATCTGGGAGAAGGGATGGACACGGACCTCGCTACAGCCCCCTGCCCAGCAGCTGTAGGGAGCC
>JAVJGI010000002.1:23007467-23045386 GCA_035590275.1 Ibycter americanus
TTTGACAATGTTTGCACACGTAGTTTCAGATAAAGGAATGGAAGCAATGTGAAGCAATGTGCATTTTTGGAACATGAGCTGTATTTGAAATGAATAATCGAGTGATTGAATCTCAGACTGTGTTTATAAATAGGCATTGATTTGTATTTTTCTTTTGGGAGGGTATCAGATTTTCTATATAAATATCAGTTTGTGCTGACAGTGGACTTAGTGCTCTCATAAGTTTATTTGTACTATAGAACTTTTCTAGTTTCCATGATGGAGCCTTGGAAGACTGTCAAATTTTGCATTGCCACAGCCCAAATTATTCTATATTGCATCCAACAACATGGTGAGAGTATTAACAAACCTGGGAAATCTGAAGACATGCATCATATGTTGGCAGTGTTTGGACCAGCAAGCAGCCTATTTTGACCACAATCACATCTACGCAAGATTATCGAGAACCTTGTCAAATGACATCTCTGGTTCCAATAGTGTTTCCTTAAGTTGTGCTCTTGTGCTGCCCATCTATACATCTCCTACCAGCAAAGTCAGCATTGAATTTTGCTACACACAGGATGAAAACAAAATAACATATTCAGCTTTTACCTTTGGAAAGACAAAATGGCTGGCCGTAGCCAAGGCAGAACAAGCGCTGGCTGGCAGGAGGGAGAGAGGACAGGATGAGAAATTATCCAGCGGGGTTTCTGGACAGGAGGAGTGTGGCTTCACATCAGCGTGATGTGCAGGGAGCACTAAGGTCTTATAGTGCTATAATGGCTGAGTCCATATCTTCAAGCAAAATTAGACAGTCTGCTACCTCTGCCATTTTGGTGTCTGAGTTTATTTTGACTATGTCAAATGATGATTTATGTTCTCTGTGCAGTCACTTCTTGAAAAGGTAGGAGAAAAGACATAGTACATGAAAAGACGTATGCTAAGATCTTCTGTTGTCAGTTAGAAATTAAAAGATCTCCGAGTCAGATGGAGAAAGTAATCCTTTCCCTTTTATGCTGCCGTTGGGTCAGAGACATATCAGTCTGGCTCAGGGTTCATACATTTTAATAAGTAATTCATACAAAGTGCTGTCCTTTTTGATAATAATCTAGCATTCCTCCTCACTGCACACATCTTAAGGGAAAACCATTCAATTTTGTCTGTTTGCGAACAAACGAAACTGTATTCCATCACCTATTTCTTTGATTTCCCTTATTGTGCTATACATTAACAGGTTTTTTTTATGGTTGTCTGTTCCTACCATTGAAATGTATCCTACTAACTCTTTTTGTTTGTTTATTTTTAAAGAAACACTCAGATTTTCCCAGTTATGAGATACATTACCTGGTTCCAGTTCAGGGGAAGTTTATCTGACGTTAAACACGGAATATTTGTCGGGTTCTAAAAAATATTTGTTTAGCAAATAAACTAAAATAAGGTGGTGCACGCTGAATGCCATTGCTTCGGGTCTGTATAACTGTGAAGTACTTTTATATTGTATATGTAATATTTCACATACCTACTATGTAGTGTGTAATGTTACTTCTACATATATTTTCCATCAACTTTTGCTATGGTATTCCTTGATTTATCTATCTACAAAAAAATCTTTGAAGGTTGAAATGTGATGATGTAGCCTGTATTTATAGGTGCATTCTTTATATTAAGAGCAATATTATTTTTTTAAGGCCTAATGCTGCCTAATTCACCCTGAAATGAGTATAAGGAAGCTACCTCAATATCTAACATTTGACTCTTAAGTGTCTTGCCATGATGGAGCAAAGGCTTAAAATGAGATTTCCTCAGTGCCATAGTTATCTCACCGTTCTTATAATCTCATCTTATTCCAATGACAGACTGCTATTTTCATTAATACATCTGTCTGTGTTTTTGCAAGTGAAATAGCAGTCTTCTAACATGAATTGCAAGCACTTCACTGCTTAGAAGTTTTAGTTTGGCTTGATGGACAGTAATGGATCTGGATAATCATATTCTTAGATGAAAAAACCTATGGCTTATTTACTATACACTGCGGTGGCATAGTATGCTCATGAAGGAAGTAATCTTTGTTGGATTAGATTCAAACTTCTTAACTTGGGGAAAAATACCAATCATTCTGGACATTATAAACAAAATTCCATGCAAAGTCTGCATCTTTTGCAACTCTTGTGAACACTTATTTCTCTGTAACTATTATATGCAAAAGTCTGAGACGGTGTATGATATTTGGGAGGTTGTATTTTTGTTTCTTATCAGATAAGACCATAATCAATAATTATTTGCCATAATCAGTGGGGATAAAACTGCATGGAGGAAAGGGAAGAGTGCCATGACTTTTTAGGCAGTTTGGTGTGTAATGCACAGTAACCTGATCGTATAAAAAAAACTGCTTTAAACAGCCTTAATTTCTTCTGTTAATAAGAAAACACAGCAGCTGCTCAAAAATGTTTGGTTTAATGCAGAGAGAGAAAGCAAGCAATTTTGTTCATAATAACACATCTTAGAGAACTGATGATTTCTTATTTTCCCCAGGAGTCACAGCTGAAAGCTCTGAAGGAGACTGTGCAGCTTTGCCTGTCTTCCGTTCTGCACAATCAGCCTCCCGCTATGAATCTAATCCCTTCAAAACCAGCTGAGAAGCTGACATCCCCAGTTACAAAAGGCTCAAAAGTTCCATTTCAAGTGACAAGCACCAAGGTATGGTTTCTCTCTGTTGTTTTTTTTTTTAAAACGTCTTTGAAAGTTTGTCCTGTAAAAGCATCAAACTGGAACTAAGGAGGATTTTAAATTCATTGAAAGATTAGGATGAATTTTGATGATATTCTAAGACTGTTTCTGATGTCAGCAAACTTTTGCTGAAGGTGGGAAGCAGCTATTTTTTGTGCTAAGGAACAGAAT
Organism: Ibycter americanus; assembly: GCA_035590275.1. Taxonomy (NCBI): domain Eukaryota; kingdom Metazoa; phylum Chordata; class Aves; order Falconiformes; family Falconidae; genus Ibycter; species Ibycter americanus. The sequence goes on from JAVJGI010000002.1 coordinate 23,010,345, forward strand.
TCCATTGCTTGCTAAATGGACCATGTCTGCATAACAAATCTACAAGGAAGATGGATTTGCATCTAAAATTAGTGAGGATGCTAATTCATAGGATCATTTTACCTGTCAGGCACTGATAGTGAGTTTGCAATAATATAGCACTAAACAGTAAGACGGTTTTAACTTATCATGTTTTTTTTTAGTGAAAAAGACTGATATAAAACCCATAAAACAATCTGCGACACCCAGATCAAGTTTGCCAAAAGGGACCTGTGGAATTGATAACAGGCCATAGGGAATATTCCGATCATGCAAGATGGGTAGGGCAGTTCAAAAGAAAGCATGAAAAAAAATTTGATGAAAGTGTTTTGATTCAATAAATTCAAAGATTTTAATACAATCAAGATTTATAGCAATTAACAACTGTCCTTATAATTTTCATCCGCAGGGTTGTATTTTGTTCGTGTATTCAACTGATTCAATAGATCTAGAAGAAATCTGTGATTTCAATTAAAAAGGAAGTTTTACAGGAGAATGACTGAAGGACACTTTAGTGTCCTCCTTAAATTCTAAAACTCTTTCCTGAAATATAAGTGGGAATTGCTAACTCATATCCAACTTGTAATTTTTATATGGCAGCTGCTGATATTCACTATTAGTACAGAAGCTGAAGCAAAAAATTAGTAATCTTTCTGTATGTAATTAAAATTGAAATACAATTTCAGAGAGCAGACTATAATTATAAAACTGGATCTCATGTTGTTAGTCTTGTAAAAGTAATGATCGTCGGTTCCTTAATCACTGTTCTATAGGAAGAAACCTTCATTCCCAAAAATTAGTCCTTCTGGAAACAAAAGCACTGTAATAATTAATAGCGGGACGTGGGGGTATTAGTGCTCATTTAGATTAAGACCACTGGTGCTGCGTTCTGCAGGACAGCGGGCTCTTCTTTTGTAGGTCATGCAGACTGAGCTTCACTCTGAGATCCCAGGAGCACATTTTTCCTAACTAATGTGGCTGTAGAATTGTCTGTCTTGTTCTTACTGTTCTTCTCCTAAGGTTGGAAGTGTTTGTGCCTCTGCCATGGAAGCGTAGGTGTGCTGAAGGATAGGGCCCAACAAGACGCTGTGCCTGTGTCCGAGATTGCTGTAGGGTCAGAGCCTTCGAAGCGTTTGAGGTCTCCGTGGTTTTACAAGTATTGCTGTAGCGCAAGGAAGGACGTGGGAATACAGCGTAGAGAGTAGAATTAGATTTTTGATATTTGACTGAAACACAGAATACCCTTCCTTCTGTTTTTCATGATCGCACAGATTTTGTGTTTAATGTTCCTGTTCGTAAAATGTATCAGCATTGCCGTGCTTCATCCTTTTGAGAACCAGCATTTAGTCTTCTGTATCCAAAAGTGCTTGAATAAGTTATACTGCCTCTTTAATAGACATTGCTCGCATTTTTCTGCACTTGGCATATGCCATGAACATGTCTGAGAAAATAATGGTCTGCAATCCTCTTCTTCCACACATTGACACCTCATTATTATAAATCTGTGCATTATCTGTGATTATAAAAGCACTGAAATCTGCTACTGTGAAATAGGTTGTCAAAGTATCATAGCCAGTCCAGAATTATAACCTCTGCGCTTGAGCTGTGTAATAGAAGGCGCTTTTTTTATGATGATATCCATGCTTATGTATCTTTTCCTTTGCGTTTTCTTCCTCTTACAAACCAACTAACTCTAACTACAGATGTATAGCTTTCTTTTTCTAAAATTAGATTTGCATAAGCATTTTGATATAGCAGGCTAGTGTTTTTAAGAGAATATAAATGGGTGTGATTACTTAAATATATTTTCGTATGTAAAAATGGGAACTTCAGATGAGCAGCACTTATGCATCTTGTCATGTCTGATAAGCAGCAGTTTCACTTCCAGGAAAGAAATGATGAATTTTTTGGTAAACATTTTATTTCAAAGATATTCTCATCCAGCCTAAAAATTGCTTTCTAAAAATGTGAAACTTATTATAAATCCATTGAAGGGTACGTCGTATGTATCACTTGGGAACAATTATTCCTGGGACTGGGGTGCTGCCTGCTTAAAAAAAAAATAAAAAAGGTTGCAAATAAGTAGGTTGTATGTTTGTATTCATAACTAGCAACAATAATACCTGAGCGCTTGTTAAGAGATGATATTTAACACAAGAACATGGTGTAGAAAAGATAATTAGGAAAGCAACTTGTCAAATTCCTTGGGAAGGTTCCTTTTAAAAATTGATTTCCTAGTGAGATATTTTGGTCTTTCTAGAGAATATGATATAAAGAAGCACAAACAAGGTTTAACAAATCAATGCATGGGAGTGCCTAAATCAGTACAAAAAAGCTGTTGTTCTGGATAGCTCAGTAGTTTGGAGGAGTGGGTAGTAATGGGAAATTCTTACATTTTAATCATAGAAAAAGTTCCTTTAAAGTGATCAAAAGTAGTATCAGTCTGAGGTGCGTTTTGTGACGTGTCTTAAATGAGTTCATATTTACAATGTACAAGAATGTAAAATACAGAATTTACCATTTGAATTGGCACTAATATTTCAGACCAAAACCATTTTAGCTGTCATGTACCTGTCATAACACCGAGAGTGGTGCTGAAAGCATTGACCGCTACAAATGGATTTAGGGCTCTGTGCATACAAGTTCAGTGACACTAACAACTTAAAACCAAGCATAACCAGCAGGCTGATCATTAATCCTGAACTATGAGGTCTTTAACTTTCTGGATTGTTGACAATAATTATTATATAGGGTTTTTTCGCACTGTAATGGCGCAGCGATAAGCAGTCCATGTTCTGCCGGTGGAAAATGCTTCCAAACTACTTGAGAGTTGTTGGATATGGCTTGTGTTGTAGCAACCTTATTGCCATTACAGAGGTGATGAGGAAAGAGAAAAATGAAGAGAAAGGAGGAGGACTGAAACTCCACTTTCCTTTTTAATCTCCAGAGGGTGCCTAAGGACTTGTGTACTTAGAGTGTTGTTAATGGATGAAAACTGTAACATTTAGTGGGTTACCTGCTGTGGGAAATGTGGGCTGGTATAATCCATGAATCAGAGCACTGGCACTGACTTCCTATTGAGGCATTTTCTGCATTTAATGTATCTCGGCATAGCAAACAACTCTGACAATTTATATGGAGTTAGTAGATGGAATGCGTTCTTACTCCATTTGGTTTAATTCCTCTTTCTGAAAAAGGTTAACATTATACCTTATAAAAAAGTAGAATTGTAGCAATAGCTATCATTCAAATATCTTTGGCTGTGCAGTGTAAAGATACCTGTGCTCCAAATGCAACAAAATGAGCTTTAGTAACACTGTGGAAAATAAATGGCAAATTAATGGCAAACCAAAATCAGAAGTAAAACAGAAGAAGAGTCTATTTCCAGTAGTGAGGTTGAATACACAGATGACGTGGAATACAGTGATGCACGTACCAGAATAATAGTGACTAGCTTGCTCTACAGTGGTTTTGCCAAATGCAAAAACATTGTTTCATGTTTTCCCCAAATTAATTCCTTCATTATAAATGCCCTGTGGTTTTTTGTATTTTGTGAACTGCACTATTTTAGGAGTGGAAATACACATGAATTTTAAACTGTGAAGAATAACACGCCCACCCATACTGTACAGAGTATAGGTGGAAGGACCACCTGTGGATGCCACGTCAGTTCTAGTCCGGGTGGAGGAAATACAGGCTGAATAAGAATGAGAACTATCCTTCTGCAGAGATGAATAGTCCAGACTGAAAGGGGAGCTACTGCTCCATTTTTAAAAGTTTTAAAGATCTCACAAGAAAATGCATCACTTGTGGTAAAAACTGCTGCAAGGACCCATTGCCTCTGCCTCACATATATTGTGAATATTGTAGACTCCAACATATATTGATTAGTGTAAAACTTCAGAAAAGTTGAAGTACTGTGGGCCATCCTCCTTTTATCTGCAAATAAGTACTTTGTTCCCCATCAAAGTACGCTTGGGGACCTTTATATCTTTATGAAGCCTAAGAAAATGTTCTTGTTGGAGGAAGAATGAGGAGAGCTTGTGAGACTGTTCAAAGGTACAAGTCTGGAAAGTTGGTCAAGAGCAAGGTAGTCTAAAAAGCATTTTGAAGTGACTATATAAGTTAAGAGGCTGAGTTTTCTGTATTGATACAAAAATAATCTATTTAGGTTAAATTTAAGCTCACAGTTATTCTGGGTACATAGGTACTGAGCAGCTCTTACAGAAGCAGAGCAGGGCTATTGAAACAATGACATGATCATACTGTCAAGACTCTTAGCTTCTTCACTAATTTAATTAGGAGTTTTGAAGGGTTTTTTTGAAAAACCTGTTTATAAAGGATTGATAATATATCTAGGAAGCCAGAATATTTCTTGGGCTCTAGACCTTATCCATTTTATTCTACAAAAGTAAAAATGGTCGTTATAAATATTTATAAAAAATCATTATACAATAGTTAATTATTTGTATTAGATATTAGTTGCATAATTATCACTGGCAATATTGTAGGATATTATCATTATATAATTTATTAGAAATTTGAAAAAACAAATAGAGTTATATGTTTATGTTTCTTCAAAATATACAAATACATTTTGAAGGAATGAAGAAATGTCTGGAATGTGTAGGTTGGACCCAAACCATGTTTATGTTAATTGGCTTGTAGATCCTAGAAAACTAACAGAACAACTTCAAATTCATGAAAAATTAACCACCTGAATGTAGTGATGTATCATCTCATCTCTCTCCCTTTGTAGGTCAGGAAAGAAACCTAAATCAGAACAAATTACTTAGGGAAATAATTCCTGTTTTCTAAAATCTGAGCTATTACCATTAATATAATTTATCATAATATTCCAGTATAAATGAAGGTTCTGACCCTTTGTACAAAGCAATTTCAAATTCTTTGCTCAAGAACCTGTGAAACAACACAAATATAATTATGGACTTATTTTCGTCCTTATAGGAAAGATTAAGACACTGAAAGCTTTTCTGATGCGTCTGGTTATTTTTACTCAGGGTGACCTCTGAATAACATGCTCAAAACATGACTTGGAAGTTATTTCTTTTTAGGCATTACTTTTCAAACTGACCTTGTAGCACTGTGTCAGGGAGCACCCCAAATCCTGTGTGAGATAACCCCACCTCAGAAGCAGAAAGACGGGCAAATAGACTTCTGAAAAATAAAAGATACTAGTCTGAAATTCAAAATGTGTTAGTGAATTGGATATCTGGCATTCACAGTATGTATACGCTTTTTGGTAACATATCTCTGTTTTGTGGATTTGGAAAAACAGAGATTTAGAACGTGAAATACTTGTGACTGTTCTTTTCTGGTTGTCCATTGATATTTGCTGTGGACTGCCTTGCTGTTACCCAAATAATTCTCAGCATCTGTCTGATATTTCAGACTGTGAGGGCAGGGTAAGGCTCTAGCAGTCTGTTTTTTTCCTCTATTTCTCTACTTGTTTTCATTCTCTTGTCCTTCGTTGCTAAATACTCTTCATAATTTCTCCTAACTACTTTTCAGCATTATTCTCCCATTCTGTCTAGCAAAGTATACTCTTCTGACGCCTATTCCTTCGTTAACTTCGGAATAGTAAATCTCATTATTCTGTTTCTTTTCCTACAAAATGAGCACTCAGATTGCGGAGAGCAGAGGGTCCGGGATCATCTGAGGCAGCTTTTCAAAGGGTCTGTTTCAAAAAGATCACAAAATACAAGGTTAGACCTGAAACAGTGGCAGGTTTTAAACAAAAATTCAGCCTTTTTGTTGGCTGCTGTGGTAAATGGAAACTCTATCTAAGTGTGAAAAACATATAAAGCAAACCTTTTCATTTAATAGAGCTCCAGGAAAATAGAAACCAATACAGATATAGCATAGCATGCTTGGATTTATTTGGATATTAATTGTCTGCTCACAATTGAGGGGAAAAACTCCAGTGTGTGTCCTTGTAACTTTATCAGAGGAAACACAGCTTTAACCTAAGGGCCCAAAATATAATATCTGAGGTCAGCTGTAAGTAACCAGCAAGAGCATTGAGGGCAGTGAATAGATTTGTGCTGCATTAAAGCCTTAGGAAGTCAGCCTCTGCGGAACCTCGGTGCTTTTCTACTTTTGTTGCCTCAAACTTTGCTTCTGCCAGAGTTAATGAGATATCACTGACACCTGCAGTTTCAGTGACCTGTAGATCTTGGCATTCAACGTTGCGATTGGAAAACCATAATTAAAAAAAAAAGGAAAAAAAGAAAAAAGGCAATTACTAAATGCAGAGTCAGCCACATTTTGTAATAAGCAGTAACGACATATAATCATACAACCCTTTCCTAATGCATAAACATTATGAGAATAAAATAGCATTGAAAAATGACACTATCCATTGTTCTAGAGGGAAACACGTATTCTTTACTCTGCAATTAAATTCTAAGGTACTTAACAGTGAAATCTCAGGTACTATGAGTATCTGTAAGGCTAACATAGTAAGAAGTTTGATTTTGAAAAGGTAAAAGGTAATTTGATTGCAGAAACCTGACTAGCATGACCTATTTCTTCATGTAAGTCTCTCTCATTCTGCTTTTTATAGTTCTTTTTGGACTTACAGACTTTTATTCTGATTACAATCAACAAGATGTCAACCATAGTGTTGTATTATTGTTAATGATGATTCATAAGAGTATGGCAACCCGTCCTCATATCTTTTGTTTCCAGAATTTGCTTCAGACTGAGTATGTGTTTGCTGTTGCCTCAGAAAGCTTGCACGGAACCTTTTCTGCAGCCTTTTTTCTTCAGTGACTAATTTTTAATAAAATTTTATTACATGCTGGAAAACCTTTCACACCAGAGATCATTAAATTGAAAGCTGAAGCTCTTTGCTTTTATTACTTACTTTAAAGAAGTCTTCATTATTAGCACATTATCTTGATAGTAAATTAGTTTTAGGGATTTTTTTCTTTAGCTGAGTACAATCAAGGGAAATTGGAAGAAAAGCAGCTGGCATCTCTTATTTAGTCCATAACCCAAAACCAATATCATTCTCCTTCAAGTTTCAGTGACACAATCTATACTTACCTTCATTTCATTAACTCTTTGACCTCACTCCTCCCTGTTACAGAGTATAAGTAGCTGGACTGGCCCCTTACCCCAGGGTTCAACTGAAATTAGCAATGGGCTAATGGGCTGAAGAGGTAACTGGTACCCTTTTTTTACTGCACTTTTTGTGGTCACTTTGCCTGTGGATGAAAAGTACTCCTAACCCTCATTCCAAATATCCTCTTTTTTAACTAATGTCTTTACTTACCAGAGGTTTCTATAAAGTCTCCCACAATCCAGTACACGATATAGCTCAAAAATACTGTGGGTTACCACATGACAGTGGTTAAAAAGAGATATGAGAATGTAGAATTTAAATTTCTTCAGGGTTGTTTTAAATAATGTCAAAAAAACATTGTTAGGTATGGCTAATGGTCTTGCATGGACCTGAGGATTAGCACGGGCAGCTTACACCCGTCTTCTCAAGTTCTGCTTTAGCCTAAAAGCAGGCCCCCGTGCTAGAGCAGCCTCAGGCTTGCTGTGATGTTCAGCAGCTTTCTGGACAAGCTTACCTGTCTTTTTCTTTATCAAAAGGAAGAGAGAGAAGATCCCTGTAATTACTTTTCAGATGTTATGTATTTTAGAGATATCTTTCCTCTCCTACTCATGTCTCATATCGAGTGATGTTTTTTTAATGTTTCTCTCTCTCTCTCTCTTCCCCAACCCTGGTGACAGTGGAGAGGATTGGGGAAATGTACGGTATTTCTAGTTTTAGTTAAAGTTGTGTTTAGCAGAAAAATAGTAACACGTTGTTTTATCTTCTGACTCCCCTAGCTGACCTGTTTACTACGTGTTCTGTTAAAAAATATTCATATGTGAGCAATGAAAACAAAACTGAATGTATGTGCCTTTGCAGTTGCATGTTAAACCTATTTTAAAATTTGTTAGCATTAGCACTTTTTTCTGCCAATATTAGGTGTAAAAGAAGGTTCAAAATGTGCAGAGGATCTAATTAATCATTTTAAGTGGCTTACAAACTTGAATGTAATTGTGAAAGTATTCCGAAGGGAATTTTGCTACCCAAGGACATATTAAAGATTTATTTGAAAATAATTAATGCGGGTATCCTGTATACAATATGTATTATTAATCTACTGTTACAAAGTTTCACTTGATATGTGTATATGGAGCCATGCGAAACATTAGAGATAGTTAAGTGATCTTTCTCTTTGATTTGAGCAAAGACATGATTTGGAAAGTACTCACAAAGAAAACATTTAGTGATTCTTTGCATTTGGCCATTAATAGGAATTTTCTAGCAATTTGATTAAAAACATGGCATTGATTCACAAAGCAGAAGAAATGCAGAATGAACCGAATGCATCCAAGTTCAGTTTAGTCTTGACCAATTTCAGAAATCACCTACTGGCCTACACCTAAGTCTCATTATCTTCCAGAATTGTTAAGCTTCCCTTTATTCTACATTTGTTATTTTATGTTAAAATAATAATAAATAAGATGTAAAAAAAAAGTATATTATTGTCAATGATAAAGTAACATAGTCTGAAGGAATGTGCTCTCACACAATGGAAAAGCAGACATTCATTTAAAAAAAAATAAAATCTTTTAGTATCAAACCTATGTTTGTTGAAATACCTAAAAGTATTTACTTAAAAGTAAAAAAAATGGATGGTGCTTAAATTGAAAGTGTGAAGTGGTAAAAAATGGAGTCATATATTAAATGACTACCTGATCTTTTCTATTACTAAATATTTTGAGGTAGTTTACAGATTATTTATGGAATCCTGTTTTCTCATATCTTTCGAAAAGTAATAGTCCTCATCTCTGTTGATGGAACTGTGGCCGTGATGCTAACTGTATTGTCAGGTATCTTTTTTATAACAACAACTGTCTCTATAAACAGGGACTTAAACAGACAATTGGAAGCAAACAGTTTATTTTGGAAAAGATTCCTCTACCAGGACTCCTACCTTTTCATAAATCAGTGAGAAAGCCCTCCTTAGGGCCTAACTGAGGCAAAAAGTCAAAAGTCTCAAAATGAAAAGCATTTCTTCAAGTGACCTCGTTTATGAAACTCAGCTCATGGTTCAGGAGGGTTCCGGCTTCACCGAGGTGGTTCTCCTGGGGTCTGTCACTCCTCTGGGGCTGGGCATCTTTGGCTTTGTCTTCCTGAAAATACAGATGTTCATGTCTGTGACTGTAACTTCAGGAGCTGTTTTGTTCATCTGGGAAAACTGTAATTGTCTGTAAAGCATGTTCTGATAGTGCATATTATTGCTGCTCTGAAGTGTAAGAAGTGTTATACAGTGTTCATTATCCCACAGCTAATTGCTTTTTCCTTTGTGATGGCTGTAGAAAATCAAGACAATTCCTTATTGAAGGAATGTGTTTATTTGGTTGTTTGTTTCTTAAGTATTATAACACTAAAAAAAACGCACCTCAAGATGCTTAAGTATCTTAATAGTTTTATAAAAGAAAGTTTTGATATTTTTTCCTCTGCAATGAAGGACAGCCTGTTTTAAAATTTTAGAAATGGTGGAAAAATGAAGTAGAAAGTGTATTTATATGTGAAGTAGGTGTATTTATACATGTAGTTGTACCCTTGAGCATACACCCATCCCTCCAGCCATCCCTGAACTTTGCATGCTACAAAATATTATGTATTTGAACTTGTCCACTCCATAAGAAAAAATGATGGTAAAATTTAGCTGTTATTAAGGGAATATGAAATTATAGGTATAGATATAATGTAATATAAGTAATTGACTTGTATAAATATATTAACAAGTTTTTTCTCCAATAATTCTTATTATATGTATGCTGACCCAACAAAAACGTCTGTTTTTCAAACCTAATTAATTCTATTTCCTTTTCTTGTTGTTTTAGCTACAGATACATTTACAATAGACATCTAGAGTTACTGCTAAACAAACGGTTATTAGAAGAAATTTGAAGTGAAATCATCCATACCAAGTGAGCTAATTGCATTCTGGCATTAGACATAAGTGTTCATGAGTAACTAGGCCACTCGGAAAATAAGACTTCTGCTGTCTACCCTCAGTCTCTGATGCCATGTCGGAGTAATGTTTTGGCATCAGTGACAGTGGCTTTACACTGCGAATTTATTATGTTGTCATACGCACTCAGGACAGAAGAAACCCTTCTGGATATCTAGTCTCACCTGGCATAATATTTGCCACACAGGTTTTCTATACAAATTTTTGTGTATATGTTGAAAATTTATTTCTACCAGTTTACTAGTTGTATAAAAACTCCTTAATCGTGCTTTCATTCATGCCCTCGGTACCAGAAATTCAGCAAAAAAAGAGTTATAAACACCTACTTCAGACCTTCTTTGCTATTTTGCATGTTGTGATACAGCGCAACTGAAGTTCAGATTCCGCGTGTTCTTACGTGGGTGTTCATTAGAAGAAAAAAAACAGATAACTCTCCCTCTGTAATCCAGTTCAGCTAGGCATAATTATAACCATCCCTTATTCTCTATTACTATTAAGTGTATTTTGGTTTTTAGATGTTAGATAAGAGAGCTGAAGAGACAAAATATTGACCAGGACAGTAAATATCATTACAGAATAATTTAACATCTGGCATATTGTATCATCACTGCTGAGTGCTCCTAGCAACATTCTACTGCTCTGAGGAAAATGCCTCCTGACTTTGCTGTCCAGCCCATTATTATTTATTATTTAAATTGGACTAATGTGAGTTAAGCTCTTTCCAAATGCATGGAATGATGCATTTTGTACTTTTAAGAGCCTGAATGGAAATGCCTTTCCCTGTCAAGCCAGTATATCACAAGTGACTCTAGTGCAGCCTTGGCAAATTACATCCTGGCATGTTATTCAGGCAACAGCCCAAAATGATGAAGAAAAAGGGCACAGATAAGCACATGACACACTACTTAGTCAAAAGTTACTAGGAAAAAATGTGATTAAAGAAGTGATGTGGAAACAAATTAACGTGTTAGTGAACAGTCATGTCCAACAGCTGCCTCTTGCCCTTGTAAATCCTGCCTGTTCTTCGTTATGAAGATTGCCACTATCTTGATGAAATTTGGGTTTAGGCTACCTTTTGGTATTCTGAAGTATTTGCCATAGGAACCATTAGATATAGGATCAAGAATTATGGAAAACTTTGAAAGGTAAAAATGTTACACTCTGCTATTTATAGTCCTATTTTTTATTTAATTTTCTTCATTAATTTCAGTTTTTATAATGACAACTACCTGCTTTGTATTTCACCAATCACTTAACCCAAAGGATCCTAGGAGTACTAGGTGGCTATGTGTCCATTGTAGAATGGCTTTAGAAACACTTTGTGTTTATGGGAATACAAATAAAAATCTCAGGTATTTATAATTTGTCAGAAAATGCACTTACCCTCCAGAACAGAAGTGCTATAAGCTACAGATAATGGTGTTCATCTTGCCTGAGTTTATGTACAAGTACTATTGTGCTGTTTATTTAGGCATCATACTAACATGACCGTGTAACTGTCAGTTTGGAAATATGTGACGGCATTCTAGCAGGAATGCATTTGCTGCAGTTTTAATACCCTTCAAATATGGAGTAGAAGGGGGCTGACACATATAATTCTTAGTACGCTGACGTAACTGCAGACAGTAGTAAGGGCTTTACAATTTTTATTTTTCTCTTCATTAATTCATGTTCCTGTTACAGTAATAAAGTGCAACCAATAACCCCAGCTGTCTTTCATTTAGCTGTCCTGAGCATCCAGAGCAGTCCAGCTTCAGCTGATAAAAAAGGCAGCAGAAAGGGCTGAGGATGAACTAGCAACCTAGCTGGTTTCAGGCAAGTTCTGTCTAGCCCCAGTGACATGCTGCTCAGTGTTTTCTGATTCTCGTTGCTTTGTAGGCAGATTATGCAGCCTTTGCTGCCTTTTTTTGGAGTTTTCCCGTAGTTAGTTAGTTGATTAGAAAAGCTCCCAACAGGAATGTAGATGAATGTGGTATCAGCTGACTTGTGAAGGACATGTGGCCAGGAGCAGGTGATAAACTGTGCTTGTAAGTACAACTAAAAACTCACCAACAATAAAGGGATGAATTCCTTTTAGATAGGAAAGCTTCCTTATGTTTTAATTAAACAGTGCAGTAAAAAACTCGATGTATTTCTAAAATGCACATTCTTTGATGGAAGCATGCATGTATCAAACTGGCCTGGGAGTTATAACGCAAAAACCAATGGTACAACATCTTTTTCCTCTAATTTCCCTTGCTGTATTTGCCATCACATCCCCCGCCCCTGGTATTGCCAGCATTGCTGTCAGTGCTTGTGTTTTCTTAAAAGAACTCAAAAATACAGCTGCAAAGTGCATCTGCAGCCTCTACAGCCATCCCTATCTCTAAACATCCATGCAGTACTTAGATTTTTGCCTAATACCTTTAGTTCCTTTACTCCATTTTACAGGGAGGTTACTTTAAGTGCATGACTATGGGTTCATTTAATTATTTGAATTTCTTATTTATCACCTTTCCTATATTGTAGCTCCTGAGATGATGTCCGGAAGTGTTTACTATATTCCTTTCCTGTTTATTCCTGAAATTATAGGATTTCTACTTGAATCTTGTGTCTCAAATTCTGCTGTGAAGATTGCTCAATTGTGCAAATGTTAACTTTGAGGGAACCAGCTGCCTTCCTCGCCATTTCCAGTTGTGAATGTAACATCACAGTTTGGACTAGCACGAAGTTTAGCATAGCTGTAGTTCCAAACTATGAGATGTTTGAAAAAAACATATGTGATTTGGTGATTGCATGGTTCATCTTCCTTCGTGTTTCTATCACGATGTGACAGAGCACCAGCCTAGAGAACTGCAAAGATAGAAAGAAATGTTTAGTGTCTATTTCTCGCTGCAAATCAAGGGGGAGAAAAAAAGTGGAAAACCAGTATCACAAATGCATAACTTTAAGATTAGACTAGCCTCAGTACAGTTGCATAAAGTTGTTTCAATGTGAATTTAGAGCCAAAAGTAGCAAAAGTACATCAACTAGTTTTTGTTTGAAGTAATCTACAAAACAAAGTTACTGACTTGCATAAAAATGCTGTTGAAAAGCAGTAAAGTGGTTACGTAAGTACCAAAGCAATTAAACTTGCTCAAGGTCATTCTCAAACAGTAACGTTATGCTTAGATATTTAAAGTACATTCAGCATACAGTATCACACATGCTGATCAGAGATCTCCAATCCCAGCAAACAAGCCTAAATCTCTGTTAGGAAGATGTTAAAAGCACAGTTTATGTCTAGATACATCATTTAGAGATCAAAATGTATGTATTATTCATTGAAGAAATTTTCGTGGGGTTTTTGGTTTTTTTCCCCTCTGAGTCCTAGGAGCTCTGGACAAATATGGAATACTGATGTGGTAAATATCTTAGAACATCATACAAATTAAAGTCCAGACCCACCCTGCTATGTGGTATTTTACTTGTACAAATGACCACAGAACCACAGAATCATTTAGGTTAGAAAAGACCTTTAAGATCACTGTTGTCTTTAACACTAGTGATGGGCCCTGGGACCCTGTGGAGCCCATGGCTGGAGGACCACAGCTTGGGGGAGTGATAATCTCCCAGTTGACTTTGTACTGTACGGGATTTGCTGCAGTGACTGCATGCCCGTAAGTCTCTGTGGCCAGATGGGATTTATCCCAGGGTCCTGGGAATGCTGGACAATGTCATCGTGAGACATTTCTGTTATTTATCCAGGGTCTTGGGACTCTAGAGAAGTCCCAGTCAACTGGGAGCTAACAAATGTTATTCCAATTTCCAAGAAGGTCAAGAAAGGTGACCCTAATTACAGGCCTGTTGGTCTCACTTCGGTGCCTGGTGAAAGGACGGAGAAGGTTATTCTGGGAGTTACTGAAAAACACTTGAACGATGATGCAGTCATCAGGCAAAGCCAACGTGGGTTCATGAAGGGAAAGTCATGTCTTCCTAACTGAATATCCTTTTGTGACAAGGTTACCTGCCTGATGGACAAAGGGAAGGCAGTAGATGAGGTTTTGGGGGATTTTAGCAAAGTTTTTGATACTGTTTCAGAGTGTCCTTCCGGAAAAAACATCCAGCATACACAGCTAGCCACAGACACAAGACGCTGGGTGAACAGTTGACTGAAGGGTTAAACATGACTTCTCGTGTTTAGGGCCTAAAAGAATACTTGCATTTGTTTGGAGATGGAATTATTTCTGTATTTTACCAAAATATTCTTAATTTTGATGGACTGCTATTTCACTTATTGTTCTCGTGTGGGGTAAGCTGTGTAAAATGCAGCACGGGCAACTGAATGAAAGAAAGTTCTTTCCCTATTATTGCCACTAATTAAGTCATCCTGCAGTTTGCCATGTGATACTTCTGTTTCCTCAGCTATGAAATAAGGGGCATTGTCTACTGCAAAACACAGTAGGAGAGCTATTTTGAGCAAGCTGTTTGTTATCAGGTCCACACTTCTTCATTGTTCCAAATAAGTTTCAATTTATGATGTGACAAGAAAGAATTAAAAAGAGGGAGATGAGATGGAGACAACCTCGCGTGAATAACTCTGTCTGCTGTTGTTAGTGACATGTAGACACATTATCAAAAGCTGATATATTTGCTCTTTTTTACTTACCATTTGTATCTAATGCCTCTTTCTTTCTTTTTTTACGTATTGCACTGGTGGACTTTTTCCTTATATTTTTTCTGACATCTTGCCCTTAATTTCTGAGTTTGGGGGTGTGCTTTGGGTTTTTGGGGTGGGTTTTGTTTGTTCTTGGTTTTTTAATGAGCAGCACTATCTAGGTGATGAATTTTCAGCTACCCTGTGGTTCTGATTTGCATAGGTCAGTCAGATAGTGCTCTGTATCTGTCTTAGTAACCCTTCAGCTACCCTGAGTGCTAAATAGCTTACGAATCTTTGTAGGTGACTGTACAAGTAGGTAGAAAGTATAACGTCCAGAAACGGAGCGAGTGTCCTGGCGGTGCTGAGAGGAGCTGTAGGGGATTCTGTAGTCTCAATTTACGTACTCAGTATTATTGTCTTCAAGATGTGCTATGGAAAAATACTTGAAAATCTGTGGTTTATACTTAGAAAGATCTCCTGGAAATAACGTTCATGTAATACGTTGCCAGACAGTCATAGAAGACCCTGAAAGTCATTCCTTGGATCTCAAAAATGTACTCAGAAATGATTTGAAGGACACTTTTGTTAGTGTAAGGCAGCAAAACACAGAAGGGCTAATCCTGCCTTTTAAAAAATTATTAGAAAAGTACTGGTATCTATGTGCTTTGTATCAGGTCTGTAGCATAGATATTATTCCACAGAATTGATCCTTTGAATAGTTAAGGGATATGAAAAATAGATATAGCTTTTACTATGTCCATACCCAGTTATTTTTCAAGTTGTCCCCAATTCTTTTGCTTGACCTAGAGAAACAACAAAATTAAAACTTTATAATTAAAATACAAAAGATTAATGGTACGGATGCCAGAAGTCTATTACTAAGTCCTTTAACAGCACACTAATTCAAGAATTTCTTGATGTGCTATGTGGCATATCCAGTCATATTTCTAGACCAACTACATAGAGCCTTCAGTAATAAATGTAATTCTTTCCTTGGCCATTTTAGAGGTTCTGCTTTTCTTTTTATCTAGGTAATATGGATTTAGGTGTATTGTGTGCTGTAAAGTGCCTTGAAAGCTGTTTAGCAATGATATTTCTATGCTCTTAACTATATCAAATGACATATACATGCCTATATGATATAAATGAAGGTTTGAGAATCCACTTTTCTTGGAGTATTTATGCAAGGGCTGTCTGTGGACCTTAACAGCAGACTATTAGATGAATTATAAAAATGTTTGCAGCATAACATTATGGTAACACAGTGACCTACCTCTAGTGCCAAGAGATCTGAACTCAGGACTGAAATCCTGTAGTACTACACAAAAATTTTATTTAAAATCTGTGACATAATAGGAAATAAATCGAAAGGAAATCTCAGAACAGAAAGGTCATTGAAAAAGGCTGCCTTTGGGAATTAAAAAGAAAAAAAAAAGAGGCAAGGGATGTCTTATAGGAATCCCATCCTTTCTTGTAAAGCTGTGAGCCTGCTCAGCTTCCACTGAAATTGCAATGGTGGTGCCTAGGAGTTTGCGGGACCAAACCCCGAATGTGTTATCGAGAGCTTTCCCACCACAGCAGTCAGCTGTCCACAAAATACATAATATGTATGCAGCTCACACTTCACTACATCATTAGAGGCAGCACTAGCCTTCAGAATATGTTTGTATCATTAGCCCAATTGACTTCAAAGAAAGCAAACTGTGTCGCAATAGAGCCTTTCTCTCACCTATAAAAGTCAGGATTAGCAAAAGCAATGCCTACAGGTAGAGCAGAAGAGACCTAACAGGACTTGTTAAATTTCCTAACTGTATTATATGAAGTGTAATTTAGTTTTTATTCTTTAAGGCACAAACTTTCATATATTGGTATACACTCATAAAATACGAGATGTTTTTCCAAAGATTTTTTTCTCCTCTTTACTTATCAACCAAATGATTAAAGTGAGACAGAAGCTGTAAGACAGCTGTGGGACCACCTACCCAGTTACAAACAAGATCCCAACAGATAATCCTATAAAGCAAATATTTCACCAATTCCACTGGCTTCTCTTATGGAATGCAGTGTCGCTTGCTGATGATATCACTGAAATCTTGTATTCCTTTTTACCAACAAGATGTAATTTCCATTTCCATGGGCTCATTTTACAGACTCTCTCTATATAAAAACTTTAACCTGGTATTTATATTAGCGTACTTCGTTTAGTTTTGTTATATGAATAACAAGTTTGGATATTTTTAGCAAAGACAGACCTATTTGGTTTTGGCAGAATGTAAGCCAAATGTCCTTTAAATTCACTTTGCAGTTATGTCATCTGCTAAAATGGAGCGGGTAAACAATAGTCTAAATTACTACAAGTAATAAATGAGAAATTATGTAGATTCATGATGCTAAATAAGTTGCATTTTTCATTGGATTAGCATAAAGTTACTGGGCACAGGTGCTTTTGTAATTGAGACTCATTTGGAAAGTGTTAGTGTTCGGTGACCCTCAAAGTTGAATAGCTGTTCTTTGCAGTAGTGTTATGATGCAGTGCCACTTTGAGTAATGTCAGAATGCCATCTGTCTTCACATTTCAAGTTTTTCTTACATTACAGAAGACTTACATATGTATTTAGCTGCAGATCGCAGTTCTGTTATCTGCAGAAAACTACAGATGTCTTTTTTTTTATTAAGAAACTTTCTTACAACTGCACAAGTTCCCATCACTCACAAGTGTGTGGTGGTAAAAGGATTGCTCTGTACACAGAATGTACTTGAACATCCTCCATAGTAAACTATTAATAAATTTCAGAATTATACAGGTTACTTCTTGTATCCCTGGAATCCAGCTGCACTTTAAATGATTTTTTTGTTGTTGTTGGTTGGTTTGGGGTTTTTGTTTAGTTTGGTTTTAAGTTATAAGGAAGCATACAGAAAAAAATGCAAGCTAGAAAAATCTGGCAGCCAGAATGATCTTACAGAGCAAATTTAGCTTGTCAGAATGTACCCAAACTAAAATTTTACTGGGCTATTATTAGGTCTTATATAGATCTAATAGGAGTGATTAAAGATTTCCATGGCTGTAAGATATTTAAGGAAATGCTGCCTGACTAGTTCTAGACTTTGGGCTGTTCTTGGCCGGTTGTGATTTTTCTCTACCCTATTACTGTGAAAGAGAGTAAAATTAGTCTAAGCATAACTTGTTCAGGATCAACTATGTTTTGGAGGGAGGTGGTATATGGAGGTATACAAACTTTAGAGATAGTAACAGATGTAAGCTACAATACAGCATTTTATTGGAGGTTAAAATAACTTTATTGTTTTAACTTTCTTCCTAATTTTTTTCATACAAAAGAGTCTAGTAATAGAAAAGTGAAGCATAAAACAAGAGAACATAGACTTGCTACAGTGAACCAGACAAGACTAAAAAGCTGTGGCTAATCAAATAGCTTTTAATGCTCTGCTTTCAGATTATTACACATTTATAGAAACTCAGAAAGTATCGGTGTCAATCCCGTTCTACCCTCTGCAAATAGGGGATTAGAGTTGTCATTATTTTCTCTGCTTTATTCTCTTCTATTTAGAGCACTTGATAGCCTGGGCATTACAAACATTGACTTTGGAAACTACCGCACAGGTTATGCACGGCATGTACAACTTTAGAACGGAACAAGTGCTTCACAGTGAATAGTTTATTTGATTAATTTTTCTGTTTTTTCCTGTAAGAAGCTGTCATGAGCCATCTACAAGTAACGTGTTGTTTTTTTTTTCTTGCTGCTATTATTATTTTTATGAAATATTTAAGCCATAAGGACCATTCAAATCCTGTTAAAAACAAAAAAACCCAACCACCAGAAAGTCGCTTCCTTACTGTCCTTTGTGCAAGTGAACATCTACTCTGTTCATCAGAGTATTTGAAAATATAAAATGGGTAGTGTCAAAAATAACCCTCAAAACCAACACAAAAATAACATGCACGCTCTAGAGAACTTGCAGTGACCTTCAAACCTAAACATCAGCAAGTGTAGTAACAGTTTGCTCAACGTTAACTGTGTCTTCATAGGAAAATACACGCAAAAAAGAACAAACCCATCATTTTCTCTAACTCATGAAATTCTCACTTTGTGGGACTTTTAAAATGATCAGATGGGGTTTTTTTTTCTTAAATACTGGAAACATACCTTTTAATATCATCATTTATTGATTTTTCTTTTTATCTTGTCAGTTAGGAAGAAGAAGAGCCAGGACATTAGCATGAGCCGATTAAGAAATGAATTTTGTAATTAGACTGGTGATATTTGTGCCATCTCTTTCTTCTCTCACACTTGCGGGCACACACGTGCAATGACATCTAAATTAATATTTATATCAAGATTATATATCACGCTATATATGAGATATTATAAATTGTGTGTAATTATATATGCACACGTGGGTTATGTGTGCACTAAACACTACCTAAGATTACTTAGATTCTTTTATTGGTGATCATTATTGATTAACATATATCTTGGACTGTAAATGTTTAGCTTCACCAGGTTCCAAAATTGTGTGATATATGGGGTTCTCTTTAGTGTTTAATTTTCCTGAACA
This sequence comes from Ibycter americanus, assembly GCA_035590275.1. Classification (NCBI taxonomy): domain Eukaryota; kingdom Metazoa; phylum Chordata; class Aves; order Falconiformes; family Falconidae; genus Ibycter; species Ibycter americanus. The sequence goes on from JAVJGI010000002.1 coordinate 23,029,626, forward strand.
GCCTACCTAACAGCTGACTCCAATAACTTCAGGTTTTCACTGTCTTATATGTTTCATACAAGCATGTGCATGTCTGCAATGTGATGAGGAGATGGCGATGTTTTGTCCTCAGCTTAATGTAGATTATGGGTTTCACCAGGTCAATACAAGGAAAAGTATTTCTAAGTTTTGTTTTCAGTTAATTTAGATAATTTCAGCTCGCTCTCGTATAATCTTGCCATAATCTCGTTTTGTTTACTTTTGCTTAATCTTCACAAAGCATGTGCCTTAAATATCCTCTATCTTGTTTGCAGTTGAATATAAGTAAATGCATCATTTTGACTCTGTGTTGAAAACTGAGGTACAATAAATCATCACAGAGTTCTTATTGATCTTAAGAAAACTGATTGCATACATTTTCATGAGGATTTTTTCCCCCCAACTGCATGGAAATATAAATAAGAAACTGCAGTTATTACAAGGAAGTGAGGCAACGTAAGATGTTGCTTTAAGGTTCTACTAGAAAACAGATATTTAAATTAGTGGAAATATGCATTGTTTTCAAAATAAGTTGTGTTAGAAAAAACCAGCAGAATTCAGAGCACAACGGTAAACAGATGTGGCTTCTTTTTGTTTGTGCGTAGCTAGGTATTTGGGGAATTGCTTTAAACTGGATTCCATTGCCTGTTTTAGATGCCCTACGATAGCTCTCCAGCTGTTTCTGTAGGAGGGCACAGCTCTTCCACAAGTCCTATCTCCTTCACCAGCCCCTTGCAGCTGTCTTGGAGGCATTTGGATATCAGATTAAACACTAGATGCCTGAGGCACAGTTCATGGAGATCCATTCCGTACTGTAAATGCAAATACATTTAGTATATTAGCAGAGGAAGGTGACCTGTTACTGTGGTCATCCTCTGTTTCTGTGCTTCTTGCAGACTCATCATGCTGGGCTCCCCCGGAGCGGGTGCTTTGCTCTGGTCTCTCACAAGAGACCATGGTATTCCAGCTCTCTGGAGTTCAAGGGGCACTGTACTGGCTCTCGTGTAGAAGCGATGTTCAATTAGAGATGGGTTCCACTGGTTTGAGGTGGTTATTCCCAAGGAGATTCACTCTAACTGGAAGAATTATGTAGTAGGAAATACTGCGAACAGTGCTTGAAAGCTTCAAGGTATCTTCCCTAGTCTTGACAAGTGAGACTTTCTGACTTTTATATATATATATTTTTTTTTTAGAGTAGATTTTTCAAGAGAGGAAAGACCCCAGAACACTTAACAAAGAAAAACTTTAAAACAATAATGTACACATCATGTCCTACATAATATACTGCTGGGAGGCAGCTACGTGTGTGAGGGAAAATTCTGTAGTCGTAGTAATGTTGTGAAAAGGATGATTCAGGAAATTAACATCTAAATATGTCATCTATCATCCCAAATGATCTATTTAAAAGAACAAGTCCTTTCTCCCTGATTGATGTTCAGCTATTTGAGGTTATTGTGAATGTTCATCTCGGAGAAAATCCATTACAACCAACACAAATGCATATGAAATGTGAAGAAAAGAAAATCTGGTCTTTTGGTATCCGTGTTAAAGATATCCTAACAATTTTTACTTCTAATGGGAGTGAGGTTGTCCTAGATTACTTGCAAAACTTCTGATGGTTGTGCTCAAGGCTCAGCGTTGGCATAATGTGTGCCAGTAAGCAGCTATTTTCCACCTTAAAGATATTTAAATATAGTGCAAATAAATAAAAAAAAAAAAAAAATGAAGGCAATTCTGTTTACTTTACAACCAGTACATAGAAGTTTAAAGATCTGGTACATTACAGGATTTACAGTCCTTTGAGAAGAACTCCCTGTATAAATGAAACACTATAGATGTGCGTTAAATAGAAATAAAAACTGAGCTATGTCTCTCCCAGTTATTTTTTAGTAATATTGATTATGCAATGGGGAAAAGCTAGTTTACTGTAAACACAAACAAATATATGTATATACATATACAATGAGCATCACTGTCATAGAAATATATAGGTTGATTACTGTTATTAGAAGTGGACTTCTCGTTTCTTTCTGCATGTGAGTTAAACTGGAAGATTTTAAAGTTAGGATATAAAGAAACGCAATACAACGATTGTCTTTGTACTATATGTTGATATTAATACATAGTTATTGGTGTTTTCTGTGTGGAAAGATACAATAGGTACTCAATTACTTTCAAATGTCTGAAATTTGTAGGGTGAAGGTGAGTCAAAAGACTGTCACACAATCCAAAACGCCGCCGTGAACGACTGTACTTACAAATGACGCTACCCAAAACAGAGGGGCGAAAGAAAAGGTGGTAGGATTGACACTTTTTTCTTGACTGCAATAAATATGTGAGGCATTATGTGGCAGTTGGCCTGTGTATGCATGTGATATGCAGACAAAGTCCCGGGCTTCCAGGAGCAGTCAGACAGAACTGCCTTTGGAAAGGAGGTATTTCTGGCGCTTGAACTATGCACCTCGCTCAGAAAACCTCTGACAACTTCATCCGCCTGCTACACACAAAACTGCTCTAGTTTTTCACAGTAAGTGCTACAAATCCTTGAGCGCTTTTGGATTTCCTAGACATGCCAATAAGCCATTTCCATCCCTAAGGAATAAGACATCTCCCAGAAGAACACAAACGGTTTGAGTGCGCTGAGAAGCGGGGGTGATGCACGCCTTGGCTGTTTCCTACTTGTAGCCCCTTTGCAGACTACTTGTTTAGTAACCTCAGTGGAGGGGGGTGAATAAAAGCAACCCCCCCAGATGGGGGGGGTCTGAGATCAGCCTCATTCATGCCAGACAGATGTCACGAAGTGCAGCCAGGCACAGCAGGCGTGCCAGCGACCGGCTAGCAAGGCTTTGGGGTAGGTAGCTTTTGAATGTTTGTAGATTGGGCAAGTGAAGACTTCAGGAGAAAAAAAAAATGTGTTTCTGGGCAAACTCCAGTGATTTCTGCATTTATGGTTTGTCAAAACAGGCTATAAATATGCATATCAGGACATTGCTCGTCATTACAGAAAAATCATCATGGCTCTCATAGAACTGGTTTGGGTGGTTTTTTTGGTCCTTGGGTATCATGAACTTGCACTCTGCCAGAAATTGCTTACATTTGTTCACTTATATTCTATGTTGTGCAATCTTCCTGTTAGATCTGTATGAGTATCCTTAATTATTTTTTTTTTTTTTTTTAACACTGAGATTGAGTATCACTAGAAATCCTTAGTGTAGAAAAGAGTCATCTGTGACAATCTAAGTAACAGAAAATATATGCATTGGTGGAACCTGTATTTGTGTTGGCAGGTCATCTGGCAAGCAGTCTTGTCAATAGTACTCTGGCGCCTGACATGAACAAATGCCGACTAGAGAGCGAGAGTTGGGCAGTCATGCCAAAAAGCCATGTGGGAAGAAGAAAGATCCGATAAGACTATTTCTAATATAGGAAAGAATTGAACTACATATCAAAGTCAAAAAAAATCTGAGAGATGGAATTCAGTTGACCTAAATTTGTAGGTTTATTTAGCAGTTAAGATTAGGATATTGTAATAACAGTGCATAATTTGAGAAGCAAATTTGTTGGATATTAGAAATGAAAAATATATAAAGCATCACTGAAGGGAATTTCAAAGGCATGCAGCAGAATTGGGCTCTGACATTTATTCCAGTGCAGACTTTGGAAGAGAACTCAAAGAAATAATGAGTTTGGCTTGCTTCTCTGTCAAAAGTATTCTGCAAGTTTTGCTGCAAGCAAAGCGCACACCAACAGTCTAGTTGAGTCTGCAAGCATATACATTAATGCATTGCAAACAGTTTTGCTTATTTCAAGTATCTGAAATGCAAAACTGGTTTTTTAGTCAAGCTTGTAAGGTCTCACCAGGAAGATGATGTAATTTCCAAACTATTTCAAGAAAAAAAGGTAAAAGGGTTGATGAGCATTGAAAAAAATGACTGCATGTGAAATTCTGTACTGAAAAGCTTTCAGGAGCTTTCAGAAAGCTTTAAGAAAATTGGGAAGGAGTTCAGAAACTGTTTCCAAAGCCTTGCACTCTGGAATACTTGATGGCATTTTTATTAGGTAAGCTGTCAGTCTAGTAAATAGGCTTCATTCAGAAAAATAATAGCATATCCATTTTTTATTAGGAGAGCTTATTTTTAATAACAGGGGACCTTGCTTGCAAAGTCTACTTCAAGGACTCCCACATTATCAGCAAACATACAAGCATTCAAAAATATTAATTTTTATTTTGATTTTTTTTTCATGTAACAAGTCAGTCTTTCTCTTGAAATGTAGATTTGAAATGCATAGATTAAAATATACCTACATAAGATGTAAGAAAGCCCTGTGGGGCTCTGGCCATAAGGACAGAACTCAAATTTGCAGGACCCAGGCAGGGTCTGGCAAGACCCCATCTTGCTCTCTCTTCGGCTATCCTCCTTTGGCTGCGGCGAGAAATGCCGTAGTGTTTTAAACTAGAACTCAATATGTGCAGGTTGATGTCAGCTTAGGTAACAATATGAAAAATAATTGGAGATGATGGTTGTGCAATAGCTGAAGGGATGTGATGCTGATCAATTAGAAATCGGACAGGGAGTGAAGCAGACCCATCGCTGCTCCCTGGCTTGGCTGGTGTCTGAGCAGTGCAGCTGTGGCACCTGCTTGTTAAAGGCTGTTACGGAATCTGATCCTACTGGTTAAGGCAATCATGAAAATTGAAATATCTTGACAAATCTTTTGTTTTGGGAGAGAAAAAAAAAGAGGAAGGCTTCTAGGGTATAATATTGCACTTGACCATTTTGAATATTAAGGAGGATGAGAACTGGAAGTTTTCCTGGTTTCTACTTTTCTAGAGGTAGAAAATGCTGTAAACATTTGACAGCCTGATACCTGGAAAGTGCTTTCTTGATGACACGCTCACGTAAATATCCCAAACTTCCCCTTGTTCTGTAGAAATGAGTACAACATGCTGAGAAAGCAGGTATATATGCTGCGTGTGTAATTTGCTAAGGTAGACTCTTGAGCAGGAATCAAATTCTGAAATGAGAGGCACTATGCACAGGCATTTATTATCCTGAGTTAATAAGGCTTCAAGCTGGCTGGTTTTCCTGGCATCCCATGTGGATTTACTGGTTCAGGTAGTCAAGAAATCAGGTGAACATGTGTACTGTCAGTCACTGTACATACGCCTCTCTTATTCAAAGGGAAGAAATTTAAGTTTGCAGGGCTGTAATAACTCTTTCAGTCCAAACAGGCAAATCACTTAATACAGGTATGAAATGGCATTCATTATTTAACAAAACAATTATTTATATTGATCTTTTTAATCTGTTCACCTCCTCATCATTTTTTCCAGTAGTCAGTTCTCTATAAAATGAACAATTCCTCACCGGAGAGCTGTTAAACAGAGACTATATTGCAAGTAGTAACCTGCCAGCTTTGTTTTCTCCTCCTCTCCATCATTTCTGAAAACTTTATATTCATTACTAATTCAATGCAGTATAAGTGACGTGAGGAAAAGATGGCTCAAACTTTCAAAACTGGTGTCTGAAGCTCTAACTTGTTTTTTGCAGAGAAATTATTTTGATTTGTTCCCTGTCCCTACTCCCTTGAAGAGTTTCAATATGTCTTGCAGACAGCTGGATGGAAGCTACATCCCTAAGGGTAGTTACAAACCCTTCATGATCTGAAACATAACCAAAAGAGAGGCTCCTCAATGTTATTTTTAAAATTTGATTATTTGCTTTGAAAATATTGTATCAGAATAAGGGCAAGTTGTTACATTTTTACTTGAGTTTGGAGTTGTTTGTTTGGAGCTGTTTGTTTGGAGTTGTTTGTTTGGGTTTTTTTGTTTGTTTTGGTTTTGTTTGTTGTTTTTAGCCAAGGTATATTTTGGAAACACTTATACATCTTACATAATTTACATTCCTTCCATGAATTTCAGTGGACTTTGAATTAGACACTGGAAGATGAATGTTCTTTAAGCAAATAATTTTGCAGAAATAAGAATAACAAGGTAGTGGTCATAACGATCACGTCATGACTATCAGCAAATTCTGGTGCATCCAGCTGTTTTAGTTACTTGATGTCTCAGCAGAGCATGCAGTTTCGATGTACAAGCAATGATTCCTGTATCAGAATATCCAGTTAATGTAGCAATACATTTTCCGGATTGTATGGATCATTTCTTTTTGAAATAATTGTGATGTTACGTCATGATATACTAATATTTAAGGCTGCAAAATCGTGAAGCTATCAAGCTAAATTAAACAATACTGAGGTATAAATATAATGCAGTGTCTATATAAAAAAAGCAGTGCATATTTTTGTTCGTGTCCCTTTGAATCTTGAAGGTTGCAGGAAATACGAAAAATCATGCCTAAAACGGCCAATATTTCAGCAGAAGGTAATTCATTGCTTATATAAAGCGGTAGCCTGGATTGCAGAGTAGCTGCCCCATGTAGCAGCCCGTTTTGAGTGTAAGGAGGTGTGTGAAAGACGTGAAATGGAACACATTTTGCCAGCTCACAGTGACGTGAGGTCCCAGTGGGGAGAGACTGTAGACAGCTGAAGTAAGCTAAAGCAGTTCATAAACGGCTTCAAACTCAGGGCCTAAATCTTTCTCGGAATCCACCAGAGTCAGAGGAATATGAGTTCTGAAAATGCTTTTTTCTCCCCTCCTTTACCACCCCCCACCCCCAAAGGATTGCATGGAAGAAAACATAATTCTCAAGATGTAAGCTTAGCTCGCCTAGAAATCAGGGTCTAATCTAGATCGTATGAAAACATCAATGCCTTAGGCAATTACGGATATGACTTACTTTTCCTAGTCAAGCTGATTTCACAAGCCAGCTATATTCTGCATTAAAGTGCTGAGGAGCAAATGCTCTTCGTTGTCAATCTACGCAGGTCTACTCTCTGGGTTTCTTTAGACTACTTAATGGAACTTGTAGAGCTGTTGCAGGAAGAGCAGCAGTGGGAAAGACGTGATTTGATGTTTAACCATTTCAAGAATTGGATTGTTCCTGGTTCAAGAGTTGCTGCATTCCAGCGAGATGCAGAACCTTGTTTACATATTGTCTCCAGTAATAATCAGGCACAGCTGTCACAGATGCTTCATTTGATAAAAAAAAAAAATCTTTGGGGAGATGTAAGAGGTGACAGTGTAATAGCTGAAAGGATGTAATCTCCTCCACTGGCAGTCTAGGAAAGCTGCAAGCTGTTTTTCTTATGACACGTCTGACAGAAAGTTAAATCTGCTGCTTTTGCTGAGGCAAAACCCATTCAGACAGCGTGGTAGGAGCTGTTAACAGAAATCCCCAATGCATGTGTTATGGCTGCAATTATAACGATACAAATAAAACAGGGAAAAACAAAAAGAATGAGAGAGGGGAAAAAAAACGCAGAGAGAGTGTCTTGTCTGCTCAATAGTCCAAAAAGTGTAGTGCTACCTTGATTAATTTGCAGGTGAAATACAGAAGACAGGAGGAAAAAGTCTGTCACAACAGCTCCTGAATGAACTGCTGAACACATTACCTCCTTCCAAACATAACAAGCTCCTGCGGTGGTAACTGGGTAGCTTGCTGGTAGCAGTCATAGCAATGTGAAGAAAAGCTTGGTAAACAAATTTTAGATAATTCTGTGTCCAAGAAATTGTAAAGAGCGGTATATATTATCCATTTATTACAAACATGTTGCGTGTTTATTCAGTTACAAGTGACTTCTCCTTTGCCACATCCTCTAAAGGAGGACAGACAAATTGTGTATCCAGGAGGAACGTGCATAACTTGCTGTTGCATCCTTTTTAATGTCTGAAGATTAAGGAAATTTAATTTTTTACAAACAAAATTTGAAGGAGGAGAAGAAAGAATCAGATGTAAAATTCTGAAGTTGGACTAAACTTCATTGAGATTATGACTAGAGGTTTGTTAACACCTGGGGAAATTATGGGAAGTTTGATGGAATATGGGTTACTCTAAGCAGAGGTTGAATTTATTTAGACTGAATATTTGCTGAAAGAGGTTCAAACAGCTATTTTTTACAGAACTGAACACATTAAAACAGAGAGAGGAAAAAAAAGTTGTTAATGCATTTCACAAATCAAAGGTATCTAGTTTCTGTATCAAGTACTGCAATGAAAGGCACTTGAAAGATGAACTTGTCCATAAAATTGAGGATTTAGTTATTTTGATTAAAGCATGGTGGTGGCTTTTTGTGCTTCTGGCAACAAGTATTTTTAGTCATTTAGTCAGCAAGGTATGCTGCTTGGTATGAAAAATTTGCCTGAGAAAGCAGAAGATAACTCCAACTGGAGTTATAAGTCTTGAGGAGCCGAACTATTTTTCATGATTCAAGTTAAATTAAAATCTCACCCTGTTCCCTGCCTCCGTCTAAGTAGCATTATAATTCAAAGAAAAAGAAATCAGGCTATGTAGCTAAATTTGAGTAATAAGATTAAGTTTTATGTCACTTAATCTCTCAATTATGATATTTTAAGACCAATTCTGTATTCTGTGGGACTCACATTTCCTTTAAAATCTAAATCTTTAAGGTTTGTTAAGTCGGTATTTGACAAAATATCCTGTATGGAGGAAGAAGCAGTAAAATTAGAGAAAGCATACCATAGGGGCATTCAAATTCACTGTGCCTTACTAGATAATGTTCCTTATTGGAAAATTAAGCAGGCAATAGTTTTATCACTCTTATCTTGCTTTTAAACATATTGCTGCTATAAGTTCATTTGCCAGCTGAAAAATGGGTGTTATGTAATATTCATAGCTCATTTCTGTTCATATTTTATAAAATCGGTCTAGGATTCACAGTAATACACAAAGATTTCACTGCGCTGTGCATGCAGTGTCTGTTGAAGGAATACGTTTGAAAGCCAGGTTACAAAAAAGATTGTTAGGACAGCCAGACCTCCAAGCAAGGAAGCCATAAACAGTCAGGTATTTATCCCAATCAGAAACAGAATCTCCAGTATAATTAAAAAAAAACTTGCAGATACGGGAAGATATGTTCTCTTTACATTAAGTGGGATTTTTAAGGTGTTTTTTTTTTTTTTTAATATAAAAAAATTGCTCAGTTCACTTTGAAAAACCAAAAAATGATTGGTATGATTCCAAGAGACTTCCAGGAGTTAGCTCTTTCTGCAGGTGGCTGCAAAGCAACATGTGGCCCAGAGCTATTTTGAAGAGCAGCCACCTGTGTAGTGCTGCGCAGGCAGGACAAACTGCAGAGTTCTGTCCTAAATGCAAAAGAGTTGATCTACAAATACAGCTCAGGGAATACACAATACGCATAATATTTTAAAGAAATATTTATTTTCAAATTGTGGTTGCAAAGTACTGGATTTTCTTGCCAGAGGGGCATTAAATAATGTTTTTCTCAAAAGAATTTTCTCCATGGCTGTGCTGCCATCCCCACACTAACTCGTGAAGTTTTATGAGAAATCTGCCCTCGCAGGATTCCCCACTTGCATTTTTGGCAGCAGCTCATTTGGAGCCTGTCATGGGAGAATAAAACATCCCTGTTTGTCAGAATGCCCTGATTGCATTTGAAGTACCACAAAAACTTCAATTATAAAAATGGGAAAGTTTCCTTGTAAATCCAAGGACTAATAAAAGAAAGGCAGTAAAATTTTCAGAGACCTGAAGTATTAAAATGGTTTTCACAACTGTTCCAACTATTTTACAAATCTAAGTAAAAGTAGCTAAGCTACTCCTTTCTTCTGTGAGTTGCTCACAATGATGAGTAAAGTCATTTTCCTGGTTGGTGTTGAAGTTGAAACTTTTTTTCTTTCTCTTATGTGCATCATGCATCTGAACATGAGCTGCACAGCATACAAAAATAGTGCAGATGATGACACTGGGCTAGCAACCTCTTCCCACTTTTTAATATTATTTTCTAGACCTTAATGTTAGCATAGATATTTGGAGGGGGGGGGTGGGGGGGAGGAAGAATTCAAATTAGTTTTAAGAAATGAACTAAGGATGTCTCTTTCCACAACTAACACTCATATAATGACTTTAGAGATACCACCTTAAACCCTGAAAGAACTAGAAGCCATTTATTTTCCTAAAGCATCGTATTACTTCAGTAATGCAAAGTTGTAATTTGTACCTGTGGATACTATTGCTTTGAGAAAATTCCAGACTTGGGAATACATTAGAGTTTTTCTCATATTTTTATCATTACTTGGTGTTGTGTGTGTATGTTTTTATGTGAGGTTTTTGCAGCTGTTAAACTCCCAGTGAAGCACAGGCTGGGTGGTTGAGAACATATGACAGGTCCTCATGTGCCATTTGTTTAAAAAAAAATAAATGAAGGTTGAGGCCAAGATAAAAGACCAGGACCTTAATGAATACTCTTAAAACTCCTTTGTTTAGAAATGCAATATTTCAGCAACCCTTCCTCAGATCTTTACAAAGATCCTCTGATTGTGTCTCTGATAAACAAAATGTGATGTATATTTTGGAAGATTTATTACAGTAAAGACTGACAAGAGAACATGCAATGCTTCAGTTGTTAAGGCAAAAATCAAGGGAAATAGCTAGCTGCTGGTCTCAACCGATATTTTTTAGTCTGTATGGCTAAGCATCACTGTCTCAAATTTGTAATCCTACTGCAATTTCTTCTTTATGATTTTATGCATGTTCATAATAATTACTGCAGTTTCCATTGGAATGAATACACATGAATATTTTTTTACAAATGGGATACAGACATTAGCAAATTTTGAAATCAGGTACTGCTGATAACCTTACCTGTCATGAAATTTGACATGGAACCTATAGTAGTCAGAAACAGGTAGGATATCCTGTAGTGTAGCATCTTGATTATTTCAAATAAGTTGAGATTTGTCAAAGACTTTAAAAAAAAGTAATCTTCATTTTTAAAAGAAAAGATTCCATTATTTAGATTATTATTATTTTATTAGAAGAATCTTGTCAATACTATTTTTTCTTAGCCTTGTCCAGAGATGTTTTCCCTATAACTGGCTCCTGAAACTGTGCAGAACCAGAGTTCTGCAGAGCTTTTTCCCCTGTATCATTTCCCTTTTCCCTCTTCCCAAAAGCTTTTAGGAGCTTTTTTCAGCTTTTACACCAGAACGGACTTTGTTCCTTTTCATATCAAATAATTCTTATGTGTGTAACTTGTCATTTAAACCCATCTATTTCGGTAGTGGTGAAATATCAAACAATTTAGAAAGTGATTCTTTGTTCTCTGTTCTCATCTTAGATTTCTTGCTTTTTGTCCTTGTAGAGTCTTCTCTGATAAATAAACGTGATAGTGCTTTATTTACTGCCTTAATTTCCTGCAGTAAACAAACACTGCATGTTCATTAATCATTCAGTGACAAAGGACACTGAGTATTGGAGCAAAACTTGTACATGTTTCTAAGCAACCACAGCATTTTGCTTCATTTTTCTCTATCAGTTTCAATTGCAGAGCTTTGATCACATTGTACTCTCCCATTGCTTTCTCAAGGGAGTAATGAGAGATAAAAGAAATCACTGTTAAAACAAAATTTCAACCTGATAGAATTCTTAAACTCAGTAATTCTGTTCCCTAAATGAGGACTCTGAAGGTCATAAGAAGTTACATCATCTTAGTTTAACCATCCACTCAGTACACTGTACTCTAGAACAGAAGGATATGAAAAGCTGCAGAGGTGTGTTATGAAAACTTATGCGCACGCTTCTCATCAATATTGCTCCAGATCTTTTATTCTAAACAATGAGGGTCAAAAGAGATTGACATACAGATCTGCAAGAAATTCATGAGTAAATCTGATAAAACATGTCCTTGAATAAAGTGCGGACCTAACTTGGTTGATGACAACTAAGATGTCTAGTTTGTCAGTTGACCTGACCATATCATCCTTTTCTCCCATACCTGGTTTAGTTTCTTTGGAAGTAGCTCAGTACTTTATCATACTCCGCAAACATCCTGCATATCTATTTCAGTGCCCACTGAAGCCAAAAGGAGACCTATAGTGATGTAAAGGAATGCTGAAGCTGCAATGTTTGTTCTACTAAATCTGTGTGATACCCTTTAGCAGCAGTGGAATTATTTTCTAACTGTAAAATCTGGATATAATATCATTCAAATGTCCTGATTTCTTGTCCACGTGTGATATGTTGGATGATTATTTGAGCAATAAAGCCAATTCGTACTTGCTGTGTTGATGTTGATGCAGTGGAATACCCTTCTGCTTACATTGTGCTGTAGTTTGCAGATCAAATTGCATAGTTTAATAGCCAGGGGACATGCTGAATTTTAGCTGGCTTTTTGAAAAGTCTTTTTAAATGAAGATGCACACTCGGCTGATCCAGCTTTGTAATTTATACATCCAGCTGTGAATCTCTCCAGCTCTGCTGTATAATTCACTAGGTGAACTGAATACCGTAACTTCTGAAATTTTGCATACTTTACTGATCAAGCTGCATCTTTTATAACCAGAATTTCACACAAAGATGCTTTGTTAATCAAACTGCATGCTAAACTGATAAAAGCGGCACAGTATTTCCAGACTTATGCCCCACCTCAATTTTCCTATCTTGTTAGATTTCTCACTTACTGTTCTCACTATTTTTTTCCTCTTGTATATACAAAATGTATTGCTTAAGGCAAAATGCACTTGTTCTATGAAATTTTTATTTTACAAACACAAATAGATCATTAGTGTGTTTCTTAAAGTTTATATAGAGCAAGTAATAAGCGTTCAACTTCACTAAATTTGGTCTGTTTCTTTGCCACTTAGAAGAAAATGATAATAAGATTTCTGTTGTGCTTAGTCATAAAAATTGTAAATGTTGGCCAAGCTAAATTTTAAGGAGATGTTAAGAAGGAGCTATGTAATTTGAAAAGAGTTAATAAGAGTGAAAACAGTCAAACGGCACGGCCATCTATCAAACACACTTCACTAAAACTTTCCAGAATTTCTGTTTCCTGAGGTCTTTTCCTTGGGAAAGATTTAGCTTTCAATACTTGGAATTCTCAGTGCTGTGTGCTAGAACTTCTAAAGTTGAGTGTTCAAATGTTAGATCCCTCTTGATGTTTTATGATAAAAATACAACATATGTAATTTATTGAATTTAATATCTGCCTGCCAAATGTGCCCATAATTACAAAATACATGGCAAACATACTGGAAATACCAGCCAGAACAACTTAACGGTGAAGTAAAGAAAGCTTCCTCATATAAGAAACAGAGATTATTCTGTAAAATTCATTAATTGATGGGTGACATTCTGGGATCTGTCACTAATGGTTAGGTACAACACATTAAATTATTATAATTTTTATTGAGGCAAGGAAATTTTAAGAAGGGGGGAGGAAAGAGAGGAGACAGGACTCTAAGCTTCAGAGATATCCCGCTTTCTGTCTTGTTTCACTGCTTTGAGTCATGAAACTATTTCAAGGACTAGTCAACATTTGCTTAATAACTGTGTACTTGGACAAAGCCTGGCTGTCATCACAAGTATTGAAGATTTGCTTCCTGAATGCAGAAAAAGGGGATAGCTTGTGTAGGCACGTGCTAATGAAGCTAGGACAAAATGTGCTCGGTTGAGAAGCCTTTAGGAATGGAAGAAGATATCTATAGCAGAATCCCTCTTCATCTCTGATGAATCTATGTATGTGACAGTTGCAGTTAAGGCTTCTATAAAGGTTAAGCTGAGCTGGGTGAGGAAAACAAGGAAATTGTCCACATGCTCCTTCCAGCCTGGGGAGGTAAGCATTGGTTGTGGCTGATGAATGCAGCAAATACTAATTGAATCTCCAAAACATCAGGAATTGTGCTTCTGAATGAGACCGGGAGTTAGTCTGCCATCCCCGCTCTGTTTGAAACTGCCAGCCTCAGGCTCCTTAAAGGGAGGCAGAAGAAAGCACGGAACATAGTTAAGGAACAACTGCCCGTTTGGTTCTAAACGCCAATGGCAGGAAATAGACGTTGGTAATGAAGTTAGAATTTGAGATTATTGTTAGCTTTTTTTTTTTTTTTTCCTGTTGGTGTCGTAAATGCAAAACAATACACTGAATTTTTTTTATAACCTTGCATGAAAACTTCATTGTAAGACAGCTTTCCACCATGCTAACAATAATTTGCACTTTTTTAAATGTTGCAAGATTTTAGTCGTCCAGTGTTTTCCAGCTAGATCAAAGTATGTGTGCTGGATTATCTTCTCCTTAGTTTATAGCTTCCCAGGTATCTAGTCCTACCCACCTCTGTCATGTCCTCTGCCTTGTGATCTACATTCTTTATCCATCTGTCACTTCAGGCACAAACAAGAAAATAACCAACATTATTTAGTTGTATTATGCTGACCCTAGATCCACGTACTACCTTCTGGATCCCTGGAAAGACATTAGCTAAGGGACAAAGGGCAGTCACCTAGATATGATGGCTTCATTTTCCCCTGGGTGTTAGGAATTTTTTTTTTCTTTTTTTCTTTTTTTTTTTTTTTCTTAATTTTTGGTGAGTAACTTAAGAGCCTGGCTGAACTTCTCTGGAAGCACTAATAAGGAGGACAGGCAACAAATTATTTCATGTTTATTCCAAACCTTAAATCGTTACACTGAGGTTCAGATATGAGACTGTAGTGCCCGAAGAGTTACCTGGGACTTGTTCAGAGTCTTCAGACGGTGGCAGAACAGTAGTACCTGTTCCCTGCCCTCCTGTGAAGCCAGCACAGATCTAAGATTTACCTGTGACTGACAAAGATGATGTGCAGACAAAACGCTTTCATCCTTGGCACGATGCTCCCGCTCCTCTCCCTATAGCTCTCTGCACAACAGCCAGGGAAACAGCCCATATTGTGGAATGTTGTGTTACGCTTGGTATGAAAACCAGAGCATCCTTAAAGTATGGCTGACAAGATTTTCAATTGCAACCTGCTTTGTTATGATGGTCCAAGAGGATTCAGTGGCATTGCATTCAACTAACGGGACTGACTTGGGTTCTTTTTTTCTGGGTCTTACTGCCCTTTTTTTTTTTTTTTTTTTTTAACCTTCTGAATATTGTTTCTACTTGGATGCTTTTAGTCTTTTGTTGTAGTCTTAGCATTTCATTAGCTTTTCTACCAATAATCTTTCTAAAAAGTGTTCATTCTTTGGAAGAAAAGCAACTGATTTTCTTGGAGGGAAGAGGGGAAAGCTGCTTTTTCCCCAGGTGTATGTGGAGGGGGTGTCAGTTTGCACTGTGCTTCCTCCTCCTTGGTGTGCGAGGAGTGAAGACGGTGAGTTACAAGGGGTAAGTGCTCTGCCCTGTTCCATGGCATTAGAGGGTTTGTGCAGGAGCTGGAAACTGAAATGTCCTGCAGAGAAGCTTTCACAGTTGGCATCTTCCCATTCCTCTCCCCTTCCGCCCCTCTCCAAACAGGGCAGAGGGAACGCCTGCTTGTGTGGGAGAAACGCACAGGTACAAGCTCACCCTCGCATCCCTGATGTGCTGAAATCTCGATTCAAAGCTTGGCAAAACCCCAGTAACTCTTCCAGCAAGCACTTCTCAAATCTCTTCTACATAAAATAGAAAAACCACGCTGGCAACATTTCAACCCCTTTATTTTCCAAAAGCAATTATTTTTGCTTTTTGCTAGTTTCCACCATGTCAAACCATCTCTCCGTTTTGGTTTTTCTTTTTTTTAATTAGTGTACCTCTCACAGAAGTGAATCTGACAGAAAGAATGGCTCTCACAGAAGGCCAAACAAACCAGTCATTCCACTGCTTGCCATAGAGGGAACTAGCAAAAAAAAAAAAT